>OX632363.1:13559114-13571614 GCA_951751655.1 Ophion costatus | reverse complement strand
CGTAAAAATCATTTTTTCGATCGACTTGGTATTCTTTCAAAATGATTAACGGCCACAATCGCCTTTCAAGACGCAGGGAATGGATGTGCTGAGTTGGGTGAAGTGATTTTGTGTCCTCCACGAAAATATCGAATCTTGGCTCGTTGAGCTTATGGGACTAAAAAAACGTACCAATTCTCAGCCGGCACTGGCGGGGGGGGGGGGGGTCAGAAATTACGCACTTCGATTCGATTGTCTGTGTTTTTAATTTGTTTTTTTTTACCTTTACGCATTCATCGCCGTCTACGCAACTCGGTCTGTATACCCCGATCCGTTCGCACGCGTTTTATCTTCGCAATAACACGTTCCGCCATATTGATGTGAGCCATATTTCCGCGCGAGGCGCGAACCGTGTGTTTTGTTCTCGAGTGTTCGACCTCCAATGCGAGTTTCAAGTTACGTTTTACAGGTGCGATAAAGGCTCGGCGATCGCCTTCCATCTCGGCAAATAAAAGGCATCGATCGTGCAGTCGAACGCCGGACACTTTTGTATCGCAAATAATTACGATAATTCACGTTTGCTCGTCATTATTTCATTGATTATCCGCAGTTGCGAGTGGCTTTCGTAGCGAGAGCTTTGTCGCTGACTTTCGCGTAAGAGGAAAACATGTATTTTCCCGATCATGAATCCGCCGGTTCGAACCTATTAATATCGAAATCGAGATCGGCATTTGCAGAGATACGTATATGTGTGTGACACGGACAAATCGATTATTTGAGCTACCAAGATCAAACTTTGCGCAGTATTTACTATCAATAAAGAACGTAAGTATGAGCAGATATAATACATATTATAAAATAAAATGTAAATATTCGATCGCAAAGAAATTTTTCAACGTTTTTTAAAAATAAATATAGAAAACATGATTGACATCTGAAAAGGAACGCTAAATTCCTTTAAACGTAAATATATTTGGGTTAGCTTTGAAAGCCATATGGAATAATATTGTACTACACGTGCATACATGTAATCAAAGTACTCGTACTAGTCAACAAACGTTCAGCAGTGAGGCAATGGTACCGAGCCAAAAAAGCGACGTGTCATTTAATCCTTCACCAAAAAAAATAGCAAGAATACCGTGGTTGACAAAGACTGGTTACAGCTTGGTGAAGCAGGCGTGGAAATTCTGGAAAAGTTAAATGAGAAGTTTCAAGAACCAACAACTACCCGAGTGGAAAACGTAACTCATCACCGCCTAGCCACAAACTAGTAAATTTATGTTTCGAATCGCCATTAGCTAGCCGTTTTAGCTATCGACTACCCAGCCTTGTAACGCTTTGGTCCTCTAGTGACTGAACACAAAAAATTATATGCTGACTAGATAGAAAGAAATATCTCACGGCTGCATAATATTTCCAACCTAGCCATGACTTACTTTTCTTCAGCTAGTGACTGGGAATAAAAAATTAGGCGACGGCTAGATACAAAAATTGAATTTGTGTATTAACGTTGTCTACATCACTGCACAGTATTTCGCTGAGCTTCGTGATGTACTAATTACAAATAGGCTATGTTTGATGTAAATAAATTAAACATATTAATTTTGAATTATATTAATAACGCTTAGGTGTGAGGTGGTTTCGATCCCGGGACTCTGGATTGGGGGATGGCGACGTTGTCCACTGATCCAATCCTACTTTCTTAATTATGATATTTCGCATTGGATACATACTCGTATGTGGTAATGAACAAAGTTGGGTTATTAAGAAGTAGGCGTAGTGACAATGTATGCAAATAACATTATCGAATTAACATGATAATTTCTTTCTTATTGAAAGCTATATGCGTGTGGAGTTACATAACCTCAAATTAAATTTGTGTACTCATTTTGACTAGTGGCAAATTAATAGTTTTAGCATTATATGAGCTATAATGTTATAACGATGTAAATGTATCGTCAGTAAGGAAGTGAACAAATTGTAGCGGTCACTAGCGCGTGCTGTTCTCTTTGTTTTTTTATTCGAAATGCTATCTCTATCTCGGGTTGGCTAGGCAGGTACGATGTAGAGGCTGCATGGAATTTTGATCGTAATGCAGGGTCATCTATAACCACGATCGGCGGGACGGCGAATAGCCAAGGAACATAATGCCGCCATTACGCAGTCTTGGCTACTTCATGGCGATTTACCCAACTGAATTTTATTTTCTATTCGTAACGCCATCGGTAACTCGGGCTGGCTAGGCAGGCACGACGTAGACACTGCGTGGATTTTTTATCATAAAACAGCGACATTTATAACCCTAATCGGCGGGACAGCGACTATGCAAGGAACACATAGCCGGCATTACGGAGTCTTGTCTAGTTCACGGTGATATACCCAACACTGCATTTTGTTTCCTATTTGTAACGGCATATATAACTCGTGTTGGCGGGGTAGGTGTGACGTAGACACTAGGTGGAATTTTGACCATAACGCAGCGACATCTACTACCGCAATCGGCTAGATAGTGACTAGTCAAAGAACCCATAGCCGCCATTACATAGTATCGGCTAGTTCACGGCGAGGTAGCCACGAGAATTTTTTTTGCATTCGCAGCAATCGCTCTGCCTCAGGTTAACTAACCTGCCGTGAACTGATCGTTAGACGGTACTACATGTATTTCACATAACCTTACTTTGTCGTTCGTAACTAGCGTTGGCTAGTTCATCACGTTCGAGTCACTAGGTGGCACGTTTATGGTAATACACCGACATCTGCAGTCACGATCGCTTAGGCAGTGGCTAGACCAGGGCTAGGTTACAAAATGTTCACAATATTACCAGCTCACAGTGAGGCAGCCACTAGGTAGTTCGTATATCAATTGGGCGAACCAGTTACTAGCATGTAATTCAGACAGGCTAGCGCAATTTCTGCTCGGGTACGCGCTCCGAGAAAATCCGAATAGTCACTCTAAAGCCGAGCGATTGTGGTATTAGAAAAACTGCGCGATTTTTTCATGCACCTCGACGAATGATTCAAACAGTCATAGATTTAGCTAGTTCGCGCGGTATTCTCACATTACCTAATCCGAAACAAGGAAAGACATTGGATGAATCAACCGTGGAAGTTATACGAACTTTCTACGAACAATATGCAAATAGTAAGCAGATGGCGGGTAAAAACGTCTACATTTCAGTAGAACAACCGGATGGTACCCGAAAATATGAGCAAAAACGCCTGGTGTACTGCAACCTAAAGGAGCTCCACAAGCTTTACTTGCAGGCACACCCGGATTTCACTGTAAGCTTTTCGACATTTGCTAAGTTGAGGCCGTGGCACTGTATTTTAGCCGGTGCGAGTGGTACTCACAGCGTTTGTGTCTGCGTGTATCACGAAAACCCGAAATTAATGATCGATGCTGTTGATTTCTCTCGACGTACTGAGCACTCGACATATCATCTAAATACGTACGAAGATATTATAAACGTGATTATCTGTGATGCACCGATCGCTGCATGTCACCTCGGTGAGTGTGATGCAGCCCGGAGTGAGCACGCTTGGTCGAGTATCTTTGAAAGGTACAGGACGAAGCAGAAATTGAAAACCTTCAATGTCACAATTGGACTGAAACCAACCGAGCCACGTTTGCGATTCACGTACTTTCACGTGATGCATCTGTCGGTGAACTATGCACCAAAATTGAAAAGCTAAAGACGCATACCTACATTGCTCGACAACAATCACAATAGTTGGACTATCGTAAAGAGAATTTGAACGAAAGCGAATAGAGTTGTAAAGACGTTGATTTATGTTTCTGATGGAGCGGGCCAACAATGCAAAAACAGATTCAACTTTGCTAATCTTCTGAACCACGGACAGGACTTTGGTTTCCCTGCAGAATAGCACTTTTTCGGAACTGCTCACGGAAAAGGAGCTTGCGATGGAATTGCCGGTAATTTAAAACGATTGGCCAGTCGTGCTAGTCTACAAGCGGCAACTCCGGAGCAGCAAATTCTGACACAGTTAGCATTGTTTAACTGGGCCAAAAAGAACTTAACAAAAGAAAGATACAGGGGACATTACAATATCACTCGGCGAGACCGAATGATGACCGGCAACTAGTTCTGAAGAAATATTCCTTCTCAACAGATAACACGACATTCTCAAAAAAAGACAATCCTCCTCGGACGACGGGCTGCGAAAAGTAAATCAGAAGCTGCATCAGCGAGAAAACAGGGCAAACGTAATGCATAAATATATCTGGAAACATCGGTAAGTCATTACTGCATTCTGGTAAGAGGGATAAAATTTTCTCCAAGTAAAATCCGTCACCGTCCGATTTCGTATGAAAGCGATTTTTTTCTTCGTCTTCCATGCAGGTGCTACTCTGGAAGGTTGAGCCAGTTTGAAGAGGATTCCTATACAACGTCGGCCATCATGAGGAATTCGTACCTGAATCTAAAAAGTCCATTATTCTTCGAAATAAAGATGTTCATGAGATTTCGCTGAGTAAACATTTTTTTCCCTAATTTTTTTGTTGTCCAGGAAATGTTTACAAATAATACGCAGCAACTATTTTCGTTTTGAAATAACTCATGCGGTTATAAGACTTCGCAGGGTTTTCATTTTTTTCATCCGAACCATTGCAGGTACCATTCTGAACATTTTTTTTCAGACCCTTTACCCAATGACAGATATCCTGTAAAATTTGTACCAAAATCGAAAGTGTGATATTAGGTTTAAAAAAATGTTATTCTCATTTTTTTTCCAAGCTTCAATTTTCTCGATGCAGAAAAATTATGATTTTGATTTTTTTTCGATAAAGCGGAAAAAATAAAAAAGTTTTTATTCTTGTTTTTTTTTGTTTGATGAATATTTTTTCGGATACAGTGTTGGTAATGAAGAATTGAAAATCCTGAACGGACGCCTAAAAAAATCTAAAAGAAATCACAGACGTTCCTTTTGACTAATATTTCAAACTGGCAGATTTTGAAAAAAATTGGAGAGGGTGAAAAAAAAGTGGCCCAGTTGATGAAGAATGCCTCATATACGGTATAATATTATGCAGCAATGTTATCAGAGCTACCCCACATATATCCACATTCGGAGCAATTTAGCTTAATTTGTCAGAGGTCAATTGTGTTTCTGTCCTCCGCTTTTTTTTACAATTTCCGATATTCATTCAATAAATGATTGGAAAATTATCCGCGCGTGCGTGCACGTGTGTGAAGAAACAGCAGCAATTTTCAGAGTTAACAAAATGATCGTAGTGGACTCGACGAATATACATATCGAATTTTGCAATAATAGCTGAATGCACTCGTCTAGCCGATCACATGGCCAATAGAGTATTATATTCCAATAGTTGCTAAGGTGTATGCGTCATAGCAGCGGTGCGTATTCAATTTCAAATATACGTCGCCGAGTTTCAGTTTTGTGAGATTCGATCTTTGATAGAACAAAAGGCAAAACATTCTGAGTCGAATAATCATCCGCAAAACATCAAAGTTCTCGCGTATCTTGTGTAAGCTAACTTCGTTAAGAATTTGTCTACGTAGCGTGTTTCTGATTTTATTGCATGTGTCGGTCATACTTTTTTTACGTGAATACATCTTTGCTCTGCGAGAATTTTAAATCTAATATTCTTTTATGTGTGGAAAGCGTTAATTAACGAACACATATATAACAGTATTTTTTATATAGGTAAGAGATGAAGCAACATAGGCATCGAAATATTTCGTAAAAATACATAAATGTATGTAGTTTGAATATTCCATTTTTCGCAAAGATTATCGGATGTGTGTGTGTGTGTGTGCGCGCGCGCGTGCGTGCGTGCGTGCGTGCGTGAGTGCGTGCGTGCGTGAGTGCGTGCGCGCGCGCGTGTGTGTGTGTGGTTCTTTGAGACCATCATAAGAACCCTCTGGCTCATTTTTCTTTCTCTTGCCTTTTTGGCACTCTATAACGTCGTAAAAAGGCAATTTCGTTCCCGCGCATGTTACATCTCTAATGTCTCGTATCTGACAAATTGTAATCGCGGCATACGTACGCGGAAACAGTTAAACCATTATAAAAGGTGAATGCGGCCGTTCGTTTTTAAAATATTGCCGCGCCGGACTATCTCGTTTTGAAAATAACTGCAGTCTCGCGTAAATGTCACGTGATCCGTAGACACAGTGGCGCTGCTCTCGGCAATGACAGCGTCTTGACGTCACACACGGTCTGACGTCGCTGAGTTTTTTTTAAATCGATTTTCGTTCCCGTGTTACGAAACGTGTTGTTTTTATTTTTGCAGAAATCTAAAGTCTCGTTCTAAATACCGTGCAATCGGAATGCTTTTTTTAAATCAATATCGAGACTGCGTTAAAAAATGAAAAAGCCGCCCTTATATACTTATTCAATTTATAAATCATAGATCATTTGTGAGATAACTAAAAGTACTTTTTTAGAATTTGCTTTGGTAATTATAAATGCTACTCATTTTGCTACTAATAAGAGTTTGAAAAATGTTCTTCGGTCCTCATGATTCTACCACGGTCTTACACACAGTTCTGTAAACGGCGCCTTTGCATGGTGGCAGGTGTCACCGTTAGTGAGGCAAAAATATAGTTTCTTATCTATCCACTGGAAGGACTGTCACGTAGAATTTTTGTAAATATAAATATAGTTCGCAAATATAGAAATATAGTTCGTAAACATAAATATAGGTTCAGACCTGCGTTTGATTGGCTCACTTCTACGTAGCAGCGCTCCAGGTGGCAGAACCGAGAACTGCCATTTTTCCTCATTATCTGTGTCACTGCCCACCCTAGTAGCTTCCAGACCTGTGTGTAAAACCGTGGTTTCCCCGCGAATTGCAAGCTCACCTTGAAAGTCTATTTGCGGGTTAAGCAGAACTAAACAGTGGTCTTATTATTTCTTGCTACATTCGGCGTTTTTTTTCTTACTCCGAATGCACCGTGAACTGAAAATGTAGTGTGATTGAAGCTGTTACTCAAGTGAGTGTCAGTGTCTGTTTTGCTCGTACGGCAAATAAACCGCAGAGTTTTAGATGCGTCTTCCACCTAGCGCCATTCGACGGAGCGGCAAGCATGAATTTTTCAAAATTCACTTGAAATGGGTCTATCCGGAGGGCGCAAATAAATCCGGTGAAAATGGATTCCATTATTTACGTAGTCGCACGCGGATCAACGCAATGTTTGAGCGTACCCATAAATTACTTGTGCAGTATTCAAAGAGTTCATGTGCTCATGGGCATACAGTACTCGCTAAGTACTGATGCAACTGGGACTTTAACCACACCGTACTCATTTAGTATTTCTGCAGTATTCATGCGGTACTGAAGTATTACTCATGCGCTACTAACGCGGCACTGAAGTATGTAGCACCTACGCGCTACATACTTCAGTACGTTAGTACCCACAATCTACGTGGTACTGATGCAATAACTACGCGGTAGTTGGTCAGCAATCACATAGTACCGACACCAGTACTCGCGCGCAGTACTTATGCGACACTCGCGCAGTACTAGCGCGGTACTCATGCAGTACACGGACGGTCCTCATAAAGCCCTCACTGGGCCACTTGCAGTACTAGCACGGTACTCGTTCAGCACTCACGCGATATTCGCACAGTATCCACGCGGTATTCCACGGTACCCCCGCGGCCTTCGCTTAGTACCCGCGCGGTATTCGCGCAGTATTCACGCGGTATTCGTGCGATACTCACGTGGTGTGTGCGCAGCACTCATGAGGTATTCGCGCAGTACGCACGCGATATTCGCGCAGTACTCGCGCGGTACTCGTGTCCCACTCACGCGGTACTCGTGTCGCACTCACATGGAACTTACATCGTTCGGCAGAATACTTGCCTGGTATTGGCATCGGACCCACTGAGTACTCGCACCATACTTATTTATTACTCTCCCAGTATTTATACAGCATACTTACGGTGCTCACCAGGAGATCATGCAGTATTGAACTTCCGTTAGATTATAAATCGTGTCATCGAACTCGCAGTCGCTTACGTACGAACCGAAACGATATCGAACGCGAAAAGAACATTTCGGGGGACGGCCGTTTTTTGCCGTACAGTTATTATAGTTAATGTTATACATTTTTCTGAAAATAAGTTACTCTGATTACGTGCGCTTCTCTTTTCAACATCGTTAATTTTATGCGCGATAAACGATAAAGAAGCGTGCGTGCTTGTGACGCATTTGATGAAGTTTGAACAGTATTTTTTTATCATGCCCCGCATTATCTGTGTATTATGCATGAGAAGTGGTCGAAAATTAACCTGTATACCAGTCGCGGGTAAGCAAAAACCCATCGTAATAGTTTCGAATCTCATGAAAAAAAGTAATGAAAAATATCGTAAATTTTACTCGGCGTTTTGGTCTATTTTTTCCTTCTTGTGCGTACTCAAATAATCACATGTCTGAATATAAATTGGTAAGGGCTTACGTGGATGAAACACTAAAATAACCTGCAAAAAAGACGGCTGATGATCGAGACACTTCACAGGGCAATTACTTGGATTTATAATGCGTATTAATTCTCATTAATTCTTGAGGAATTCATCATTCTTCATTCATTCTATACTGATTAAGATATAGAAAAAAACTTCAGGCAGTTTTTTCATACCGTACGTTGCTATGTAATACGAATAATAATTAGCAGAGTGTGCTCAAAATAGGCTGTTACGATGAAAGGAAAAAATCGAGATTGAAACTTTTCCGTACTACGATTTATTCCCTAACATTCTATTCTAGGTTTGTTTTCGTTCTTCCAATTTTCTTATCTTGCAACGCATCATGAATGAGTTTTGTTTAAATCTTATTAGGTATTTGAAAAAAAAGGATTGTTTTTATGTGAAATATGATGAATCATAAAAATGAAAGAATTTATTTTGTAATATTAAAGTTCATCCAATTTTTCTGCATATTCTAGAACCAATTCTGCTTTTCATTTTCTGTAAAACGCGCTTCAATTATCTATTAGCGCTACATTATTATTGTTGAGCTCTACAATTTTAATCATCTGGTGTCAAAATTGATACGAAATTACATAATAATATAATCCATATGTTCGATCGATCATATAATATAGTTTTTTGTATTGAATATTAAATGGATTTAAAAAGAAACATGTGAAATAAGTGAGTTCGCAACATGTGTTATGTTTACGTAATGAATTACGGAAGGTCCTATAGTATGACGTGTGGCGCGTCACTGATATCGCGATTTTCTTCGAGTCACGTGTCTCTAACTGTACACTTCCCCATCGCGTAAGCAAAGTGGAGAGACAAACGCACAAATTTAAATGAATTGCGACAAGGTATGAATAACCTAACGCTCAGTGATAACAATGAGATGCGAAAACAATCGGTATCGTTGTCATCGAACGGCGTCCTCTCGTGTGTAGCATGACAAAATTACCGTTGCTATTATTAATCAATGACGTATGTCAGCAAATTGTTCACAAAATAAATGGCTGTAGGTGTCGTCGAACGATATCCTCTCATTTTGAGCATAAAAAATAGAATTCGCTATTATTAACCAAATAGGTGTATCAGCGAATTGTTTACAAACGAAATTCTTCAATAAAAACCTGAAAATCCTTCGTTTCTCCGTCTGTAATGAAAATATGAATTCGATGTGAACGAATAGCGGCAATTTTTTTAATCTCATTTCGGAACGCCTGTTGTTGAATTGTTATTTTGAGGACTGTTCGTGAGACTTTTTTGGCTAACGAGGAACTTCGGAGCAACTAAAAATAGTGAGGCGGCAAGTGTGAGGAGTGCATACAGAGGAACACCTTACTAATAATATGCAATTGTAGTATCAGTCTGTGCATTTGTTTTTTCAAGCTGGAGTTAAGCCGGACGACTTAGAATATGACGATGATACGAGATTTATCCATTTTGAAAATATTGTCCGTCTGTCAGACTGTTTGATCGAAGTTGGCGTGAAAACGATTGAAGCCTTTTGTTCGAATTGTTGGTACGTGAAAAAAAAGCCTTTAGAATCTGGCAGCACTTTTCGTGTCGATAAGTCAAGTTGAACCTAAGAAAATGCAATGTTCCTTTCTTTGAAGAACGCCGGCGCACGGCCCCTCTCAGCATTCATGAAAAAGCTCTGCAGGAAAAACTCAAAGTGGAACAGTTTGATCAGTTTTGTGAATGATCAGTCTCAGTGATTAGATCCTGGTGATATGATGATGGGTATGTGCTAAACTATGCACGAAGCGGATTTTTGTGGCTACGTAGAAAATGTGTTTAAGCGTAAGTTTGGGAGATTAGCCTCGATATGACACGACCCTGTATTCCATTGCGGCGATCCGCGCGAATCAAACCGACATACGAGAGCGAGCGAAGTCGAGGACGAGAGCAAGATAGAAGTAAAATAGGATCCTACCGTTCTCGATGAGAGGCAAGCATCGTTCAGATATAGATGATGCGTCTCCCAGCGTCGTAGAAACTTGCTTGACAGGATCTTGCTGACAAGGGTCCTCGTGTGATTCAGATAGCACACCTGTATGTCGCCCTCCTCAAGGGGTTTGAAACGAGGACCGGCAGGCCCGGGGCTTGGGCTTGGGCTCGAGGATCCGCTGGTTGACGAGCATGCAGCGCTCTGTTGCTCGAGATTGGGGCACGAGCGTGCAGCCGGTAAGCAGCTCGTTGTGTCGAGGCTGTCGGGTTTCAAGCTGATTATTCCAACATTGGCGGGACACTGGCTGATGAGCGAACCCCTGATGTCGCTGTCAACGGACGATGCTTCGTCCGAATTGGCAACTGTGCCTGTTGACAATTGGGGTGAACTAGTGCTGGTAGTTTCTTGCCTCATGGCACCTCCGTTGACCGACAAGAAGCCGTAATAGGCGGTTTCCGCTGGTGGCTGAGCGGTGCCTGTCAGTTTAGAGGAAGCTAAAGCGACCGGGCTGGACGGGAGTGAGGAGCCTTCCTCGGTTTCCGTTTCCGCGTAATTACAATGATCCTCCTCCTCCTCTTCCTCGTCCTCGCTGAAACCGTCCTCTAACGAGGCTATGTCGTTGACCGAGCATGTGAATATGCTGGGCGACTTATCGTCGTTATTCGAATGATCAGGATTGGCGGCAACCTGGTCCTCGTCAAGCTCGGGCTGCGCTACGAGGGTCGATGGCAGTTCACGTCGTCGAAATGCCAACGAGGTGGATGTTGCAGATCCGGTCGTGATTACCGGCTCGCTCACGACATTGTCTGATCTGTCCTGGCAGTCCTCTCGCACTTGCTGCTGGCGACCATTGGTCCGTTGATTGTTGTAGATGTTATTGTGACGAGTATAATTCGAATGGCGCGAGGAGGACGATGACCTCGTGCTCACCGAGTTGTCGCTGACGCTGACGGGTGAGGGTGAGGGCGAGGTCGAGCACGGTTCGCCGTTGCTCGAGTTCGATGAGTCCGTGGAGCGAAGGCGCAGCAGCAGCTTTCTGCGCCACCTTCCACCACCACCACTTCCGCTGGTTACAGGCCTGCCTGTGCCACCACCACCACCACCCCCGCCGCTGCTGATATTCATTGCGGCAAGAGCACTGTTGCTCGTACACTTGGCGATGCCCGTCGACGGTTCCTTCGTCGGACTGGACGACCGTATGTCATTGTCCACCACGCGAACATTCACCATCGATGACAACCTCGTTGGCGAACCGTGCGCGCGTTTTGTATCTGTCCGATCCACATTGTTGACAATCAAGTTATTGGCTGCGAGGATAACCGACTTGTTTGCCTCTAGGCCATCATCCGGCAGGTTAGTATCCGGCTCGGGCGACAACGGACCAGTGTCCAAGTAATCGGTTCTGATACCGGGCAGGGTGTCGGTGCTGCTGCCACCGGACATGGACACCTGATCGATGAATTTTATCGACGACGATCCGGAACCCTCGCTCATAGCCTCGGAACCACGTCTTTTTGGGTCCAGAGTTGTCGCGCTGGTTGTCGTGGCGGAAGAAGGGTTGCTCGTCAGGTTAGGCTCCTGTTGTTGGCCCGTCGTCATCACAACGGCTGATGGCGACGCGGTGCCCGAAGGCCCGATCGTTTCTGCGGTCATCCTCGACGTTCGGGCAAATGGGCTCTGGAAGCAGAACATGACGACCGCGCGTGATTAAACACGACGGCTATCTCGTCAATTCGATCGGTCGTTTAGTCGCCCAGCTTCCTCCAATTGCCAGGGACCTCACTTGGATTATACCTCCTCGCGCTTCGTCTCCTTTCTTTCCCTCGTATTCCTTGATATGTGCGCGAAGCCGTGAAAACGTCCGCGATGTTTTCAGGCCGCGCGGGCGCAAAGTTTGCCTCGGTTTACGTCGATGCGTCGAGAGATAACAAACAGCGCGACGTCGTGTGACGTATGGAGGCGGTACAGAGATTGGTCGCAGCGGGAGGAACGAGGAAAGTGTGTGAGACAGGTGTTGGCCCAAGCGCGCGCGCGCGCCCGATTCAACCGTATATCGAAACCGCGTCGACGAGGACGTCAACTTTCTGCTCCTTCTCCCTCTCGCGTTCCA
>OX632363.1:13089114-13554114 GCA_951751655.1 Ophion costatus | reverse complement strand
TGAGATCCTCACATTAGTTCGCGACAAATTGAAAATGAATCTGGCGTTAGCAGGAGCAGCGTACTTCGCATTTTGCACCGTCACAAATTTCACCCGTACCATGTTAGTGTTCACCAAGAATTGCATGGGAACGGCTTCATGAATCGCGTAGAGTTTTGCCGAATGGTTCAACGTCAGATCGAAAACAATGAGTAATTTCTTAATACCGTTTTATCTACTTATGAGGCAAAATTCACAAATCATGGGACCGTTAATTTGCATAACATGCATTTATGGGCAACGGAAAATCCACATTGGCTACGGCAGGTTGAACACCAGAGACAATGGTCTGTTAATGTATGGTGCGGAATCATAGGTGCTAAAATTATTGGTTCATTCTTTTTATCAATGGAAATTTGAATGGCAACATCTACAATAATTTTATCAAAGATACATTGGTCTTTTGCTCGAAGAGTTGCCTTTACTTACACGACAAACCATACGTGGTATAAACATGACGGATGTCCATTACATTATTCATTGATTGCACGAAGGCAACACGATGAAAAATTTAGAAGTCGTTGGATTGGACGCGGCAGTCCAATAACGTGACCAGCTCGTTCCCCAGACCTAACACCTTTAGACATCTTTCTATAGGGAACATTTAAAGATAAAGTGTCCAAAGAAGTACCAACTACACTTGACGACATGCAACAAAGAATTATTACCGCCTGTGCATCAATAAGTTCTGACGCTGTAAACCTTGCAAGTCAATGAATCGGAAAAAGAATCCAATTTGGCATTGATACTGATGGTCGTAATTTCGAACACTTACTATAAACGTAGTAATTTTATTTAATACCGAAACTGTAAGTATTATCGCCTTTCTGTACATTCTATGACCTTCAATGACCTTATGTTATAGGTCGTTGAACTTGCTTTAAGCTCCTCTTTCATGGTACACAAAAAACATACGGATCCATTTTAAAAAATGGAGTTGACCTTCAAATGTCCGAAGTACCTCCACCTGCAAAAAAACTATCATCGCTATCAGATGGCCCCTTTCGTATTGTGCAATTTCATTTTAGCAAATATTTCTGTGAACCTTACAGATTCGAAGATATCCAAGGTGCTAATAGTTATTGATCCACCCTGTATATAGACACCTAAGAAGTAAGAAAACAACATTCGAAATTCAAATTACCAAGTGTGTTTGCATATATTTACGAATTTCGACTATCATTGCCGTGGGCTCATTTACTATGGGTCTTTTACCGGTTACTGTTGAATTTCGAAGTAACATCGCGTACAATAATCTATACAACCACATTTACACCCGGTCTAATATAAGATAATATTTTCAATATGTAATTTTTTTAAATATTCTATTTGGTCCTCTTCTTCCTTTTTTTCTGGTTGAAAGAAAAAAATAATCCAATAATTCTGATAAAGACGATAAAATAGTCATTTGAATACGTTGCCCGTTATGAAGAATGAAATTCTTCTCATTCCCAATTATTCCCTTGTTTCGAACGTGCGAGGCAGCGTAGCCCGACAATGCTCGCGGACTTTTTTTTGCGCCTCAACCCACGACTTTCGAATAAAGAGTGCTCGAGAAACAAAGGCTCGCGCAACATTCCTCCATGAATTTCAGTTCGTTCGCGAACCTGCGCCAGCCGCAACCCAAAAAATCCACAAGCCCGTGAAAGGATCGCAACTCATCGCGAGATACGCAGCGTGAGAAACGCACTTTCGATTTAAGGCGAGAAATCCCTTTAGAATTTTCGAAAAATCTAATTTTGTATACATATTTCGCAAGTGTGATACCCAAAGAATATACTGACCAAAGGAAAACTCGAAATATTGAATATTTGCGGAGTTATCGCATATAGTCTAGAGCGCGGGGACAGCATCGGTAAACCACTACAATTAATAGTTTTCACATGTTGAAACTTGAAACGCGATTATCTCGAAACTACTTTTGCAAAAACTGCTCGTGTTGTAGCTCAAAAAGTTATCGACCAATTTGGATGAAATTTTGGGAGTTTACTCTCTGGAATATCATCGGAAGGATATACCTAAAGTTTGAAAGGTAGCGTGTAAATAAATAATTTTTTTATGGGTCAAATATGTCAAAAATTCGAACTTTGGAGTAAAAAGGCTCCGAAATTTTCAATTTTGCATTTTTCATCATTTTTCAGGTGTATCCTTCCCCTTAATATGTCAGTAAACGAATGACAGTTGTTAAATCTTTTTCAGATCAGCAGAAAAAG
This sequence comes from Ophion costatus, assembly GCA_951751655.1. NCBI lineage: Eukaryota > Metazoa > Arthropoda > Insecta > Hymenoptera > Ichneumonidae > Ophion > Ophion costatus. The sequence continues at coordinate 13,551,862 of OX632363.1, read as the reverse complement.
AGTGACAACTGCAGCACTTTTCGATGTCGCGGAAAACAGGCGTCCGAAGACCCTTAATAACGCCGCCATTTTGTTGGTCATGCCAAAAAAAAAAATTTTTTTTTAAACTTGACAGTTATAATAAACTCATGTCCAAATTTGAAAATGATTAGATTATTTTGTTCCCTCTAAAACAGTTCCTGAAAAATACCTACTTTTCACGCTCCTAAAGGGATTTCTCGCCTCAAATGAAAACGCGCTTTACGAATTTAATTATAGTAGACGCGGATTGGGAAGAAAATAAGGAACAAACAAGATAGAGAAAGAGAAAAACAACTTGATAACTCGGGAGTATGCACTGACGTACCGGAGTGTAAACTCGTACCGAGAGAGTATATCACGTATCTGTATCGCACACCTTGGTGCACATAACGCGCCGAGCATACTGATCATCGTAACTATCTCGGAAGCGAGCGAACCCTGCTGGTAGAGGGGCCGCAAGTCTGATATAGCATTATACACACACACACACGCGCGCGCGCGCACGCACTTCTATATATATATATATATATATATATGTATATGAAAAAGGAGATTTTGAAGCACTCGACTTTGGCTACGTGCCTCAAAGTGCCCAACCGTCCCTACACTCAACATTCTGTAAGCCCGGATGTCTTCGAAATCACCTGGGGATGGATGTACCGACCTGCCCACAAAATCAACTATTCGTTTAAAAAAAGATGCCGGCCCGTCCTAAAAACAGCCATATGTGCTTAGAGCCAACATTACACATATATAATTGCTTCAAAATGACCTTGTATATATATATATGTATATATATAAATATATATATATATATGTGTATATATATATATGTATATATATATACACACATATATTCATTCAGTGGCGTCCGTTTTACAGAGCACGCGAAGAGCGGCCTGAAAGCCACCGGCGACTCTATTTTCTTCCTATGCGCTCTTAGCATCTCAATGGCTTTCACATGCCGCGCTCACTTACCATCGATATATGCGAATCACGATATTCCAGTCATTGACATTAAGGTCACACGGTGCAATGTGGTTGCGAGCATGCGCTGATTTTTGCAGCTTTCCTGATTAATTCATGTTTTTGTTATTATTACCGTTATTATTGTTGTTATAGTTGTTAATTTGGAATAGCGGGTATTTGAGCAAAATGTATACGTCGTTTTTACGGTATTGTAAATTTTGCTGGGTTTGTTTACGGTATTCCAGATGTTTTTGTAATTATGCTCGCCGCTTTTGTTATTTAAAACTGACAGCATTCTGACTTGAGGGTTTTTTCGTGTAGTGAAGAATTAACGAAATTTCATATGGAAAATTGATTGAAATTCACTGGTTGACCGGCAGTAGCTATAGCAGAGAGGAAATGCACGAACCGGCAAATAAGAGTATACTAAAAAGAATTCAACACTATCGCGCGCGTGTGTGTGTGTGTGTGTGTGTATGTGTGCGCGCGCGCGCGCGCACGCGCTTGCATGGGCATATTGCATGTATATTTGGCATTGCGGATATACAGCGTTTATTTTTAATCGCCGAGACCCGAATACAAAAACCTAATGAAAACGTTGACTATAAAGAACAAAGAGTTCACATAAATGTTATAAATGTGTGTGTCGAAATTATTTTTCTTCGTCACCTCCGCGGCGAGGCAATGAATTGAAAAATATATCGTGAGGAAATCGAGGCTGAATTTTTCTGGCATTCCTTCAATATCTCCAGTTGGGTCTATTCCTCGTCGTTAAAAAATGGTAAAGCTTTGCCGAAATCGATGTACCTGCCATGTTTAAATAATTCCTACAGAGATAATAGAGAATACAGACATGATAGACGACCATCAGTCGCACCCCACGAGGATGCACGCTGAAAGTCCAACTTTCGATAAGTCAGAACTCCGCCTTTTCATAGACGCTATTGAAAAGTAACGAACGTCGATAGCTTACGGACACGGCTCACACATCCGGTCGGTAAGAATCCTACGGCCAAGTTGTCTCATAACCGATCACATTTCGGGAAAACGAAGCAAAGGCATTATTCGTCGTTTAACAAAGTGGAAAGTGTTTCATCTATTCTTTTTTCTAAAATGTCAGCCGTCTCGGAAAATACTGGGAATCTACAAACCAGCTATCTCTCTCGCACTCATGGCCGCTAGGCCGGTTACACATGGCCTTAAGGGGGAAACTATATATAGACGACAATAAATAGCCAACGGTGATCATTTTTTTTTTTAGGAACAAATTATATAAAGGTAACTAAAGGTACAATTTATTACGGCGGAAAGTTTTGGCGGCGGTGGTCCGTTTGTGGGAAATCCAACAACTCCAATATTGATCTCAAAAATATGAGCCAAGAATTTTTTGTATTTTAACATCCAAATGTTGTAGTAATACCGACGAAACATTTAAATAATTGAAAATTCAAATAATGGGACGCTTGAGGAACAAATTAAAATTTTACACAAAATCTTTCTTTTTTGCAATAAAAAGTACCATTAAAAAGTGATTTTCGTAAACAAGTAGGTACAAGGTCAAGGTATTATTGTTATTGAGTTGTGTGTACAATTATAGCACGATCGGTCAACTCGTTTTAAAGTTACATTTCCAACAAACTTAAAAAATGAGAAGAAACGAGTTTAAAGTTTACGAAAACGATTCCAGGGCCATATAAGTCTTTCAGCTTCCCCACAAAGCTGACTTCGCTCCTACAGCTGCTCTTTTCGGGCTTTACGAGCTTCTTTCGTCGATATTGGGCTGCGCCGCTCATTCGGTAATTTGTCCGCTAATTCGTGTTAACAGAATGTATTTTAGTTTTCCGCCTAACAAAAGTAATATCCAAAGTACTCGTTGTGCGTAAAATCGAATCATATCAGTCATTGAACAGTCTGCCATGGCGAGAAGAATCTGCTTCTGCACTTCTGGATGAAGTGGTGCAGGATTATCCAAATGTGCCGAATTTTCTCCAATAGCGTTAGCTTTCGGCCACGTACACCAGCTTCCGGCTCCCTTCGGATAGTAATCGTGTTATAGATTTCCATTTGTAGAACACATATGATAATACGTTGATAGTACGGCTTTTTCATATCTTCGACGTTATTTAAATTCCTTCTGATAGCCAGACCATAGTACGTAGTGAATGTTTGAATTAAATTTTGGGTTGATTCACCGCTTCTTCCAAGTTTTTGAGTTTTCTTCACAGTCCGCGTCCGACCGCCCATTCTTTTTCCACCTGACCAATGCGCTTACTTTTTACTATATTTTTCTACTACCATACTTACTACTACACTTACTATACTTTTTTATATTTTACTTGCTTTTGAAAATCATAGCCAAAGTAACAGTACAAGATTTTCAAACCATTGTTTGTAATTCTATGATGGTAAATGATGGTAGTATAGAGTAATGAGGCTAGGGATCGTTACCCCGAATGGTCCTTTATATCTGCGGCGCGCTCTGGCTAAACGATGAGGTAAATCACGCTCACAAGCAATAACTTCGGAGCAGCTATGAAATTCGATTTCAAACTCTATCACCATATTCTTCAAATGTGCAACTAACATTTTACGTTTATAAAATCGATTTTTTGATACCGCCATGTGTATTGGCCCGCTTAAGAAATTTCGAGACTAACATCGACAAATTCAGATTCGATTGAAACTCATAGCACCGAAAGATTAATTTATGATGCGTTAACTGTCTAAAAATCAATCAGTTTCACAATATAGTTTCGGAGATTTTTAATGTTCAGATTGAACCTTTATCCGTTTGGTGATAAAACACATGATACCTCGTAAACACTAGTTATAGGGCTGTACGGAGTAAAATGATATTTAGATTAAAATTTAAAAAACTAAGCAAATTGTGATAAGTGTTAGAAATGGCGCATCCAAAAATGAAGTAGTTTCTCTAATTCGTTTATAAATCACACTCGACAAAAGATGTAAACTTTGAGCTTGAATTGTGTTTTTTTAACATTAACAACACTTGTAGGTTAAGCGTGGCAACGTCGCCTTACTTGGCTCTGTCGAGTGCGCCACTTACAGTCAAGCATCAACTACCGCGTATTTTGAAATCCATAGTAGTGTTCAAAACATATATATATAGTATTACACCTGACAACGCTTCAGCGATAGTGAGTCGTGCTAATGGCAAGAAATGTCGCTCTTGTCGTTTATCGATTACTTTTTCTCGAGTAAAATTGCTATATATTTATATTTAATTACCGAAATTCTAACTATTAATATACGTTTCTAGTCTACAAATATTTTTCCATAATATTATGAAGTGGAAGATGTCCAATAATTATTCATTTTTACATCAGATTTTATTCACAATACGTTGGCATCGTGGCGAAAAATCATTGTGTTTTCATCCTCCTCCAGCCGCCAAGGAACGGTCCCGAAACGCTTTAGCTCGACCGCCGCAAACAGTTTTGTCAGTCATATATATATATATGGGAATTGAGAAAGGGCAAAGGAGAAATAATCAACTCCTAATATTTATTTAGTAATTAAAAGGAAGGAACTAAATAACTTTATTAAAATTAGTGAAATCGTAACATGTCAGTAGCTTTCTGCTCGTATTCGCGTTTAACGAACCCTCCCTTCTCGCTTATCACTCTATTCCAAGGCCGACTCGAATACCCGTACTCAGGACTTGACCCCATACATATACTAGGTGCGCGACTGAGTTCCCGGGTTTCACACATGGATGGCGCTAGCGACACATTTAGTCGGCATACAGGTCTGAAATTGGGTGTCTTTATAGCTTGGACATCTGTTAAGAATACCCAGTCATAACATAAACAAATATCTCAATACAACGACCTTTTTTCTAACCTCGAAAATGTCAAAGTTTGTGCCAAATTAACAGCATTTGCGGGAAGCGGAAAGCAACTTTCGAAATTTTGCTCTTGCGCCAGAACAGAAAGTGTTTCCTGCATCGAATTGTTACTGGCCATGAAAAATGGATATATTTCGAGAATTCCAAACGCAGAAAATCGTGGCTTTCATTTGGCGGAGCGTCAACATCGACGGCACGGCCAAATCGCTACGGAAAAAAGACAATGATCTGCGTTTGGTGGGACCAGAAAGGAATCGTGTACTATGAGCTGCTGAAGCCGGGCGAAACTGTTAATGGGCATCGCTACCGACAACTAATCAATTTGAACCACGCATTGCTCGAAAAACGGCCAGAATGGGACACGGGACACAAACGTGTGACTTTGCAGCACGACAACACTCCGTGCCATCGCAGTTCCATCGTCCAGGACTCCATAAAAACACTGAAATGCTATCTGCTACCGCAACCACCGTATTCGCCAGACCTGGCCCCTTCAGACTATCACTTGTTCCGGTCGATGGCGCATGGCTTGGGTGGACTACACTTGGCCAATTACGATGCAGTACAAAATTGATTGGACGAATGGTTTCAGACCATAGACGCATCTTTTTATCATCGCGGTATTTATGTATTGCCAGAGAGATGGCAAAAATGTGTAAATAGCGAGGGACAATACTTCGAATGAACCATTTTTTTATTTATCTTGAAATTTTCGATTTTTTGTTGGTAAAAAACCCGGAAACTTAGTTGCGCACCTAGTATATATATATACATACACACGAATTGATTATTCTAAAAAATTACAGCTTCACCACGACCCACACTGGTGGATGCGCGGTCGGGATTCGGCTCCGCCAGTACATCAAGTTAAGCAGTGGTATGCATGAACCAGTGAGTGGAAAGCTAAACTACCGATACCTTGGTATGGATACTTGAGTTAAAGTCTGCGCACCAAAGAATCGAAAGAAATGTGGTTAGGAGGTTAGAAATGGAATGTGTCTGCCGTGCATCAACCAGTGAGTGGAATTCTAATACTACCGATACCTTGGTGTGGATACTTGAGTTAAAGTCTGTGCACCAAAGAATCGGAAGAAATGTGGTTAGAAAAATAGGATAGATTAGCCAGGTGTGGGTAGGGAGTAATAAGAAAGGGTTTAATTGGGAAGGGTAATAAGTAAAATGCCGCAACGGTATACGTTATAACTCAGAAAAAACTGACAGGTTCACCAGAATTCATTAAGTGAACATCATTTTAGTTCGTTCAACCTCATAAATCCATTTTCCATAAATTGAGATCTAAGCGATTCGCTTTAATGCACCCGAAAATGGCAGGTGGTTCATTCTTCACGTTGCATAAAATTTCCTAAACTAATTTTCAAAATGAAGCACACGACATAACCCAGGCCCGCTTTTGAGATAAAACATTACACAACTATCGGTCGTATGGAATGTTGAACAAAGCGAGCGATATATTTAATAAATGTCTCCATTCGAATACTTACCTCCAGGGCTTCGATGATCCCGACAACAATTCAAAAATAATCCTGAATAATCGGAATCCAAATCGTATCGATCTCAAGCGGAATAAATAATTGAATATTGTTATTATTTAGGTTTTTAATTGTTACGCATTATTTACACATCGAAAAAATGTAAAAATTGCATCAGCCGTTCGGACCGTGACTACAACACATTGTAGGCAGAATCGTGTGAGTACATTTATTCGCAACATTGAATAAAAAAATATGGAATAATGAAAATATGATATTACATTTATTTCGGCGTTCAAAGAGCCTCGCTTAAGAGAAATGATCAACGGACAGGGTTTTGGCTGCCTGTTCCTGCGGCAATAGTAAGTCTTCTCGACCCTCGGCCATCCACTCCTCGATTTCTTCGACACTGCGACAACGGACAAGTGACGTTCTAATTTGAGCAATTTCAATGCTATTCGCTGCGTGTGAAGTTTTCGGTTGATATGATATTGCACATTTAGCTGGACCATTTACAGTCAATTCTTCCTAACCCTCACTCTATGATCGTAGCTATGCTCATAGCTGCGGTTACCGTGGGGCGTCGCTGCTATCGACCCTATAGTAGGGCGCCCCTCACACCGCAAAATAAACGGCGATCGTTGGTCCCAGCTCGGCAAGATAGGTCAGAGTTGTGTGTAATTTATTTCGAATTTTTCTTCGAATGTCCTTAAGGGCTTTTACGGTTCCATTGGGTTAATTATTTGTACACAATTTTTGGAAGTGACTGAAATTCTACTGCCGTAGCTGTACGAACGGAGACGTAGCCCCCCATTGGACACAGTAATTAATGATTCTCTGCTACAATTTCTTCACTGCGTCCAATAAATCATAATGGCGATCGCCCCAGCAAAATATGCAAATTCCGGCGACCAGAGGCGCACTATGTTAGTTTCGGTGCAGCGCACGACTACACGCAGCTAACAGATGTACGATTCCGATATTGCGCATAATACTCACGTGCGTGGTACGAAAGTGAAGTTCTCAACACCGTTCTCGGTTATCAAGACATCATCCTCGATTCTCACACCGCCAAAACCCCTCAACTGGGCCAGTTTATCGTGGACGATAAATTTACTTTGCTCGGGATTGGCAAGTGCATCGTCCAATAGCTGGCGGTACGCAGAAAAAACCGGTCAATAGAATACCGACATGTCTTGCATCTTTCTTCAACGTTCCGAACATACGAAGTATATCTGCTTACCACATCGATGAAGTAGCAGCCGGGCTCTATCGTAAGAACCATTCCAGCGCGCAAAGTTCTAGCGGTGCGAAGTCTACGAATTCCCGGAGCGCCCGAGCGATCCGGATTGCCTGGCAAATAACCCCCAACATCGTGGACATCGAGGCCCAAGAAATGGCCGAGGCCGTGAGGCTGAAATATCTCGTTTAGGCCTGACTTCATCATATCGTCAACTTCACCCCGCAACACACCACCCTCCCTCAACGATTCGAGCATAACTCTGTTGGCCAAAAGATGCATATCGGACCAATTGACGCCCGGTTTCGCAGCCTCTATCACAGCGTTGCGAGCCTTCAGTACCGCGTTATAGATCACCTTCTGGTCGTCCGTGAATTTTCCATTCGCCGGAAAACTGCAGGTTATGTCAGCTGCGTAACCGCAGTAGTTGCCGCCCATATCGAAAAGACTGCGCAAAGTAGTATAGTGTCTTAAATGGGAGAACTCGTGGACATGTGGTATGCACAACCTTCTTCAAGTGTCGGTTATAATGCTAGTTTCCTATGCTAGATCCCCTCAATGTGGTACTACAGCGAGGTATGCAGTGAATTGAACTTTACCTCGAAACAGGCTTCCAGCAGGCAGGAGAAGTACTCAAAACTCTATAACAACGATCGGTAGATGATATGCTCGGACTAGCATTACATGGGCAGCGAGTGCATTAGTGTTTTAATGATTTACCGTAATCGATTTGATGGTTGATCGGGCTATTGCGCTGTTGCCGATACTACGAGGCGAGTCTACAGAGTCCGAACTCTTTGCAAAGTTACGAGGAAAAGCGAACACGTTCACATGTACGGATCGACATAGTGCCACGTTTAACGCTTCCACCAAAAATCCCTAGACTGATCCGAGGCCGAATTCCGAATATGTTTTGCCCACATTTTCTTACCACATATCACCGTCCCTTATGACTTTGTTGTTGGGTGCACCAGCGTGGCCATAGTGGAGGAAGGACCCGTTGTGTCCACTCGCGCAGATGCACGTATAAGATACGTGACGACAGCCACCGACCGAGTAAACGTGATGTTTGAACAGGGATTCAGCCTGAAATTCCGTGCATCCCGGTCGGAAATTTCGCATTATGAGTTTGTGAGCATCCGAACTGACTTTGGCCACGTAGCGGAGCACATCAACTTCCTCGCTCGTTTTTATAACGCGACTGCGAAGAAACAATGCGCATGTGTGGGTGCGTGTGTGTGTGGATGATGGAAAAAACAACGCGTTACAATCGATATATTCTGACCGGGCATTCTATACAATTCAAATGAAATACCATAAGGGAAAATGATACAGAACGCACATTCTATATAATCCAAAAGAAATACCGCCCATGCGAATGATGCAAAATGTGGTAGAAATGTATAAATTTTTTAAAAATCCGGCAGTCTAAACATCAACCAATTGCAATCTGGTTGTGAGGTAACGGTTCATGTCTTTTGGGCAATGTCGTAGCCTTAGAAGTGTCATGTAGTCCATCGTGACAACCCGGAAGCCCAATTTGCTCAGGTGTCGAATTCGCATCTTCTGAGGTCCGATCAGGCTGATCGTGTTGCGGCAATAGTGTTCCGGCAGATTTATCAAAACCGCTGTTTTTTCAGCGCCCTTGGAATAGTTGGATAATGAAAAGATAGGCGTCCTGATCGAGCATGGATGAATCAAAATATCCAGCGTGTATAAATCAATCGTGGAGAGTGGTCCGAGCATAACGGATTTACTCAATTTGTCAGGGTCACCGACTATCTTCGCCAGATGTCCGCACACGATATCGGTGATACGCTTAATTCTCGATCTCATGAAGATCCGCTTTTCGCAATGGACCTCGGGCACGATACGACAAGTGTAACGATCGCTTTCTAAGGCCATTGCCCTGTCGAGGAAGCACAGCTTTTCTCGCAGATACATAATCGTAGCGGTCTCACCATTCAGGTGTAGTTTTTCTATGAAACTCGTGGTAAATAATTGATCGACGAGATCGTGGGGTGTTTGCCGCAAGTAGATCAACGAGAGTACGATATTGAGAGCGTCGTTGGTTGACAATTCGGGAAATCGCGAACCCAATGATATTCGAAAGCTTTCCAAAAAGTTATCATGGCTCTTCTGCGACTTTCGGTGATGGTTCAAGTATCCGAAGGGCACGAAAATGGGAGCTAAAAGTGAAGCTGGCATATCCATTGAGTTTTTGATCAGATAGTCAGCAGCTGTTTCAAATATCGGACCGTTTCTTATACGATTCTTGCCACAGTAATTCATCACGAGGGCAATCAAGGCTGGATCTTTCGTACCGAGGCCTTTATCCTTCATGTATTTTACCAATGAGCTCTCCAACGATTCTTCCTCCGCGTATTTCATTTTCGTCAGAGTTTTCATAAAATCAAAAAGCTCGCTCTCATGAGCAGTATTAATGTGCAGCCTCGACCACTTTCGAGCGCACTTAAGCGCCCCTCTTGTGTTCCACTCGGTACACATAACCTCTAAAATCTCGGCCAACCGCGTACCGCTCAATTTCCACCAATGGACCGTCAATTTTTTCTCCAAAATCTGTTTCACGGCCATTCGGTTCTCACGGAAAAAGGGAAGTACGCGGTATAGGGCTGTTAGATTCGTTTCATTGATATCAACCTCGCGTGCTTTGATGCCGATCCAAAGTGTGTCCAAAACTTCGCCGTAGGTCGGATCTTTGAAGGATCTTAAAATTTTCACTAAGTCGATCAAGTGGTCGATTTCGAGGTATCCGTTGGTCGCACGTATCAGCGCCTCGTTGCAGAGACGATCTTTGTGCGTATTTTTTGGCAAACTCAGCCGATCATTGGCCAACGAAAGGAGGGCGTCGATTATCACATCGTTGTCGCGTGTTCTCGCAATCATGTCCACCAACTGATCCAGCACTCTCTCGCGGCCGTTGGAATTAGTCAACAATGTTTGATGCTCGTGATTCGTTCTTCTGCTAGATTTTCTTCGCCCGGATGGACCATCGCCGTTCTCGAATTTCATGATTTCCTTGAGTGCCTCGAGGGCAACGCGACAATTTATTTCGTCGGTTATCATATTCTCCATAACGGGGTCAATGGGTTTGCGAAATTTTCGAAAATCTTTCCAATCGGTGATCTTATCGTTACTCTTGTCAGCGATAATGTTCGTATCGGTGCTAAACAATATAGCCGTTCCCTCGTCCGTCTCGATACGAATTTCTTTCTTCGCACAGATTTTCGATTTTCCTGGGTTTTCCTCTGCAAACGCGCCCGTCGATGGAAATTCCCCATCCGTGAATAGAATGTCACCGACATGTCGCGTTCTTTGCACGATCAGTTGAGCCTCGTGAATTCTCGGGCCATCCTGCACGATAATGCTGGTACGGGACAACGGTAAGGCCTTCTTTTTCCTCTCCCTAGATTTCTCACTAAATCTCACGTGGGGAGGACCACGACGAAGGCTCGAGCGTAAAATTATTCGCGGCAACATTTTAGGTTAGATTCTGAGAGATCCGGATTCTGTAAGGAGATGGTAAGTCACCCGCAGTGAAAATGTCTCTGGGGCTGATCAATCGGTACTTTTGAATTTTTCGGTAGCATAACCTTTTCAAACCTAAAATGTAGAGCTACAACTTCCAATTTGATTGAGAGCCGAAGTTAATCGATGCTTGCGTCAGATGAGAAAAAATATCTTTCCGTTAGGCGTGATTGCGAGCGCCATCTACTGATTGACATATAAAATAGTATCCGAAGTCAAGATGACCGGCAGAGCAACTGGTTTGCAGTTGCGGCAAAATTTTTCGATTGTTGGACACGCACACAGCATAGGTATTCGTAGTACTGGAATAAAGATTCTTGATACCGGGTTTTATAGACCTTCTTCGATTCAACTTGGAGCCTTATTGGCTTCCTGGTCTCAAGCGAGGTCGCGAGTGGCTTTCATAAGGTTTTTTTTTACGGAGGTTCGATCTTCCACCATTTACGATTAATGGATAACAAATTTTAAATTGACTTTAACGATGAATTTGGATATTATAATCTAAGAAATATACTCACCATTCGCAAATCACCGGATATAATATTTTATTGTTCACTTGGGATCTGCAAAGAACGTTAACAATTTTATTTAACTGAGACAACACTGACGTGTGGCCCGTATACTGAATACAGTTATTAGATACGTACTCTTTTATTCCCTCGTATGTAGCTTCGCGCGAGAAGAGATTGCTGTCACTGTTCTGACCGCGCTGTTAGCACAAAAAAAATCAAAGTACGGCTTAGACGATGAAATACGTGTATGTAAAGAGGCTTTAAATATGCTGCAGAGAGCAACGAAAGAATCGGGTATGGTGGTAAATGCTCGCGAGTAGGACGTTTCTAAAAAAACACGTTATACTTTTGCTTTCGATATTTTAATTTTCGGAACTTTCCTCAGCCATCTTTTCTCGGATTGCGATAATCCGAGAGTCGAAATGCGTGTTTCTGTCGGTGCTAGTTCGAATATCTCTCCGATTCGCGATTGGCTCAACCGGAAGATTATTTTTTCACCTCTGCCGATCAGAATTTCCCGCAGTACATTGTAGTAGACGTGAAACATTGAATAGCAAAAATCAGAACCAAACCGTTTAAATTTCAACAAATTAGAAACCCACTAAATTTTGCAATTTAGCTCAAGGCGAAATCTACCTTTTCGACACTCAAGTAAAACTACTTGATGGTCAGGCTTATTTGGAACACGAGTGGCGACGAAGATTGATAATAACTATCGTGGTTGGGTTAGTGCACTCACCAAGGTCAGCAACATTTTCGTGTTCAACTGCAGCACGACCGTCTCCACCTCGGAGGTGTAGTTCACTTGATCCACGCCATATCTCTTCTTGAACTCATCGCTGGTGTTCATTTTGCCGCACCAGATCGCGTATTCCTTTGGCAATTTCGGGACCAAAAGTATCGAGGTACCTGTGGCGACGTCTATCGCTCCCATGCAGTCCGGCTCTTCGACGCCGAAACACCATTGAAAAAAGGATTCCTGTGATCAGTTTATAGCGGTTAAAGTGCAGAAGTCCAAGCTCGACGGGGAAAATGATGGAAAAAGCCATGGAGACTAGATACAGAAGTCTAAACTTGTCATGTAAACTCGTCCCCAAAGTTGCGAAAACTAAGGACAGCTTTGCGGTCTTTCTACGGTAATATGCTCTATATATGAGGGATTCGCCGTCAATTCAGCCACTTTTTTTCGACCATCTCAGATCTGCCCCATAATTGGTTATATCAAAGTACTACTAAAAGGCATTCTATGTGAATTTTTTCAGATTTTTTAATTCAACATTTTATAAAACGCCCTATGCTTATGCACGGAGCCGATTGACTGTTCCCAACTGTTAGCTTTCAAATAATCGTCATACTAAACGTGCGTTTTCGAACTATTTTTTTACATCTATTTGTAAAAATATGCATTTTTGAACATTCGGTGATGACATTGAGTGTTTTCATTACTTTGTATAATTATTTTATATTGCCTATAGGCAATATTATATAGGCAATATAGGCAATATTATTTTATATTGCCTATAGTATAATTATTTTATATTGCCTATAGGTTGGCAAAAGTGTCGCGAAGTTAGAGACATATGCGCGTCGTTCGTAACCTCAATATCGGCCCAAGGAGCTGTCAAAAATCAGGATCGATCGGAGAAAAAAAAATTCCACTGGGAAGTAAAAAGTGTGTACTACAGCTGTCTGTAATCTTGAAGAAATCAAAATTTTTTAAAATATCCCCATGTTTTAAAAGAAAACTTATGTGTGAAAAAAAATCCGCTTTATTTTATCTTTGCCAAGAAATGTATAAAAATGTATAATTTCTGAACATAGTTATCAAATTAATATGAACTAATTATTACTAATTAAGATGATAAGTACCAATAATATTCGTTGTTAATTATCCTGATCGAGTAGTTTGTGGTTCCCGGGCATAATAACGGAATACCGATAAGATAGGTACTGATACACAGTCTAATATTTTGTGTGCTTGATTTTCGCACGAATTCACTATCAAAAACTGATAATTTATAATTTTTTATAATTTAAAAATTTATTAATTTTTTTTATAATTTATTTATAAAATTATTTATAACATTTATTAAAATTATTATTAATATTATATTATATATATTATATTATATATAAATTTATTTATAATTTTTTATAATTTAAAAATTAAAAATTTATAATTTTATAACGGTACTGTGAATCCTCATTTCCACGGTACCAAAGGTTGGTTCGAAAATTATTCGAGGAGTACCTATTTTTTTAGCTCCGTAGTAACATTCACTTAACAGATATTAATAATGTGCTGAAAAATGATCCGGCGTTTCCCATAAGCGTAATGTAATTAGCCCACGAAATACATCGAGTTGCCGATCGTTTTTCTAAAAAACGGTACCGTGGGCCGTATTCAAACTGCACAGGATGATCAGCGAAGAGGTTATAAAGGTTCAGAAAAAAATTCAACTCGGTGGTAACATGTTGACTTAACCCCATAACAACCTTAAGCTATTAGAATCACTGAAACATTAACTTTTGGAGTCCACAACCTAAACTCGGCAAAAAGAGTTTCGTGCCACTTATACCCAATACAGTGCTGTATAAATTAGACGATTTTTTAAGTCGTAATATTTTCTTATAAGTTCGGTAACTTGGCTGTAAATTTTACCAATATACCGGAATGTATTTTTACTTTATTGTAGGTTCACTGTACTTTATTGCAGGTATTACTGCAGGTATTATAGGTATTACTGTACTTTATTGCACTTTAACCTTCATATATCAATTGGTCGTTTGAGGACAGAGACGACTAGGATATAACCGCAGAGTCGAATTGTAGACCTCTCCGAAAGCGTTGCTTCATAACAATTATTTTTTGCTTTCGGGAGTACAGTGTTCATTAACCGCCACCATTACCCATTTTGGAAAATCTGTTTTTTTTTTGCTGCTGGAATTTTACTCACTAACCTGCCTGAATTCGTAGTTAACGTCTGTATCGTTAAAAGGCACTTCTTGGCCGCCTTGCAACAGTACAACGGCACCGGAAGCCGGAACCCCCGGTGTCTCTCTCAAATGCTCGACCAGACGTTCGCGGTTTTTGCGAAACAATGACATCGGAACTCTCAGAGTGTGCTCACCTCTTACGTAATGTGACTCCATGTTATTGCTGAAACGTGAGTTTTTTTAGTTTTCGGAAAACGGTGTTTTGAAACATTTTTTATTGACAAAAAGGGGGTGGGTTTTTGACTTAGTTGTAATGCACGATGGAATACCGTTTAAAAATCTAGGCAACGATGATGACAGTAGACAATACGAAAAATATTTTCAAAGCCCATAATTTAAATTATCACGATAAATATGATAGGTATAATTGATAAAAGCTTAAAGTTCATAGAAATCATAATTGCAACGATAAGACAACAGAAATGATGATAATAATACAAGTATAATGGATTATAGTAATAATGTATAATATGTGTATCTATAATATATACATAAAAAATAATGATAATATTTAAACCGACACTGGTCGATGGGCGATCAGGGTTGGGCTTCAGCGGTGCTCCGAGTTAACAGCATTGTGCATGGCCAATGCTCGGAGCGGTGACCGCTTTGCCGTGCACCGGCTGGCGCATCAACCACCGAGCGAAGAAAGCCAATACTTCTGATACCTTGGTGTAGATATCGTCGTTATACTTATTACTCGTTACCTCGATTTATCCCTCTACCTTATACTCGATTATATCTCGTTTTCATTTTTTTGCGTTTCATTCATCAGACTTTTTATTCGTGTTTTAATGCAACTTTTGGCCTGACAAAAACTTAAACATAATAGAGAAGTTATATTTCTGTCAGAAGTATAAAAACTCCTGAAAATTGAATTTCAACTTTGAATAGAATCAGGGCCACAAATTCATTGGACTTAAATAAACTATCTTAGACTTAAATTAACTTGCAAATTAAAACTCATACAAAAAAGTGTCAAAGTAAAATTTCATTAGTGGAATGGTCGGCTTAGTGTCCTTTTGTTTACATTTGGATACATTTTCTGGCACTCACAGACAACTTGAACAATAAATAGTATCTGTTCCGTGTCGCATGTCAATCTATTACTAGATTCAGCAATGAGCTTGATTCCGCTTTCCGCGATGTCATTAACGACCCTTTATTTTTTTGAAAATTTAATAAACATTCGAATGAAACATGGTCTTGATCAGATGATATTTTTTGTCCAAATGCCACTCGGGCACGTCGTTATTTAGGAAGCTACAATCGATCTGGAATATTTTTAAAAAACGTTATCGCTTGAGGGCTTATGAAAAAAATAATGCTTTCACCCATCAAATAAGGAACAGCTGACCGAGAAATTTCATATCGCTTAAGAATGTCGGTTTGATTTTTATGTCCAGGCAGCTCGTTCGTAATTTTTTTTTGCCATTTTCCCTCTAATATTAACGGGGATGCTAAAGATGATTCAGCATGGTTTGCCGAGCAACCTTGCCCACAAGGGAATTTATTTTCCGGTAATTATATATTTGTTTTAAAAAAATCAAAGTACGATTGGGAGTAGCGTTTGCGAATGGAGCTGTGAACCATGCCTTAACGTGAATCAAAACGATTGTATAAAATATTTTTATAGAAATCAAACTTGTTCATTATGCATGCAGTCTATAGTAAAATCGATAATTGCATTAGAACATCAATAAATAGTCTTTGATGAACGAAACTCAGAAAATGATAACGAGGTTCTCATTGCGAGGCTAGTAATAATGACAAGTTTGCTGGAAAAATCTGTAAAAATTTGGTCATATACCTCATAATGTGTACAATATGGGCACCGAATTTCAGATTTTTTCCATCAATATCCTAAGCATGAGAAATAATTGAGTAATACCTTAGCAAAGCACATGTATTTTTGTATTGAAAATTCAAACCCTTATAGGCATCATTAAAACAATTTCGGGCGTCTTAAAACTTGGCACATCATTTTTTTTATATATCTTGATTATGTTTTTACAAGGGGACCTTGAAAATTCAAATTTGCTCTAAATTGCAGCCACTCTAATGTGTGTGTATATATATATATATATATTTGAATGGTTGATCACAACAAAAAGTTCGGAATCTCGTGCGAAAAATGCATGAACGAATTTTCCAAATACCACTTGAAAGCCGAAAGGACCAGCTTCATTATTCTCATCTGGTAAATATCCTGACTTTTGTGCACTCATTCGGTGATGCCGCCACAGTGGTCCGAAATTCCGAAAGAGCGGACATAATTCCGAATTCGGGTGAGACTGTACTTAGGGTTTTTTGGGATCGCTAAATACGGATCCGAAGTCAGAATTTCAAAAAATAAAATGGCGGATCCGAAGCGGTAAAATATGTCTTCAATAACCTGTTTGATTCGCGTGAAAGTCTGTGCTCGGGGGTTTTTGGGATCGGTGAATATGAATCTGAAGCGAAAATTTCGAAAAACACAATGCTGGACTCAATATGGATGGCTACTTTTTGGAGAGTCGATTTCATTTGCACAAAATTCATTTTTTAGGAGTTTCCAAGGCTGCGAAGGTTTGGGAAGAAGAGGTTTAGGATAAAATAATTAATCCCTCTTATCATGATACTGAAAATTTATTTTCATATAATCTTACAATGTCTAGTACGCAAACTAGATATTAGTGGATCTGGCGTTATCAAAAGTCTGCCAAAAACGTCTTCCATGGTTTTAGCTCGGTCACATTTTCGTGAAAAAAGTCGCTAAAATTTTTTAATATATTTGTTACACGATTCCTGAGCTTCGTCGGACATTAGTCCGATAGACAATATCAAAGAATCAATAATTTCAGGGCCGTGTATCAGAATTCTGTGCACTGTTGTTGGCTTGTAATACCACCCATACAGGTCAACAAATTTTCTTGCAGTCATTTCTGTGTAGACGCGAAATTTTGGTATATTCATCTCGAACCCACAAGAAATTACCTGCAATATCACATGAAATCGCTTTATCAATTCCTCGTCAAATCCCGTTATAGAAGCAGAGATTTCAGAATTTTCGAAAAACCGCCGAGGTGTATTTCCGTCATTTGAAGTTCCGTACCCTTGTTTTGGTTGATCAACAATAAGCCCTAATTTGTCAAGAAAACCTTGTTGTATATTTTTTCTTCTCTCAAGACCTTCTTTAACCTCTTTGTGCGCTTGCCACTTGTTTATATCTAATTTGTTAGATACATGCAAGCAACTTTCGAAAAACCGTATCCAAGCATGCAGCAAGGATATTCCGAATTTGTCGTAATCTTCATTGATCGGTCTTTGCAACATCTTATCGATATCATTGAAATCTTTAGACGTAGCGCCACAAAGGTAGCAACGCATACTTGGCGATGTATTCGTAATCGAATTACAAACTTTACCATCTATCATTGTCAACACAAGTTTGAAATGGATGTTAATTTTTCTTCCGTAAAGTATGGTTTCAAAGAGCACAAGGTTTTTTTCTTGCGCTTCGATACAATCAACTTCTGTCCTAGTTGCTTCGGCGGTTTCGTGCAAAAAAAAAACTATTTTTATTGGGCGACAAAATCTTGGTGACGAAGAACGAGGATTTCTCCAAATAATAACCTGTGGATTGACTTTATCATAGATTTGCAAGGGGACAAGTAAAATTTAAAAAAATATTGGCATCCGATTTATTGCCATCTTCATCGCTGAATTTTTGTTTGTAAGTGCTTTGACCAGAAGTGCCATCGCATCCCCACTTGCATATCAATTCTAAAACAGCAAGTTTGTTTACAAGAAGACTTCTAATAACGTCCTATTGTGCCAATAAGAATCGTTTAGCTGTATGATTTAACAATACTTGGAATCTAACTGTGGCTGCACTTTCAGTTATAGAAATTTCGGACTTATCAGGGTAACACTTTTTCTTAGCTTCTAATACAGTACTATAAGGCGGCCATCCTCTACAATTTATCATAGCGGATGTGGAACGTATTAATTTCACTGAGCACGTTGATGTTCCCATTTAACACTGGTTTCACGAGTTCGAAAATTTCCCTCCTCGTGAAAGAAATTTCTTTGGTATCATCCGGAGGATCTGTAAGAATTGAAGAATATGATTATTTAAACGAATTATTTTTACCAATTTCCTATAAACCACATTTTGGACGCGAAAACTACGAAAAACTACCGAAAGTGCACACATCTTCCCACAAAAGTAATAACTGAAGCCAAAAGAGCAGCTATGTGCAGCTAGTTTTTGGATATGTTTTGAAGAAATATCTACGCAACAATGTCCATTTTGATTCGGAGCCCCACTAAACCCCACTTATGACTTTTGCTTTTTTAACACGAATTTTTAGAACGTGCCCAAGGAAAACACCACCACCGTTATTAATGATTCACTATTTCATATATTGTTAATAATATTTTCGCACAGGACATTTAAATTGTACTTACTTTCCGGAGAAGAATCCATTTTGTAAAATGCTAATCCGTTAACTTTTCACTGCTATAGACGTGTCTGAACTTTCGTGTTATTTCGCCGCGCGATGAGCAAACAATGGGGTCGGCCCGACGCTCACAAACGGAATGCGTTCCCAAGCCAGGTAGGGACGCTCCCCCTTTCTTGAGGAAGTTCATTTGATGATCGAATTAACAAACAATTATTGATTTTAAAAAATCGAGCTCACTTATGACTATCTAAAAAGTCACCTGTTCAAATTTCAAACTCTCCGGATACCTTGTTTGTGAGCAATTCATAAGTAAATTTTTTTAAAATTAACATGGTCCCATGGATTGTCGTGTTTCTCCCGTCGATAAACGTGAAATTTGCAAGCATTGACAAACAGTTTCAAAAGAAACTTTTATAATGGATTAAAAAATATCTAAAGAACGTTTGGACAGCTTTCTAAAATCCATTAGATACTTGTGAACTTCAGAATACATTAATTTGTCTCGAAAAATGCTGATTTTTTGGAGGTTAACCTCCATATTACTCCAGTCGCATATTATGATGGCAACGTCGCAACCGCGCGCTTTGTGAAATCAACACTAATACTTTCCGAACGACGCAATATGCACTACACTTCTACAGCAAATTATACAGAAGTGACTGGAAATGTAATGAGTAAATGGGCTTAAAGAATAAAATCAAATAAATTAATCGCAAATAAAATCATTGTAGTTATAAAAAAAGGATACGAAATAATAACACATAAAAAATTGATTTAAAGATGAATGAGAAAAAATTTATTTCGAAAATTGATTTCGTTTGCCTTTCCAGAAAAACGCTTTCTTTTTTTAATTTTTTTCCATGGTCGAAAAAGAGATCGACGATGAACCATGGACGCGAGTGAAAAAATTCTTGCACATGGCAGCTGTACGGGATACGCGGTCGCGCTTGGTTGCAGCGTTGCCAAACTTATTGAACGGACTACGCTAGTCGTAATAATTTTTCTTTTGACAAACTCGGTACCAGATGAACTTCCTTAATGGTCATAACACATAGTAGGGGTACCACTACAACTATTCTAACCATTAAAAGTCCCTAGAACTTTTTTTTCCGCTTTTTCAGGTTTTCGAGCCACTGTGATGCCGAGCATAATGTTTTTATCCTCGTGATTCTTTTATTTCAAAAAATGAACAATAAAAAATCAGATGATCTCGATCGGGTCCAAATAAAGCATTAAGGTAATCCCATCGCTTTACACTAGTCATACCACTGATCATCCTTGAGACTAGTACAATTTATATTTGGTAAATATTTACAAGTGGGGCTCCAGCCCTAATCGGCTACAAAGTTTTTTCACGTGTTCGGGGCTATTCTGCAGTATGAAAATATTTTTCATGATGAGGGAGGGGTACTTTATTGAAAAAAAAAATGTCTGGAAAATATTCGATTTTTAAAGTACGTTTTCTGTGTGTTTACTCTAATTTGTTTGGGTTTTTTTGGTGACACTTGATGTCACCAAACCCGTTTCCTCCATAACGTTAAAAAAGTTTAAAAAAAAGCGTCTGGGGGTTGACATAAGGGTTGAAATGGTCTTCCCCCGACTTAAATATTATAAACAAAGTGCCCTGAAATACATCGACTCGGTAAAAAAATTCTAAACCCCGTTTCTAGCTGGAGCCCCACTTGTAAATATTTACCTTATATTTTTAACATATGCAAAAAAAATTATTTGTAATAACTAAAATTTTCCATGTGTAAACTGTTTAATGAATGTTCACATTTAATTCGAAAAATGAAAAAATAGATATTCCAAAGATTCGCGCAGTAATTCTAGGTTCGATATTTGACACCATTGGTTCTATCTCAGTCTCTTTTTATTCATCCAGGCGAGTTTAATCTCCATGCTTTTTAATGTCGATCTGTCAAAACAACGTCAAGTGCGCGAAATATAAAGCATTGTATTTGGGCCACGACTGGTAAAAAGCGAGGAAAATTTGGCTCGGCGAAATACGTCGGTTACAAATGGAATATATGTGGAAATTCGAATGAGTGAGATGAGGTTAGGACTTCAGTCAGCTGTTGCCTTGCTGTCACCTCTCTGTATCGTAGCAAGTGGTCATAAATCGAATACCGGAAGTTCAAATTAAACGTGATATTACATAAAAATTAAGTCAACAAGCGTAATATTTTCTGAGCGCATTGGATTACTACAAGTGTTAAGTATGTAAATCTGATTATTTTTAAGACTCTGACGTATCCCCACTTCTATATACACTTTTGTAGCAACGGGAAATTGGGTTTTTGTATGTCGTCTCAGAATTCCGTCACAAAAATACGCAATTTTAATTTTTTTTCTATAATTAGGTCGATAACCGATCCTTAAATTTTACAGAGGCGATTATTAATATATTTAATGAAGCGCAAAAAAAATGAAAATCCTATAGATTGAAGCCTGGCGATAGGATTACCTTAATTGGATTTCTTTTCGTCGATTCTATCGACAGTGTTTTTGGAGGAGGTTGGAGTGGTTTAGTTGAGTCAAATGACGGTTTGTGATTTTTTTCCAATGAACCTAAAAAACCCCATATGATCCATTCTGTACATGATATTTTTTTATAAAATATATAAGTTAAGGGAAAAATTACGCGTTATTATATTATTACATAAATAAGAAAAACTTTTGTGCATGTTATTAGCAAATTGAAAAAAGATATCTCTATGTATGATTATTATGAAAAAACTTCGTCAGCGAATGTTTTATACAACTCAGAACGAAATTTTGAGTCATTAATAATTATGCCCATTTATATTTATGTGATGAGATTATTTATTATGATTAAGTGATATTAATTGCCGAATTAGGCAACTTCACGGATTTTGAGGTTGGCATCAATGCTCTTCATTCGCCAGTCAAGATTCGTAATCTTTCATCAAACCTTGATGGTTCAATATATACGGTTTGAGATACGCAAGATGGTGTTTCTTTTTCTAAATGATTATAACGGTTTAGTTTGCGTTAATCCGTTGTTAGAAATGGTTAATCTTAGTGCTAAACAGCCAACAAAAATTACATCACCTGTAGTGTCAACGTCTTACCCATCTAACCGCACGTAAAATTACACACATTAATCTATTTCTTAACGCTGGTGTTTTGTGATAAAAAAATGTCAATGAATTCGTAAAGATCCAGTATACTTTAGACAATAACATATTTCTTTTTTCAAATTTAATCTCGGATTGTGGCTAACGCTGTTACGTTTTAACTGTTCGTACAATGGTATCTGGAAAAATGTTGCGTAACTCACGAAATATGGGGTTTACGTTAAATCAGCGCAAAGAACGAACGTTGTTCTAATTGTACTTTCTATGCCATGGAATTTGTTGAGAATGTTTTCGTTTATTTTTTTTCTCGTCTCGATTCTTCATATCAAACGTGATTTGATGCGTGCTCCCGCATCAATTAGCTTGGGTAGGCAAATTGTCAATTTTTATTCGAAAAAAAATCATTTTTTCGAAAAGCCGAAACTGATAAACTGCTATTAAAGACGTGTGTCATGCGTTCGGTCGGTAAAAATCCTACAGCCAAGTTTTCTCTTAGACGGATTACATTTTGAAGAAACAAAAAGATAGACGTTGTTTGTCTTTCAACAGAACAGAGAATACTCCTTTTCTTTTTTCCGAAACCGAAATCAAACGTCTGGGAAAACACTGTGATTCAGAAAATCATCTCACTCGCACGCGTGGCCGCTCAGTCGGGGTGACACTTCGTCTTAAGGTAGGAGTCTCACTACAGTCGTTATTAAATAATTTCTTGATTTAAAAATATATATCAGTTTATGTGATAAACTTTTATGTAGTGAAAATATTTTATATGTCACCGAAGATTCCAACAAGGAATGTTAGGTGAAAAATGGAAAAATTAACCCGCCGTTTCATGGGAAACCCGTTCCGTCAACATTGTAATTACCGAATTCATCCCCCTATCGATTTGATAACATTGATATTAAAGTTGCTACTTGTAAATTAGAATCTGAAGATTCCATCGTGATTAGAAAAATATAGCTTCACCGAATTATTCAAAGAGAACTTTTAAGATAATCTCGATAGAAGCGTTATTAAATAGCAGAAGACCGACCGCTGCGAAGTAGTTGGGTGCCCTTGGCAACATCGCACGTGAGCGTGTACCCGGTATAACTTTCGGGAGCTTACGGCAATATATATATATATATATATATATATATATATATATATATATTACCGAGAATGCCCGAAGTAGATTATATATTTATCTTGCTCTGAGCAAGTATATACATATTTTTTTCTCGTTAGTTATTATTCTGCAGATATTCATTTCATTTATTATGTGAATGAAGCAAATGACCCTCTCAAAGTACCGGTAACGGGCGAGTACGGAGAGGTTAGGTATGCTACTAGGTGGCGACGAATATACATATATACAATATTAAAAAATGTAGCGCTGCCAGATCAACGTCGTACCAGAAAACTGGCATATATCTAGCTGTTTACAGCTGATCGTAACCGAATCAAATCAGCAACTCTAAATTGTTTCTAGTAATAAATTACGGAATATAATTCAGGTTAAGTTTGGATGCGTGAAGTTCTCATCGCTCAAAGATCTTTGCGATACAGAAAACTTTTCTTACATTTTGTTTTGTTTCAACGATTAATAAACCGCCATTTGACTACCACGTAGCAAGACTCCTACCTTAAACTTGCAATGGTGCGACGATACGATATTGCGAAGCTGTGTGAAAATAGGCACGCGCGAGATTGGAGTGAAAACAAGTCGTCGCGAATTTCAACAAACTCAAAGTGCACACCATACGAATGTCGCCTGTGCCATCATAAAATTCCCCAAAACTGCAAAATATGAATGGCACGCGTGAATGAGGTTAATTATGCAAAGGTCACAATTGCAAGAACAAAATGAACCTTTTTCGAGGACAATAACGATTAGGCAGGGCACGCGCAAACGTACGTACGTTCTCAGGGCTTCAGTAGCCGCCATATTGGATTTCTCTGTCGTCCAGAGGTTTTCTGCGACTGCGCGAAAACCCCCTCCCACGTCCAATCGAATGCTTTGACTGTTATTATTATGATTGTTGTGTACGTACCGCGTGTGAGCGAACTAGTTCTCCGCTTTTTCTCAGAGTATTGTTTGTATTTGTTTTTTGCACTTTCTTGCTTTTTTTATTCGTGAAATAGCAAACGGGCTCGGTATGATCTTACGGAAGGTCTACGCACTTCTCCGTCTGTGGACGCGGAATTTCCAGTTATTATTGATAACGGAACATTGTCGTCGATACAGGGATGCACGAGCCGCCCCAATGTTTATCTTATCGGTGTGTGACGAGTCGTGGACAATCATACGCCTTATCAGCGTGTTCGTTATGACTCCGATGTCACGAGTGGATGCGAAGAAATGTATGGAAAATCCGAACTGATAGAAAAAATGTGGGGCTTTCACAACTTTCCTATATCCCGCCATTTTTATTGTTTTCATTACTATATATATCCGTGAATTGCCGATGCACTTGCGCTATTTGCGATTTATTTTTGTTCGCCTACAAACAGTACTACGAGATTAGTGAGGGTGCTCGGTGAAAAACAAAAAAAAAACTAAGATCAAACGAAATGAAGAAAAGGTAAAAAATAGGGGGAAAAACAAATAACTCCTGCACAGTCTTTATTATTAGTACGCGATTGATGAATAATGAGAAAATAAACGACGAGAACTTAAAATCTTAGAGTTAATACGAGTAAATAGAATTTTGAAAAAAAAAACGGCTTCCGTATTCGGAAACGTAATGGAACTAATTTCACAGAAAGGAAAATGAAAGTTTCTCAATGTTTTATAAGCAAATATTCAAACAATTTGTAGATAGCTTGTTAATAGTTTACATAAAATACTTTAGTATTATTTATATTATTAAAGATACTTATATTTTCATCATTATTAATGGTATCAACATTATTTACAAATATTATCATTATTTTCATTAACTTTTGCAGTATTTGTCAAACTGATTTGTAAATCATTTGATACTTTTTTGATATTGTTATGATTAGTATTGTTATTGCTATCGCCGTAATTGTCGTTGTTATCGCCATTGATATTGCTATAGTTGTTATTATAATCTTTAGTAGCTTCCATACGATTGTTTGTTTGCTTGTCTTTTTTTAAATTCAATCGTAAATAAGTTCCTAAAACTTTTATCTCGTGTCGGACTTTTTTCTATACGTTTTGGTTCTACGTAAAATGGTTGGATCGACCCCACTAGTTTTCAATGTGACAGCGCGAAAAAAACGAGCTTTACGAGTAAACACGGGATTTCCGTTTACATCGCAGAATGCAAGTAATAACGTTGGGATAAATTTGAATTTCGCACTTCGAAGGGCTAAGTATGCGCGCAACCTCGAATAGTGTATACACATCTCTCATTCGCGTTATTGGCGGATCAAGGAGGCCAAGAACGAGACACGCTCCTGTGTATAACTCGTATAACTCGATCGACCGAGAACATTTTCGCCTACGGCCGTTCTAACCTCAATAAGGGACATCTCTCCCACCCTCCCCTCTCTTTCGCGATATAGACAGAATATTCGTGTAGTAGCGCACACGATATACGACACCAGTGGGCGAATTCGCCTCACGAAGTTTGCGCACAATAGCGCTAATGATATACAAGTATGCTATGTCTTACGCTCTTGTGTTCTTTTTTCGTTGCCAAAGACATAATGTACCACTTTTAGGAGGATCAAATACAAGGCCTCGACGAGAACGCCGTCTCCACAACGTGTATATGACGCGGGAAGAAAGAGAGAACATTTTGCAAAAAGTGTAGAGAACGAAAACTCTCGGTGACAAGCTCATCCACCGATGTATGCAAATTTTTACGAATGTTTTTTTTTAAATAAAATCCGAGGTGGGAGATTTGGTGTCAATCTTTGTAGCATGGAGAATGAGGTACAACAGCATGGAGCTATGTACAACAGTCCGAATTCGGGGCGGTTAATATAATTGCCACAAATGTGCATGAGTGGCGCTGCCTTCTTCGGGAACTCATAAACTATGGATATGCGTATGCACCGTTTGGTAAATCTCACGATCTTATAAACAGGTCTGGGCACAGAGGCTAAAATCTTGTGACACTAAGTGAAGCCAATTGAGTTCTAAATTCCGCCACGTCGCTAGCGTCGGAGCGGCCGATTTGCTTATATATACTAGTGTTGTTGTGTTTGCTAGATATTGTGTATAACCTCGTCGCCACCTTACCACACTGTACACCGGCAGCCAACAGAAGTGGAACTGTTTATTTTAAATGAAGTGAACCTATAATTAAAGTGAATTAATAATTGAAGTCAACATTTTGCAATGCCTGATGTGTGCATCATTCCGGGATGCAAAAGTAGATATTCAAGTACGGCGGAGCGCGTTTCTTTATTCCGTGTGCCGAAAGATCCAATATTGCGGGAAAAATGGGTGAAGGCAGTAACTCCACTCATAAATAAATTAAAAACAACGCACAAAATATGTGAGAAGCATTTTAAAGAATCTGACATTGTGCGCCACTTTATCCATAAAGACGGAGATGGACAAATTATCGCACAAGTAAGTTTCTGGAATATTTTTTTTCTCAAAGCCTAATTGGTAAACCGTACGTGCTCTATTTGTTATTATATCACAAAATTAATATATTAAAACAACAGGTCGCTTTCAAAGTGCCTAAACTGGCGGAAACGGCTGTGCCATTAGTATTTGCATCACCGCCAAATCTCGATCATAAGATGATAACTGCTGCCGCTGTTGAATCGCAGAGGGACAATGAATTGCAACCGACAGTACAAACCACTGCTCAGAATTCGGTTGGAACCATGTCTGAAAATGTTTTTCCAACATTGAACAACCAGTCCATAATGCCAGTAGAAAAAGTGAGCGGTGATGTAGAAACAATCGCTACAAATCCAAGTTCAGTGGATTTGACACCGACCACTCCGTTACCCACGGCACCAAATGTGATGAGCATCGAAGCGGATTGTAATGCATCAGAGCAAGCCATTTCGAAGGTAAATATTCATTGTACACATGTTTATGAAATGTTTTTTTAAATACGAGCGAATATAGAAGGTAGTAGCTTCATATGCGAGAAAACATGCCGAGTAGAAATATTGTCAAGCTGACAATCTTTCAACTTTCCAAACACTTCTAAAATTCTTATATCGATAAGTATAAATTAGTTTAAGTCTATGACTATGAATTTATTTTTAATTTATGACTATAAATTAACATATGCTTATAGAATAATCATGTACGGGTTAACCCGGGATCTGTCTGAATACAGTGTTATTTTTATCCATTGTATGTTGTCATTTTTTTCTCACTTTTCAGATCGATATTGTATCTCAAGATAACGAGATGTCTTCTACCAGAGATATGGGACAGAATTCAGGAACATCCAGTGGAGTGTTTATCGAGATATACAACGATTCAAACGCTGTGGAACTGCCACTGGGATGGTTTCGATATACATCAAACAGCGGCGCAAAAAGATGGGTGGCGTTTTCTACATTTGACGTGCAAAACAAACTGAACTGTTTGCAACCGGTACTAAGGAAATCGATTTTGCTAACGGAAGAAGGAGATGTACACGTATCGGCAAACGGAAAAAGTATACCCACTGGAAGGATATGTCACTCTCTCGACCGAGTTTGTAGCATAGAAGATTTGTCGCGACTTTTAACATCATTTGTCACACTCATTTCAATAACGCCATGTTTTTTTATAACTAGCTTGTGGGTTTTTTTCAATATTTTTAGGGTACCTTTGCAAACAGCTCCTACGATTTACAAAGTGCGAGGTATGCAGAGGGGCAATAAAAAATGAAGTTTCCTATTCTCAGCAGCCAAGAGCCCAATTAGTGAATCTCAAAACCCACGGGAGACTAATTCATCCGAATTCTACATTTTTCCATTTAATCATGGCCACTGAGTCATCTTTTGCAAAGCATTGCGTTCAAGCGGATGTTTACGAGTGCACGGTCGATGAAATATGTTCGACCTACAAATTTTCTTTTCCATGTGTAAAACACGCAGATTCATTCCTTGCTACGGCAATTCACTACTATTTGCGAATGCGTATGCGTCAATTGACAGCACAAAAAAATGCGATAAGTACAAAAAAAGTAGAGAAGTAAGAAAACAAGCAAAATTCTATAAACTATAATTACAGTTCAAGGTGTATAGATTACCTAATATTTATTATTTATGATTAAATAAACTAATTGTTAACAATGTAATGTTAATTATTTATGTTTTTAATTCCCCTCATCTTCAACATGTTTTTGTATATATACCGTTTTTGAGATACGCGCATTTATTTGAAAGCAGTAGCTCTCTTATCAAAAACATTTCAGTGGAGAAAAACTGCAACTCATCCATTTAAAAGTTGTAAGTGCCATCAACTCATCGCCTTATTTTCGGTTTAAATTTTTTATTTTATTGTTTGAGTCATAATATATAATTGCTATAGATACATATACATGTATGTTGTTCGAGTAATTATATCTAAATGCTATATGTAATTATGTAAAGGATGTATTCTTATTACAACCATGAAGACAGTACGCATGCGCCAGTATATCGCTCTCTGTCCCACAATCGGCCGCTCCGATACTAGCGCTCCAAGTAGTGTGGCCCGTTTCGGAACTTAAATGGCTTCACTTTTTGTCCCGCGACGGCCTATGCAAAGTATATGGGAGTGCCCAGACCTGTTTATAAGACCGTGGTAAATCTGCAAGAATTAGTCTGGCGACAAATGTTACCAACCTAAATTTTTTAAGGCTAGGTTTATTTTCTATTCATAGGCTTTTTTTATTGTACAGGTAAATCGACATTGCTAAGGCTTTAAACGGTGCTGGGTCAAAACGCTCGACACGCAAAGAAATCATCGGATTATCAGACTGTATGCATCCACGTTTTTTCTACCGTCTACAAACCAAAACGACCGGAAACCATAGAAACTACGTCTACATCGTATGGTCTATGTTTATCAGTTGAAATTTGCCCGTGAGAATTGAGTAGTTAACCGTCAGCGCCACCATGCGTCATATGCGCGTGCCATTTACGGTTTCGCATGATTTTCCTAATCTACCAACATAAAAATAAAATCAATCCTTCGCTCTAAACAGGGGGCTGACACTGGGATATATTCTCTTAACAGTAACGTGTCCCTGTATTGTCGCCACGTAACTAATCCACCATGCGGCGCTAGTAGTCACCCGCATGACCCCCACTCCGCAAAGCACCTCGCCGTATTATTTCGTCATCTTTTTCGTCGCGTGACCAAGTGAATATTTCTTTTCGTTTTCTCGATCCGTCATTGTTCTCGGATAAAAAAATCGTAGTGGTGTTACAAAGTGATGAAATAATAAAAAATTTTAGTGTAGCGATAAAATAAAAAACAATTTTTGTGGTTTTTGTGCTTATATTTGAGAATGCCGGCGTGCGTGGTGCTTATCTGCACGTCAGGTTATCAATCAAACAAGGAAAAATCGCATTTCTCGCGTCGAAAGCAAATTATTCAGACGCTGCCCGATTGAAGTGGGGGTCATGCGGGTGACTACTGGCGCCGCAGGGTGGGTTAGTTTACGTGGCGACAATAACGGGAACACGGTAGACCCAGCAGTGCTAGGGGGCTGGCTCTAAAGAATGAAGGATACAATTAATAAAGAGCTGCGTAGCGTTCGACAATCTTATGACCGGAAGTATTTACTTTCGTAAAATAAATAATCGACCTTGAATCGAACTTGAATCGACCAGAGTCGCTGTAATGAAGGGATGTTCTGCGCGACAGAGACAACAATAGCCAACGCATTCTCGTTACCTGTAGTGTAGGCTCGTTAAAAAATAGTAAGTCACAAAATTTAAAAAATCTTTGATGTGCGCGATACCTATAGTTGTACAGTATATGTGGTTAAAATTTCATAAGAATCGGTTCAGTAGTTTCGAAGATTTTACCAACAAGTCGTGAGAAAACGTTGTTTTGAGAAGAACGCGTTTCAAGTTTTTTTAGGTTACATAAATACATAAAAAAATATTAATGTATTTCGAAAGTGTATTTATTAAATGTAACAACTTTTATACCAATATCTATAACATAAACCTATCAAAGACATTCATGAAAATAGCCTTTGAAGTTTACATTAAATTTGAATTAAATTGCACTAGGTACTTTGGGTAACTCATTACTTAAGTAATCTGTTACAAAGTAATAAAATTATGAATTGCATAGGTAATTGTAATTGTTTGTAGTTAATTTAATTACTTTTTGCCCATCTCTGCCTGCCCCTCTACGCTCTCTCTTGTACTTACGTCGCGCGCCCCGAATCCGAGCTGGAGGCACAACGTCGACGAGTTTTAACGTTAGAAGTTTTTCGAATTTCACTTTGAAAATTTGGAAAAATATTCTGCATATATAGTTTTGTCGTTTAAAAAGAAAAAAAAATTAATGTATTATTTTATCGTTGTAAATATATATCCCGCCTTAAATGAAACACATATCAATTTCAGGCATGCTTCACAAAACACGATCCAGCGTAGCGTGCAAGATGAATGAATTTCAAATGTGCATCAGTAAACGAGCCACGAGAGTTCATATCCACCAATTCACTATCAATTCAACATCCCTCGATACTAACGACATCAAAGCGCCTTCAATACTCTAGTCATCCCCACCATTGAAACTCTATCGAGTTACAAGATCTGTATGTCAGACCGTGTACAGAACGATTTAACATATAATAGAAAAAACTTTAAACATTTATATTTTTGCGAAAAGTTTTTATAATTTTTTTTTCGCAGGCTTTTCCAAACTTATTTTATTCTACAGCGAAATCGAAAGTGAAACTCGATTGGGTACGACGCTCAACATGTGAACTCGTGAATATTTCAAAATCGCCTCGAAAGTTCGTTAACCTTTCGCGAGCAATCCGAGATCAAGCAATTTTCAAAACCATTGAAAACACGTGGGAGACTTTTTTAAGAAAGCTGACCAAGCAAATTTTTTAAATATCATTGCTGCATGTTGATTTGCAGCAACTTGAATTATACGGGCGAGTAATCTAACCTCACTTTTATCGTCCATAATAGCGCGTCCATAATGAAAGTGCGCAGTAGCTAGTCAAGGGAGACAAATGGGAGACATATATATATATATATATATATATATATATATATATATATATATATAATTTATACATAAATACAAAATGTTCATTCACTCTTATCGCCGAACGATTTTTTTCAGACTACACAGTTCGATTTGTAAACAACAGATAGTGTACCAATTATAGATATACAAGCAGTGCAAGAAATGTCACGCATTGGACATAACATAAATTTTCATGTGAGGCGAAAATGAACAGGGCTCGTCAAGTTTTAGAAGTAAATATAGACGACCAGTAAAAAGAAAATATTATCTATGTATACATATATTTAAACCGGTGCGATGGTCTAGTGGTTAGCGTGCTTGCCACTGAACCTGTGGACCTGGAGGTCCCGGGTTCGAATCCCAGTCACGTACATTTTGTCGTGAAATGTTTTTCTTCGGCATTTCGCGGCCTAATAAGACTAGTTCCACGACTAGGGGGGCGACCTTGATGACCGGTTGTATTGGTAAAGGTTTTCCGCAGTTTCCCTATATCCATGACAGAAATGTCCTGATGAATATGATACAGAGGGGAAGTCGGCTGCGGCCGCAACGAGGGGGAAAGAGGGAGAAAAAAGTGAAGAAAAAGAGGAAACTTGGGAAAAAACAACAAAATTATATATATATATATATATATTTATTTATATGTATATAGATAATTAAGTCTAAGAAAAGCCAAGCGGCCTATTCTGTATCACAGAATAAAGGGAGCCTCTTATTGGCTGTCGATAGCTAACGATAACGAAAGTTGTCGTTACGAGTTACAGAATAGACCTACAGACTCTGCTTGTTTGTTTGTAACGTTACCGCTGTTTTCCTGCGCGCTACGACGTGCCGGACGAGCGACGAGGCCGACCCTCTTTTTGTTTTGTTTCGTCATCACGGGCACGTGACACTTGCCAATGCTATGTCGCTATGAATGACATGTGACATAATAAAGGCAAAATATGCATAACAATATTAAACCAAGGAAACAAGAAAACAAGAAAACAAAGTCGAACATCAACAAACTGTGATTATTATATGGTGAGGTGACATTTAGTGTGAAAATTTCCAATTTCAATTTGATTTCCACAGTGACTTTCTAACGAGCTTTCCTCCTACTTTGCAGGCGAAGCCCGCCCCAGCGGCCCAGGCCATCGCTGCTCCCGGCTGCCCTAAGAGCGCCGTCAGGGGTCGCGCAGTGACCTCCGAACAACCTCGTATTATTATGAAACTCTGCGACAATGTCACTATACGATTATTATCCTTTTCTTCGTGGCTTCGAAAAAAAAACTGTAAATCATGTTAATCAATTCTATGGAAGGAATCCATCTTTTAATCGTTGTAATGTGGTTTCACTTTAAATAAAAATGTATCATTTTTAATGCCTATTATGGTTCTAAGAACTATAAATGGGTAAGGCTTCGACCCCCCCCCCCCATCTGATCGGGCTGAAATTTTGCACAAACCTTCGTTTTAATATTTTAAGACAACCCCTAAAGGGATTTTTGTCGACGCGCAATAGTTGTTAGGTTTGGGTTTGTTTAGGTTTTGTTGTTTGGGTTTGTTTGGGTATTTTTGTTTGGACAAAACGGAGCGCGCGATCACATATATTAGGTATGAACGGGGACATAGCAGATATGGATATAATGAACGCGCGTTAAAAAAGACTTTAAAATTGAAAATCTCGAAAACTATTGCGAGTCGCTGAAAAATCCTTTAGGGGGTGTTTTTATATATTAAAAGGAAGGTTTGTGCAAAATTTCAGCTCGATCGGAGGGGGAGAGGTGGCTTCGTAGCATGACAATTTTAAAAAATTAAAAATTCAATATCTTGACAACTATTGCGAGTCGCCAAAAATCCCTTTAGGGGCTTTCTTAAAATATTGAAAGGAAGGTTTATACAAAAATGAAACGCGATCAGGGGGAGGGGGGCTTTTCGGAACCTTATCCTTATAAATACGGTAAATATATATTATTTCCAAGTTTTTAAATAGAAATTACGAATTACTTTCCTCGCTTACCACTTCACAAATATTACCATTTTCCAAATAACAAATAAAAGCTCATTAAACTTTCTCACATACTTTCTGTAGAAGATGTTTTGAATCTTTGGATAAACAAAAAAAAGATTCTTAATTTTTTACTATATTTTTATCTTAAAATGTAGGATTAAAATGATGTTAAATATTTACGATCGCATACGTAATATATTTATTGTGGAATATGCGCTTCAAAGCTATCCAGAGCGTAAATTATCGATACAAAATAAGTTTTCAATCACGAACATCTTTTTTTTATAGAAGGTCACTATATATTTCAACATGCTGCGAAACACTTAGTCAAAAGTATGAATAATGGACAAAATTGCTGGAGGGTGTTTTTTTTTAAACGACGAAATAGTCCTATTAATAATTCCAAACGAGATTTCTCGGAAAATTATTTGTTCCGGTCCCTGCGCTAAAATTGTCAGAAAAGAAAATCTTCAGCAAACTGGCCAGGATAGAAATACTCGAAATAATTTGCTTGTAAAAACTCGCTCGATTCGTTGTCGTCGTAGAAAGAAAGAATTTATTCAATGAGATTAGGAAGTCCGAGACTTATGCGCCATTCCTCGCGGATGATTCATGCCGAGTGTCGCTCTCATTTCGCATTACATAATATGGCAACGGAGTGTAAACAGCCAGAATTAATCTCTTGAATGTGTGACAAGAACGACTAGGTACGAAAGAAATACATTTTTTTACCACGGTCGCTTGTACCTTGTTTCTATAAAATTTTCAATGTTTGGCTTTTTTAATAATTTTGTTTGTTTTACATCTTATGGCTTTTTTGCCTCGTCTGAATATTGGTCTACATTCACGAGAGAAACCCTTCATCCGACAACGCTGGCGGATTTTGCGATGCAACGGAACTACTCGAAGTGTGAAGTGATTCGCGAATTGCGGCGTAAACCGTGCAATTAAGGGGAAAGATACCTTTAGGCGCGGAAAAAATGGCTGATTATCATGATTTTTTTTTTTTGAAATATTTCTTAACCATTTTTGACACTTAGGGTATATTTTATCACTACTTCTGGTTGTTACTTGGTATTTTTTAAATTTGTCTTAAAAATAAAATCCGAAAAAAACCAATCAAGATTTTCCTTTCCCTTCTGGAGTTGAATTGAACTTTCTGAATTTTCTGAAAAAAAATGGTTACAGTTCGCAACACAAAAAACACCCGTTTTATTTTCAAAAACATTTAGGGTCATGTTTTAGACAATAAGATGGGAAATATTTATACCAAAATTCATCAAAATTGGACGATTAGTTTATTACCTATCCGTTACGCCAGTTTTGTAAATGCAGTCTAGAAGACTGTGGCATACATCCGCCATTTTTAAAGAATAATAAATAAAAATACCATGTAACAGCCAAAAATAAAATATACCCTTAGTGTTAAAAATGGCGAAGAAATCTTGTATTTA
The DNA here is from genome assembly GCA_951751655.1 of Ophion costatus. Lineage (NCBI taxonomy): Eukaryota > Metazoa > Arthropoda > Insecta > Hymenoptera > Ichneumonidae > Ophion > Ophion costatus. Next base: position 13,517,093 of record OX632363.1, on the reverse strand, counting down.
AAAAAAACAAAAATCTGCCGACTTTTTCCTCGCCTAAAGGGATCTCCCCCTTAATCGGCCGCAACTTTTCGGTACACTCGAACTCGCCGGAAACGCGAATCGGTTGAAATCGGTTGCCTCTACAAGTTCAAGTCGATCATCAAAGTATATTGTGTACCACACGGGAGAAAGAAAGTCACAAGTCTTCGACATCGTCGATAATCGTAAAAAGTGGAAAATTTATTTGCGTTTATCGCAAGTTTGGAATGGACGATCTCCTTGAAATTTCATGGAAATTTAGATAGCATCGTGACGGAAAGTGTGAGTACCTTCTCATCCTGCGCCAAGTCCTGAATATTTTTTTTCTGTACGCTAAATGACGAAAACTACGAGAAGTTCTCTGACGACCGCACTTTCCAAGGCTTGTAAGAAGAAAAACAAAACAATCGCTACGTCACGAGCATTTACCGTCCCATTGAATAGTTCTTAGCGTCGCGGTATGAATTTCGAGGCGTACAACTTTGTCGGTACACGGCGTTATCGAAGTATAAAAGAAAAGCTCGAAGAAAACGGCAGAAGCTTGGAACATATGAATTTTCGAGTTATTAATCTGGTTTGTTAAAATCACTATGCACTGAGAGAAATGTATGGTAACTTTAACCATATTTCAACCATATTTTACATTACCCTGAGGGGACAACAATATTATACAGTCATAGTTACTGACTGAAATATAGTACTGCTTACAATATTTAGCAGTTCCGTTAACTATAGTATGCTCATATGTTAACCGCAACTAACAATGTTACAAGCATACGGTGATCGTTAAAAGCCATATAATATAGTAGGTTTTCATAAAATGGGTATTCCCTTACACTATAAAAAATAGTGATTTTCACCATATCGAATGGTATGTTTACTAAATGCATATAATAGTTCATAAATTCAAAAATTATTAATTGAGAGTATTAATTAAGAGACCTGTATGATTGTTTATCATGATTTGTCATTCCCTGACCTCCTGAAATGATTCCTATCGAAGAAAATATTTCGTCTGAACATGGATTCGAACCTACGACTTACCTATCTATAACTACGCACTATACTATCGGGGACTTATATTATTTTGATCATAGATTTGGCATAACAGATAATAGTAATTTCAGCTGCAATTCCGAATAGTGTCACCTCCGATATAGGTGGAATTTTAGATTCCACCTATAACTATATAGATATAGATCGTCTTCTTGACAATATATGTTACTGCTTAAATGGATTTTTGAGGCAACGCAATAGTTTTCGAAATATCGAATTTTAAAAACTAATAAATGAATGCGCTAATATATATATAACGATCATAGGGTCCTACCGCTGTCTCTACTTTATCGACACGTTTCACAAATGATTTACGTCTTCACTATAAGATTACTATAAGATTAATGTTAACCATATAAATAGTACAAACTTGCACGGAGAAAAATGTCCATGGTATTTATAAAAAAAAACGCCCATGGTAAAAGTGGGAATAGTTAAATTTCCTATAGTTTATTGACACCGCAATCATAATATGGTTAACACAACTATAAGGGTATATCTAATCATGCCGTTTTGGTAGTATGTTTGAATAAATAGTATCCCCGAAATAACTATTAACTACTGTGAAAGGCTTTACAATATCGATATAGTTGATTCGGTTAATATTTTTACAATAGTTAGTAGTTATTTCGGGGATAATAGATAGTCGAGCGCGCCACCAAAGTTGCATATTTACATATACTTTTCGCTTATATTTGTGTTAACCATATTATGATTACGATGGCAATAAACTATACGGGATTTTACTATCCCCTCTTTCACCGTGGGCGTCTTTCATAAATACCATGTACTTTGCTCTCCAGTGCAGCATTAGTATTTGTGCGCCGATTTTGTGATATAGCTGAATTAACCATATCAATATTATAAAGCCTTATACAATAGTGTATAGTAATTTCGGAGATACTAGACAGTCAAACACGCCACCAAAGTCGCATGTTTACGTCTACTTTTCGCTTATAATTGTGTTAACCATATTATGATTGCGGTGACAATAAACTATAGGGAATTCGACTATACTCTCTTTTACCATGCGCGTTTTTTCTAAATACTATACACTTTTCTCTCACAAGGAACATCCCTCAGGTGACACCCTTCGATTTTGTTGAAATTTAGATATGTTATAAAGCACCGAAAAGTAAGCGATACGTATTTTTTTTTATCGGCGGAAAAACGGTTTTAAGGGGTGAAACGCGCCCTCGAAAATAGGGGTGTTTTTCGTTTTTCGTCGATAATGGTATCGTTCTCATCTCCAATGTATAGTACATGAAAAAATAAACATTGTTGCAATTTGAATTTTTTTTATATCTCATACCGTTAAAACGTTATCGACGAAAAACGAAAAAACATCCCCATTTTCGAGGGTGCGATTCACCCCTCAAAACCGTTTTTCCGCCGATAAAAAAAAATACGTGTCTCAAAATTTTTGATGCTCTATCACATATATGAGTTTCAACAAAATCGGAGGCGGACACCTGAGGGATGTTCCTTGTCAGTGTCCGTCTAATTTTAATAGGATCGGTAAGTATTTGCACCGTTAAGGTAGTACGAGCGCGCAATTTTGATTTCTATAGATTTTGTTCAATCTTTAACCAGACATTGTTCACATCATTATGCATGTTTGAGTGAAATTTCAGAACAGTCGACTATTTAGGTTGGGAGATAATGGGTTTTAAAATTGCATCTTCTAACACTGCAAGGTCTGCATGGAAATTCAGACAGAATAATTTGCCGTGAAAATTATTCGTCCCGTATAATAAGAAGAAATATGGCAACACCGCAGAACAACATTGTTCAATATTTCGAAAAAAAATAATGATCGTGTTGCTAAAGTTATAAATGTTGTCATATAAAAATATTTGCATTATAAGTATTAATATTTTATATTGCTTATGTTATCTTTATTAACAAATAAAAGTGTTGGTTTATTCATAATTAATTAGAAACTTTGTTCGATTGAAAATTACTTCCAAATAAAAATTTGTGCTGCGGTATTATTTTTAATATATCGCGCAAACTCACGTCATTGGATACGTGGAACAATGCGGTGTTACAATGTGTTTTCTTATTATAGGGGACAAATATTTTTTACGGAAAATTAATCCGTCGAAATTTCAATGCAGACACTGCAGTGTTAAAAGTTGCAATTTTAAAACCCATTATCTCCCAATCTAAGTAGTCGACTGTTCTGAAATTTCACTCAAATATGCATGTTGATATGAACAATGTCTGGTTAAAATTTGAACAAAATCTATGGATATCAAGATTGTGCGCTCGTACTACCTTAAGTGTACTGTACACCTATTTCACTGTCCCTTACGTACGTTTGTAATAGCCACAAAAAACTCTGGTCATAATTATTTTCTTCGTTATTATTATTGCATATTGTTGTCGTCGTAATGAGTATTATTGTCGTCGATCATCACCATTATCATGATCATTATAACTCTCGTTGTTGTTATTGTTTAAAAAATGTGTTTGTTTATTATTATTGCCGTTTATAAATAACAATCACATATACACGTAAACGCAAAAATACAATAAATGTTTTCTCATGACGCCTGTAATTAAAAATCAGCCATGCGATCTTTAATTACTACAGTATACAAAGAGTCGCATTACGTTTTTTTTTAGAAAGGTCAAGTATGTATCCCGTAGGAAGGCCCGAAATACCGAATTTCGCCAAATTCACGTGATTCGGTACCTGAAAAAGATACAACAAAGATGCAAGTACGAAGCGATGAAAAAAGTACCCAGGAATAAGATTGGGGGGGTAGGAGACAAAATGTCATATGACGAATATGCGTGTATCGGGCGTTGAGATAAATCGACGAATTTCGAGGTCGAGATAACGACTTGCGTAAGAGCTGAGAGACGTAGAGAGTTGTGTGCTTGCTGTTGTTGTCATCGCTAAGCGGCGTAATGTTTATTCACGTGGGCCAGAGAGGGTGGCGCCTTCAGTAAGCGAGGGATGCAATCTTCAAAAAGCCGAACCGCTCTTCTGCCTAGAAATGGGACCGCCGATTGCAAAAAATTTATACTAGTGAAATCTTGCGAAAAATGAACGCGGCATCATAAATTCCGTCTTGTTCGACGTTACGCTGCTAACGTAACATTGAATTATAAATTATTAAAATTGCGTTATAAAATATTAAAAGTTGCCTTTGAATGATCTCAAACTTCACTATAAACATGAATGAAAAAGACTTAAATACTTAAATTATAAAAAGCTACGTCATGAAATAATGAAAAAATGACCATTAATTTATCAAAAGTTACGTTATAAAATATTTAACGAAAAACTATTGAATTATCAAAAACTACGTCATAACATGTTAAAAAATACTTATAAATTTCCGAAAATAGACGAGAATGTAAAAAAAACGCGTAGTTTGTAGTCAACCCGTTGGCGCCTGGCAGCGGTCGTGAAAGCTTTGCGACCCCTTTGCAGTGTATGATATGCTCGAATCAAGAGATCACGAAGAATTAGCGGCCGCGTGTTGTTAAATAGAAAAAGGCAATAACGCTACAAAGAGAGAACTGGAAATGAAGAATCGCGTGACAGGTACGAATAAGGTAACAGGAGAATCGATTGGCAGTACTCAGTACAATATGTCAATACATACGGATATAATTGATATATCTGGTGAGCCGTCCGAAAATGGACACTCGCGGATTTCTATGATTATTCACGTTTGACAAAAAAATCAGAGATTATAATTTGAAAGCGTATGGCGATAACCACATGAGTTGCCTTAATTTTTTCTTTTTTTAAAGTGGATTAAAATTACTTCATAGTCATTTTGACGTCGACTCGACTTTTTTTAAAGGGCAATCCCTATTTTTCAAACCCCCTGCGTTTAAAAAAAAATTATTTTATAAAGGAAACCACCTGTCATGATCTTGAGATGACTTTATCGTACGAAAAAAAGCAACAAAGCGGAAATGATTTCGATGCGGGTAATGAACTTGGTATTTCCAAAGCCGATCATAATTTTTACCAATTAACCCTTTGAAAATGTTCCCCATTGACCGCGTGATATTTTTCGATATGATTTCTGAATAATGCACGGATCCTTTGCAATGTCCTTCTTGGACATCGATGTAAATGTGAAATTTTAGTATATGTAATATATCCCTCAATCCGTGAACCTGGGTCGTTTTCGTCCTGCCCAAAATAATTTTCTTCGCAGGTTGCGTAATATTTAATACAAAAAAATATATTAAAAATAAAAAAGAAAAAGAAAACCCTATTTTTCCTTGAAAAGTACGGCCTGAAGATCGATCATGCATTTTTCAGATTTTTTTCGTTGACCATTGTTGGTTTGGCAGTGTAAAAACAAAAACGACCCAGGTTCGCGGGATCAAGGTGCCTCAAATACCTTCACGGATTGAGGGATATGTATAGTCAAACCTTAGGTAACTCTATGCATAAGTCAGAACCGGAAATCCATAAACTCGACCCCCACGATGAGAATCAACTCGCACGCTGGTCCGAACTCCAGTCAGAAGATCCGTTCCCTTCAACCTTCAAATACAGTACAATTTTCTAGAATAAAATACATCACGAAGAGCACGTTCATATTGCAGAGAATTGAATTCCACGAGATCGACGATAATCCTTCTTTCCAATTTTTAATCAAAGGGAAGGCATTTTTTGCCGTTTTTGTTTGCGAAACAAGTTTTTACCACAAACAAAAAACGTTCGTTAGGGATAGACAGCTCAGTGCAATATTGCACTTGCGGTATATCAAGCCCACATACCGGAATGCATTTTCTACGAAGATAAATCGATTCACCGACTTACGAAAAGTCTCAAAGCCTGCAGAATCGATGGACGGAGGGCACGAGAGCCGATTTTTTTCCGAAAACTAGACCACTTTCGGGAAATCTCGTTCACGGCGTGCTCGTTGTCGAGCGTTTCTCCCAGTCCATCGTAAAACGAGGTCTATTGCGAGCGCAAGGGATGCGCATCTGTTCCATTATTATGCAAACGCTGTAGTTTCCGGAAATGTCTTAAATTTCTGCTGGCGTAGGATATAAAATGGTGTCCGAAGCGCTAGAGCTCGCAGCAGACATCGAAGCGAATTTGCGATTATTTTCGTACAGAACGTACAATGGTCTCTTACGAATACGTTCGATGGAGGCTCTTGATAACGGACCGTTCGATATTAACGAACAGCTGTCGGAACATTTGCATTTTAGGCCGTAGACACGCGCGCGCGATTGTAACGGTGTGCGAGGAGGCAGTCGCGTTGCCAATGACCACACGCATACAGCAACGGAGATCATGCAGGAGTGAGAAAACGCGACACTTTTCTGGGAAGGGAAATAACGGGCGATAAACACACGAGCGTAGTTTGAACTTTGAATATTTTTTTTCCTCTTCTTCATTCAATCTATAATTAGACATGTCGGACGAGCTGTTGCACTGGCAAGTCCGACGATCACAACAAGATATAGTTTTTCCTTAATTCTCCCATAAAGATGAACTAATGTTACATAAAAAAAGAGAAGAAAAAAGGGACGAGAGCAGTAAACAGTTTTGCCTCGTAAAAAAAAAAAGAAACCCCTCGATACGCGATCGTCGCATTCATTCTTGCTCGAATTATATAGCCATAACAAAAATAGATCATTGAACATGCTCACCGCACTTGGTCTCGTGCGCTGTTTATATCGTAATTACATTACACACAGAATTGGAATCGACAATGAGGAGAACACGAAATAAAGTGATGCAAAAATATTCGTCAACATTTTGTGGCGTCATTCCGGATCGATATTGCCATCCTTGAAAAATTAGAATTTCTTTTTTATACACTTTATTCGTGGTTTCTCTTTGTTTTGTTTACGCAAATACGGTTTATCGAGGCTCGTTGATTGATGTGTGTGCGAAGCTCCCTTATGATCCGGGATCGAACTTGCCTTTTTCCTCGCGTACTCTTTCACATGCTTACGATTTAATTTTGAATCGTCGCGAATGTTCGCCCGCAATGGCAAATAATACGTGGACACGAGTCATTGCAAAAATCTGAAAGCATATATCGAGCATAGGCTGGAAACATTCGGTATATCGGTTTTCCGCGTTACGGATAAATTTATCGTTTTTCCTTTTCAATAAAATAACTTTCCGCGTTACGGATAAATTTATCGTTTTTCCTTTTCAATAAAATAACTTCGATTAAAATGACCACAATGTTTTCAGTTACTTTTAATTGTTACGAAAACAATGACAATGGGTTACCAATGAATCTGTCATTACTTATATTTATCAAGTTACCTTAATCTCCAATAAAATAACAATTTTTTCAATTTACTATCTTTTTAAAAATTCTTACTGGTAGTGGAAATAGACTCATTGATTTTCCCCATTACGCACACGAGCCTCGTCAAACTGCGCTCTTCTCTTAAATTCGTTTGAGCTTGTTTGGCCAATAAGAACAACTTCAAGCGAACAGCAATTCAGATAGAGGAAATTCGGCTCCCATACACACGCCAACGTATGCAGAAAACGCAACGAATTTATTTCGTACAAAGAGAAGGAAAAAAAACGTTTTTTTACTTCACAGTCAATATAAGTTTTCGAACAAATTATCGGGAATTTTGAATTATGCAAAATCCAGAAGTCGTAAGATGAAGAATATTTCAACATTTTTGATATGATTGATCTTATGTTCACATTTTCAGGACTTCGTTCAATCATAATAGGGAGCACACAGGTAAAATATCCTCAAGAGACGAGCTTGCGGAACTGTCACCCTTACGATCTCGTTCTCCCTCGCCCACACACACACACACACACACACACACACACACACACACACACACACACACACACACACACACACACACACACACACACACACACCCACACACACACACACATACACACACACACACAGTATATGCACATCTATATATATATATATATTGCGCGCGCGCGCGCGCGCGCGAAACCATCCACACAACTGCACGCAAATAATAATAACAGTCGTTCTTTTTCCACGCTAATATGATTTAAGAACATGACCGAATTGAGCGTGTATCGAAACGATCGCGACATTTGAAAGGCGATACATAGATGTGAACTATGCACTAAAACATGCACAGTAAATGTGTAAAGCTATAGCGCTCAAGAGCAAAGGTTCACTCAGGCTTGCTTCGAAAAGTCCGCCCTGTGTAACTTTAATAAAACCGTTATCCTCAACCCGCAACCGCTCACGTGCGTCAACATCATTATTTTTTCTCCCAATTCTTTCGGAATATTGTTTCCCCGTTGTTTTTTTTCGTAAATTTCTTTTGACGCACTCACTTTGCCGAGAGCAGTGGTGGGGATCGGGGGTTATTTGCGTTACAGAGCAAAAAAAATGCGTCTATAAACACGGTAGTGGTGGAGACGAAGAAATTTTTTTTTAAATGAAGAAAAAAAACCTAAATGAGATCACAGTCTTTCCCGACTCTCGAAAATGTCCACATGCTTATGTGACTATCGAACGGTGTTTTTTTTGTTCCGTTTCTCGTGTGGCGGGAAAGTTTTAGCGTTTACGGAAAAAAATTCGAGTAGGCCTCGTGAATAGTAAAAAAAGGAGAAAAAAAAGGAAAATCCGTACAACGCTTAGGTACTATATATCGATACTCGTGCGTATATTTTTATTTATTTATTTAAAAAAATCCTTAAAATCGAGAGAATCCGTCGAAGCTCTCTACGGTTTAATCCGTAGCGAGCTTTTACGTGTACATGGTCGGTCGCGTGTAAAATTCCCTAAAAAATTTCAAACATTCTCGAATTCGATGGAAGTCTGAAAAATCCACATAATTTTCATTCATTTTAAGCGATAACCAATGCGTCGATAAACAAGAAGAAGCATTTTTGAAGTTTCCAGTCGTTTCGATGGTGATTTATTTTTCAATCATTCTTTCAGATTTTCGTCGTATCTAGAACAATCGAAATTCCGTACGAATCAATCTTGCTCAGTTGGAAACGTATTCGATAAGTATCCTTAAGGTGAAATGACACATTGTTTTCCACCGAAATGTTTTCCACCCCGATGTATACATACAGTACCGGACAAAAAAAAGTACGCACCGTTCAAAATTCAATATTGGTGCTACTATACTTACGCAAATAGTTAATGGAGTAATTCCACGGCTGTTTCAACGATACTTTATAAGTTCACGTTTACATTTTCACGGAAACATCATAAAAAATATTTGAAAGCTGAACGAAAACAATTTCAATACGGAGGATGCCAATTTTAGGCTGGACAAAAAAGTACACACCCAAAGAAAAAAAGAAAATATGTCATCACATCGCGCATCTAATATTATGTGTGACCACCTTTTGCTTCGATAACAGCCTGTAAACGCCGAGTCATACTTTCTACATGATTGTAAATTTGCCGTTCGTCGATATTGTGCCAGGTCTTCCGCAAAGTATCAAAAAGGTTTTCTTTGTTTGTTACGTCGCCTTTATTAACATTTTGGTTCAAAATAGACCACAGATTTTCTATAAGATTTAAATCTGGCGATTGTGCTGGCCAATCCAAAAGTTTGATCTGCGAAAAACGGAAAAAGGCCGATGATTTTCGAGCCGTATGTTTAGGATCGTTGTCTTGTTGAAAGACGAATTCATCCTGCAGACCGATCTTTAGCGGTGATTCCTCCAGGTTTGCGTTTATTATATCAATGTAATCATCGGCGGTCATGGTACCGTTGGTTGGAACCAAATTTCACACTCCTGACCACGCAAAACGCCCCCACACTAAAACACTTAACAAACTAAGCACCCCCTCCGTGTTTGACAGTCTTTTGAATATTTTTTTCAAGAAGCTGTTCTCCCGGTTTAATCGAAACGCGTGATCGTCGTTTATGCCCAAATAAGTCAAACTTGCTCTCGTCACTCCGAACAACTTTTTTCCAAAACGAAATCGGCTTATTCACTTATTTTTTTGCAAACTCGAGGCGCTTGATTTTGCTCCTCGACGTGACAAGCCTGCTCCTCGAAGTCTCCTACGGACTGTTCGGTCGGAAATGTTAAGGCCTGTATTGTCGAGAGTTACACGGCTAGTAATCGTCGGATTTTTCTTTAGCTCCCTGATAGTTTTGCGATCGTCCAATGCAGTTGTTTTTCTTTTTCTACCTCGTCCATTTTTATCACCGACTATACCTAATTCCTTAAACTTCTCGCATTTTTTTCTCACTGCACCTTCACTTATGTCATTTTTTCGACCAATTTCTCTTTTAGAAATACCTTTATTGGTCTTTAATTACCAGTTCTCGCACTTGAATTGCAATTTTCGCCATCGCAGATTTATTGCTACCGTACGTGAACACAGAAAATCGATAACTGGCTGAAAAATCCCCAAATCTATATGTTTACATTGCGTTTGCCTTCCTAAGCTTCGTTGGGAGAAAATCGCTTTATTGTCGCTGATGAGAATATATAAACCTTCGGTGCGTACTTTTTTTTGTCCAGCATATAACAGGTACTCTTCGCGCTGAAATCGTTCTCTTTCTGGTTTCGAATATTTGTAACATTGTTTCAACCGCAGCGTAAAGGCAAAACAATGAACTTTTGTCATGACTGCTCAAGGTCTGGTTTATTGATGCTATTTGGAATGAGAATAGCACATAGATGGAAATTGAACGGTGCATACTTTGTTTGTCCGGTACTGTATATTAAAAGACGCGGCAGTGTCACGACGTTAAGTAATAACGCATGGAAATAGAAAATAAAATTTCGACATCACTGACGAACACGGTTCGTACTCTTTATACATCAAGTTACTGGTATACGCTCTGCGTGGGAATGGCGATACACTCATGAATTTCACATTTGTCAACAATTACCCACCAGATAGTGTTCGGATTTTTGTCAGCTATTCATTCACGAAATGCAATGAGTTTCGATTTTGTAGCTTGAATTTATGATTAGTGTAGTAAAACAATTGTTTTTTCTTTGTTATTTCAAAAACGCGTAGATCGGGGATTTATATATCTTTCATCTGTTAATGAGACGTCGGCTGTCAAAATTTCAAGTCATTCGATCCAGCCGGATTACTGAAAAATTCCAAAAGCTGCTGAAAGATTTCGGTGGAATCGACTGTTATTTCGCCTTAAGGAACACGGCGCGTGTTTGCGTTTCTGTTGTACTTAGCGTCGAGAACTCTGAAAATTTACATTTCCACACTTATACCCACAAAATTAAGCCTTTGTACCCGAGAGGTGACTCTCCCTCAATTTTGCTATCCGGGCTAAAAAGACATCGAGTGCAAAGGGTTAATAACATCGCTCATATCACAAGTGGCTTTCCATGAAGCTCCTTTCTCACAATTCACGACGAACGGGCGCAAATATATGTTCAATGCTCAGCTCGATGACATGAAGTAGAAGACAAAAAAACCATAATGGGCTTGCGTACCATAATTTCTTTACCAAAAACACTTATTCGCTCGAACGTATGGGACAACTTCTTACTTCACATATACGTATATTTCCTAGATTTTCCAAAAATCAATTAATAACGCAGAACTCCTTATGTGGACTTGTCGAAAAGATTGACCATTTTGCAAAAATGTCTCCTCTTGGATCTTCGTTTAAACGTCGCGTTACGTTGGACCAGGCCTTCTGCCGATGAATGATACAGGATCTGCTTTATCTCTGGACGCGAACACGTTCAATTGAGGTTCAAATTCCAAGTGTGCGCAAGCTTTTTTATCTCAAAAAAGGTGCGCTAGAGTATTTTACCGATCAATGAAGGATCTAGATCCGTCTGGGAACTTTGAGTATGGCTAATAAAAGTTCCACTTGGAAGTTTCCTTCGAAGGTGAACTCTTATCGTGCATATTTGCGTCTGAAGCAAGAACATCCGTGTATCCTGAAACATTGATTGGTAAAATGCTCTAGCGCACCTTTTCTCAGAAGGATCTAGATGCTTCTGGGAACTTCGAATACGTCGAATAAAAGTTCCACTTGGAAGTTTCCTTCGAAGGTGAACTTTTATCGTGCATATTTGCGTCTAAAGAAAGAACATCCGTGTATTATGAAACATTGATTGGTAAAATGTTCGCGGCGTTTAAGTACGGTCGACCGTCTAGCCAATGCCGCAAACGAATGTTGAGCGTTGCCATTTCCTCGCTATTTCATTCTCTTACGCGTTAAATTGTTCAACTATTAGCCCGTTCAAGTGATTCGTTATTGATGTATACGCGAAAGCCCGCACGCTGTATCTCTATATGTATGACGCGATTCATATAGTGTCGCGTCATATATATAGGTATAGCGGGTGACGACAGTTCGAAGTAGTAACGCGTCGAGAACAGTTCCGAACGTTTCATTCGTCTCCTTGGCGTCTGGCCCCTACCAATCTGCTATTCTAGAAGAGTGCGAGTTGGGGGAGGGGTTGCTCCACTATTCCAGAAGCGAATGCACATAACCAGCGAACTGGTGGTAGTGGGGCTCGCATCGACAAGTCCGATCACAGCCGAAGTTTTACGACACAGAAACTAACAAAACCCATTGTCGAACATCAACGGGTGCAGAGACTGCTTGAAAGAGCAACTCCCGCGATTTATTTACAAACATACGAGACTTGCTTCGAAGAAAGAGCAATTCCCGGCTAATTACGATGCAAACTCATATTACCGATCTTCAAAACACCCTACGTCGTTCACGAATGCTCCGCGAAACCCGCATACAAACGCAATAATAGTTTCGTACATGCGTACCTGGTGAGCGTGAGGAGAGAAGCGCCAACAGATCAGTGTACGAGACTCGCAATTTTCTCTCATCATCCGTCCGTGCTATGTCGCCATGCCCCTCCCCCGTGTAGGACGAAATACAAGTACACCGTACGCGTGCATAGAATGCTGAGCCAAATAAAAAAAGGAACCCTATCTCTCTAAATAATATATTAGGTATTAAAAAAAATGTATGCCCAATTTCAGCTCGCGGGTTCGATTTATTATTTTTACATCAAATACAGCTACTCGAAAAAAATGCATACATTTGCATGGAAAATAAAAAAAAGGATTTTACAAGTAGCTATTTGTGTAAAAATAATGACACGAAATTTTTTTGGAAGGCCTTTTAAAACGATAAAGGCCAATTTTAACCATGTTTAACCGGATTTACAAAATATTAGTTGGTTATTTGATTGAATTGAGTTCTTCGAGTTCGAACGTAAAGAGCAGATTTTCTGTATAAATCAAATGGTGAAAAAATGATGCAGCGCTTTTACTTAGGATTCAAATGTGACAGGCATTTTTGTTATATCTGATAATATTGTGTAAAGGGATAAGAATTGAAACAATATTACCGTACCCTAATACATAAAACACTTTGTTGACGTCCTGGCGACCTGGCCTGATTAATTTTTCACTCCAAGATCCATTGTCTCACGAGTAGAGAACGCTAAAAAAAGAAGAAAATATTTTCCCGTGTATGTAGCGTTGCCATGTATAGATTGGAAGCGCAAGCTTTAAAAATACTCCGAACGAAGTTACTAGTCTGTTTTTGGCGCTTCCGGTGGCGCAATAACCTCTTCCAAGATATCTAGAATCGTTTTCTGTTTCTGTGTCGTTCAACTCGTCGGTTAAATTAATACAAACGAAGAATCCGGGCAGCGCAAAATTCGCAGTGGTTTCGTTGGAATCCACCAACTTGTGGGCGAAACTGTTATGAGCTTATATTCGGCAAGCAAACACACATGCGCACACGCACAGACGTAAGAGCTAGTAGTGCGAAAAAGGCGCTCGAACCCCTTGGCCGGTTGAGGGATTCGTGGTATTTTTCGTCAGCATTATTTTTTGAACACCGCGAGTCCGAAGTAAGAGTTTCGTCTCACGTACGCCAGCCGGACAAACGCAAAATACACGACGGCGTGTCACGGGTTTATGTATTTTGTATATAATGTGTGTGTGTGGGGGGGGGGGGGGGGGTGTACGTGTCTACTTTTTTGTACACACGCACTAGAGCGAACAAGAACGTCTGAAGCAGCGTGTGCGCGTATTGGTGTATACAAGTTCTCTTCACGGGAGGGATATTCTTTCACAACGATTCCATCGATTTCGCTTGTGCTGATGAGACTCGATGTTTTCGGCGACCAGTGAGCCCACAAATGTTTGATACATGGCCCGAATTTTGTATGCCTCGGTTTGAAGATAAGCCTCATTACTTTTCAAAACATTGCACACACACACGCACACACACAACCTACACAAGTGTGCGCAAGATTTTGAGTGAGTATGCAAACAATCAACCATAGGCTCACTGATTTAATCGCCATGTTCCTAAATAACGAGAGCGAGCTCGTGCAACTTAAAATCTATATACTTCATCTATCTCGATCTACTAATATACATAGGTGGTATACTTATACTAATTATGAATTGCAGTTCTTCGAGGACGGGGAACACGGGAGGGATCCCGATCGTTTACAGATGAGGGGAGGAGGTAGCGGGATGGAGGATCGGCAATCGCGATGTTAATGCAACACTGTCGTTGCTACGGCCCTCTTCACAGTTCGAGGGGTTCGTATACGGATGGCAACGGCTCGTCCTCGGAGTCATAGAAATAGGGCTTTCTCCTGTATCCCGCGTTGACCCGATGTTGCTGCTGAATAGCTCGCCTTCTTTGTCTCTCCTCGTCGACTTCGTCCACGTGGTCATCGTCCTCGTCCTCCTCATCGACAATTTCCTCCTCGGAATCGTCCAGGTCATCGAGATTGGTCTGAAGCCTTTTGACCGCCTCCTTAATCAGTCCACCTTCGCGCAACAATTCTTGCAACAATTCGTAAGGATCGTCCTCCCGCGTTGCCGTATTTCTTTTGTGGCTGCGGATATGAAGATGATGATGATGATGATGGCTGTGGTGCCTCTGATCGTGAGTGCTACCGTTGTTCTTGTTGCTCTTAGTCCCGCATATCTCGCAGTTGCCGGGATCGGCCCACGAGCGCGAAGGTACGTGATACGGTGACGGTCTGTTCTTCTGGATAATGCTGGATTTCGCTTTGAAGCCGGAAAGCCTTAGATTTTCCTTTATCTGGGATACCAGCAGGTCGACGTCGCGCGTTATGAATTCCTGGGTCGTTTCTGGCATTACTTTGAACAGATACGTTGTCTCCTCGGCACTCGGCATTTTAGACCCGCTTGGCAAAGCCTTCGAAAGCGGTTCACTGTTCCCTCTCTCCTGCCTGTCCTTCCTTCCCAGATCGCAAAGCAGTATAAGCGGTCGACGTTTCTCCGAGGAAGAAACAAAAGAGAAATCAAGTTTCGTCGAACGTTCCAGCTTCCTATTCGCGAGTGTTGAAAAACGTAGCAGGTGCACGTTTCCAACTGCCGTCGAGAGGGTATAAATATATCCCCGCTATAAGGATGCTTCCAAACGCGTACTCGCTACTTCTTTTTTCTTCCTTCATCCAACACGAAAGTTTCGCTCACCGCTCATCCCCTTCATTTCCTTCAATTTGGCTTCGTTCGTCCGCAGCGTCTTCCTTGTACAAGCGAAGTTCGCTTCCTCTACCTTTGCACCACAATAATTCCAAGACAAATCGCACCAGTCCGTGCCGAAGGCTCGCGGGAGGTAAAAGAACCACAGCAAAATAAGATATGGTCTCGATGATGTACGCGATGCCGAACGAGTCTATTTCGTCGCGCGTTTTCGTTAACGGTTTCCCACCGAACCAACCGAAGAAAAAAAACCCGTCACAACGAGTATCAACTCGAACGAGCCAAACACCAAACTCACACCGATGCGTTGAGTTCTCTCGTATGGCTACGCTGGAGAGCCCGTGTGTACACACAACACATGCATACGTGGATACACAAACCCGAGTGAGAGCGATGCGTAATCAACGAAGCGCGTGATTCACCCGGCGAAAACGTTGATATATCTGTATATGTGTTTATAAAAATACTCTCAAACCGCCCGACTGCTGGGCAGCGCAAGATTTTTTCTTGGTTGGTAGTCGTTTTTTAATATGCGCAATATGACGGCATCTCGTGAGGTATTCGGTGATCGAAAGAAATACGAAGAACGAGTACTTTTCCGCTGGCCAACGAGTGAGACCCAGCGGACGTATGAACCAGGATAGAGAAAGCGAGACAGAAGTGTGTATACGTGGTATGGGTGTATATTTATATACGTATGTACGGATTGTAAAGGACGACGTGTCTTGTTGCCAAAGCGAACGAGGAACGTGCAAAAGAGAAGGCTCGCTAGAAGCAGCTCACGTGTGTATGTGTGTATGTGAATGAGCTGGGGCGTCTCGACGGTTGCCCTGTCTGTATCACTATACACCACGAAGCACCAAGTTTCACTCGATTGGCACGCACACCGGCATTGTTATTGTTTTGATGCCTATCGTTCACTCGGCCGTCGCGACCACACGTCCCCCACCGCCACTTCTCGTCCTCACTCTTCTTGCCGTTCTCTACCCAGTCTTTCTGCCTCGTACACTTTCTACTATTGTTTATCACCGGAATATGATTATTTTTCAATCACCCTTGAAACCGCCGAAGATGTTCAGTCGCACTCTTCGTACACGAAGAATCCTGAGTGGACGGTTGCGCGCACTCACTAACACGCACGCACTTGAAAAAAATGGACTATTCACGTTTCGATGTAAAAAAAAAAATCGCTGGCCGCAATGAACCGGATCTTAATAAAGGAGTATCCGTGAGGAACGTAAAATATTCTGTCCTAAATATGCAGTGTTTTGTTTTCGTAGCTACGTTTTAAGTGAGAGAGAAAGAGAATAGCCGAGGGTTTGTGGAATGTCGCGATACAACGACGGTTACTGAGCGAGCGGATACACCACACTGAGCGACACACACTCCTGCTGCTGTTATGCCGAGCAACGCTGCTCGCCGTGGCTATGTGTATGTACGAAACGGAGAGCGCTCTCGGCGCACACCACGCCGAATGTATACACACTGTACACGCGCATATGTATTTAGAAACGTATACAGACGTTGCGGATGATGAAACGTTTCGTTTTTTTAAACCGGGTTTCCGCTTGAATTGAAAGACGACAGCAGAAAGAAAATGGTTTACAAACACCCGAGCTTGTCGGAATAGAGCGAATCTCGAGGAAGTAACGCGAATCTGCTTGCTGCTTTAGCTGGCAGCCATGAACCTCAGCACACTCACACACACACACACACTCTCTCTCTCTCTCTCTCTCTCTCTCTCTCTCTCTGTCTCTCTCTCTTTCTCTGCTTGCCACTCTGTTATTATTGTTTTGGTTCTGCGGCGCATGCGTACAGCGCCATCTGCCTCCTTCGGCTCGTGTAAACAAACCGTTAACTCAACTCGCCGAACGAATCGATACACGAGCCTGCGAGGCATATACTCCACATTGTATATATGCATGTATCTCATGAATGTGTGCGTGTGTGTGTATTTCTGTATAAAACGTGAGAGCGCTCTTTTTCGTGCTCTCGTCTTGTTTATTCGAGCACGAAGGAAGGCTAAAAAATACGCGCGACAAAACTTTGATACCGTAACCGTCTGCAAGAGGTGCGTACTGCCGATTGTATATTTATTATACTAAAAGTTAAGTACTATGTGTATATATATAATTCTTTTTTTTCATAACTATTATACAATTTTTCTCGCGGAGGTGCAGCCATTTCAAAATGATTGAAAAGCTGAGAATATTTTTGGGACCCTTGCATTTTTTAATAAATGTATATACAGGCAAACTTTT
Source organism: Ophion costatus (assembly GCA_951751655.1). Classification (NCBI taxonomy): domain Eukaryota; kingdom Metazoa; phylum Arthropoda; class Insecta; order Hymenoptera; family Ichneumonidae; genus Ophion; species Ophion costatus. Next base: position 13,499,314 of record OX632363.1, on the reverse strand, counting down.
TGATCCCCCAGGATAATCTTTTTTCAAAAAAAAGTTGGAATAAAATTACGCAAGTGTAATTGCATCAACTTTAGAGATCTTCACGGCGTAAACCAATCCTGCGTAAATCTAATATCAATTGAGTCCAATGAACAAGTTTGCTTTGTTTGGGTTTTGTATTAGACGCGTCGTCCATATACGTCAGTTCAGTTGTGTGGAGCACACGATGATGTTATTCACCTTTCTTTGTTTCCGTAATTCAGTAAGTTGAGCGCGAAGTGGCACGGCGAGGTATAAAAACTGGAAGAAACGTTGATTGCAGTATCATAAACGGCTGCGAGCAAGCCAGATAATGGAAATTAAGGAAGTTGGAGCGTACGCCACAATCCAAGACTTAAAACAAAAAATGTATGTTATTGTCTAGACTGTACTGTCATGAATTTTAAAAAAATGTTCACCTCTGTATACCAGAGATAAAAAGTAGTTTGATGTACACTGCTGCTCAAAATTTTGGATATACCAGTTCATATTTCTTGCCGCACTTAACGTTACATAGCATTGTCAAAAAAGAGATTACCAAATTTACCGAATAGCGTTTTGTAGGGAACAATTTCAACTTTGGTTTCCTATTTTTGAAATATTTTTAATGATTTTTTTCGATCCGGTACGCATTTTTGTACGCGACCGTTTTTCGCATTTTTTTCGACCATCGAGAATTGGGCGCACGACTTATGGAAATTTCTTGTCATTTTTAGCCATGATAAACTTGAGCGGGGTAGCAGGACCGCCATTTTCATTCTTTACAAATTTCCGTAGGATTTTTGTCGCATACTTATTTCATTTTTGGATAAAAAGACAAATTTTGGAATATGCAACGTAACTCAAGAACTATAGGGTTTAAGAGGAAATGTCAAAGATCTGAAAAGTTGAGTAAGTCTATACTGGACCGCCTGGAATTTTTTCAAAATTTTCCGCTAAGATTTTTTTTTACTGTTTTCGCTCGAAACTCGGATGAGTAGGATGGCTTAATTAACAAAGTATGGCGTTTATAACAAAATATCAATAGGAGAAACTTTTTTACTTTTCCATTAAAAATTTGCTTAAATTTTTCCAGATTTTTTTCCTGAAATCTTTTTGGCCGACCCTCGGAGAACAATTGATTGCCGTATCTTGAAAACTACTGATGTGAGTTAGGGACAAAATACTAAGAGGGGAAAATGTTGCACTGTTTCATTTTCAATAAGTTGACATTTTTTCACATTTTTTTCAATTTTTTTCACAATGTTTCAAAAGCACTAGACGACGTGAAAAAAACATTACAGAAAAATTTTTTTGAAAAAGATCTGAAAAAATGTTAGCGTATTCAAAATGAAACACTACAACAGTTTCGCCTTTTGATATTATGTCTCTAACTCAATAGTTTTCGAGATACGCCGATTGATTGTTCGGACAATTCTGCGACGTTCGACCAAAAAAATTTCTGAAAGACTTTAAGCAAATTTAAAATAAAAATTTTAAAAGCTTCCCCTCCTGATATTTTGTTATAAACGTCATACCTTACGAGTTAAGCCATCCTACGCATCAAATTTTCGAGCGGAAACAGTAAAAAAAAATCTCACAATCAGTGGAAAATTTTGAAAAAATTCCAAGCGGTCCAGTATAATCTTACGCAACTTTTTACATCTTTGACATTTCCCATTAAACCCTATAGTTCTTGAGCTACGTTGCATTTCGGAAATTTTGTCTTTTTTAGTTGAAAATGAAATAACTTTGTGAAAAAATCATACGAAACTTTTTAAAGAAACGAAAATGGATCTCCTGCTACCCCGTTCAAGTTTATCATGGATAAAGACAACAAAAAGTTGTTCCATAAGTCATGCGCCCAATTCTCGATAATCGAGAAAAAAAAACCGAAAAACAGTCCAGTACAAAAGTGCTTGCCAGGTCGAAAGAAAAGTCATAAAAAATATTTCGAAACGCAAAACAAAGCTGCATTTGTTTCCTTCAAAACGCCGTTCGGTAACTTTTAGTGCGGCAAGAAATATCGACTGGTGTATCCAAACTTATGAGCGGCGGTGTATGTAATTTTACGTGTGGTTGAATGAGCAAGACGGTCACACTAGGGGTGATTTAATGTTTTTGGCTATTCAGCACCAAGATAAACCATTTACAACAACGGATTAATGCAAACTAAACCTGTGTAAAGATTTAGAAAACAAACCCATCTTGCTCATCGTTAACATATATGTTCTATATTCAACCATCAAGGCTTGATAAAAGATTACAAATCTTCGCTGGCGAATGAAGAGCATTGCTGCGAACCGTAATGTCCGCGACGTTGGCGTATTTCGGCGACACTTAATATCCATCAATGGTAATAACAAATAATCTCGTGACATAAATATTAATAGGCATGATTATAAATTACTCAAAACTTTGTTCTGAGTTGTGAAAAATATTTATTGGCGCAGTTTTTTAAATTTTATTTTGCCTTTTAATGATATATTTTATGAAAAATTATCATCCACAAAATTTACAGCTCGTATGCATTTTTTGAGGTTCATTGAGAAAAAAATCATAATCGTCATCCCGGTACTCTTATCAGCAAAAATATTAACAATTGGCTTGTTTTTTGGGCCTCGAGCTTATGCAGACCCGTTAAAGCTCGGTACAACTTTAGCACTATAAACATCACGCGAAGCTCATCGTCAATTATATCGACCCGAGTAACGAGTCGACCACGTGGCTGCAATCCAAGTGTATGATTTACGATCAGCTGCTCATGAGTCGACCTCGTAGTCTCTCGTTCGTTCGATAAGAAATGAAGTATTGATTGTCTGCAACTCGAGCGAAACGATCCTTCGAGATTAGTTTGTTATTGTGTCCGAAAGAATTCCCAGCCGAGCTTCGCGAGCACTTGACATGCACGCAACTGATTCGATCTCGCGGCCATTCATATTTGTTGCACGGTTAAGTACGTATGAGAGATGCAAGTGCTGGAAAAACTGACGGAAACTCGAGATTATATTCTTTCGCACATTAAAGGCCTGACAAAAAATAGAGACCAAAAGCCCAAGTGAGAGTACAAGCGGCCGATTGGTAGATTCTATGTGCTCCCGGAAGTAAAATTTCATTGTGTATTGTTTACTTTGTTATCCGGCTAGGTTACAGTGTGTTTCTGCTAGTCGATGCCCACGTTAGAATCGCGAGTGAAGATGCCTAGGCAACAAGTTTGTACGCAAGTACGAAAGTTGATCGTGAAAGATTCAGAGAAGGGGTTTTTGCAAAGAGAAGTGGCTAAAACGTTCGAAGCGAGCAAAATCCCGCTGGAATAGCCGTAGACAAAATATCGTTTGGTTGTGGCGCAGAGAGAGAGTAGGCGCGAAGAAAAAACCCACATGTAACATGTTCAGTTAAGGCGACAAATCCATTTAGAATTTTCAAAAAATCGATTTTTTTTATTACATGTTTCGAAAGTATGATACCCAAAGAATATACCGATCAAAGGAAAACTCGAAATATTGAATATTTGCGGAGTTATCGCATATAGCCTAGAGCGCGGGGTAAGTCACTGCAATTAATAGTTTTCACATGTTGAAACTTTAACGCGATTATCTCGAAATCACTTTTTCAAAAAGTGCTCGTGTTGTAGCTCAAAAAGTTATCGACCGATTTTGATGAAACTTCGGGAGGTTACTCTCAGTAATATTATCGGAAGGATATACCTAAAGTTTGAAAGGTATCGTGTAAATAAATAATTTTTTTGCGGTCAAATATTGAAAAAATTCGAACTTTGGGAAAAAGGCTCCCAAATTTTCAATTTTGCACTTTTTCATCAGTTTTTTAGGTATATCCTTCCCCTTAATACGTCAGTAAACGAATGACACTTATTAAATATTTTTCAGATCAACAGAAAAAGAGTGACAACTGCAGCACTTTTCCATGTCGCGGAAAACAGGCGTCCGAAGACGCTTAAGGATGTTGTGTCCAACATTGAAAATGGTGATAAAATTTTGAAAATTTCATAGGTCATTATGTAAAACATTTGAAATTCCCAATATTCTACAAATATGAAAACTACGTTGAAAAAGATTTATTTGGGTCGAAAGCACTCGAGACTTTTTCATTTTTTCTATACTATTGAGGACAAAAGCTCATTTGGCGCATGGTGTTCTCTTATGCTTGTTAGTCACTGTAACTTAACCGCGCGAAAAATTTCACACATTCTTCATTCTATCTGACGAGGAACATTAAGTATCGGCCTTCGATTTTCTTAAAATTCGTATATGTGATATGCAGTGAAAACGATTAAATGCGCATTCTTTTCATCGGCGGAAAAACTGTTTTACGTGGACAAAACCGACCCTCGAAGAAACGCGTGTCGAGAAATGATTTAGCAATTTCACCCACAAACAGTCCACTGATCTGAATGAAACAGAAACCACAATTGTTCTAATGTCTAGCGACGAAAAATCCACTATAGAAGTATTGAAGAAAGAACTAAGTTAAGGGGTGACACGCCTTTCGTTCACGGATGGTTACCCCTCTTGAAACCGTTTTGCCGGCGATTAAAAAATACTCGTCTAATAGTTTTCAATGCTTTATCACATATGCGAATTTCAGCGAAATCGAAGGCGGACACTTGAGTGATGTGCCGTGTGAGATGCGCACAGCTACCGCAAATTAAAAGTGTTACAATCTTCAACGGGTTCGTGAATCGATCCCAAATTCGACGCACAGGGTTTAACGGAACGAAGTATCTGATTTCCATAGCGACTTGTCGACGTTTCGCAACGCCAGTTTCCTTACGGCACTTTCGTGTACCCATAATTGATACTCCGGCAATTTTACTATCATTCATGATTGAGCGCGCAGCCGAGAGATTTTGAGAATTGATGACGTATATGTTGCAATGATGGCACACGAGCAGATCACCTGAGATGCCTGTTTTGCGCTCGAGAGTCTTATCGCTCAAGTGCCGTGCTCTATTAACATTAAAAACATTGAACATGTAGGTAACATGCGCACACGTGTGTAATCTGTGCGAGTGTACGTTAGCGAGGGGATTACGAAGCGCGGGGTAGTGGGAATGGAGGTAAGGATTACTTCGGAGTTGCACGACTTGGACGTTGTCATCGCACCCGCCTCCGCTGTGCTCGTTTCACACGAGAAACACCTATATCCATCGCCACCTGCATACACTCGTGGTGTTTTGTTGTCTCTACGCCGTGAGCCGCCAACTCGGTGTCGCGGCGCGTGGTGGGGGAACGGACGATATGGCTGACTGACGAGCGAGGACAAAGCGGCACGGCGCATGGAGGAGGGGGGGCTTTGAAGCGCATCGAGAAGAGGAAGTGTATGAAAGAGTGGAAAGAAGGAGGCCGTGTATAACGTACAGTACACGGATCAAGGTTACACTCGGTCCTCTTATGCACACACGACGCACGTGTTGTGTGTGTGTGTGTGTGTGTGTACAATTAATGATTTAAAAAAGTAAGTATATATGAGGCGATCCATGTCACTTCAGTCGGTAAAAAAAAATTCCACAAATTTTGAAAAATCGAATTACTTTATTGAAAAATATTCACCGTGTCGAAATAAAAATAAAAAAATCTGACGTTTTTTCTCGTTGATTACCATTTTTTAACATTTTTCCATTCAAATGGCTGTATCTTTGGCGGGATTTGACGTATTTACATTCGTAAAAAACGAAAATGTGCGTCTTTTTATGGCCTTCCAGAAAAAATTACTTTAGATTTTATTGAGCAAGTCGAACGTCCGTTGCAGAGCAAAATAAGCAAAAATAATTTTTTTCTCAAGGAAAGACACTCGTTATTTATTTTTTTTAAATTTCTCTGAATTGTGAACACGAAAAAGGGATTTTTGGTATTTTTTATATTATGGGATTCCTAAACACCGTGAAGTAACAGCTACTTGATTTTTTTATTTTATTAATATTCCATTGAAGAGTGAAGATTCGATTAGATTCGATTCGATTGAAGATATAACATATGTATTTCAAAAACCTGGTAAACATACAGCGAGTGCTCCACACTCTTCAATGGAATATTAATATAAAAAAAATATTAAAAAAATAGGTGTTCACGGTGTTTAGGAATCCCATAATATAAAAAATACCAAAAATCCGTTTTTCGTGTTCACAATTCGGGGAAATTTAGAAAAATAACATAACGAGTGTCTTTCCTTGAGAAAAAAAATATTTTTGCATATTTTGCTCTGCAACGGACGTTCGACTTGCTCAATAAGATCTAAATAAATTTTTTTTCTGGAAGGCCATGAAAAGACGCATATTTTCGTTTTTTACGAATGTAAATATGTCAAATCCTGCCAAAGATACAGCCATTTGAATGGAAAAATGTTAAAAAATGGTAATCAACGAGAAAAAACGTCAGAATTTTTTTTTTTAATTTCGACACTCGTTGAATATTTTTCAATAAAGTAACTCGATTCTTCAAAATTATTTGTGGAATTTGTTTTTTTACTGGCTGAAGAGACATGGATCGCCTCATATAGCAATCCACGTCATCGTGATACGGGAAGTGTTTTGTCATGCGCACACAATAACATAATTCAGTTGCGTTTGTATTTACGATCAGTGTTCTGTAAACGCTATTTACTATGTATAGGCATGTTATATATATAACATGCCTATACATAGTAAATAACGTGTCTGTGTGCGTAATGTGCGAATGTGACACACGTACGTCATTTGCAAGTACACCCGTACGAAAGTATGAAGTATCATTGTACTATTTTTGCACGACAATGGGTCGACTGGCGCAATCTTCGTCGAGGAACGTCGACATGAATGAAAATGCGTATTTCGGTAGCAAAACGTTACGTAAAATGCGTCAACATTGCGTATACGAGGGAGAAATACGTTTTCGAAAAACATTCTTTGGTCGACAGACTGTTTGAGAGAGGCCTGGGGGGGGGGTGGCGAATCTTTTTGTACTGAAATTATTGGCAGCCGATTTGAAAATTCTTTTAGCACGAAATTAAAGGAACAAAAAGATTAGCGGTCGCCTTTTCTGCAGCACCGTTGCGAGGACATGAGGGCGCCGGACCGCGTACCTCTTTTATTCCATTAAAATATATTTTTCCTTAAAATTGAATTGGATTCAAATGAAAAATAGCGAGCATTTGATAGAAAGCTTTTATTTGAGGTAAAAAATTGTGGCAAATTGTTTGTAACGAAAGAAGTTTACGAAAAGTCGAGAAATCCCTACGCGTTTAAGCGAACAACTTATTTCGCGAAAACGCCCCTGCAGTTTTTCTGGCATTTTTTTGTAGGACTCGCAGCATGATTTGAAGTTGACAAAAGAAAGTTTTTTTTTGTTCCTCTGGGACAGTCTTGTCCCTCAAAACTAAGAGAAAAAAACACCTGGAATGATTTGTTCGTTTTCTTTAAATGCTTAAATGCATTTTGTAACATTCTCCCCTAATAATAGTTTCAACGTGGACAATTATTTCAGCGACACTGATCATATATATATAGATAAAATACTGCACGCCACTCAACGAATAATGACATTTTTTTTCTCGAAATTTGTTTATCGCTCTCGAAGTCTTGCGTAAAAAAAACTCTCTTTCGTATCTCGAACTTATTTCTTTTGTTTTTTCTTTTCTCCGATTGCGTTGCAACGATTTTTTTAAATCGAATGCACAGTTACAGCGTGAGTTTGGAAAATGACACGTGGCGCCTCGATCGGGCTCGCTCGCACGTTGCTCACGCTTTTCGTCATGTCGCGAGTAATTTTTTTGTCTCACTCCTTCGAAGAAAAAAGGCGCCATTACTCGTTCTTCCTTTGACAAAAAAATACGAGCAATTATTTGCTATTTATCCATGCCTCAAAAAAACAACGCGCGATGTTTTGTCCGTTGAAAAAGAAAGCCCACTTATTGTCCCTGGAAAAGAGCACTACTTTTTTCTCTTTCTCTGCAGGAAAATGTCGCAATTTTTCTCTTCTCTTAGAACAAAAAGACGCGGCCATTTTTTCGCTTTTTTCTTCTTCTATTTTCGCAGGTAATGCAACACTCGCATACTCTGCTCACACATCGGTAGCGATCGAGAAGCGCGAACTCTCGACTTTCCGCTTGGCCTCGTCGTATCGCGATTGCAATTCCTCGGGAGCCGCGAGAAAACGTTGCCACATTATTGTCCTGTCGCGCTCGAACGAAGACCCCGAAGTCGTCGCCTGTCAATGAAGAGCACAATAATGTTAACGGTGATTAACGTTGACACTCGAGCTAAGCTCGAGAGCCAACTCCGCTGTATTCGTTTTTCCAATAACAATCAATTATTATTATCATTATGATAGGTGATTATGAGGTTTTATATTGCATCTTACACTCATGCTTTTCAACTTTACTCTAATCTCTTCGACTCCCGCCTTCGCGTCGTTCACGCGCCTCGTGGTGTTCCCGAGTCGATTCGACAGCTCGTAAGTCGTCGATTTCAAACTGTTGGTTGCCCCTCTCACTTCCGCATCATATATCGACATTATTTCGTCCTGGCTGCGAAAGAGACACAACATTTTTTTTTCTTTTGATACGGCATTCAGCGTAGAACAATTGAAATGAAAAGTGATTCGTGTAAAATTATGACGTCGTTGAAAAAAATTAATTCAACGAATCCAGATTAATTGGTTTTTCAACGAGTTTTTCTATTTTCGAAACTACACATGTCGCATGAATAACTTTTCTATTATTTATTGGTAATAAAATACCGTCGAACCTCGATTATCCGACCTCCGATTAACCGACGTTCCGCATTATCCGAGTCACCTAACTCATCCGAGTCCTTCGCATTATCCGAAGTATATCCTCGGATAATACGGAGAATCTCGAACGAACCGGAAGAATCTGCTATGCCTATGCGTGGAGGACATTGCTACTGTACTCCACGCATGACGTGCGAGCTATTTTTCAATTATCTATTAAATTCGGTCTTCTCTACCATTTCATTTCAATGATAACAATAACAATAACAATAGAGACAATAATAATAACGAATAACACATACATATGCTATTCGAGGTAATTATGCAGTTTGAGGACTTTGAGGACGAAGGGTAAGAGATAAAGACATGGAGGGAATAAAAAAAATAATCGAAAGAGGTATACGAATAAAAATCGACCAGGAAATACGATAAGGTTAGAACGAAATTGAGAACCCGTCGTATAGTAGGGAGTACAAAAATTGAAAACAACATATAGAAATGGAAGAGTACCGGGACGAGAAGAGCATAAAGGGAAGAGCTAAAGAAACGCGGGCCAGGTTAAGATGCGGAAATGTAAGAAGAGGAGGTAAAAAGGGATATGCAGATACTTGTAGATACGCCTGTAGGAAGGAAGAACAAAGGTTTGGAACACATTCTTGAATGCGGGCAAGTAAAAGGCAAAATAAATAAGGAACTGATAGATGGTGCGGAAAAATGGGGAAGAGACTACAAGGGGGAGGTATTAAAAGGAAAAATCAATAAATAAATTAAAGGGAAACCTGTCAAAGAATTGTGCGGGTGTGTGAGGGTAAGAAATGAAGCGTAAGGGATAAAAAGAACGAAAGCCAAATGTTGATGAAAAAAAGAAGGAAACGTGTAAAAGAGTATCAATGTACATAGGGGGGAACTTTTCAAAAACGTGCAAAGCAGACGGAGAACTTGGAGAATTATGCTTGGAGATGGAGAACTATACCAATATCGAAATTATTCACCCGTCACAATTAAAATTAGTTAAGGCAACGTGTCGACTAGGATGACGCGTTATAGGAGTGGGATTATCAAGGGAGACTGTCTCAGCCCTGTCCTGCTTTGCGTTTCACTGTTACTCCTATCGGTTGTCTCACGGACTGCACACAGGTACGAAGCAATGCCTTCAGGGGAACTCTACCCATCTACTTTGCATGTACGACCTCAACCTCTACGCTCAGAGGGCTCCTTTTTGAACATCGTATGGAATCGGTGGACGGGAGCGTCTTTAAGGGGAGGTTACCGCCGAGTGGCATAAAAAATGCACGAAGTTCGGAATTTTTTTTTATATAAAATAAATACTTTTCAAAGTGGGTTTCAACGTATTTTATTATTCTATTTATAACGAGTAAATTTGTATTTTATTTATAAAAAAAAATACAGAATGTCGGCTCCAGCTCTCGTCAAATAAAGCCATGCACAGCGTGTTTTGGTCTGCGCGGGCAGCTCCACAGCCTTGCCAGATCATCTGTAAGAAAACGGGTTGAAAATGATTAGCTAGACTATACTTGGGGGACCTTATCCTTTTTTGTTTGCTCATGAACCTCCCGATTAAAAAATGGCAACCATTGGAAAAAACTCGCCATTTTTTTTTGCCCGGTTTTTTATGCTTCAACGGACGAAAAAATATTTCTAAATGAATTTTTGACAAAATTCGCATCCTGATGGCCCCGCAAATTTAATTTTCTTTCAATTGCCCAGAGATTCATAGGAATCCGTTCATCTATTGTTTTCAGAAAAACGCAATTGACGTTTAACGTTATAAAAAATCGTATTTAATGTTTGCTTTTGACAACTTACATTTAATCTTCAAAATTGATGAGTAGCTTTCATTGAAGATCCCAGCAGTTATATATGCAGCTGCTTCGATCGTCTTCATACCGCAATGAAGGTGTTTGGGAGCAAGTTTCCATACCCACGCGTTGACGCACTCATTGTCATTTTGTGTGTTTCCACCGGTGCACCTTTGTAACAAATCTTCACTGGAAAGAGCCACGTACACTGGTCGAAGGGTTTTTTGAACTGTTTCGTGAAGGGCGGGATCATAGTGGAAACCAGCGAGGTGACCCCTAGCTTCTGCGATACGCCTCTTGCGCACCAGCCCCTCATTTTCCATTTTCTCTGCATCGCATCTGAGTTTTTCCTTCCGTGGACGATATGGGTGGACACCACCTTGTGATTTCGACATTTTTGAGACACTATTACTGTTTACACGATCGTCGCACAACTCGGAACATGTTCCGTTTCAATTTTTCCGAACGATCGTACGTCATATGATAACTTCATTAAAACGCCATTTATAGGCAAGGGAAGGTAAACTATTCACTAATAGTCCCACGTAATTTACGAGAGTACCTCAGATAATAATTCATGGTCTCCCCAACAAACACGCCCCAAGTGCCTCAGCTACCTGTTTTCCAGCCGATGGACGGTTCCGTTCAACAGGCTCTAAATTCTAAAATACACTCATTACAAAAAGTAAGGGAACAGTAAAAATTCAAAATTTTTTTCATCGATTTTTGAACTGTAACTTCGTGAAAAATGGTCGTACGGTATAAAAAATGTGGTTTTAAAGCTTGAAATCTGCAGTTTACGACACTCATCGGTGAAATTCGAAATTAAAAATCAAAATTAAAAAAAAAAATTTCGGATTTAGAAAGATCGATCATGAGAAATTGTGAAAAAAATATTTTAGATTTTTTTTTGAATTTTTTTCCTTTTCCAAGATTTAAAGGAAAGTTCTTGCGAAACTGTGAGAAAAAAATAACGGAATTTTTTTTTCATTTTAATCATCATTAATTGACATTTAAGGAACAATAAAAGTGTTCCTTTAATTTTTTATAAAACTTTAACGCCTCGATAAAAAATAACGGTTCAGCCGATCAATTTTAAATTGTGGAGAGTCTTTGGGCATTTATTGAACTAAAAAAAAAACAAGAAACATGAGTAATTTTCGCAATATTTGCAAAGTTGACGTGGATTTTCCAAAACGGGAGAAAAAAAAACGTCATTTTTTTCGTACTTGTTCAAATCAATATTAAGGTTAAAAAAAATTCTCCAACGTACCAAAAGATGCTTTTAGAGAATTTATTCCAGTTTACGAAACCCACGTTTAGCTTGCTGTACGATCATTTGTTCATGAGATATTGATGATCTACGAAAAAAAGCACCTTTTTTCTTTAAACGCTCATATCTCAGCGACAAATGGTCGTACAGAGGTCCAAAAAGTACCGTTTTGAAGCTGACGAATTTTGAAAAAAAAAAACCGAAAATGTTCACATCGCGAGATTTCTTAGATGCGTCGTGCGTGTTGCTTGAAAAAAAAATTTACCCGTGAGATTCGTAAACTAGAGATTTCAAGCTTTAAAACCCCATTATTTTGACGATGCGACCATTTTTCACGACGTTACAGCTATTCAAAAATCAATGAAAAAATATTGAATTTTTACTGTTCCCTTAGTTTTTGTAATGAGTGTACTTTGGATATGAAAATGTCCTTTTATCCAGGTGTTCGAAACGCGTTAAGGATGAAAATTGTGGTTAAAAAATCGAATTTTTCATCGTCACTACCGGCAACCTGCCCCTAAGTACTTGGACGCCGAACGGTCTTACCGTTATATCGGCATCGATTAGCGCTTCGAACAAGATGCCGATAATGTCAAAGGGGCCCTCTGCCGTATAGGCGGTGCCACTTATATGCTCGCTGTGCCGGTCCTGCTCTACTCATTTGGCGCCGTAAAATAGCGGAGAGACGAGCTCAAACAGCTGACCATTGGCAGGCGACAAAAAGCACAAGATAATGAACATCCAGCGGGGTTTGCACCCTTGCTATCCTTCGGTTGGTCAGTTTACTCAAGGAACACGATTGCGGACTGCGGTAGCCTCTCGCCCTCTGGCTTGAGAGTACGGCTATCGCGGAGCGATTTTCAACGTCTCTCCATGTGCGTTTTTTTAGTGGATGACACCCTTGAGTGCCACCCAGCATTATTGTTCCCGGTACAGATTGAGATCGAGGCTAACCATCGGAACTAGGAATGTTTCCAAGTGCAATATAAGGAAGTGCGTTGCCGGAGCAATAGTCATTTTTTTTTAATTAAAAATTATATAATCAAATTAATTTCAACTCCAAACTTACAGTTGCGTTAATTTGGCGATTCTCGTGTCGTGTCGATCGCCCAGAAGAACTTTCTTCCGCCTGTCGTTTTCCCGCACCAGCTCATCGTACTGCCTCGTCACGAAGCTCAAATCGTTCGGATTTCCGTCCGCACCGAGAATCAACGATACCAACATTTTGTTGAAAACATTTTGCTCCTTCGGCGATGATCGCAGAATCGCTTCGTATTTGCCTTGCTCCTTTTGCATGCTCTCCTGCGCGTGAAAAAGGGAAAGGGAGCGTCGGTAAGTCGCGTAGTCTCGATTTTTTTTCAATCGATAATTCCGATTGCCAATCGAATGACCGATACTGACAGATCGAGCCGCCGAAAGGCCGTACTCGGTGGCGAGGTAGTACCGTCCGTCGGCAATGAATTCGACGATTTCCTTCAAACGCCGTAGCTGAAGTTGCATCAGCATGCACAGGAGATCGGAATGCCCGTGGCCCCGTTCGCGGGCGAGGACCCGCAAATGCTCTAACTTCTCCAAGCGGCTCTTCCGTCTTGCGGTTCTCGCGTGACCGTCGTCCACGAGCATCTTTGTTATTACTAGCCTCGCGTACTGCCTGACGACCTCCTGCAATTGCTTGTCCCGCAGTAGCTCGATATTCTCCTCGTGAAAGTCTCGTCTGCTCATCAGCGCTGTTATCTCCATCCTTTTCGAGCGGCGGACAAAAACGCAGACGTATCGTACATTGCATGTTTGTGGTGACAAAAAAAAAGGGAATTCAATTAACTGCAGAAATTCTATATTTATATGAAAAAATTGATCATGCGTATTTAATAGAAATTTCAAATGTTCTTATTTTTTACCAATCGATTTTTTTTACTTCGGAATAAATGTGGCCAAACTCCCATTTTGTTTATTGATATAACGGAGTTGATCTTTTGAAAAACGACGTTTAAATATACACAGGCCTCTTCTATACTCGTAAAGGAAAAAAGGTGAACATTTGATATGTTTGTTATCGAACATTTGTTTGGGTGCAATTCCTATGCGAATTATTTACAGTATTGAAAAATCGAATGAACTTATATTTAAGATTACTTGACTTTTAAGATTTTTATTTGATGTATGCTCACCGAATTTGGGCCTCGGACTGAGGAATCATGGGGCGACCGTTATTGTAAATGTCGCTAGCGTGCGCGGACGTCGCGACACCCGCGCTCTCTTTTACTTTCGCATTTATCTCATCCATTTTCGATGTTATTACGCTGCAACACGAATCAAATTGTACAATCGACACGGGACAAATGCTCTCGTCATTTACTTTTCCGTCAGCAAAATGGTTGATTCTTCAATAGATATTCAAACAATTTTCAATTAATAACTTCGAATTTATTGAAAACAAGTTAATTGGACATTAAATTGAAATAATTTCGAATAAAATATATCGACGGTGTTTGAAAAAGAGGGAAGAATGACCCGGTGGTTTATAGAAAACCAATTCGCAATAAGTATTTTTTGAAGTTTTGAGAAAAAATACTTGGCGATGAGGTAAAAAGGGGGTAGCCGGTTAAGGGGGGTCTGACGGCCCCCACCGAGTTTGATCGAATCGACCCAAAAACCTGAAAGAGGGCTGAAAAACAAAATTTTAGAGATATTTTTTAACCCCCTAAACCCTTATGAAAACACCATAATCGCAAAAAATGCGTTTTTTTTATGTTTAATTTTTTTTCGAGCTTTCAAATGCATTTTAAAGCGGTTTTAACACAACCAAAATTTTGTTTCAGATGTGTAGACATGCCCTGAATTTTTCCAGATTTTTTCGTAAAGTTAAATCATGTGCAACATAATTTTAATGGCATAAAAACCGTAAAAAATCGTCATTTTTTGTATTTAATGCTATGGTTTTTATTGACGTATTAATGGTAAAAAATCGTGCACCATAGCATAGAAAGCTACTATCTTCCTCTACAAAATGACGCTAATTGGGCTCAATTCGGTCGTCTCTAGCGTCCGAAAATCAAACTTGAATAAATTCCGTTTTTATAATTTGAGCATTTTCAGTTACGAAAATGACACAAAATCATATTTTTCAATTATTTTACTTAATAAAAGTACATTTTGGGGTTTCTGAGGTCGCCGATTACAAATTTGATGTCAAACAGCTAACAAAAAAAAAAAATTACACATGTCATCAAATGAAAATGGTATTTGCTATTTCGGTTTTTTCAATAATTAAAAGTCATTGTATTTTAAAAAATCTATTTATTTATAATAATATTACATACATTCATCTAATATATACATTAAACAGACACAAGTAATACATACATTGCAACATGATTGTTATGTTGTTAATCTTCGTCACTGTGTTCTTCAATAACAGGTTCGACATTATCAACGTGAAATAGATTCGTTAGAATTTGAGCTGGGCGGATGATTTTGGACAAATACCGTGCATGACTTAAAAAGTAAATGATTGTTGCAACGTGGGCACAGCAACCAACAGTTCTTAGCCCATTTGCACAATCACATACGTAGTTTTTTATACCGTTATATCCAATACTGTTAGGGTCGTACTGAACGTAACATCTGTATACTTTCTTGTTTATATGTCTTGATTTAACTTCACATTTCAAAATGGTATCGTCCTCCAACAAGTATTGCATATTCAAAAGTCCTTCTTCGGTATACATTTCAGCTAAGTATGAAACAGTTTGCGATAACTGGTACGAGCCAGTGAAAAGGATCTTCAAATCTTGCTCTGTCATTTCCGGAAAGTCTAATACGTCATTTGATGTTAACGGTTTGAAGATCCTTTTCTTCCTATTCCAGTTTTGTTCTTCCACAACTTTCGCTAAAGAATTGTCAACGTCTTTTCTTTTCAACATTTGCTCGGCAATTTGATCTTGTAAATCGGTATCGCAATTCAGTCTTTTTCCAAACTCATTAACCAAAAAATTCGCTACTTTGCAATAAAGCATCGCTGAATCCAACATGTTGTTGTTAAACTGATTATGCAAGAGTTTGAATTTACTACTGATTATACCGTGGACAGCCTCTACCACCCACCTCAATTTCGTAACAAATCGACTTTCGTTTGCTTCATTTGTTGGAAGTTGCTTTCTTTTGCCTTTCAACGCTGGCATCAACACAACGAACCCTTGAGATTCTAACCAATCTTTGACGTCTCTGAACCCCCTGTCAAGTATAAAAACATCCCCTTTTTTGAGGATTGATCTCAAGCCGTTCGGATCACTTAGTACATGTTGTAAGATTTTCGCATCATTCACAATTGCTTCGTACGGTCCGTAAACATCTATTACATATCCATCTGTGGCACAAACTGTGAAGGGTTTACAGAGTGGACACTTTTTCTGACCAGAGAAAGATTTTTTTTGGTAACAATTATTACTACTTTTTTGGTGTCGAAGGTATGAACCATCAGCAATCAAGAGCAGGCGATCTTCAAATCCGTGTAATTTTTTTACGTAAGGCGACGTGTGATTAGCAATTAAATCTTCGCGAGAACATGCCCGAGCTCCGACACGAAGTGGAAAGACGTCTTTCGCGAATGAATCCAAAACCGATTTGCAATAAGCAGATACTAGTTGTTCAGATTTGATATCGAAAATTGACGCAGTGATTGTGTTGGAATTTCCAGTTCTTAATTTAAAAAGGAATATTAAAAGAGCTTGATTAATACTGCGATTTTGAGAATTTCGCAAAGTGACCAACATGTTTTTTAGAGTCTTGATTTCTGCAACTGTGTATCCAGTTAGCGATTCTATGCGCTCTGCCGATAAATTGTAATCATCTACTCTGTCTAAAATACTGTTGTCGCATTTTTTGGACAGTGCATCCAAAAATAATGCCAACTCTTGAGAACTGATAGTACAAGTATTCGAAAATATTTTCAAGTTTGAAATTTCGTCAACGTACATACGTTCACTGATAAGATGTACAGGACAACAGCGATTGCCTTTTGGAATGAAAATTCGTGAACTTATAAATACCTGTAACCTCGCTTTAAACGGAACAACCGGAGATGTAATTGGAGTAAGACATACGCAACAACATTTGTGAGTCGCGGTAACTCTGTTGAAAGGCATCTCGATCATTTCATAGTCCGGTTCTCTTGGACGAAGAACGTAAGGAGGGTCCTTAGAAGATTGTGATGACTGTCCTGTGGAAGATCCAGACTCCGACCGTGACAATTGTTGCGAAGACTGTTCCGAAGATTGTTCTGTGTCATCTGATACTGTCAAATTGGAGAGTGTTGATGAATGTCTCTCTACAGGATCGACAGAATTTTGTTCGCGATCAACATCTGGCAGAGGATTTTCCTCGGGATTGACGTTTGGCAGAGGATTTTCTTCGGGATTAAAATCCAACTGAAGATTTTCTTCAGGATCAGAATCACTGCTCGTCGATGGTGAAACCGTTCGGGATTTAGCGATTGCGGAACGACACAGATGACATAAAACGTCACCTTTCTCTACTCGTTTACCTAGTAGTTTAGTATATAAGTGTACGTCATCATCTGAAGAAATGGACTTCTGTTTTCCGGTATCATAACGCAACAATCTGTTGCATCTTATGCACCTTTCACCAGCCGTACATTTTCGTTTTTTCGGTGGCATCGCACAGTTTTTCCTAAAGAAAAAAAAAGAACATTGTTATTTTTTTTATTATGATTAACAAATTATTTTTTTTTTTTGAAAAAAATGAAAAAAGTAACTGAAACCCGGAATAAAAAAAAACCATAATTAAAAAGACAAATAGAACAAAAGTAACGAAAATCGAAAGTACATTAAAAATTGTAAATCAAAACAAAAAAAATGTTGAAAACATCGGTAAACAAAACAGAAATAAATTATTGTATTCCAAATCATTTTTTTATTGAAATATCGTTTCGTCTTAGTGTTGTTTTTTTTTTGCTTTTTTTTAATTCTTTTCATGTGAGTGAACTAAACAACAACTTGAAGTTGACGGCCACCTTCTGTACGATTTCAAGTCGACTATGAGGCAAACGATTGTAGATTGAGGTTATGATTATAAATCAATTTTTATGTTGATTGATATTTAAATTGATATTCAAACTCACCTTAGAATACTGCTTCAATCACTTCGTGTTGAGATAGGCAGGTTAAACGATAAATTAAAAAAACGCTGTTAACAAAACAAATAGATTTGTTTAACGGAGCAGAGCGCGTCGCATGACGTGTGTACTGGACGGCGGCTGAACACAGAGAGAAAGAGAGACCGCGTGGAGCGGGGTTCTCGATGCGTCAGTGCGTAGTGGGCATGCGCAGTACCGTGCGGAGGGGCATACGAGCCTAAGGCCCACGTGGGTACGGTGGCCTTAGGCACTCGGGTACGTGGCTTAATAAGGTACAAGTTGGGATTTTCTCCGCCAGGTGACAGTTTAGTCGGGGAATTCCAAATTTTTTTTCTGAATAATACGTAATTTTTTGTTTGTTAATATAACTATTGACAGCTGTTACGATTAAAAATTCGTGTATAAGAATGAATTTATAATCAGCGACCTAAAAAATCCTTATTAATATCGTTCCCATAGCTTTTTTAAAAAATTTCAAAAATTAAAATATTTTTTCTTCGTTTTGACAGCTGTCATGTGACAAAACTAATTTTTGACATCAAATTTGTAATCGGCGACCTCAGAAACCCCAAAATGTACTTTTATTAAAAAAAATAATTGAAAAATATGATTTTGTGTCATTTTCGTAACTGAAAATGCTCAAATTATAAAAACGGAATTTATTCAAGTTTGATTTTCGGACGCTAGAGACGACCGAATTGAGCCCAATTAGCGTCATTTTGTAGAGGAAGATAGTAGCTTTCTATGCTATGGTGCACGATTTTTTACCATTAATACGTCAATAAAAACCATAGCATTAAATACAAAAAATGACGATTTTTTACGGTTTTTTTGCCATTAAAATTATGTTGCACATGATTTAACTTTACGAAAAAATCTGGAAAAATTCAGGGCATGTCTACACATCTGAAACAAAATTTTGGTTGTGTTAAAACCGCTTTAAAATGCATTTGAAAGCTCAAAAAAAAATTAAACATCAAAAAAACGCATTTTTTGCGATTATGGTGTTTTCATAAGGGTTTAGGGGGTTAAAAAATATCTCTAAAATTTTGTTTTTCAGCCCTCTTTCAGGTTTTTGGGTCGATTCGATCAAACTCGGTGGGGGCCGTCAGACCCCCCTTAACCGGCTACCCCCTTTCAAACAAGTCATTTTTAATGAAAAAAAATGTTCCATAAATGAATTTTAATATATTGGAAATGATGAGAAAAAGTTTTTAATAAATATACAAGGGTATCTCAAAATTCACGCAAGATTCGAATTTTGCGCCATTTGTGCGGTAAAGTGTCAACGAAAAAAAAAGACAGCACGGCAGGTGACCGTTCAGGGTTATTAAAAATGGAGCGCTACAGGAAAGAACAACGCGTTTTCATTGTTGAGCAATATTTGAAAAATAATGAAGGTTCGCCAACTACAGTTCGCATTTTTCGTACAAAATATGGTCGGTGTTTTAACTTCGTCAACTGTGAAGAAATTAATTTGAAAATTCAGAGCAACTGGATCAATTCGTGATCTTATACACTCTGGTCGTCCTTCAACAAGTCGGAGGAAACGCTGAGGGGGAAATGGACAATCTAGACGGCGAACTGGCAGTGCAATACGGAAACGAAGATTTTAAATAAATAAGTAAGTTGGCGAGATCACCCGAAAGAAAAATTAGAGAAGGAACACGTATCAACAAACATCGACAAGAGTCTAGAGAAAAAGAAGAAGGAGGTGCAGGGTTGGAGCACTCTGGCGAGGACAACACGGAACTGAAGAGGCACCGATAAAGGTATACAAAAGAGGAAATAAAAAAACTAGAGATCAAGAGACTACTGGCAGTACAAAAGAAAGGAAGACGACGGATTTTTTCGTTTTTTTTTATCACACCCAAAAAACCACCAAACAAGAAGTCTCACGAGATTGACCGAAAAATGTGGCATTAGAAAACTAATACAAGAACTAACAAAAGTGCTTACAGAGATCGAGGAGGAGAATGAAAATGTGATTGCAATCGGAGAGTGGAATGCGATAACAGAGGAAGACGGGGGCCAAGCTGAGAGAAGAAGACGAAAGAGGGGAGCGGAATTCGAAAGACAAAACAAAAATGCATAAGGGCGAAAACTTATTGACTTTTGTGACGATAACGGCCTGATAATTATGAACGGAAGCTGTGAAGGGGATTCGGAAGGGCAGTATACTCACGTAGGGGAAAATGAACATGAAAGGTCAGTAATCGATTACGTTATAAATAATGAGGGCAAAGACTAAAGTAATCGGCCGAGTGGTCGTCAGGGTCCTAGTAATCGTCATCTCTACACACTAAATTAATAATTTCCGATGAAAATCAGTCCTTTGTACAGATTTGTGATATATTAGCTTCCAGAAGGTATGTACCATGTATTCCATTGGAACACTCGTAGGTACACGTATTCGAGAATAATCAAAATAAATATATTTGAATACGAAGGTGAAATGGGGCTGAAAAACGAGCCTGTGACGGAACTGTTTACATTTATTAGGCAATTCGAGAAACTCATTGGAAAAATTGCAAATAAGGAAACGAAAGCCAAAACAACAGTAGGGAATAGGTTAGAAATAATAAAATATTGTAAGGGGAAAACAAAGACCCTAAACGGATATACTTGGATAAATAAACCTACTGCTATATATATATGAAGGGAAAAAACGACTCCGAGATTTAAATTGATACATTTACGAATTCGATAACCACGGAGACCTATTTATCTTTAAATGAAAATTATCAGTGTCCAACGTGCAATTTTATTCAAATTTTCCTTGAGATTTGGTATAATTGTCAAATTTTCAGACTCGATTTTTGTTCATAGTAGAGACAATTTGCGGGAAAAAAAAAATAGAGTACAACAATCCATCAAACTTACTTCGTTTGGCAATTCAACAAGTCGTGAACTTTTTCGTCGCCGCATCGTTCCTTTCCATCGTCTATCAGCGTGCTGTAATCCGAATCGTTGACCTGCTCAACTTTGCCGCCGAATTGTCGCTTAACGTAAATGCCGAGGTACTCGTTGTGCATCTCCATTTGTTTCGTAAAATGGCCGAGAGGCACTTGAGTCCAAACAACGGGCGAGAATTTCTGGGACGAGAAGAATAAATTATCATCGAATGCAGCAAGTAAATGAATGCAACGAGTACGTTATATCCCACGTACGGGTGTATTAAAGCTACAGTATTGGAAGTCCGTGCCGATACTGGAATGGGTGGTCGAAAGTTTTACCAACTTCCCGATGGTGAACGAAACTGAAACTCAGTGAGGATACCCCGCGCCCTCGTGCAAATGCGATACGGAATAAGTAACCGGAAATAGTACAGTGCAGGCGAAAAAATGAAACGGAGCGCGAAGGCCAGAAAGGGCGTGCAAAGGTAAATGGGACAAAAAAAAAATAATCGAACAAGTCAAAGCTCCACATTGGGCTTGCGATTCGATTAAAACAATATCATCGGTGGAAAGAATAAATTGATCTACTCATCACTCACTTTCTCCGTGGCGTCGGCGTAAACGTTGAGCAAGGACTCGATGTCACGAAAAAATTGACGATGACCAGAGTCGAACTCTTCGAGCACGCTCGTGCAGTCCAAGTGAATTTTGTTCACTCTTATACGATCCTTGTCCAGCTGTGATTCCTCCGTCTCTATAGCCTCGTCCAATTCGAGCCCAAGTTGTCTAGCGATTGAAAAAATCCGAAATTCCTTTTAAAATCGCGCGGCACAATAGTAAAAATGATTATTTCAAAGGAAAAGGGAGGAAAAAAAGTTCAATATCGAGAAAAAAACAATCCCTGATATCGATAAGAGAAACAATTTCTGGTGTGGAGAAAAAAGAAACAATTCGTCATATCGAGAAGAAAGTAACAATTCCCGATCTTGCGAAATAAATAAATAAAAACGACAAAAAAATATGAGATTGGTTTGTATTACCTTAGGTTATTCAGACTGTCTTCCAAAGTGTCCAAGTAAAGCTTATCCTCGGTGTGCGCATCCCTCTCTGATTCCAGCTCGTCAGACAGCCTCGTGCAGAGCTCTGCATCCACGTTTAAGAGTTTCATATACTCCGGACAATCTTTGGTCACTTTGGCCAATGCAGAATCCAATTCTTCGCCCTCCAACCATTTTCCTGTTTTCTTTATGTGCTTCTCCCTGTCAATAAAGATTGAATTTGTTGAACTAATTGTACCAATTATAAATAAGTTGCTTTGCAGATGTAACTTTCATTTCTACATAAATGAATAGTAACTCTCGCCTTCTGTCTCTCTTTAAATATACGCGTGTGTGTGTGTGTGTGTATCGGTATCTATGTATAGAGCATAACTAAAATGCCAATTTTGAAAACCTGACAAATTTTAAACTCAAAATATATAGATTTTCAGAAACCAGAAACATTTTAAGTTTTTTTTTTCGATTTTGGTGAATTGGTCAAATGCACCTTGGAACCAGAAGAAATCATGTTCCATTGCAATTGCATGTTAATATGTATACAGGGCATCCCAGAAATCCAGGACAACATCCGACAGGTAATTAGATTGTAAAATCGTAACAACATTGAAGTTTGCATCGTTGGAACGCGGCATAAGTCAATGCTTTTTAGTAGCTCGAAAGTTTTTTTAGCCAATTTAGACTTCGCGAATCATTCGAACGTTTCTCTGTATTCTTATTGGAAATCTACGATCATAGTTAGATAAAAAGCCTTATGATAATGAGAAAAATAAAGGAATGAAAAAATGAAATCATTGAACTCCAATGAGGCAAACTTCAATGTCATGAACTGTGTACAGAAAAGTCCTTTGAAATTTTTCCTTGCGATTGATCGTTGATAAAATATTAATCAACTTTCGATAACTGTACAAAAGTAAAGTAGGGCTATTGAGTACTGTGACTGAAAAGGATGGAATTAAAAAAAAAAATTCAAAATTTTTTGTGCAAACATAGCCTTTAGCTTCCCTAGTTTCGTTCATTAATAACGAAAATCTTAATCGAGGGGAAGATTCAATGAAAAATTTGCAAAATAAAGACGGATGATTAGTTAGACATCCAACAACGGATGTCTTTGGTAATTGATGACGCACAACTTCTACGCTCGCTTGCTCTGTACCATACTGGGCGGATCCACTGCCGATGAGGTATCCACAAATGAGGCAATATTTCATTAACAATTGATCAGGGGGAGAAATGAAAGAGAACTTTGCTATACAAATTTTCACGTATCTACCTTCCAGTCTTTGACTTACGCTTCTGGGACACCCTTTATAAATAACTGATCCGCACACACACGTTTATACGTATGTTTCATCTATATGCAAATTATTTGTTTTATACATATAGAGTATGACATATAAACGAAAAATATATGGAAAAACAATTTTCGAGACTGATATTTGTTGGCGGACTCACAATCTGACATCTTCGGGAGAAAGATAATTGTCCCGTCCGACATTCGTACAGAACCACCTCAAGAACGGTTGAGCTATCGCATCGTCGCAAGGTTTGGTCAACACTTCTGGGGTTATGCCCGACGGAAGCCCCGGCAATATTTCTCGCACTTTGTTGTGAAGAATCGTACCGGAAATATTCATTTCTACGATCGCCACGAATACATAAACTAGTGATACTCTTCCGTCCCGAATGGATAATGTAAACGAGAAAGAAATCCTCCGTTGAGATAGCGAAAGACCCGTAGCGACTATCAATATTTTTTCTTTTGGATATTCTAGTACGCACGAAAAGTGTGAAAGGTTGATTTGAAATTCATAATATATTATCGAGATTCGTCGAACATAATCTACAAAACTTTGTTTGTAGCGCGGTCATTCGAAACAAGACGCGGCACCGAAAGTTTACCAATATTTTAGCGCGAGAGACACCCAGCTGTTTTTACGCCGGTAGCGATAAAGCGACGCCGAATTGTACTACGAAAAACGCGCAGGCGTAGTTGCGCGCGCATCTTCGTTCCAATGTAGGGGTTACGTGGTTTAAAAATTTTGAAAAATCCATTTTAAAAATTTATTATCTGATAGTAGAATATGTCTAGAATATTGTCCCAAAGTTTTAACCCGCAATCCGTGAAGGTATTTGAGGCGCCTTAATCCCGTGAACCTGGGTCGTTTTCGTCTTCGTTTTACCAAAATAACAATTGTCAATGAAAAAATCTGAAAAAAATCATGGTCAATCTTTAGACCGTACTTCTCAAGGGAAAATAGTTTTTTTCTGATTTTTAATATTTTTTTCTTAAATATTTAGTAAACTGTAAAGAAAATAATTTTGGGCAGGACGAAAACGACCCAGGTTCACGGATTGAGGGATAAGTTAGTCAGAGTAAAAAACTAGGAGAGAGAGCCTTTGGGAATTCCGCCCGTTGGGAAAAACCAGCCGGGAGCGACGCAGTCATATCGCATTTTTCGCAAAACACTATTTTTGAAGTCGGTGGACACGATTTCTCAAAAAACGAATGCACCGATCTTATTGCAATTTGGTACACTTTTTTCAAAATAGCATAGACTAATTATTCAACGGGCGAGATGGTGGAGGAAGGGGTGCTGGAAATATGAATTTTAGGCATTTTAGACCCTCATATACATTTTTTTGAATTTCTCGGAGGTGGGGGGCAGTCGCCCCCCTTGGCTACACTCTTGCGATCAAGCATTCAATTAAAACCATTTTCTGTCTAATTTTATATCCCCTCTCCCCCTAACAAAACGACGTCAAAATTCTAATCGATGTTACATTATTTAAATTCGATTTATACAAGTTTTTAATTTTTTTATTTCTTCGTTCGCATCAACATAGAGGACATGGATTTCCGAATTGCCATTACATTTGTAACAGCGTATGTACATGAAACGGAAAATCCTACATTTTCATCAAGAACTATATTTACATAACAAATGTATCAGTGGAATAAAATTTTTCGACAAAATGAAAGATGATCATGCACATTTGTTGTTTGCGTTTTTAAAAAACTCATACTATATTCTTATTACGGCCTGGGTATTCCAGTTTCTATGCGAATGCCATGCATGTCTTTGATTTCGTCCTTCAGAGTCTGTGAACAAAAATTTTTTTTACAAGTTTCATAAAACTAACGAGAGGCTTTTGTGTGCACACACACACACACGCACGCACGCACGCACGCACGCACGCACGCACGCACGCACGCATGCACGCACGCACGCACGCACGCACGCACATATAGTATACAAATATGAATAATAACAATACATATGGAACTATATTTTCATCCACTTATATATAATTCTGAATAATGTACTTGGATATATATAAAAACCAATATTATCTTATGCATTATCAGTGCATAATATATTTATTTCCATGAGGAATTCGGGGCATAGTAATAAGTGCACGGTATGTAAAAAAGAAGTAGGAAACTCAGTGCATATATGTATGTGTAAACAATCCAATGACAAAATTGAAAACGAAATAGTCGGGAATCTGACACAATGAATGTGAGATAATAAAAATCACGCCAACAGTAAGATACAATAAGATTTCAAAGAAGTAGCCTATGATCTCATTGTGTGTGTTTATCAATGGATGTGATTACGAAAACTGATAGTGAGGAACAAAATGCAAAAAAAAATAAAGAGCAAAATGACAGTAGAATATAATTTATGGCTAGGGGGGGGGGGGCTACTAAATAAGCCTACTGGGAACAATAAAATCTAACTATCTATATTTGCCTTTATGTATGTGCATTATTTAGGATTATATATGCAAATATATTGATATGTAGACACATATGCAATACTTTTATTCCCTTGTGCATACATATGTATACACATATATGATCCATTGGCAATAAACACTACTTCACTTCTTCAAAAAATAATAATATTTGATACCTTAGATTTGTCCGTTTTCAACAATACCACTCAATGGATAATTTCAACCTCATAAATTTGGGAAAAGATTTTCCGACGTTTTCAAAAATTATATTCTCAACTTTAGTTTCCATATTCTTTAGAAATACCATATATGATTGAAAAACTGTTTCAAATTCTAAAAAATTATTGGAGAATCACTCTATTAAAACAGAATTCAATATGTAGTATTCTAAATATTCCCTGTCTGTACGGAACATAAACTTACGTCATTGATCAATCTGTGCTGTTTAACAGTGTTTAGGCCAGCGAATTCAGGGGCGACCACGTTGATATGAAACATTGCCCCGCAGCCACCTGTGTTCATAGTTAATAGATTCATTTTCTGTCATACAATAATGATGGGGTATCAAGAGTTTATTTATCAATGTTTTTTTATCAGAAGACGAAACACAAGGGAATTGTACCGGAGACATCAGTGACTTCGATGATTTGGGCCTGTGGAAATTTATTTCTCAGAATACCAATCATTTTCTGTTCCGCCTGCTTGCCAGCAAGAGCACCGTTTGGTCCGCTCCACACCCGTGAGAGTAGCTGCAAAACTTGCAGTTTACCTATCCTGCCCATTTTCCAATTGGAAATTTTTTTTCGCTTATATGGCGTGACGGCATTCGCGGATGAATGGTTTTTTTCGCAATTTATATCAATCCGTGTGTTCTCGGAAACGCAAAATTGGGCGTGTTTTTAAGATCCGACCGGAGAAGCACTGGGAAATTGGCTTCTCCGGATTTTTGAAATTTCGTGCATTGAATTATTCTCCGCGCATTACGATTTATCGATAAACCGAACGAATTTCTTGTCGTACCTACCGATATATTACGGAAATTTGTATTGAAGACACGAGCGAACATAGTTGTCGGATCGGTTACCGTTTCGAGATGCCAGTTGAGAACAAAATAATAACAGATTTTGTTCGGTCGAGAATCGTCCGACGACGATAACGATCGCACATGCCATAAGAAGCTTTTTTAGGTTATTGGACGCGCCATAGTTCCGTAAAGTGCTGTGAGATCGCGCGCTTGAACCTTCGTCGCAGGCAAGGAGACTAGAGTAAAGGAGTCCAAACTCCCTATCCTAGCCTGTATGTATAAAGTTCTTTCAATCGGTCGCAGAGAGTTAGTGTTCAGTTCCGCCGCAGGCATCGCTAGTGTTCCCCAGAGCCCATAATATATAGTAATACAAAACTGCATAAGGTCCGAGCTCCGCCGCAACGACCAATCACAAAACTGCGGTGATCGTGTTTCTCTCTCGTACTCACTTGGAATAGTTATGGTGTGTTTTCTTTCGCACACCCGAACGATAATACACCCACGTGGGGATCCCTTCTATTATAATATATAATAATATTGTGTACATATATATAATAAATAAAATATAAATAATATTAATAAAACAACTCGTGTTGTTTTATTCACATGGGCTTATTATATAATAAGCACATGAGATATAATAATTATATAATAAGTACAGCACGAGGTATTTTATTATGGAAACTTATGATTTGCCTGTTATGTTTAAAAATATAGCTAATTATAATGAAACGCGAATAAAGCGATGAACGTACCGAACAAGCCGTCAAGCCTAATTGAACCCCCAGCACGGCAATCACTTAAATATGAGAAGATTTTATTGGCAAATCATTGTGTGGCGAAGTTGGTAGAACGCTAGATTACTGTATGAAGGTCCTGAGTTCGAGCCTCGGTAGTTAAAATTTTTTTCTTCTGCTTTCGTATAGATATTTGGTTGTACGAGCGAATTGAAGCAGTTTTAACCAATCAAAGGACTCGTTCAATCCCAAAAGAAATCGAACAAAAATAACATGGAAGAATATATTCTTTAATTTACTGCCATCAATAGTTGAAAGACCATAGCCGGGTAAGTAGGGAAAAATTGCCCCCGCATTTTCTCTAGCGAAATTAGGAGTATATTCTGAGGTATAAGAAAAAAAACAAATTTTCTGAAAATTTCATCCCCGCCAACGCAATAGTTTTGGAAAAATGAATTTTTCAAAAATAAAAAACAATAAAAATTCGGGAAACGCTTCAGTGGATCGATTTGATTTTTTTTTGGTACTTGTTACGATCAAACGTGTTACGGAATAAAATTATAGAACATTTTGCGAAAGATTAAGGTTTAAAAAAAATAATGTTCCTTGTTTTATTTTTTTTTACTATAATCCACTTGGGGTACAATAACGAAATTTTTTTCATATAATCTTTGGGCACCTTATTAGATTATATAATGTTTTCAAAATGATCGATTTGGTACGCCACAGTGAAAAAAAAAGAAACAGACTTTATTGATATATTTTAGTTATATATCTATATAACAAATATATCAATAAAGTGTGTTTCTTTTTTTTCACTGTGCCGTACCAAACCGATCATTTTGAAAAAATTATATAATCTAATAAGGTGCCCAAAGATTATATGAAAACATTTTCGCTATTGTACCCCAAGTGGATTATAGTAAAAAATAATAAAACAAGGAAAATTATTTTTTTTCAAACCTTGATCTTTCGCAAGATGTTCTATAATTTTATTTCGTAAGACGTTTGATTGGAACAAGTACCAAAAAAAAATCAAATCGATCCACTGTACCGTTTCCGGAAAAAAAATGTTTGTGGATATTTTTAAAAAATTCATTTTTCTAAAACCATTGCGTTGACGGGCATGAAATTTTCAGAAAAATTGTTTTTTTTATACCTCAGAATATACTACAAATTTCGCTGGAAAAAATGCGGGGGCAATTTTTCGCTACTTACCCGGCTATGGCCTTTGTTTTATAATTCCTACCTAGAGTGTTTACTTTTCCCTTTATCTCATTGATTCGCAAGGAGTCATCTTCATTATTAGTTCGATTACATCAAGAGGGAAGTTTTTTATTTATAAATATCAGTACATCCCGATCACTTTCAATACGTCAATACTCTTTATCGGAAGGCTTCGTATAGTATAAAAATAGTAAAAATCATAAATATTGAAGACCCTTGGTGAAGTGTATATATATATGTATGCATATATATACACTTGAACGAAAGATCTCGAAAAAATTTTCAGCGAGAATGGCATGAATGCGTGAGTTGTTTAACGTTAGAAGTTCTTGGGGCCCTGAAAAGGGCTGTTGATTCCATCTGGAAGGTCGGGGCTCGTTTCCACAGGCTACAAATGATCGGTCCCGATACAATTTTCTGCGAGAATGGGGGGAATATGTGTGTTGTTTTACGTTAAAAATTTTTGGAGCCCTGAAAAGGGCTATTGCTTCCATCTGGAAGGTCAGGGCTCGCTTCCGCAGGCTGAAAACAAAAAAATGTGCATCATGAAAATATCTAGAAACTACTAAAGTGTGTACTATTTATATATAAAATGAATTAATACTCTCCTTGATGCAAACGTGAGAGATGCAGATTCGCAGACATGATGAGACTCGCCCGTTGGTACTCTAAACCGCATTCGATTGAAAAATATAAACGCTTTTTTAAAAACATAATGTCACACCTATTCGTTATTAATTTATCTATTGCAATATTACGTGTAAATTTTAGATCAAACCTTTCTTATATTCTTTCAAACCTTTCTTATATTCAAATACTAAATGTCAAGATATTTTGACAGTCTAAAAACAATCTTATACATACTTATACATTCCATATACGTGCCACCGATTCATTCAAGTTCTCGCAAAATTGTCATTGAATATGATTTTAATTTACAATTCTAATAATAAATATACATTAAAAATATTAAATTACAATTGAATTTAATTTACATCTTGCAGAATGGAAAATAGTTAATATTTTACCTTCAATCACCGTGCAGATCCGCGCGGGCTGGGTCACCGTAACCTAAAACCTTAACAAAAAAATTTGGAAAAAAACTCAGATTAGATTTATAATTTAACAGTAAGTCTTGAAATACTCCCTGCTTCTTCTTTGCCGTTGCCGTCGCAAAAAAATAATTAAATTCGCTGAAAAAGAATTCGCTGGCGAAGGTTTTATATAGCTGCTGTGCTGGTGTACACGACAGATATTTTTGTGTTTGACAGACGCAAACAATTTTGCCGCCATAACACGGTCAGTTTCACCTTATGCAGTTTTGTATTACTATATATTGTGGGCTCTGGGGAACACTAGCGACGCCTGCGGCGGAACTGAGCACTATATCTCTGCGACCGATTGAAAGAACTGTTTTAGGCGGGAGTGTCGACTCCTTCTCTCTAGTCTCCTTGGTCGCAGGAAGACTAGAGGATCGTCGCATGGGGCTTAGAGTGGGATGAATCCGACCTGTACATTTCAACGTGGCTACAAAAACAAGTGCAAACAGGGATGGAGCCACTATCTCAAAGACCGTGGGCCAAGGAGACTTCTCTCTAGTCTCCTTGCGGTGGACCTTCTCGTCCTGATATCTAGTCTCCCTGCTCCATTGCATCGAGTTTCCAATTGCTTCGAATTCTGTACTCTAACCTGGATCAAATTTATAGTAAAATTTCTTTACTTTTTTTTTCTCAGTTACGGCCTCTTGGTTATTGAGATGTGATCAGTTCACAGCGAACACGCGTGCTTTTGCACCGAATTCGCATCGTCGTAATCTTATCTTTTGTAGAAGAAAACTGACGGGAATAGATCTCAGTTGAGAAAAATGCCTCAGGGCAGAAGAAAAGCTCCGTTTAGCGGAAAAGCTAAGAAACAACAGATGCAAGAAAAGAAGCAGCGACAAAATCGCGCAATATTGGGTAAGGAATGCGAACAAAATATATCGCCTATTTTGCAACCCTCGACCCGTCGATCCACGTTTTTTAAAAATTGCCTTTTTATTTTGTTACTAGTTGAAAGAGAAGACGACAATGAATGTGATGCCACAGAGGAATCGCAGTCAGAGAAAAACATTCTGAAAATCAATAAACAACCGCACGGCGCTAATGCTGGACGAAGTAGATACGCATTACAATTCTTTCAAGAATCAAGGACGGAGCTTCTCAAACGCCGGGAGGAAGCAAGGAAGGCAATAGAGCCAGTGCCCCTTGAACACCAAGAGCTTTCTGAGGATTATTTTCCACCTGAAATTGATCTTCCGAAAAGGCCTCCGTGGGACTTTAACATGAGCAAGGAAAATTTGGATATGAGAGAACAAAAATATTTTTCTGTTAGTCATCAGCTATATTATCAGAAAAATTACTCCTAATGTCCACAACGAAGTGGTTAACAAAAACGTATAGATACTTATATAGATATATAATATAAAAATCGCATTTTTCTATACTAATACAGAAAATTGAGGAAGTTATCCATAAAACTTGTCTACATTCAACTTTTTCCAGGCTCTACTCTGGTAGTTTCCCTTAATCGATCTCGCTTGCAAAGCTTGCCCAACGAAGACAGGGCACAAGGGCATAATACACACTTTGTTATAAATAATGTCGATAATTTGGAACAGATATAGCACTCACTGCGTTAGAAAAACGAAAAATCTCAAAATTTCAAACCACTCAACTCGTGTCAACGAAGCGTCAATGATAATCTATTAATGTAAACAAGTTCAGTGTCATATCTTAAAATTTGGATTGCATGGACTAAATTTTTGACATTTAGCGAATCTTTAACAATAACTTAGTTTTTCCGTGTTCACTGCAGTTTCAGCTACTTCATTTCACGTAATTCAGCATTCGCTGGAAATAGTTTGCCGAAAATAGAGCATGAACATAAAAATCAGTACATATATTGTTGAGTCTTTAAAAATTTTCAAGATCTTTCAATTGGAAACTTTCGAATAAATGCCATTAAAAAAAAGCTTCGGGAAGAAAAGCTTACCACACTCGAGGAAAGAAAATCTAGCTTTTTATAGACTTTCACCAAGCTTCAAGCATCAATAAAATCTCGCTCATTTCTTTTGCTTTCTAGGATTATTTGAGAAAAATGGAAGATCTACGCGAAGTGAGTTACTTCGAATTAAATTTGGAGACATGGCGCCAGCTATGGAGGGTTTTAGAAATGTCGGACGTGTTGCTCATTATTGTTGACATTAGATATCCGGTACTGATGTTTCCTCCGTATCTGTACGATCATGTGACGAGCGAGCTGGGAAAGGACATGATAATGATACTCAACAAAGCAGACCTCGCGCCGGCAGCTCTGGTGGTGGCGTGGAGGGAATATTTCAAATCTCGATATCCGAAATTGCGTATTCTCTTCTTCACGTCATTTCCAGCGTACAATTTGCGCGGAAGTTCAACAAGCGCTGAAATGACCGGTGAGAAACTAAAAATCCGGCGAAGGAAGGGAAAGCTGAAAATGGCAGCGGAGGGAGCACAAAAGTTGATGGAAACTTGTCGCGAGATCGTTGGTGACAAAGTCGACCTGACCTCTTGGGAAGAAAAAATACGGAGCGAAATGCATCTTGAATACGATCTGGATGATTTGGAACGGAAGGACAACATCGTCATAGAGAAGGAGGATACTACTTTTTTTGAACACGAGAAATACAAGAACGGCGTATTGACGATCGGTTGTGTCGGTGTGCCGAACGTAGGAAAATCCTCCCTCATGAACGCTTTAATGGGTAAGTCGAAAACGATTAAGGCGTTTTATATGCGTCATTTGTCTCGTTTTAATATCTGAACTCAATTAAATATCTACAAATAAAGGCGAACCTATAATTTCAAAAAAAAACCTTGTTTAACTACGATTTTATTCGCTGGAGCAGGTAAGAAAGTGGTGAGCGTATCACGGACACCCGGCCACACGAAGCATTTTCAAACGATCTACCTTACAAAGACTGTTTGCCTGTGCGACTGTCCCGGTTTGGTCTTCCCGTCGACCGTACCAAAACAGTTGCAGGTACTGATGGGCTCGTTCCCGATCGCACAGCTCAGAGAGCCTTACACAACCATCAAGTACATGGCCGAGAGACTGGATTTGCCAAAATTGTTGAAGATACAGCATCAGGACAACGACGATACGTGGTCATCGATGGACATTTGCGACGCCTGGGCAGCCAAGAAAAATTACATAACCGCGAGAGCGGGAAGATTCGATACCTACAGAGCTGCTAATTCGTTGCTGAGAATGGCTCTCGAAGGGAAAATATGTCTGTACGTGTATCCTCATGGATGGACAAACAAGAAAGGTGAAAATCGATCTTCATTCATATGTCTACGATTCTGTTTCCGGTACATGCATTCATTGGCGTAGCCAGCATTCTTCTCAGGGGGGGGGGGTGGTTTCGTGGAGAATCTTTCTTTTTAAATAAACTTTCCATGATAGTCAATAATCACGTAACGCATAAAATATGAAGCTTTGATCACACTTCCATGTTAACATTCGTATCAAACTCTTGCATAGCTCAAAAACTAATCAACTAATTTATCAACATTCTTCAATGCTAAGCCGCGTATTTATCCGCCATCACGGCAGAGAAACTCTCATAGTCGGCAGAGCTCGCTGGGAGTACTATGGCCGTTTCGAAAAGTTCTTATAAGTTCGGACAGTACGTCTTTTTAATGTTCTTTCTTAAATTGCCAGTAATTGTTTTATCATTTTTAAATGAAGGTATGTTTTTCATGACCATCGCTTTAGCTTCCAAGGCTGACGTAGCTATTATTGAGATTTCAAAATAATTCTCGATGAAATCCTCTCCGTTCTTCACATTCACCTTCAAACATGCGGCAACTGCCTGAAATAACGGTACATTCTTAAATCGGCGTTCAAGATTTACAATGATATCACCTATTACTCGGTAGTAAATGTTGATCTTTCAGTATTCTCGTGGTTGTAGGTCAGCCGGCAAACCTAATTATTTTTTTTGCCCACAGTTAACTCAATTGATCAGTTTGAATATCTATCTAATTTACGTAATGAAATAGCTACTTTTTATACAAGCTACGGAATTACGGTGACGAGAATAATAAAACTTTTATCAAATTATTTCATGCTTGGTGGGTGAAAAAAAGGATTATTTGAATTTAATTTTTTTTTATCGATTCTTATCTGGGGGGGGGGGGCGTTCTCACCCGTGCCGCCTCGTGGCTTCATCAATGCATGCACTCTCTGTATGAAAAAGTACGCGGTTCCTTTTGTTCATTTAGTCTGTTTATCGTAAAAGCATCATTATTACCTGTTAAAAATAATCAATCGTTGATTGATATTGATTATGGTTCGAATAATTGGATTAAGCAATGTTGAAATAACTGACGAAGATTACACGTGCACGGGAAAGGATTTGCAAATCTTTATGGAAGAGCAGCATCCAAATTGTCATCCGCAGCTTTTTTTCTACTCTGTATTTATTTCCACTTTCGAAACTTCCTTACTCCTGCAGATGAATGGGCCAAGCATCCCGATGTGAAGACAATTGAGTGGGTTCAGGCGAACAACGCAACGGCAGATGATCTCGACAAAGAAAGAATCGATTCGTCCTCGGAAAACGAAGACGAGGGACGACAATCAAGCTCGACCACGAAGGATGGTGATTCGGACGAGGATAAGGATGATCCCATCGTGCCGATGGCCGTCAATAAATTCGGCGCGTTGTCGGAGGGGTAGAATGTGAAACAAAAGAAACTCGATTTCCATAGCGCATACTTATTCGTTCATTGCTTCTAGTTTGTTACAGATTTTTAATCGCATTGCAAAAGTATAACGTTGTAAATTATTGTTCCGAAAAGTTAATTCAATCAGGGAGCGCGCAGTTGAGCGAGCAATGCTTCGTTCTTACGACATTCTATAGTGAGCTGTCGAACCGCAGCCACGTATTTTCTCTGCTGCTCCATTAAACCGACCAATTGTCGATTTAAGGCGTATCTCCTGTCTTTTTCCTCTGCGTAGCGGCGTTCGACCTGTCCAATAATGAGTTTTTTTTTTCGATTGTCAATCGGCGAACCTAATTTTTTCATGCTACTCGAGGAACTATTAAAAAATTATTCAAAGAAGCCAGAGGTTGAACGTTTTAAAAATTGGGGCCGGGAGCACGAATACGGAAATGGCTCGGTGACGATATTTTCGATAGCTTTCAACAAACGATTCGCGAGAACGGAAGTGTCGTAAAGGGAGGGTGAGGGGAAGGACTTTTGTAACTTCATAAAAAACGCATTTCTCTATAGTTCGTGAACAATAAATTGATCACGTGATATTAAATATATTTTTAAATTATGATAATGCCCTTAAATTGTTGCTACCAACCTTATCTTTGTTCCTTTTAACTCCAGCAATGATTGCCTCGAATTGTTTCAGGAACTGTTCCTTCCCACTCGCCGACGCCATTGCTCTATTGGTTGCAAGAAAAAAAAACTTCCGTCGAAATTCGTTGCGCCTCATATTTGTACATCAATAATATTTTTTTATATATTACATGTGTGTAAACGAAAAATGAAAATACTCACTCGCTGTAATTATCTTGAATCGAGTTTAGCAAGGAAAGTTCCTTGCTCAAATACAATTTCGTATCGTCCAGAGTATTGTACAGCGTATAGTACTGTTTAGTTTCCTTGTGTTTAGCCGAAACTTTCGGGGACAACGTCGAAACGGTAAGTTCACGAAGATACACGATATAATAAAAGTTTCGCGAGGATTCGTTATTGGGATACCTTGGTTGTACAATTCCATGAACCGTCGTTGATACTGCGTCAACTCCGATCTTCCCGGTACATCGTCCAACTGTCTCGTGAGCGACGCAATAGCTCGATTTTTCTTTGCGAGCAAAAGTCTCGTTCTATTGATTGCTTTCTTGACTTCCTCGTACTCGGCGGAGCGACTTTGCTCCTCGTGAGGTTCACCGGTCTCAATTTCCTGCACCATTTTCTGAAGACTCGACAATTCCTTCTTGCATTGCTCGCGAAATTTGTGCTCTTGTTCCTTTAAGCCGCTGTGAACTATTAACAGCTCCTCCAGCGTTTTTATGGTCCTAAACGTTATTCAAATGCACTCGTTATTTGGACGGGTCAAACAAGAATGAATAAGATCGATTTCTCGAAGCCCTTTTCTAACAATTAAATTGCCAAATAATACCAATGTTAGAAAATAGTTATCTGCGATTCTGATAAGTGATGGAAAGAGAAATGATACTTCTCCTATCCACAATAATTGTAACTATTTTTCTATCCCGACAATTCTCTGTGCCTCTTCGTACTCCCACGATTTTATCACTGGTCAACGAATCATCATAGCCGTACTCTTTGTTATCATCAGTCTTCATTTGGCCCATTTCCAAAAGAGCGTCCTCGATCGTTTTTCTCTTGTTTCCTGTCTGCTTCAATTGCTCGATCGCCTCGCCAAGTTTTCCAGCCAGAGCGTCGCGCTCTTCGATTATCTTGTTCATTCTACTTTGCAAGGTGGATCGTTGTTTCTCCAGAGTGGCGTACACACGCGAGAAACCAATTCCTTTCTCGCTACCCTGAAACCCGAGCGTATACGTGCGTCTAAATATATTTTTACTTCGTACATGCGTATGAGCGTATTGAGATTTTTTCTGCAAATTGTCATTGACGTACTTCTTTCTCGGAAGTCGTCATAGACGCATATTTTTCTGCGACTTCGACAATTTCTTGGGCCTGTATACCAACGATATTTTCCACACCACAGGCGCTCAGGTGATCTTCATTAAAGTGAAATTCGTGAATATCGTCGCGTGATGACTCCGTCGATTCTTTGGCAAAAGCGCTCTCATCCGATTCTTGAATATTCCCCGAGTCCATGGACGTTGGGCAAGTCTTCGCCAAGGACATGAATCCGTACTCCAATAAGGTACTGCGCGCTCTTCCTATGTCATCCGTCGGCGCTGCGTCGCGACGCTTGAAACGTCGTCTCGGATCATAGACGCGCTTCGGTTCAAACGATCTGACATTAATAAATCACAGATTGTCTCGATTGTTATTTTTTTCAGTTGTTAATGGTCATTCAATACCTTCACCGATTGTATGTGAGGTATTATGTCGTCAATGGAACTCTCCAGAAGATCCTCCGAAAATTTGTGGTGTTTGTTAAATTGGCCGATTGCGAACGAACGCAAAAAACTTGCCCTCTCTTCTCGCATTTCCATCGAACGTTTGACGAGCCACTGAAGTTAGCAACAAACAAAAACAGTCGTGTTGATAAGTTTATTTTATGTAAAATTGTCATTTCTACTACCGACAAAATTTACTTGAACAACTGGAAATATGTGGATGCAATCCAGCCCCTGAATCTGGTGAGGTTCTATCCTGTGTGGACAGTTCATCCGTGGCAGCATGACTACTATTTTTTCAGTTAATGCTCTGAACAAACCGAAAAAAAATTACAACTGTATTTAATGCCGAGAATTCTTTAAAAAATGCAGGTAGCGAATTCAGCGTGGAAGAATTAGTTGCAAGTGTAGCAGAACTCACATTTTCTGGCCTATCGTCAGGTTTTCCTGAAAGAGTAGATCAACGTCGACATCAAAATTGCAGGATTCTATGCACCAAGTCATACCCCCGACGACCTAAAGAAAATTTGGGTTCAAATGCACTCTTGTTATACGATCAAATATTTAAAAAATAAATGTCTGGTGCTTTTTTCCATGCTACCAATATGACTTAATATGTAGACCAAGCTTTAAATTTTGGGGTGGAATTTTCTTCTCTTCTATGAGTGTTTCACCTCTATTTTTTAATATTCAACTCTGTTGGGAGAAATCTCTTAAGAGTAATTATGCTATGCCTGACACTGTCACAATGTTCTAGCTGTTCAACTGTTTACAGCATTACCATACAGTTGGGTAATGATGTGCGGAAGAGCCCAACAGGAAAATGAGCAGATATTCAGTATATTACACTTGATTATACTATAACTATATCACTACATCGTAGTGATATAGTTGACGACATCAAATTACTATAACTATATCACTACGAAGTAGTCTATATCACTACGTAGTAGTGATATAGATCACTGCATCAAACGGAGTCCCCGGTCGGATATACTACTCCCTAATGGATAGACGAATTATCAAGGACCGTTTAGGTGTAAAATTTATCAATGTGATGTAAAAATCAACCATCGAGGAGTTTCTTCGCAAACGTCTTTTGAAATGACGTTATTTATGGATAGGCCCTTTCCGCATATGTGATCACGGATTGAAACATTGCAATTGTCAATTTAACGAATTAAGTTTTTTTATGGCTTTGGACGTTTTGTACAGTGAGCCAGTGCCACCGCAATTATAAAATGCATCGGAGCAAAGTAACAGTGGCTCGTGAGGAGTATATAATGGTAAAATTTTTCAATGAATCTCTATTGTATGTAAGTCACTCGTACAAAACTTACAAAAGATCTGAAACATCCTGTACCATTTTTTCATCATGCTTTTTCATATTGTATCTGGAAGTAAGACATCTCTACAAATGCATGCAAAACTTCTGCAAATTAATAGTGTTATCATTCTTCAACGAGTAGGCGGCTTTGATAGCAATTTAGCATACTGATTTACAACGATCAAAGTAAGCTCCATACATTTTTCAACTTGTTATTTTGGCTACTGTCGAGTTCCACTCATTATATTATTATTGATCGTTTTTTTTCCTGCTTATGATGAGCGAAACAAAAGTCTAGTTGGAATACCTTGTCAAAGTTAGATAATCCTTTAATTCTGGCTCTAAAGTAACCAGCTGCTACAAGTAAGTCAACGATTTCATTGAACTTGACAGCTTGTTCCTCATCCTCACGGACGTCCGCCTGAAAAAAGGTCCTACTTTTTACCTTTCCTCAAATACGAAAGTATACACAAATGTACCTGAGATGGCATCATTAAATGAGTAATCCTTGTATGGGAAATGTAAGTTTAAATACCTCGGCCACTTCGGACGGTGCGGAACAACCCCTTAATCCATCGTTTAGCATTTTTTCGCCGAGAATTGCAATGTTAAATTTTTTTTTAAATGGTTTCAGACCGTATTATACGATCTGTTTTAACCGGAATGTTGTAAAGCGAAATTGTTCAATATTCAATATCCGAGGACATGGCTAGAGGAGGATACGCTAAATGCGGCCAAAGAACATACAGTACATGGAAGCACAGGTCTTATGGGACGATTTGTTATAATTTTTGGGGGTGATTTCGCAGTTATCCCCTAACACCCTAAAGCGCTGTCTGTATCGATGTGCACGAACGCATCCGCAAGCGTGCTTGGCTCCACCCTCCCTATGCTGGGATCACGGTCCTACATACAGGCCTGACAGCGGCGGTAGTGGGGGTAGGCACCCTTAGCGGTTCTGTTTCTTATTCCGATTTTTGCCGCTTGGTGCGTGACGCCAAGGGGAAGTATTGTGCGACGGAGACCGAAATAGCTCTTCTGTCCTTTTCCTTCCTGACCGCAACGCATGCGCCGTTTGCCCTATCTTAATTTACCCGTTACCGTACTGTCGTGTAACTGCACAATGTGAGTCAGAGGTGTGTGCGGCCGTGTTGATGAAAAGTTGTTGGTGAAGATTCGGCTTCAGTCCGGCCAATAGAGGTTTTCCAAGGTCAGCGATGGAAATAGAAGATGCTTTCTACGTTTCGACCCTTTGGTTCGCGTCCTTTTCAGAATATATATTTATCTCTCGATGTTGTCGATGTTTCTAGCTTTTGTTTATATTTGGAAGGATGTTTCAAGAGACAGTATTTATGGAAGTAAATACTGTCTTGCCAGAGTATTCTCAATGGATGGAAAAATTTTAACGTTTTTTTGCGATTTTTATTATCTATTGATTTTGAGATTTTAATTCTTCCAAAATAAACAGAAACTCGACATTTACATTTCTTAGTTACATATTGACATTTGTGATCACAGGGAGTTCGAGAGAAACTGCATAATATACGAAACCAATAAAAAATAATGTGTTGATTTAAAAAAAGATGACTACTTTCATGTAAAAAAAAACTGAAAACTTTTTGAATACATTAATTCATACCAGCACATATTTGTTCATTTTGCGCTACATTTTATTTTGGGTGTTTATTGATGTAAGTAAGTACCTTCCGGTGTAGGTACATTTTTTTCCTTGTGATTTTACGAATTTATATCAATATTCAGATGATTGCGTCATTCGGCTAAATTTGAATTCCAGCTCAGGAATTTTAAATCTAATTCGTTATGGTAACGCAGTTATTGAACAAACTGTTTCTTAAAGCACGATAAAAAATGTATCACAGTAAGTCGCGTAGAACCTTCTGGTACATGGTCGCGAATAAAGGTTATTTCGACAATCGCGCCATAAATACATACGTAAAGACCTTGGGCCCATTCGCTGGTAAGAGGTAAGGGGGGCAGTACTTCCCCTTGCTAGTAGCGGCGCCTAGTGAATCGAAAAGTGAAGCTGATAAGAGTGCGTACCGCCACCACGAAAATTTAGCTTCGTTGCAAGACCTGTATATAAGACCGTGGCTAGGACCACACTCTCAGGTGACGTCGCGTCTCGCTCGCACTCTTGCAGATTTCAATGATAACAGCAGCGATGGTCGAGCGGTCAAGGCACGTGCTCTTTATGCCCGGGAGCCCTGTAGGCCTATTCTGTAACTCGGTAGCGATATTTTTCGCTGTCGCTAGCGAGCTACAGCCAATCGCATGCACGATTATAGAAGAAAGGGAGCCACTTATTGGAAATCGCTAGCTAACGATATAGCGAATGGTGTCGTTACGAGTTACAACATCGGCCTATTGGCTTTAAGGGGGGGAAGTAAGGTATTAACATTTTTTTGCATTTTATTTTTAAAAATGAAGGCATAATATCATAAGAATACTGCGTCGAAATCTCAAGTCGATCGGAGCAAAATTGACGAAGTTATGAGTATTTGAACGTCTGTTGCTCCAGGTTGTTGACGGGTTGCGAATTACTAGAGCAAAGGAGCAAGCGGCGCACGACAGTAAAGAAGGAAGAGTTTTGCGCAGACAAATGCAAAAAGATGCTCTAGATCATGTTGATGGAAGCTTTTTGCTCGACGCATCTGGCAGCGACGACTCTGTGTGAGTATTAAAATATTATCGAGTTTTATTTTGAATTTTTCAGTGTGCAAAACTTTGAAGCGTTTTTCTGAAACTTGTCATGTTCGAAGTCCGTGTACGCCATAACTCAAAATCTACTGGACCAATCGTTTTGAAAATTTGCACAGTACTTCTTCCCATAATTCACCACATATTGTCGGGAGCTTTTTGTTTGAAAAATAATTATTAATTTTACAACAACAAATTAGCCGATTTTTTTAGCGAAAATCGGTTTTTTGGCTCCCAAGACTACGAAAAATTGAAAAATCGAAACAAAATCCTCACGTGGTTACCTCGAGAAACATCTTTAACAAATGCATTTTGATTTTTTGTTTCAATGATTCTGTTGCGAGTTATGATGTACAACGCAAAACAACTTTTTTTCGAGGCGCCTCCGGAGATTTACTGTCACTCGCTCAATTTTCAATATTTTGCAATGAAAATTTAGGAAAATACTGCTCCAATGTTGCATTATTATATGAAAATTGACTGAATAAACTAACACTATCTGTATCGCCAAAAAAATTGTTAAAAACATGCCTTTTTTAACCGAATTAACCTTACCCCGCCCTTAAAGCGATCTGTTCCTACTCTCTCGCTCCTTTCCATCTCTTCGTAGCATGCTCTCAGCGATTTCGTCCAAAGGACGTGATACGCGGTACAGGATTCTGTTGCCACTTTGCTTACATCTGTGAGAGATTTGACAGGCCTCGGACGTGTTCTAGATTGTTAATACGGAATATCAATTTAACTATAAATAATTCAATTATTAATATTTTTACCAATTTCAAATCAATCGGCTTAAGAGTTTTTGATTAATCCCGCACGCCAATTTCGAAAATGCAGTTATGACAAAAACGGGTTTGAAATTTATGCCCGCTCCAAATCAGAACGGTGAGGCACAACGTTCACGGGTTGTAACGTTTCAAGTTGTTCGAAATTCGCTTTGAAACTTCCGGAAAATATTCTACATATATAGATCTATCGTTTAAACAGACAAAAAAGGAATCCATCTTTCACGTTGTAAATGTATATCCCGTCTCAAGGTATATCTTTTACAGACCCGAATATTTAACAATTAACTCATTTTCGTCTATAAACAGGTAGAAATACATCCTAGTATGCTGGTAAAATTTCAAACCGAGTTACCGAACTTTTAACGAAAAATTGCAACTCTAAAAATCGTCTTATTTATACGGCGCTTTATGAAGATTACGCCCTGGCTATATTTCTATCTAATAATTTATGAACTAAATAACTCTAAATGCCTGATATACACTGCTCACGCGTGTAAAAGAATCTTAATTCCGTATTGATTAGCAGCCACATTTCCGTAGCCGCGACTTTTCAGAAAAAATGTAACAACGTCTGAATCTACTAAATTTGCGCAAAATTTTTCTATTTCAGTTTATCGTTGGGTTTAATAATTAATTGTGACTTCTTTTTTTTAAGCGCCACTATAATGTTACCACTAATGCAGAAGGGATCTCCTTATGCCACTATAGTTACCGCTCATATAGGAGGGCCCTCCTTATGCCCCCACAGAATACGGCCCTTCGCTAAAGGAATACCTTAACGTAAGTAAAAACGATGCGCTGCCTCCTACAGGCCAGTCCAAGAAAGAGGAAAAGAAAGCACTTTTTCCCGCGCCATGAAAATTTGATATAAATATAAATTCCATTTGAATGTGATAAGGTGGCCGAGATTGTAGTGAACGCTGCCGCTTATGGTAGCTTCCGGGGGTACTTCCCGTTGTTACATTCCCCACTATTTTCTCCACTTCACATCCCTAATCGATCCCCACTGTGCGGCGGCAGCCGACTTCCCCCTCTGTATCGCAGACACCATGAGATTTTCTGCCATGGGTATAGGGAAACTGCGGAAAACCTAACCAATACAGCTGGTCTCGAGTTCGCTTCCCGGTCTCGGAGCTAGTCGCGTTTCGTCGAGAAATGAATCGCAGGCTATAGTCATACACGCACGACACATTCGCGTACCGGTCCGTGTGCGCGACATTCGTGTAGAACTGGAGCTACGTCACGCCCATATTTATTTTTCTCCGAAACTACGAGTGGGCGATCCGAACCCGCGACCTCTCAAGGACGGACAAATCCTTGACGAAAAATCGTTCGACATTGCAGCAGATGATCGTAATAGTAGTTGACGTTCAATGTTATCGAAGAACCTGATAAACGAATGCTCGACGTTAGTCTAAATCGGAAACAACCAAGAGATTGATTTTTACTGCGAAATGTATTTTGCATTATCCTCGCCATTCGCGCAACGAACAACTCCTTTACGTTCTAAGAGTACATGGATATCGTTGAACAGCTCGAAAGTACACAGTTCATGTTGGGTAGTAGTTTTCACTTTTTCGCGACTGAATTCGAGTGGCTCGACGATTTCGAATCCCTTATGGAAGCGCTGCGTTTGCGTTTCAACGCTTCCTGCCGCCTAGCCTTGGCTTCCTTCTGTCTTTGCGCGAGAAGTTTCGCGTATTCAGCAGCTTGCTCTTTTCTCGCAAGGCATAAACGTTTCTTAAGTGCGACCCTGTGCCTTTTGCGTTGCAGAGTGAGGGGCGTTATGAGACGCTGAATCTTCGGTGCTTTGAGCTTCTCCTTTTTGCCCTCTTTTTGAACAGGCCGCTTGACAACGAATGCCCTGGGGTCGTCGTTTTTCGTCAGATTGAACAGTTTGCGTATTCTTCCGGCTCTCTTGGGCCCTAAGCGACGCGGAAGATTCTTATCTGTAAGTCCAGGAATCTCCTGTTAAAATAATTCACAAGCTTTAAAAGATGTTGAATCATCTAGGTGAAAAAAGAAACCGCGCTAAGGATGTTCATCGGTTTGTTACTTGTGTAAGACTCATACACTGAGCGACTGCCTTTTGGACGCAAAAGCCTAAAATCTTTAGACTCATTTTGGATCACATTAACACGAACGTCGCCAAGATAAAATAAATACATTGTCTTTGTGAGAAGGTTGAGTCGTACATGGGCTTTTCCAAGAAATATCTGGAATTGTTTTCTTCCTATTTTAATCACTAAACAGCTATGCCATGATATAATCAGTTTGCAACGGTTGTATCATTTTACGACTGTTGTTCACGATATAAAAAGAGACATCAAATTTCGGGTGTTTAAAATTTCGGTTATCAACCTAACACAACCCAAAGGGCAGTTTCTTAAGTTCGTCCATCAACCCCAAACAATTCATACAAATACATACAACAAAGACAAAGACAGAGAGTTCCGTCTTCCCTTTGGAATAAAAAAAACAAGTTTCGATTTATTGGAGTCGCTATCCTTATGAATATTTGCCAATAGCTGCTTTGCAGAGTCCGTTTTACCCTGAATGAATGTAATATGTCGAATTGTACATGCAAAAA
Source organism: Ophion costatus (assembly GCA_951751655.1). Lineage (NCBI taxonomy): Eukaryota > Metazoa > Arthropoda > Insecta > Hymenoptera > Ichneumonidae > Ophion > Ophion costatus. Next base: position 13,455,079 of record OX632363.1, on the reverse strand, counting down.
CATTCACGAACCTGCTCTCCCTTCTTTGTAATGACAAGGGCGAGAACGGAGAGATTCGCATCGACGATACAACCACGAACCGATTTACGCTTGCGTTCTCCGGTACGACGTGGACGGTAGCACGAGTGGCCCTTGGACAAGAGCAGACGCACTCGGCCTGTGAGACAATGAAAATAGAATGTCGGTAATTTTTGTAGATATTGTTTTACTCTATCGGTGCACTAGGATTTCCGGTTCTTTCTATTAATATATAAAATAATTTACCATACACATGGATGTATTCATCGTATGAAACTGAATGAGTAGAAATGAAATGCGTGCTCAAGGATGGATGAGATAAAAAACATTCAAAATTTTGCTGAAATGATAAATTCTCATGTACAGTAGAACCTTGCTTATCCAAGGTAATATAGGAAGGGTGTACCTCGGGAAAGTGAAATCTGTAATACAGAAAACACACACCTATCGGACTACTCCATGCATAAGCATAGTAGATTCTTCCGTTTTATCACAGACTCTCCGTATTATCCGAAAATACATCTCGGATAATGCAGAGGACTCGGATGAGTTAAGTGACTTGGATAATGCGGAACATTCGTTAATCAGAGTTCGCATAAACAAGGTTATTACTGTTTATATTCAGATATAAAGTAAACTCAGTCAGTAAGTGAAACAATATGTAAAGTGAGTTTCAAATTTCCATTTCAACTGCTTCTTTGTGGTTGTTTCACCTGTATTCGTTAATATTTAACTTCAATAGGGCAAAAACCCTCACAGCAAATATGTACACTTCAACGGTACTCGTATTTTCGAGCTGCTCAGCTATTACAGTGTTGCTACAGTTTGACAAGAATAAATGAAAATTGTAATTACACTAAAATTATACAGTGTGCAATTGCAGAATTTTCCAAAAGCTTTCGTCCATACGCATACCACACAAAAATCCAAAACATTCTGTACAAGATTTCATTATGCTTTTGTTGATCATATCTGGTAGCTTTTTTGTTGATGATATCTGGTAGTTCTGTCAGAACAATGTTCTGACTGAACAGAAACGTAAATACGTTAAATGAAAAGTATTACAATTCTTCAATGGGTTAAGGTAGTGCATGCAAAAGAAGGTGAGAGATAGTTTTGTACTCTAATGCTGTTCAGGATATCCTGCATGCGTTTATGAAATTTGAAATACATTGATTTGAAATTTAATATACCTCGAAACTTGGTACGAAACTTTTTTAATGTACATACAAATAAATGTTAAAGCAATTTTTCAACGTTATTTATTCCATCAAAAATAATTTCTTTATATAGCACTGATTTCCGGGTTGTCGCAGTAATCTAATCCCGTAAAAACTTGAGTTTACGTTTGCTTTTAAATGGCTTTTACTGGCTCAGTACAAGCAAAGCATTAATGCATCCAATTATTATCACTACGGTAGCATGTCTGTGAGACTCAAATATTCCTAAATGTATCACAAAGAAACCAAATTAACTCACTATTAGTGAGTACACCCTGTTTCATGGGAAAGCCTTGTTTGTCATTGCCTCCAGCTACGCGAACGACGTATCCTTTCCATTCATCTCCAAGAGAATCAGCTTCGACCTCCGCACCCATGCGCTTTTCGTAGAACATTCTGAGCTTGTGCTCGTCCGTTATTTCTAATAATTTCTGGCATCCTGTTGCCGGAAACGAGACGTTGAGCTGTAACAGCGAGACAACGCCCGATATATAGGTTAGCTAAACGGACTGGTATTTTTATACAGTACGAAAATATTAAGTTCAAATTTGCCATATCGCGGGAATTGGTGGGTCGATAGCCCAGCATATAAAACGATATAGATGAATTGAAAATCTCGCATCAAACAGCGAGCTAACCTCAATTTTTGAGAACGCTTGTCAAGTGAAAAATAAATCACTATAATATCGGTACCAATGAGTTCGAAAATTCCCGATTTACAATTTAAACGATACAGTTTTCAAAGTAGAAGAAGGATTTCTGATATATTTGTGGATTCGTACCTTCATTATAAAGAAGCTATACAACGCCGCTATTTATGTGAAAACGGTCAAAACGAATGGTCCACAGGATCGCAAGAACAAAATACGACTCGGTGCTAGATGGCGCAACGAAAAGGCAAAGACCGTACGGACTATACGGACTGTATAGTTTCATTAAAAATCATCGCTTTCTTGCTTCAATCCGTGAAGGGATATTTATATATTTTTTCTGTGCAAACTATTAAAGTTTTTAGTTTATCTTTACGGCTTCTGGTAGTAGATTTCCAAAGGAAAACTCAAAATAATTGTCCAAAGAACACATCAGAACGGATTCTTGCAGAGCTACCAGAAATAGTTGTCATTTGAAAGACCTACTTGTAAAACAGTTGAGGCGGTCTAAGGTCCTGAGAATAACTCGCAACACGTTGGGTAGACACACACTATTAATATTTATTTACTATCCAGAAACAATCATAAAATTGGTATCAAAAATGTTCTCGTGAGATCAGCGTCTTTTTGTTTACCAGCGCACGCTACAGCTCTAGCGGAAACACGCTTTTTTCACCTAGGTTATTCGGTGCGAGGCACTAGTAGCTACTTTCGCCGTTTGCGCTGCTTCCCGGTTCCGTCGTCGCTTGCGGTCGCGGCTTGTGCCGGAACCGCTACAGTCATTCCCCCCTTAGAGACCTTCTCCGCAGGAGTAGGGAACGAAACTTTTTTCTTACTTGCGTAAGTATTTGTTGGAGGATTCATGCCTGGCTCCCATTCGCCTGATGACATTTCCGTGTTGTTGTCATGTTGAGTCGGGTCCAGTGTGGCATCATCCTTGATAATGTACGCCGGTTTTAATCGCTCAATTGATATTGTTTTCTCATCTCCCCTCACGTCAATGACAAACCGGCGATCGTCGAGTCTTTTTATTATTTTGTATGGCCCGGAATACGGTTGTTCTAGAGGCGGTTTAACGGCATCATTTCGTAGGTAGACGTGCGAGCATGTTTCAATGTCTTTGAGGATGAATATACGTGCCTTGTTGTGATGTGCCGTTTCCGTAGGACGAATACCTCTGATGTGTTCCCTGAATTTCTGTAGAAATACTCCAGGTTCGGTGGCAAAATCTTGCGAGACGAAAAATTCCCCGGGAAGACGTATGCTGTTTCCATACAGCATTTCGGCACACGAAGCACCGAGATCCTCCTTGTACGCCGTTCGAAGCCCCAGTAATACCGTCGGTAGCAATTCCGTCCATGGAACTTGTTTGCTGCACATGAGTGCGGTCTTTAAGGTGCGATGCCATCGCTCGACTAATCCATTTGAAGCTGGGTGATACGCCGTAGTTCGTATTCTTTTTGATCCGGTTAACTTCGCCAGTGCTGAAAAGAGAGAACTTTCGAATTGCCGACCTTGATCCGTGGTTATTGTCAACGGTGGCCCGAAGCGGCAAATCCAATTGTTGTAAAACGCTGTTGCCACAGAGTCTGCAGTGATATTTTTGAGAGGAACGGCCTCTGGCCACCTGGTGAATCTATCGATGATTGTCAGGCAATACCGAAAGTCGTTGACGATTGGTAATTCGATCAGGTCCATGTGTATGTGATTGAATCTGCCGTCCGGAACGTCGATAAGTTTCGGTTGAAGCCGATTGTGTTTGTGGATTTTCGAACGTTGGCACGATTCACAGCAACGCGACCATTCAAGCGCATCTTTCTTTACGCCCGGCCAGACGTACTTTTGTTTTAGTAATCGACATGTGCTTCTCCCGCTCGGATGCGACAACGCGTGTACTGAGTCGAAAGCGTCTCGCCGCAGAGCTCGCGGTATGTATGGGCGTACGATGCCAGACATTACGTCGCAGTACACCTTCACGGCAGGTTCTACGAACAATGGCTGCAGGTGCATGGATGTTTTATTGAGAAGAAGTCTTTCAAGTTCCTCGTCATCCTGTTGCGCGTCACGAATGATCTGTGCTGATAAAACTCTGGGCATCTCGATTTCGTTGACTTGCTCGATGCGAGATAACGCATCCGCCACGATGTTGCTGTCGCCGCTTACATGGATTATCTCCGTTGAGTATTGTCCGATAAAATCGAGGTGACGAATCTGCCGCGGGGAAAGGTTGTCAGAGTTTCGTTTAAATGCGTAGATCAATGGTTTATGATCTGTACGTATGACAAAATCCCGACCGTCGAGAATGTGCACAAAGTGTTTTACAGCGGCATATATCGCCAACAACTCCCTGTCGTATGTACTGTAGTTTCTCTCTGCCGGGCTGAGTTTGCGAGAAAAGAACCCGACTGGTTTCCAGGCATTGTCGGTGACTTGCTCCAGGCACGCGCCAATGGCTTTATCCGATGCATCGGTCGTTAGGATTACGGGAGCCTTTGGAGAGACAAATGCTGTGTTCGTCGCAGCCGCCACGCCCGTTTTGCATTCTTCGAAGGCCTTTTCCAAAACAGGCGTCCAGGGTACCGCTCGTTTATCGTTCTTCGTTGAATCCTTTAGCAGATCGTTGAGTGGCGCTTGAACTCGCGCTGCACCAGGAATGCTTCGTCGATAATAATTTAGGATGCCGATGAACCGTCGTAGATCGAAGATGGTTGAAGGTCGTGGATACTCGAGGATCGTTTGGACTCGGTCTGCCGGTGGTTTGAATCCGTCGCGGTTTATTGTGAATCCTAAGAAGTTGAGTTCGTTTTTTCCCAGTACGCATTTACTGAGGTTGATGGTAAGACCGTTTTGGCGCAGCCTGTCAAATACGACTGAGGTGCCGATTATGTAGTTCTGGTGTCTCCAAAGCAACTAGGGTGTCGTCAATATACACGATGACGAAGTCGAGGTCCCGAAAAATCGAGTCCATGTACCTCTGGAACGTTTGCGATGCGTTTTTTAGGCCGAAAGGCATGACGAGAAATTCGTACATCCCCAATGGAGTAGTTATCGCTGTCTTCTTGACGTCCTCTTCCGCCATGGGAATTTGATGATACGCCTTCGTGAGATCCAATGTTGAGAATACCGTTTTTCCGAACAATCCGTGGAAGAGATCGTGACTGTGGCTGATTCCGGTCAGGTGTTGTTCTGGCGTTCAGGGCCCGAAAATCGCCGCATAGGCGCCAGCTTCCGGATTGTTTTTTTACCAAGTGGACGGGACTTGCCCAGTCGCTCTTTGACGGTCGTATTCTGCCTTGCTCCAACAATTGCTCAAGTTCCGTTCGTAACACCTCCAACTTCTCACCGACTAGTCGTCGAGGACGATGAAAAACTGGTACTCCGGTCGTTTCAATGTGGTGCTTAACATTCGCTTTGTGATTGTTGTCCCCAGTTGCCGTTGGTCTGGTGATCTCAACGTATTGATTGAGAAGATCGGTATACCCGCTGTTGGCCACCCCGATTGTAGATATACTATGTATATTTGCTTCCGCAACCGTGCCTGTAGTCGTGAGTGAGGTTACCGTGTCAATTAGTCGATGACGCTTGAGATCAATCAGAAGGCCATAATACGCCAGAAAGTCGGCGCTGAGTATGGCTGATCTTACCTCGGCTATGATGAACGACCACTTGAATGGGCGACGAAGGCCTAAGTCGAGGGTCATTACCTTCGTTCCGTATGTGGAAATTTCTGTGGAATTTGCCGCGAATAGCTTCAGCGAACCGACCTGTAGTTTCTCCTTAAGCAGAGTGTGCGGAATGATGGCGACCACGGATCCCGAATCAACCAGGTACTTGATGTTTGTTTTTTTATCGAAGACGTGTAGACGGATTTCCACTTCTGTCGTGGGAGTTGTGCTGCCTCCGCCCGTCTGATGTGTCGACAGCACCTCTAGTTTCCCGCATTGGCGGGGGTCTTGTCAAATTTGCACGGCTGGAGACACCGTTGTGCTACACAGTTATCCGGAGTAACGATTCGAATAGTTTGTTGAAAGTCACTCTGAAATATTGGTTCAAGGAGCAACTGGGAATAGTTGTAAAATATTTTGACACAGTTTTACAACGGCAAATCTAGAACAGTTATGCAGAGAACCTGAAATCGTTTTTCGAAAATTTTCATGAAATAGGCATCCAGACGAAAATCTGCAATAGTTTAAAAAACCTAATATAATTGTCGGATAACGCGCCCAAGCTTTTTCCAAACGTCGAGAAAGATGACCTTCGGATAACGGTTTTAATATAGTTGTTCATCAGATCTGGTTTTTTGAGATAATCATTTCAGGATACCCCGCCAACACTGTCCGTTTTAAGATATACGAAGGATTACTTTTTAGGCCCGGTTCCACAATTCTGACCGACTTAACCCTAGTTCAGTGCGCTCGTCGTGCTTCTCATTGGTGCGTGCTCTCTTAGGCCGGGTCCACAGTATGCAGTGCTAACCAAGGAGACTGGAGTAAAGGAGTCCAAACTCCCTATCCTAGCTGTGTCGCTGCCAACAATCAGCGCCACGAAGTGGTGCTTTGGAGCACCCTTCCCTTCCTCGATTTTGTGGTCACTTTTCCCATAGCCCTTCCGTTGGAGTTTGGACTCCTTTATGTTGTCTCGATATAAGCAAATCGACCTCGGCCACATAACCAACGTGACGAGATTCGAAAAAATAGGCCTCACTTAAGGACATGGGTCACACGTGCGGTCGGTAAAAATCCCAGTGCCAAGTTTTCTCTCAGACGAATCACATTCCGGGCAAGCGAAGAGAAAGACCATGGAGACTTGATACAGAAGGCCACACTCGGCCTTTCAACTCGTCCCCAAAACGGTATCCGAGATAGACGGCGCTGGGGTGCTCCGGAGTACATATATAGATATACGCAAAACATGGGTCCGAAGAAGATGGTTCACAGCTGATGTACCTAACCTTCATTCATCTTTAAGTGTCAGAGTAATAAAATTCAAGACAAAGTGATACGGTATTTGATTAATACGCATACAGTACAGATAAAGCATACTTTTTAAAATCAAACACTTTAGTTTTTAATTGTTGTGTCATTTTTCAGAGTACAAAACGAGTATGTACGACCAAAATAGAGTGCACACTTTCACCATATTGCACACACTGAAATTGAATTACAAGAATGAAAAACTGATAATGTTTTTCAATTATCGAATACGGTATAATATTCGTAACATTTATCATGAAAAAGATACTAATTTCTATTCAGACTCTCAGTGAACAAGGAAATTTATTTTGTCATCAATTATTGAATAAATTACTGTACGGGCGACAAAGTTTTCGGTCAGAATATTTAGTGTACTTAAACAAAAGACGTACCTTTTCTCGCTTTCAAAAAAGTTTTTCTTCAAATGGACATGGGGAAATTACCGAGCCGTGATCGCCCGAAATTTTGACGTTTGCTGTCACACTCGGTCGTTGTAAGGTTAGTCTCATCCGATCACTTTCACCTCGTCGACCAATATATTACTATACATAGCGTCTGCAGCACCCCAGCGCCGTCTATGTTGGAGCCATTTTCGGGGCCGCTTTTTTCAGTGGCTTTGCACGAGAGTTTGGTCTCCTGGTATCTAGTCTCCATGAGAAAGACGTTGTTCGTCGTTCAACAGAGCGGAAGGTGTTTCTTTTCTTTGTTCCCAAAACCAACCATTTAGGAGAATACTAGGAATCTGAAAATCAGCTATCTCTCTCTCATGCGTGGCCGCTGGGTCGGTGTGACACATGGCCTTAAGGCCATGTATAGGATTTTTACCGACCGCACGTGTGACCCATGTCCTTAAGGACATGGCTCATACGTCCGGTCGGTAAAAATTCCACTGCCAGGTTCTCTCTCAGACGAATCACATTCCGGGCAAACGAAGAGAAAGACGTCGTTGGTCATTCAACAAAGCGGAAGGTGTTTCCGTTCTTTTTTTGAATGAATCAACCATTTAGGACAACACTGAAAGGCTGTAAATCAGCTATCTCTCTCGCACTCGCGGCTGCTCGGTCGATGTGACACATGGCCGTAAAGACGAAGGCTTTTGGACGGAGTGCCCAGATCTGTATACACGACCGTGGTACGCACGTACTTGGTAGGTACGTTACCAATAGGACATGAACCAGCCACCTGTCTAGTAACAGAATAGTACGTGGTTCCTTGATTGCGATAAGTGGGAGGGCGCGTGAGGACTCGTAGTTTTCCGTCTAAATTATTATGATTATGTCCAATAATGCCGTAAACCGTACTAACCGGACCTTGTCGGTAAAGCTGCCATTGCCAATGCCATGAGGTTGCAGTAATGGATTCACTCTATTTTTATCTAGCCTAAAGTTAATGTTTATTAATTTATAACAATAAAAAGACCCGTATCTCTCGATCGACCTTAGCAATCCTGTGTAAGCTCGGGATTTTCATTAAAGTTCGGCAAACATTGCGACACAAACACGGGGAATTGTTCCCGGAGTAGCGTACGTGGCCGCAGCGTAGACGAAAAATGTGTTAACCCGACGCGTTCGAAAGCCTTGCTATTTCAATTCTACTCTGATTTACTAAGCGATAGATCAATTTTGTATTTAGACAGAAGAAATGGGAGGAAGACGTCGAAATCGTCAGCCAGATGCCAATTTGCGCGAGGCCAGCGACGATTCCTCAGAATCCGAGGACAAAGCAAATTCAGGTTAGAATAGTTTTCCATCTTTTCAATGAACATTATAATAATGAAAATTTATCGCACAACTCGGTATCCACACTCGACCTTAGGATAGTCATCATCGAACATCTGTTGCTTTCTTCTAACAGGAGACAACTGTCATACGCATGGAAAAAAGAGCTGCATACATGTGGCAACGACTCTGATCAAATTAAAAATCTCACTGAAAAGTAGGAAAATAGCTCTCGAAACAGAGTGCCAAGATTGCAAGAAAGTCGACTGCAACAATATTCCGAATGACGGAGAAGAGGTCAGTGGCGTCACATTGGTTCATCATTTTGGTCTTATAGCAACTTTCAGTTTTTTTGCCTTTACGTAGAGCATATTTCGTTTTTGTGATGATTTTCGCTACTTTTGTAGATGTATGTCCAGAGCGTTCCACAAGATTGAAAAATCTCATAAGAAATATCTAGAACTGAATGTTTTTGAAATATTGGGATACAGTTGTTGATAGGTTAGGCTACTGTGACTGTGATTTTTTTTCGTTTCTTTTATAAGAAAGATGATATTACTGTTGATAAATAAAGAAAAAAACGTTAAGAAAATCGGTCAAGACTAAACTACTTTTCAAGACTCTTTCAAAAAACATAGTTTTGACAAAAACGTCTGTAAAGTTTGAATAGCAGTTCTGTCATTGTAATTACATTTTCAAATTGCTACAATGAAAAATATTTTGCAACTTCCTAATATTTTTGAAGTTTCGAATCAGCTTTGGTGGTGACAAATTTGATTACAAGTCGAGACGTTCGCATCTGTGAAAAAATGTCAAACTTCAAGAAAATGCAAGAAATGCAGTATTTATTTCAAATTTTTCGGCAACTGGCATTTGTTTTTTTTTTCATGAATAGGGAATAATGTAGGATATTTATGAAAATCCAAATTATGCAAATTGTGTACTTGTATATTGCTACCTTATAATTATATTATCCTCAAAGGTCATTGTACAAAGGGGTCACTTCGGAAAGAATAATTGGTAAAGGAAGATCCGTGACGGAATTACAATAAGAAGAAAGCAATGTGCTTGTACTGAGTTTCTCAAAGATTTTATTTACAATTTTCTACGAGCATCCTAGTCTACCAAACCTTTGGTATCACTTATGCATTGATGACTGTGGAAGCAGCCAAAGAAGTGTGTCTCCTGTATATTCAATATTATCAGGTTTCTTAAAGATGAGATAAAAACAGACTTTCTATCCCTTTGGGTTTGTAAGCTTCTGGCTTATCCAAGTGAAATTATTAGTTAGCTTTGCTAGCAGTGCCCGTCCGGCCCTCTCGATTATACACGATTCGCAATACCTAAAAAGAAGGACCACAGAATCAGGCGTTTATCTCCCTCTGGCAGATCTCACCGGCCAATTTGTGGATGTGTTTATACTGTGGTCACCAGGCGTGTGGCAGAGGGCAAAGATCACACGCGTTGGAGCACTACGAGACAGTAACAGAAGGCAACCATTGCATAGTAGCGAATACTCAAAGCTGGAGTCTCTGGTGTTATCAGTGCGACCGTGAAATTACTAGCCCTCATAGGTCAGTGTGAGAGCGCCGAGACGCTGCTATGCACCTACCAGTTGAGCTTACATGGCAATTATGCATTGGTCTCTGTTTATCGTGTTTCAGTCGTAAGCTACTCGAATTTATAGAAGCCTCAAAGAAATCGAATCGCTTGTCCTCGCCGGGGGGCCATAAAAAAAATTCGAAGAAAGGGCCGACTTCGCCTGTGTCCCAGCACCCGATACCACTACCGTTTATACGGACAGACCTTGGGAACCAAAATGTAGCCGAATCCAAGATACCACTGAACAGTCTGACGAGGGTAGTGGTAAGATTATTTGCTAGTATATTCCTATAATGGTCAATATTTATCATTAGTAAACAATGCTTGAATTTGTCGATTGTTGATTGGGTTTTCTTTCACGTACAGTACACATTTTCTTCACCATCTATAGTGGATTGATTTTTGACACTTTTTTCAAAGTTTGATAATAAAGCCCTGAAAAATTTTTATTACAAGTAAAACTGATAATATATATATATATATATATTATCAGTTTTACTTGTAATAAAAATTTTTCAGGGTTTTATATATATGAAATACAGTGAACATAGAGATCATGCTTGATCAAGAATAAATATTGGGTATTTTTTTCGCAGGGTTTGACAAATTTAGGTAATACATGTTTCTTCAATGCAGTCCTCCAATGTCTCGCGCAAACACCGTTTCTCGTGAAAGTACTTGAGGATTTGCAGGAACCAGGGGAAAAGTTTGTCCTACCTGGAGGGAAGTGCAAGGTTTCGGACAAGTCCGAAGAAATGGAACTGGTAACCGAAGTAGTCAGAATACTCAATAGCATGAGAAACAATGAAAAATCGTCTGGGTGCGTCGTTTAAAATTTCGAAAAAAATATCTATCGGCAAGGGTATAAGTACACTTTACAAACGTCCGATCGGGACGAAAAATTACAGATCTCGGCTCAAAAAAGCGCAAAGGGTTTTTCGAGGTAGTATTCGGAAGAAATTTTATTTTTCCGAAGAGAATTAATTTTTCTCCAAGACTACGAGACTGGGATTAAAATCCGTGAACTTCCGATGTTCTGGTTCAGAGGCAAGCACGCCAACCGCTAGATCAGCACACCGGTCGGAAATATTCTTATTCAAAATATAAACTCTCGGCATCTTTATTTTGGCATTCATTTTGGTCTTATATTAATTTCATTGAAAGCACGAATAAATATGAACGAAATTCACTTCGGCCGTAAACTTATAAGCGAAGCATCCCCGAATATTATAAAATATTACGAAGGCAATTAATAATCCCGAGACACTGCGAATTGATGATGTGTATAACATCACAGGAACCAATCGAGGGTTCTCTCGAGGGCTGGGGTGCATTCACTTCGATACTCTGTAAAACGCTGAAGGCGATGCAGAGCATGGAGACCCGTCAGGTTTATGTACCCAACGAGCTATTTTCCAGTTTCAAGAAAAAGACAATGCAATGCATGGATGGTGGACAACACGATTCTCACGAGCTACTTAGGCACTTGTTGGAGCTCGTTCGGAACGAGGATCTCCGGGTAATTGAAAATAAAATATAACATTCAATTTACCATTTTTTCACTTTGAGCTATTCACGCTAATATATATTATTTTTATAGAGATATCAAACGGTGATATTAAAACAGATTGGCATAGGAGTTTCCATCAAAGTGAATTGCGCCAATGACGTGCACAAGGCTCACGTGAAGTTTTATGGAAGACAAGCGAGCTCACGTTTTCTCGGTTCTGAATTAGTTTTTCGGGGTGTTCTCGTCTCCACCCTCAAGTGCTGCGAGTGCAATCACTCGTCACAGCGTAGTGAGCCATTCCTGGATCTCAGTTTGCCCGTCATGTCCGAAGAACCTCAGTCGCCGTTTGTAAAGTAAGTAAAGTCTTTCCCATTTATCTTTTACTTCGTAAGCCAAATTGATCGATGGTGGAGTAGTAAAAATTTGGATTCCATAATTCCATGAAGATTTAGTACCCCGATATAAGGATGTATGGAGGTCTTACAGAAATGCGATCATGGCGATAATAATTGCGATGGTAGCATTTTGCCCCAAGGAAGTTAAACATTAACAAATTCACCGAAACTGGTGGATAGGCGGTCGGGGTTCGGCTTCGGTAGTACATCGAGTTAAGCAGTGCTGTGCATGGCCAATACACCAAGCGGTGACCGCTTAGCCGTCTACCGGCTGGTGCATCAACCAGTGAGCTGAAGGCCAATACTTCTGAGACCTCTGATGCAGATACTTGAGTGAAAGTATGTGCACCAGAGACTCAGAAGAATATATGGGGCCGTCTATACAGGTACTTGTGTATTGTAACTTGAAACGGCTGCGGACGCCGCAGAAGTTAGGTTAGATTAGCGAAATGCGGGCAGGAAGTGATAGGAAAGAGTTAATTTAGGAAGGGCAATACTTGACGACTTTGGAAGTCAGGAAAAATATTAACAAATTCAGGTGAAATAATAATTTTTGAAAGCAACAAAACCATTGGCTGGAAATTTGAGGATGCGTCTACAAGTTGTAGCTTTTACCGTGTGATTTTACTTTATATCTAGAGCGTATATGTGAGAATTCCAAATTTCGGCTGCTTTTGCCAGAGTTTGTATTCTTGAATTTCTTCGCTGTCAATGTTGTTAAGTACAGCGCCTTGTTTGCAGAAGAAAACACAAAAATGTTGACGACACGTTCGATTCAATGGGCAATAACGTATCTAGCGCATCATCGATGAGAAATCAGTTTCGGAAGGAGGAAAAACGCGTAGAAGAATCGAAGAAACAAATAAAAGCGCGAATGAAGGAGAGAGGAAACAACCATCATGGGTCAAAGTCAAACGCCAATAAAATATCCGAAGAAAAGCAATCCAGTACATTGGAGTCGGGTAAAAAAAAAACCATCTGCAGAAGCATCGATACGTGTTCGAATGCGCGGAAATATACTGTTAAATGTTTCAGAGGGCGATGCCGACGTCGAGGACAATGTACCGCCACCGGAGATCATGGAGTCCGGTTACAGCTCAGAAAAAGTTTCAGCCTCCACGAGCCTTGTTTCTCCGGCTGACGAGGATCCGTCGAAGGATCTTTTCGATCAATCCGATGCGAACATCGCGGCGGCAAATGGAAACGTCGCATCGAGTCCCGTCGACGGTTACGCGGAATCTATGCGACTCGATTGCGATCAGAATAGTACGAATCAAGAATCAAACCGACAGAGTACCGTTGACGTATCGTTGATTCTCAATCAGACGATAATGGAAACTTCGGGCATCGATTGGATGGAAAGTCCTATGACCGAAACGACCAACGAAAGCGGCGACTACACTGGAGTATCACCTTCCACGTCGTTGATTGTTAATGCGGAATTGAGTCCCGAGGGAGCAACGATGAGCTCACTGAGCAGCCCCACCACGCCAAAGGACAGTCCTTTAAGTCCACCATCCAGTGCTGTCGATGAAAAGCTCGACATTGACAAGACTTATTGCTTGACGACGGAACCTCAAAGTCCCGGCTGGAATCGGTTCATGGACCCGACCGACGAAAATGTGCAAGCGGCGGTAAACGGGACACCCTTTCTCAATACGAATTCGACGCTGTACGTCCGTTTTATATTTGACTTATTGTTTAGAACGTCGTGATCTGCGGGTACCGCGTCTGCACTTATGTTTCGATTTTTGTCACACTTTTGATGACTCTTATATTTTTCTTCCCATTTTCCGGGAGTTCTAAATTTGTGCCAAAGAAAAAGAAAATAATAGTTGGCAACCCTTTTTTTCCTCTTTAAAAGCGCTTTCGTAATTACAAGACCTAAGAGAAGTACCTAAATTGACGTAAATATAACTGTCGCTTTAACGACTTACGTTAATCATTCCGTGGTCTGGAAATTACTGTTGCAAAAGTTTTTCTGCGACGGTTCATCGCAGTATGTTTGTATTCCCCCCCCCCTTCTCCCCCAAGACGTATCACAAAGCTTAGCCTGTATTAAAGTTGTTCATCGTCAAATGTTGCTGAGCAGTTTCAAACTCTTCCCGGCAGAAACCATTAAATCGGTTAATGCACAAAGCAGATTTGTTTCTGTCCACATTTCCAGAATTCCAACCGGTTGTGAGAGATACTTGGACAGCAAAGCAGACCCGGAATACCCGGCGTGCGATTCACCGTCGGAGAACAAAAATGACTCGACTGCGAGTCCAGTTGATCGACCGGACGTAAGGTTGGAGAACGGTGTGGCCGAGATCACGGAAAAATTGTGCAAGGTAGCCGTTTCGACGCGGAGGCACTCGTACGGTTATCACATCAAGGAGGGAGAATGCTCGATACAGTCGTGTCTCAATCAGTTCACGTCGTTGGAACTGATAACCGGCAGTAACAAAGTTTGCTGCGAGGCTTGTACCGCCCGGGAGAACAAGGTAACGAGTCAATCGTTTAAGCGTACCGTCTTGTCGAAAAGTCCCAAAAGTGGCGGATTTTTTCACATTTTTTTTCGCGCAATCTATGGCGTTCACGACGAGACAAATCTTTTGGGCTTGATTCACACATATTTTACATACGTGGCGATTTTTGACCATTTTTTAGTTTGTCCAGCTTTTTTATGTGAAAAATAGATGTGTATACAGCAATTTCCGAAACACACGCGTCCACTTTTGAGATCGTAACGCTGCGTAGAATTGTCTGATCTGGAAAATCCAAGAGTCGGAAAACCAAATTGGTAAATTTTTTCTGCAAGTTTGACCACAATGGCCGCAAAATTCAAACTATTCCGACTTAAAACTTGGGCACACCATTTTTTAGACGTGGTAGAATGAAGATATCGAAGAAAGAAAATTATGGAAGGGTACTCGTAAATTCCACCGTCACACCACTCGAAGGTATTCTAACGTTTGATTGTATTTTTTTAGGGCAAGGAAGGCCCCAAGAAAATGGTTTGTACACCAAGTACGAAACAGTATCTGATATCTCAGGTACCAGCGGTGCTTATTCTCCACTTGAAAAGATTTCAATCGCTGAGAATGGGATTTCGGAAGCTAGCGAAACACGTTAAATTCCCGCTGCTGTTGGACCTGGCGCCCGTCAGCGTAGGCGGTGGAGAGCCGAAGTTGTATTCGCTTTATGGTGTGGTCGAGCACAGTGGAACTCTTCACGGTGGTCACTACGTAGCTTACGTGAAGGTGAATTTCGGACATCATTGATCGCTCCACAGAATCATTTTCAACGATATTTTCATCGGGAGGTTAATAACGCGTATTGTTGTTCAAGACGAGAGCGCCTCTTGCATCAGACGATCCGAGATGGGCCTTTTTGCCATCTAAGGACGGTCCGGAGATGGCTGAAAGTCGGAGCGCAACGAATTCCGATTCGGAGGCTGATGACATGCGAGCGAATGACAATGTTCAACTGCCGCCCGGCCACTGGTACCACATTTCTGACTCTAGGTACTCTCCACAATTTAATCCATTATTACATTGCTATAGTGCGCGGCAGTGTCAGAAATTTAATAGAAGTCTCATTAGACGGAAACATACAAGGCTTTAGCTGGATAGCTAAAAAAAAGAAAAGAGAAGTTTTTTTGTGGTTTTGTGGGCCAGATTGTGTAGATCGCTTCGCTGGACTTTTAAATATCTTTTTCGAACGACTTTATTTCAAGATTGAGCAGTGATCTGTAGAGTGAAAATTGTAAGGGTCAAACGCATGGCACAGCCATATTGGAGTGCGAGAGTAAATCATATCATCTCTTGTAAATCATTTGCACCATTATAATGTTGCAAATGATTTACTCTCGGACTCCAATGTGGCAGCTATAATTTCCATAATCGACCGCAGTCGATTGCGAAGTTATAGCAACAAAGCTGCCGTTTAAGGCCTTAGGCAACAGTAACGGGTATAAAATCATGTGCGAATTTAACAATTTTTTTTTCGTATGAAAATTGATTCCCTTATAAAATTAATTACACATCTATTTAGTATAAATATCAAGCTGTTAGAAAAAAATATATATATATATTTTTCCGATGTACAAAATGGCGGACTACTAATATTTCCTTTTATCTTTTTTTGGGCGCTCCGCGGCGTGACATTTAGCATCCACAATTTTTAAAATAGAACAAAAAACGAAAATTCTCGTCAATCTACATTATAATACCTAGAGAAGTACGTACGGAATTTAAAAAATATTGTTTTATTCAAAGTTGTAGGTATTTGAACTTAAGAAATGAATTTCCAGTGAAAAATTTCGTTATAACTGCTCATAAAGTGCTCATAAAATACAAAGTTTTCGATTAATCAGAAATTCCGTACGTACTTCTCTGCGAAATGCAATTAGGAACATAACTTTTAAATTTGAAGTAAATCAAGTGAAAATTGTTGAAGTTGTTTGTCACGCCAATTGGAAAAAAGTTGTTTCGAGAAGATTCGAGTAGTCGGCCATTTTGTACATCGAAACAAAAAAAAATATATATATATATATATATATATATATATATATATATATATATATATATATATTCTAACAGCTTGATACTCGTACTAAATAGATGTGTAATTAATTTTATGAGTGAATCACTTTTTCATACGAAAAAAAAAATTGTTAAATTCGCACATGATTTTATACCCGTTACTGTGGCCTAATTCCTTAAGTAAACACATCTTACAGGCCATATATTTACACATAATTTTTTTCTCCCAGTCGATTGATGTAGTCAAAACTGGCCGCGTCTCAATATTTAAAAGGTTGCCACGCACAGAAAAAAGCGACTTTTTGTACACGAAAAAATATACCTACTCTATTATATTACGATTTTCTCAATATTACAATAGTAACAGGGGTATTTGAATATTTTCATAGTAAAACTCTCGTTTGGAGGACCACTGCTCGTACGACCGTTATATGAAGCTTAGCATATTCGTATTGGATATAATATTCGTAATCGAAGCATCGGATTATTCTTTTATGTCTTTAACTTATTTTCTTTTTCAGAGTAATGGAGGTCGACGAGGCAACTGTATTGCGAACTCAGGCATACATACTGTTTTACGAAAGAATACTATGAATTTGGACCTGCGAAGAATGATTTATATCTGTAAATGTATGTATGTGCATGCGTGTGTGTACGTATGTAGCCGTGTGTTCCAAATCAGAAATTTCAAAAGAAATGTGTACCATCGGAATCATGATACATAAATAATTCAATACTTTACTCCTAAAATGTACATCGAACGTTTTGCCCCTTGCCTTGTCAACATGGATAAGTACCCTCCTGCCCTTCTCGCTCTCCCGGTAATGTGATATATATATATGCACGGAGTGCCCCACACATCAAACGTTTTTATTAAGAACTAGCTTGTACCCGGCATGCGTTGAAATGCCTCTTTCTATTATGAAAGACGATCAATTATCCGATACGACTCGCGTGCGTACGACGTTGAAGGTACTACCAGAGAACATAGATTTGCATGGAGCAACAGGGCCCGTGGTAGCTTTTGGCACAGGAAAAGTAGCTCCCTTTTCGGTTGCAACCGTGCGGCGGTGTTCGGTGTGCCGCACACATTCAAAGCCTCAACTGTCCTCCCCCCCCCGCATGCTGTCTCACTCACCCCTATGCCCGGGTGTCGACATTCTTTCTGGCTCGCTCTGGCACAGACGTATGCTTGAAACTTGAGAGGGGATAACACGCTGGAGGTCCGTGGATCAAATACTGATGTTGGAGAATTTTTTTTTACATCAATTATTTTTTATTGTATATCAGTATTTTAATAGATTTTATTGACAATAATAACTCCTTTTATAATTCACAATTATAATTGCGTATTAAAAAAAGATTAAAAAATTCGGCTGAAGCAAATTGTTCGTTGATATATTTTGTGTCCATTTATTTTCCCATTTGACCTCGTGAAACCAATTGGAGGTATAACTGAGAATAATCAAATTTCAAATTGAAAACGGAAAAAAAGTTCATCAGTAATCGGCCGGCGACGAATCGAGTAGATTGAGACTCAACCGAAAACCGCTATTTGAATGTTATGGGTACGACACTATGATTATTTTTATCATTAAATTACAACATCATTGCACTTTTTAAAATATCAATCAAAATCGATTAAATTTCTCTATAAAATTCCATGAGACATTTTTTTTTGTCTTCGCGTGGAACATTTTGTTTTATACATTTTTTGGTCTAAAACTTTACAAACTTTTTTTCTGTAAAGATAACTGTAAAGGTTAGTCGCTTATTTTTTTAAACAGAACGCCGGGTACTCCCACCCCCCCGCTAGATTGAATAGGTTTTCAAACGATGCGATTTTTTCAGACTACTCTTTCCTACTTTTTTCTCCGTCTTATCTTATGATGTGTTGTACAGCGAGTGTACTCGAAGAATTTTAACAAGAATATTAAGACATACACTTACCATTTGTTTTTCAGTATGACTCGCTTTTTTTTAGCTAATATCACGGTCTTATACAGGCTAGACCATTTAACGTGATCACCCCAAATATTATCTCCTTTGCCTTTAGCTGATATTCAGATGAATCCAACGACCTACGATATCATTTCAAGTTCATGATATCATAGGTCTGGGCTACAACGTCTTAATAGAAATAAACACGTTCTCATTTGAAAAGACCATTGATGACTTTGAGAATAATTTTTTTTGCTTTCTCAAGGTCACCAATGGTTTTTCGAATGGAACCATGTTTTTTTTCATTAAGACGTAGCTGATATTCAGACGAATCTAACGACCTATGACCTACCCAACGTCCTATGGTATCATGAGCTTGATATGATATCATTTTAATGTCATGATGAAATGATATCAATTTCAAGGTCATGATATCATAGGTTGTTGTATTCGTCTGAATATCAGCTACAACCGGTTGAAAACGTGTGTCGCTGAGTCGCTGATAACTGTTTTTTTCTGCGTTTTGGACACAGTACGTTTTCGATAAATTGAAAGCATATTCTTTTAAAATGGTGAAGTGGTGCACCGTGCGGAATTATCAATCCGGCAGCAAAATTAAAGCAAAGTGCTCGATGTTTCACGTACCAAAAGACACAGTAACGTGGAAAAAGTGGGAAGAGGCTATTCCCGGATTTGTTAAGCTGAAACGGACGGACGTTGTCTGTGAAAAACATTTCGATGACAACGACATTTCTCGAGTATGGGTCAAGGTTGATGCAAATGGGCCGATAATTGCACAGGTGAGTTATCAGAAAAAATATCGTATGTGCATTAACGAGTTCTTACGCAATTTTTTTTATCGGCCACATAAAAACGTCCCGAACTGAAATACCTTTTTTGCATTGCTCAACAACAATTTCCATTTGTATTTTTATTAAATTGCATAAAAAACACGGGAATGAGGGATGGAAGAAAAAAAATTGAGATAAGTAGCTTTAAAAGTTCACATGCAATGTGACAGCTTCAAAATCGTATGCATATGCTTATCACGCTCGCTTGGATTTAGAACGTACGATTAGGACCATATTTGTTTTCTTGTATTAATCGAAACTGACAGGACACGCCTTTTCCTGGCCCTTTTAAAAGTGTTTCGAACTCATAATAATTATCCGTGCAACGAACATGAAGCTGGGACAGAGATAGAGAGATACAAGCATGGCCAACTAGTGCTGTCTCTGTCTGAGCCCCCCGGCCGCGCCGCAGGTATTATGATCGGAACCACAGTCTTACATGCAGATCTTGCAACGGAATCAAATATTTTGGTGGTAGGGATGGCGGTCCTGCTAGTTCCACCATCTCACCGCTACGCGGCTACACATCGTTCCAGCGTTTCTCACAAGCGGTCGCAGGGGCATGCGTTCCAATATATACAACCGTCTTTCCCCTAGATCCTAACACCTAGCGCGTCTAGGGCAGGGTGCAGTGACACAGCCCTACTGATGAGTCTGTCACTGTACCCGAGACGAAACGCAGAATCTTTTCCTGCCTCTTCCTACCTTACCGACATTTACAGCCTGGACAAGCCGCGGACCATGGAGGCTATATAACGGAGTCCGAACTGTGTCTTAAAAAGTGGCAACAAAATCATTTGATATAGTGAGGCGCAGCGATCGCGCTGTTATCATGAAGTTAGTTGCATGTGAGAGAGATGAAAAGACGTATCGGAAGTAGGCAATATTTGTTTGTTCATGTGCTATATTCCCAAACAAAAAAGCGAACAGCGAAGAAAAGTGCAGCATTAGTGATTTATAAATTAGATTTTTAATCGTGAAGTGAAAAGAATTGAGTGTTCTTCTTATATCAGATTAAACGTTTTTCCGCATCGATATCAAGGTCAGTATCGTGAACTAAGCATAATTACTTTAATCTCTAATCCGATTGTTTGCAATTTTCATAACCTTACACATGGGCCCCTCGTGACTAATGGTTGTTTGTCTGTTTACATAGTAATAAGTTACGTTACTAATACACTTTTCAAGTTTAATGAGGTTATTATGGCATTAATGATTTTAATTCTGAAACAGGATGGGGAAAGTTTGTGCTATAGCAGGCTGTAACGGCGGCATCAATGCTGACAAAGCTGATAGAGATATGCGTTCAGCACGACAATTGACATTGTTTAAGGTGCCAAAGGTACTGCATTGTTATATTCTGTTTCCTCTCTGTTCTTCCTGACTTTCTCTCATTTTTCATAGATTTTCATACGTCAATCTTTTTCATTCATCTTCCTTACACGGTCATTGCCATTTTCTGATTATTGTTCGTACTTTTCACTTAAATCGCACATTTCCTCTTATAGTCCAGTTACACCTTCATCGTATGTCACACTTTTTTATTTGATTTTTCAAGTCTTTCTTACTCTGTTTCATTTGGTCATTTCTTACACTGTTTCATTTAGGCACATGTGAGGGTTCACGGCACTTTGCAATGAAAATTTATCATTAAAAATGTTATTGTGCATATTATTACACTTTGATTTGCAATAAGAATTGAACATTGTCAACCCGTTCGTACGGTTCATTAGGCAAACAAAAATTTCGCCGAGGAGGATTTGAACTCACGACCACGTTTTCGTAGCCGGAGCGTTATTCCCGGGGCAATCTTGCCTATCACAATTTAATGTTAGAATCGTTGTATTTCAATTGCGGCTCTGCTTAGAAATAGCATCAAAGCGTCAAGGATATTCACACTATTATTGCTGTATGATTGCTCTCTACTTAGTTTTAACAATAATATAAATAATAATAATAACAATGAGATCAATTTTCTTCTAAGCTTTGATGTCTTCCATCTCTGTCACATGCAACTCACTTCTCAGGATTTCCTTATTCTGTCTCTCTCTCGCACGCAACTAATTTCATGGTAATAGCGCGATCGCTGCGCCTCACTATATCAAACGATTTTGTGGTCATATTTTTCATATGTCTCCCATAAGAGTTCGACCTCCTCCATATAGCCTCCATGCCGCGGACAAACAACTACAGGAGTAGAGAGCAACACAGACCGAATCTCTACAGGGGTGGTC
This sequence comes from Ophion costatus, assembly GCA_951751655.1. Taxonomy (NCBI): domain Eukaryota; kingdom Metazoa; phylum Arthropoda; class Insecta; order Hymenoptera; family Ichneumonidae; genus Ophion; species Ophion costatus. Next base: position 13,433,438 of record OX632363.1, on the reverse strand, counting down.
GTCTTAGGGTGCGGCCTCATGCAGTCGCTCGACGCTCCTTTGCAGTGATAAATCTGGTCACGTGGTCCTATTTTGAATTTCCCGCGACTCAAATAAGTAGCTCATTTGTCGCTCTATATCACGTGACCAGATTTGTCGCTGCACACGAGCGACGAGCGACTGCATGCGGCCGCACCTTTACGGTCGGCCCGTTAGTGTCCTGGACCGCCGCTCGCGTAGCTTCGATCGAATCATAGCGGAAATCATGGAGACTAGAGTAAAGGAGTGGACACAGGATAGGAGAATATGTAGTACCAGCGTACTGAAAATCCGCACTTCCAGTAGTTTGTTGTTCGGCCACAAGCGTCGCAAGGATCAACTTCGTCAACCAATAGTAGTGTAGTATCGTTCAGCGCTTGCGCAGGCTTCATTTCTATCATGGCCTCCTGCCTCGTGCCTTGTGTATATTTCAGTTCAACTAAATCAAATATTGTGTGTGCTGTACGCGCGGTTTTGAGAAAAACGCGTTAAAAGTTTTAGGTTTGTTAATTTATGCGATAAATTGGAAAAAAAAATGTTTACCTTTAATCAGCGATGCCGGCACCATATAGCTGGCCTTCAAGAAGCAAATCATTGTCCCTAGCATCTTTTCTCGAACTTGTATAGGCTCTTCTTGCCTCTTTTGCAGCGTCTGTGAGCGAGCGCTCCGCCAGCTCGATCCGCGCTGCGTCGGTTTCAACGCAAAAATTGAAACAATTTGGGCCGATAGTTATCCCCAACGTCTCCAAAAATTTCATGAGGCTTCTCAGGCCATCATTGAATAATAATACCGCGATATCAGCTGCAATATCGACGATTTTTTTGCTCCCGGACTGACACTTGGGGGCTATTGCCCAAACTGATTTGTTGTAGCTTTCGTTGTTGTTTTGCGTGAAGCCGCCCAAACAACGCTGCAGCAAATCGTCTCTGCTCAAATTTTCGAAGACTGGCGTAATTGCCTCCAATACTTCCTCAGGAAGAGGCGGCTTATGGCGATATTCAGAAATATTACCGCTTGCGACCGCTCGCTGGCACGAACACCACGACTCGGCTCCCTCTGGGCAATCGTCATGTTGTGGCTCACTACCTGTGGATATTTTATGTTTGATAGTTGCCCAAATTGCCTTCCTCATTTTTTCAACATCATCGCCGTTCCTCCGAATAGCCAAGCCGTAATATGTGCTCAACTCGTCAATCAATTTTCCGGTGAGCTTTCCTCTGCCAGACAATCCTTTTTGTTCTTTCACGATTTCGCGGAAGCGCGTCCCCATACGTTTTTGGACATGATCGAAGCACTCTTTTTTTTTATCTCGAAACCGTCGTATGGATCGCTATTCGATATACCTGCCGACCCTGAGGCGCGCAGCTACGCGGGACCCCGAGCGTCACGGAGTGCTGCACCGCTCCACAAAATATTCAATATCTCCGAAAATAATTATTTTTTCGACCTGGGTCCAACGGCATCTTAATCTTAAATGTATTTTAGATTTTTCTAGATGGTTTTCAAAAAATCGATTTTTTGAAGCCGTCACAGTGGTGTTCTCCGTTAATACGAACAATTTAAACCTTATTAGATAACAATAAAAATTAAAAAAAAAAATTTGTCGCGTGTTGAACGCAGCTTGCCCCAGTAGAAGATGAACACCTAACCACCTTAGCCACGACATTATTACAAGCATAAAGTAGATTGTTAATATTTAAGTTATTGCAACGAATGGTTTAAATAGGCTTGCCAGCTTGATCGGTTGATTCACGGCTTAATATCATTTATTACAATTAGCTGCATTGATCTCTATAAAGTCAATATACCCCAACATTACTTGATATGTATCAACATGTTCAATTCACCACCACGACGCATTGTTGAGAGCAGCCGAAAGGTTAGCAGTACATCTTTGATTTACATGAATATATACATATATATATATATGATTCCGACGAGTTCGACCGCAGCGCCGCCACAAGAGGTACCGATTTCGTGTCCACTTCTAAAGCACGCTGTGTCCACTCCTTTACTCTAGTCTCCATGGCGGAAATAGAGCAGAAGATCCATGTGACAACAGAACCTCACTTAATCGGCTACTATAAAGTGTTACATAGACCGTCATTAATATAGAACTACGTGTTTTTTTGTGAATCCTGGTGATATCGTGCGGGTTCTTACATAATAATGACGACTAATTCGTGTGCGGTTCCAACGTGTGACACTGGACGTCAGTTAGCAAAGGAAAAACGTTCGGTGTTTAGGGTTCCGTCAAATATTGAACGTCGTGAAAAATGGATCACTGCAATTCCAGGAATTTCTCAACTCATGCCGTCGCAATTCGTGTGTGAGAAACATTTTCTCCAACGGTTCATTCTGAGAAAGTGGGTAAAACATGACTCAAACGGTCGAGTTATCGCAGAGGTGAGTTGATTTTTTGTTTTTTTTTCTTATTTTTCACTGTATCAAAGTTGAAATGATTTCACGATTTTATGTACCATGTTAAGAATGTCATAACTAATGACGTTGAATAATTAATCAAGGTACGTTACTCTCGTCCTCGACTCGATCCACTGGCAGTGCCGTCTGAATTTTACAACTTAAATCAAGTCAGCTCCACTATGGTTGCCAAATCTTCCATCGAAGAACATGTGAAAACGGAGCACAGTTATTTTTCTACAAGCGAGTGTCCAACAATCGAAGTAGAAAATGCACCAAAAGATGCGGCTTTTGTTACTTCGACAGTGGAATCGAAGGAGATTCCAATGCATACATCTGCGATTCATCAAGTATTCAACAATGATTCATCGATGGATTGTTCCTTTACCTCGACGGCGTTATTGAGCATGGATTGTTCACTAGACACTTTCAATTACCGTGCTGAGACATCTTCCACACAAGGTACATATATTTTATTCACTAATGCTCCATATTATTTACAATCTTAAGTTACGGATGTTTCGATGGTACGAAATTCGACGGCACAAAACTGGAAAGAATGCGTAGACATTGATCGAACAGCAGAAGAAGTTTATTGTTATTTATTGTACCGATTTTTACAAATCTGATTAAGGAATCAAGGATAGTTAAAGAGCATTTGAGTTATTGTGGGGAATATAACAAGTTGTTAAGGCGTAGAATATAGAATATTTTTTCTCTACTTATTTTATCATTATTATTAAATGGCAGACATAATTTTATGGGAAAGGCATTGAGAATAGTCAATGGCACAGAATACTGATGAACAATTTTTGCACAATATTCTCCCTCAGCCGTACTATATTTTAACTTATGAAAAAATCAATTGCATTATCCATAGTATAAGAATTTCATTGACACATTCCATATATACTCATCCTAATAATATTTCAAAAAAATCCCTTGCCGCAATGACAAGAATTTCACACATTTTTTCTCGTCCCCTCCTTCATTTGGCTCTACTCTTTTACGCTGTACCCTGGAATGAAAATTAAACGAGAGATATAATAAATATGTAATATTAAAACTGTAAAAACTTATCTTTTGCTTGCGTCGTTCGCTATTTTTTTCGCTTTTTTTTCTCTAGATGCATATTTGTGTGGTGACTTTGGAACAAAAATTGGACAACGAATCACTATGAATATTTAATAATTTATTGACCATATGACATACATCTATTGTAGCAGTTTTAGACAGACAGGATTCTCCAATCATGACAATAATAATATAATTGACGTTTTCAATAGATTCAAATTCTATAACATATATTTATATAAAAATTCGACTCAATTGCTCAGATCTTGAAGCCAACGAAATTTTGCCCTCGGATGCTCCCACCATTGAGTCAAATGAGTCGATGCAAGAGCCATGTCACTTCCAACTTTCAGAAGCTGCCTTTAGCTGTAAGTATCTTCGGTTACCTGCACAGTAAGATTAACGAATGTATGAAATATCGATTGCGTTTGAATATTGAGTGCACTGTAATATGTTATATGAAAATAATTTCAAAATGCGTTGAATTTGAAATATTTTCTAGAATTGCCATTTATTTCCGTTTTCATAGGCACCACTGAAGGAACAACGCAATCGATCTCGATACCGAAGCCGTGGGCTGGCGGAGAATTGAACACTGACGGCGGGAGTTTTCTTTTCTCATACGCTGTGAGCAAAGTGGAAAACGGTCATGATCTACCGGTCACGCAACGATTTGTCAAGCTTACAGCCACCAAACAGCTTTTTTATTATGTGTATGGGCGTCCCGTTGATGCACATGGGTGTAATCTTCCCCAAGTCCTAGATGACCTTGGTGCACTAGCGGAAGCTTTGGCGAGGTTCAAAAATATGAGCCTGTGTAATGGTCTCGGCCCCATCAATGATCATCATCTGCCGCCAAATAGTGCTTTTAAAGATGCTGTCGATATGTGGCGAAATAATAACTGTACATTGATGTCAAAATCGAAACGATGTATTCACTGCATTAAATGTAGAGACGCAACGGTAAAGCGAGACGTAAGACCAAAAACGCAAACGTCGTTGAAGCGTGTTCCTCGATCTTCCAACCCCGTCGATCGAAGGAAATTGATCGCACTAAGCAAAAAAATAATGCCTGTATAAAGCGATTGAACGACAGAAATAAAAAAACGTCTCCGCTTATTACAGAAATGCTTACAAGATAAAGCATACGAAATAGTTTCGATTTGTAGCAAAACATTAGCCGACAGATGTATGGAATTGGAAATCCCAACGGCTAAAAAAAACTCCAATTAAAGAAATAATTGCCGCTGCAGGAAAGAAAGACAGCAAGAGTCGGCAGTACGGGGAACAATGGATCATGCTGTGTCTAGTTATGAACAATCACCGAGTTTCTATGAATTCCTCTGGAAGAATAACATTCTTCCACTTCCTTGTTCTCGGACGATTCGCAATTATTTTTCAGTGATTCACATGAAATGCGGCTTCGACAAAGAGTTCGCTACATTGCTCAAAAAACATCTCGCGAAAAAACGCCTCTGCAGCGACACGGAGTAATTTTGATGGACGAAATTAACTTAAGAAAGTCCGTGACCGTGTGTTCGAAAAACTTGACTTACGTTGGGTTGACTGACTTCAGTGACGACGGCCCGCCATGCACTGACATCGAAGATCAAGCAACACACGGGCTCGTCATCATGTTCCAGCCTCTCGCAGATTCTTATACCCAGCCAATCGCAGTATTTGCGTCTAAAAATCCTGTCAAGGGTGATGAACGTGCGAAACTCTTTATAAAAGCTATTGGATATTTGAAAGAAGCCGGGGCGAAAATTCACGGATTCATCGCTGACGGCGCAGCCACAAACGTTAAGATGTGGTCCCTATTAGGCGTCGCCAGCTAGATGGAGGACACGAAAACTTGGCCCACGCCCTCTATACACGAGGACCGGAAAGTCTTCTTCTTTTCTGATATGCCGCACGTTATGAAAAATATTCGGAACAGACGTTACAATTTAAAAAAATTGAGGGTAGGGTTAAAAGAAGATTGAAATTATTTTAAAAGGAGGATATTTGATGACACCGCGTAAATGGATTTCGAAAGGCTCGCCTAAATTATGTAATCCTAACGACACGTTTGAGAATCAATAAGTCGTCTACAAGTCACACTAATGTCGCATATTCCTATAAAAATGGTTATATTTTCGATTTTGTAGATAAATCCGTCGAACGATCAAATAAGCTGGGACCACATTAGTACTTTATTCAACCTTGATACTCAACATGCTGGCAACGCCAGTGTTTGTCCAAAATTAACGCAACGGCACGTTGTGTTGGACAACACTATGAAAATGCGCGTTCGACTTGCAATACAAGTACATTTGTTTGACAGTCATTCTATCATTTCGTATAAATTCATCGTCTAATTCGGAAATTATTTTTCTTTTTTATATTCAACTGTTATAGGTGTTCAGTAATTCGGTTACACAAGGGCTACGTTTCGAATTATCTCACAGCTCCGAAAGTCCACTTAAAGGATGCGAAGAAACAATCAAATTCTGCAAACGCGTGAACGACATGTTCGATGCGTTAAACCGTAAAACGGCGAACCAAGGGCTTACCCCTGGGAATGACGATTTCAAGGTATACATTATGTCTTTATTTTATAGATGTCACCGCGATTGGCTAAATTTGTGTTTATTGTTAATTACACGCACTTTACTTTCAGATTTTGCAAGATTGCCTCCATTGGCTGAACGAATGAGAAATGGCTGTACGAAGAGGCGAGATATCTCCTGAAGAGTATTTAACAACCGAAACATCGAGGGGATTGCGGATGTCACTCACATCAACGATGAATATGTGCTGCTACCTCATCGATAAATTCGATTTCCAATACCTTCTCACAGGAAAAGTTAATCAAGATAACTTGGAGGTACATTTTTTTTTTAAATCACGTTTTTATGGAATAATTGCCTGCGATCAATAAATTAATATATCTGCAATTTTTCGCAGAAACTCTTCGGAACCATTCGCCAAGCTGTGCCGGGATTCTCTAACGTTTTAGCGACAGTTTTTGTTATCGTTAGCTAGGGACAGCCAATTGCATGGAGAATTACAGAAGGAGGGGCTCCTATCATTGGCTGTCGCTACCTAACGATAAGGAAAACTGTCGCTAAAAAGGTAAGAGAATCCCGGCACAGCTGGGGGGAACGATCACCCGGATGCCCTAACGTTCTTACAATTGTATAAGCTGTTATTCGTCTACAGTATTTTAAAACCTCCAAAGTTTGGAAACTGCACGGTGTCGGAAAAGCATTCGCCTCAGCTTTTGGTATCGTTGCAAGACCTGAAGGAAGTCTATAGCGGAAAGTCTGAGGCAAAGAGTTTACAGTATCGGCGTGAAATTCAAGCAAAGTAGGACAAAATTTTGGAGTACGACGATTGGGAGGCAGACGACGTCATCGAATATAATCCCGACCAAGATTAATCCTTGTCTCCTATTCTCGACTGCATTATTTACTACGTGACTGGTGTTTTATTTTAAGATTTAATCCGTAAAAACGCTATTAACCCTCTGTAGGTTTCTGTAGTATACTTACTTTGCTTCTCGTATCGCTTTGATATGAACCGCAATTGCATGCATTATTTCTACTTATAAGTATTGTTGAACAGCCGTTGATCTCGTTGGGATGCTACTTTATCTTTTGATGTGGTTTTTGAACATATATGGATTCTATAGGTTACCTGTGCAAGCAGGTGCTGAAAATGTACAACACTGTACTCTTGACGAAGTTTTCACTTCATATAAGTTTACATTTCCGTGCGCCTCACACGCCTCGAATATATTATCGTATTCGATTATTTATTACATTCGACTACGAATGAGACAAAATGCTCAACAAGAAAATTTGAAAGTTACGAAAAAATTCGTTGTAAAAAAACTGTCCAAGTTGACGAATCAATAAAGAGAAAAAAGTTATTGATCTAAACAGTGTACATTTTGCCTTCCTCTTCCCCCTTTTCAGAAATGACTATCCAAAAAAAACATGTCTTAGTTGGACCGTCGAAATGCCATACTTACAGCCTTCAAAAGTGGAATCATCGAAAGAGGTAGGCTATGGAAAATTTTCTATAATCAGATAACTGACAAAAGTTTACAAATAAATAAAGAACTATACAAAATCACGTTGCTAATAATTAAATGAGACGATTATAAGAAATAACAAAAGTATTAGCCATTGCGAAATTTTATTTGATAATTGAGAAAAATTAATTGTTCACATAGTATTTCATTTTGCGGTAAAAAAACTTATTCACGCTTGCAATTAGTTTACAAAAATTCATTGAATATAAATGCTGAAAATAATTTGACTAAACAAAATTGATTCCCACGTCTCTCCATACTCGGGAATAAAAAATTGATGTCCGTAAAAATGTTAAAAAAAAATTAATTAAAATGAAAATAATTTGATTCGTTAATTAATCTCATATTTACCCTAAAAAAATATACCACTGAAGGTGGGATTTTGAGCTCGCTACCTTCACCACTTGTACCCAGCGTTGACCTATAAAATAAATGTTACAAACTTGTCAAGGCTGCTTGAGTCGATGATGCTTTAAACTAAAGAAAACTGCAGTTCAATTTAAAACAAAATATTCTTCAACAATAGAATCCTTTACAGTGCAACATACGAAAAGCGTATATTTCTTTTCGCTTTCCGGTATTTTTTTCGTTGGAAACGTTCCTACATTTACATATCCATGATAAGAAAGGTTACAATTTCGACGCATGTGGCTCTTGTGCACGGTCTTGCATACAGGTCTTGCAACCAAGACAAATTTGAGTGGTGGGGGTAGCCGCGGTATCGTCCCGATTTTTTTGCCGGTACGCGGCGCTCTCAGTTATTACTAGAAATGCATGAGTGACACTACGACGCAAGGTTATAAATACCGTGTTTGAAATCAATAACAAGAGAGATAAATGCATAATGACCACTAATTCCTGTGCGGTTCCGACCTGCAACACGGGACGAAAATCAGTAAAAGAGAAGTGCTCCGTGTTCAAAGTTCCAACACATCCGGATATTTTTTCTAGATATAATTTTTCGATGTTTTGGGACATTTTAAGCACATTGACATTGAAAACTGGAAAAAATTCATCATCACAAAGCTTCCTCCATGAGGAAGCAAAATAATCAATTTCACTCGAAGCTGTTTTGTATTTCGCCTCAAACATATTCATATACGCATGAACGACTGCGTATGACCATCAAAAGATTGGTTAGGATTCCGCCAAATCCGTGCTATAACCTTATGAAGCTTACCAATAGCTCGTTGCGCCGCTCTCGTGGCCATAAGTTGTACTTTCGTTTGGACGTGAACGGACAACCCCCCACCACGTTCGTTGCAAGACCTATATCAGGGAGACTAGAGGTAAGGAGTGGACACACAGTGTTTACGAAACGACCACAAAAACGCAGCTATTAAGGAGGCGCTGCGATCGTATGTGTCCGATCGATTAACTTGGCCTACTCGCTTCATGCTCTTGGAGTGCTCTCGGTGCTGTGACAGCACATTCGTGGTGGGGGACCCAACTGTTGCGTCTACCTCTCCTATTTCGCTTTTTTATTGTTTTAAGCTCATAATAGCAACTAATTATTAATGAAATTAAACGGTGAACCAACTAAATAAACCGGCAAACCGAATATGAACCCCAAGCGTAGCCACAACTTAAGTAATGGAAACCTACATCTTATTATAGCGCGCGCGCGGGTAGCGCGCTAGGATAATACACGACGATACTGGGGTTCAAATCTTGTTTTTTCTTACAAGCTTTTTCCCCCTTATACAATTATTATATCCATGAATTCTGTACTCTATTTTTCACCTACATCGTGAAAATACAATAATAAATGGAAAACGACTTTGAACGATAAACAGCGAGGTTGAATTTTTAATTTTTATATTTATTTCTCATATACGCATATGCACGTTTCTCATATCTTTCAACGATTCAATTGATAAATAATATCATTAATCAGAATTAATCAGAATTGAGGCGAACAAAACAGAAAACATACCAAATGAAAATGGAACCAACGGAAGAGAGAACAGCTCGAAGAAAATGCAGAATCGACGTTGCTACACTCTTTGGCAAACTTTACGTTCGCGGAGAATGAGATAGCTCGGCGCTGTTACAAACCATCGAGGTTTGCGACCCAAACACTGACACATGAGTACAGAAAAAACAATACAATAAAGACCATTTTTCAAGTGTCTCGTATTTTTTTATTTTATTTTCATCGCAATAATAAATAAAAAAGGCTTGAAGATAAACTGACCCGTTACTAGCATTTCTTGTGCATGATTATTGTGAGCACACAACAGAACGGACAGTATTGATCATATTTCATACTCTTCTTTTTTTTCTTTTGTCTTCATTATTATTATTATTATCATTATTATTATTATTATTATTATTTCTAGCTGTAATGAATATACCTGTCCGTCATGAGAAGAAAATAAAAAGTAATTTATATATTTCATTACCGATCACTCGGCTCAAATTTCCTGGTGACTCGTTTGGAGCTCGATCGCATCGGCCGGTTGTTTTATAGCTGCGGTCTGTATGACCACTACGATTTTTTGTATCATTCGGAGCGTCTCGGCGAGATTCGACAATTGAAATAAAGAAATCAGCAGCCAAATGAAATACGCAATAGAGATGGGACCAACGGAAGAAAGTACTGCTGGAAGAATGACTGCCACGATCTGCGGAAGAGTCTTGCTCGCGGAATATAACCGACCGAAAGGAAATCCAATAATTATCAATCTCCAAAATTAATTAGAATTGAGACAAAAACAGAAGAAATGCGTGCGTCACGACGACGTTTTTCATGCAATGACAATGAGGCGGACGAAGTGGAGGCAGACGTCGACGTCGACGTTTCTGAAGTAGTTGCGCTTAAGGGGCAGCGTCAGGGCCCACTGGAAAAAAGGAACTTGTCAAAAAATTGCGGTTGTATTTGCAAGGAAAATAACTAATAAATGATGCTTCATTTTATGCTTATTACTCCAAGGAGAATGAAGCGTAAAGGTTATGTTTCGCATTAACTGAACCACATGCAAGGAAAAAGAAACTGAAAACTAACCCTAATGACGATTGATTGGGAGGAATATTGAAAATAATCTTACCTTGGGCTTCGAAGAAAACAATTTCGTGTAGATTTTCTCAATATTACAAAACACAATATTAAAAATGAGCCTCAAAGCGGACCACAAAGACACATCGAAATCAAATTCTTTTATTATTTGTGCGCATGCGTTGAGTTTGGACTATTATAATTATTTGAGACGTTATCGTCAGGAGAGCTGCTAGTGGCACGAACTGGAACTATTGCAAGTTGGATTTTTTAAGACGCTGGAACTACGTATTGGCCTAGGCTGTGTCCACCCCTTACCTCTAGTCTCCCTGATACTGTCGATGCCGTTCCGTTATAGGTCTTCGAAGTAACTTTCGTGGTTGCGCCCCGTAACGGCTGCCGGTGGCAAAACTTGGATTGGCGCATGGCGGTTAAGTCAAACCGGCACAAACACGAAAGAGCTCGGCTTGAGCAAGCATCATCGATTGGAGATCTTACATTGTAAATGGAATATGTGCTTGTAAATAAAATAAAATAGTGTGACGGAAGTAATAACGATATCTTGCGGATTTCAATGTATCCTCATGACTTCCTTTCGCCCTAAAAGTATATCTAAAGGTATGTGACGATGCACTTTCCAACGTCGAATCGGAAAACCATAAAAATGGAGTTCTGGATTCCTCGCTTCCGTGTGGGGACAACCCTCAACACAACATTTGCGAGTAGTGCCTTCAACCGATCGAGTACCCATCACGTTTATTAGTTTATAATGCTTGTTTACGCTGTTTTTACAACGTAAACATCACACGCGGTACTGTCATTCACGCAAACACCTGATTTAAATGGCGACCGGCATACTGCACTAGCAGACGAAAACTAATCCAAGTTTTGCCAAAACTCGCCGCAAGGGTGCGCCACAAGAGTTACTTCGGAGGCCTATACATGTGCTACAGTACAGAAAAAATAGCGCCAGTATAAACGGAACGGTCTTGCAGCTGTATTCAGTGACGTCACGCGACAGTACTTGCAGTGAATATCGGAACACACCCCATGTTGGAAAAAGGCGTGTGCGGACCACGGTCTTACATACAGGTCTTGAAACTCGCTCAAAATTTCAATGGTGGGGAATGGCCTCTTATTGAAGCACCGACTGTTTCAACTCGTGACCACGAGGATCGCTGCTATAGAGTGATGCAGGCTGTGTGAGAGAGACGGAGATATATTTCAAAAGTAAACAAAACCCATACATAACCGCTGATGCACGCGACCACACGCAACGTGCTCTAATTGTAAACTTGTTAAACCGAACCCCGTGACCAACACGAGCTCACATTGACACCTATACAAAAAAACATTCATATTCATTGTACCCACTTGGATAACTATAGTCTTTTGGTTTTTTTTTCAGGTTTACGATAAAGTTACTTTTAATTGTATTTCGGTCCATCATGCATTTTTGACATTGAATATCATAATATGCCTACGCTAGCCAATTGTACAGCTAGGTTAGGTTCCTATGAGTCAACAATCGATTTCCATCTCTCTCGCACAGCCTGCATCACTCTATCGCAGCGACTCTCGTGGTCACTAGGTGAAACGGCCGGTGCTTCAAACCACGGTCTTACATACAGGTCTGGAAACTCGATGAAATTCGGGTGGTGGGGGTGGTTCCACTATTGAAACAGAAATCGTGGTGTCGCTAGCATCGAGGAGTCAGTTTTGACGCAACGGTCTGTTTTGACAGCGAACACATAACCTGAATATGGTCGTCGAGTAACCGCGAAGTAATGCCGAAGTCTTGTACAGTACCGGAGTGCAATAAGGCTTACAGAAGCCTAAAAGTGAAACGATCAATGTTTAAAGTGCCGTCGAACGGTGAACGCTTCGAAAAGTGGAAAACCGTGACTCCCGTCGAGAAAACGCCTTCACATTTCGTTTGTGAGAAGCACTTTGAAGAACGGTATATTCTCCGAAAGTACGTCAAACATGACGTAAATGGGAGTGTTATTGCAGAGGTACGTTTCAATTTTTGTAATTTACACAGCGCGGTTGAATATATTATAATTAATCGATAGGTATAAACGCGCTTGAAGACTTTGATATACCTTGCTGCTCACTGAACTTATGAATATGGTTCACACGCTTGATCCGTAAAAATCCAATTGTTAAGTTTTCTGCTAGACAAATCACAGAAAAAGTGAAAAATGCATGGCATTCAATAGAATAGAAGGTGTTTCTTATTTTTTCTCCAAAATGTCAGTCGTATCTGAGAACACTGAGAATTTGCAAATTATTAGCTATTTCTATAATTTCCATGTTTTTTTTAAAATCAAGGTGCGTACACCCATCCCCGTCTACACGAATCTGCTATCCCTACAATATTTACGCACACTGAGGAACCGTGCGATTCAACTGTACCCTTCAGCTCAATAGAAGTTGATGGAGGAATCGAATTCACTAATCCGACAATGGATTCTGTCGTAGAAAGTATGTAAAGCAAGTGCTCTGTTTCTAATAAAAAATCGTTATTATTTTGCATTTTTTTCACAAAAACAGAAACTGTTCAGTGGTCAATACCAAACAGTTCTGACGTTATCATTGATGCAATGGAGGTGTCGATGACTGATACGGATGTGTTACCTCCGACCTGTGCGATTCAAGCATCTGTGGATATCGGAAAAGCTCCAACAGATACAGCAGTTTCACCTTCATCAGGTCGTAGTTCGACATTCAGCATTTCGGCAGTCACTATCACTGAAAGTAATGTATACAAAAGCCATTCTGCATGTTTGTATTTATTTCAGTTTAACATATTTATTTTTATTTTATTCATTGCACACCAAATTTATCAACACCGCATTTTCCGAACATTTCAGAATATCTGAAAATAGAGAAAGACTTACATTCTCATCTGTGCATTGCTATCATCCTTATACGTCTTGCTCTCATTGTCCATGCCCTTGGCCTATGCCTATGGTCTTCAATGTAATGGTCCTTGGGCGCCTAGTTAGATAATCCTTGTGTTACTTGTTTTCACGATCTTCGTGGCACATGCAATCATCATGGTTTTTTCTCATAGACAAATATGTTTGTTTCTCGGTTGTTACAGGTTCATCAATCGGGCATCACAACGATGAGACTTCTACGACTTTACATGCGCCATGGGTTGCTTGTAGATTGTCCAGACAACCAGATCGGTGCATAGCATTTTCGTACATAGAATAAACTAACAACTCTCATAGCACGATGGTAGAACCGTCGAAACCATCATTCCAGTACAAAGAATTGTTTTTAATTCTTTCGCTACTATTAATTACAGGTGATAATTTAAACAATATATATTTATCTAACATTATCGGTTTTATGTCTATCACCTTTGATGCGTTCCTTTTTACTGGGACGAAAGTTAAATTTAAATAGAATCTTAGATTTGAATGCAATTTTTTCCACTTCGCAGTGTTTATTTTCTGTGTTTGTCAATAAATTAATCAAATCATAACGTGCATCCTTCCAGGGTACTTATGCAAGCAAGTTCTGAAGAAATATGATGCGTGTGTCATCTGTCGCGAAGGGATCTGCTTGAGTTCTGATAGCTCACCTGCTCTTTCTAAATTGGTTGACACGAAATCTCGTGGCGGGTTAATCCATGCCAATGCAAAATTCTGTAATCTAATACACTACGTTGAAATGTGTTTTGCGAAGCATTCCTCAAAGGTCGACGTGTTTGATTTAACACTCGAAGATGTATTGACGGGATATAAGTTTTCCTTTCCATGTGAAAAACATGGTTCGGATATTTTATCATACGCGATAATTTATTACATAAGGTTGCGCATGAGGCAAAACGCCTTTCAAGAAAATATGAAATTAAAAAAAAATTTGTCATAACAAAAAAGATGTCTAAATTGACAAAGCAATAAACGAACGATCAACAAAAAGGAAGTAAAGATTTGGTTTTTTCGTTATTTTGTACATTCAACACCCCCCCTCCCTGCCCCCCTCCCTGCCGCCCCACAATAATGACTAAAAATCTTCCTTATTGCCATTATAAGACGCCATTATTAAAATTCAAAGGGATAAATAATTGTTATTTTATGATTGATAAACGCAAAATTATATTTGCGCTGTAATATAAAATGCTATCTCCATATATAGTGTTAGGGAAAACAACAGATGATGAACACGTATACGTAGAAATATTTGCAAGTAGTAACTCCGATAAGTACTGCCTGCAAGCATTGGTGAGTAGAGTGAGTATTGTTGTCTCTCTCGCACACTGACTCTTCGATTGAAGCGCCTCTCGCAGCCAACTTCAGCAACGGAACCATGTGAACTAACGGAGTTTCCAGACCTGTATGTAAGACCGCGCTTCAAACCGAGGACATAAACCCACCACCAGAGTTTCAAGACCTCTATGTAGGACCGTGGTGCGGACCGTGCGGATTAACCAATTTCGCGAATTGTGTTAGATTTAATGAAAAATAATTGTGTCTCGGTATAAAATATATTTATCATCTGGGGCGAAAACGGTTAAACGAGGGTTATGTATTTTCCCGTGTTTATAAATAAATGTTATTTGTTACTGCTTCCGCAATAAAAAGAAAACATTAACTTAACTTCTGTATTTCGTTATTATTATTTATCTGTACAGCGTATCATGATGTGTGCTTATTTGTAAAAGTTTTGTCTGGATTCCAAATGCTTATGAAATTTCTTGTGTCTATAAATCAATTTTGTTTGTTACTTCCTCCGCAACGAACAAAAAACATTGACTAAATTTCCGTATTTCGTTATTATTCTCCAAAACAAGCTACATTATCTACATCAGAATTCTATCTATATCAAAATTTCCTTCACCAACTGGTTTCTCAATTAATTTGATCAAATTACCGCTCCACATGAAGAAACAATGGGTGCTTTTTGTATATCGTACGGCACTGGTATTAGTAGAAGTAGCAAAGGGTACTTTCTGCATATTGGACGGCACTGGTTTGCTGCTGCTTCAATTCGGTTCGGCAGGAGAGCAGCGCACCTGTCTCATCTGGTTTTCCGTGGTCATTTCTTTAACACTGCGTTCGGACCACGGTCTTACATACAGGTCTTGACACGAAGGCGTATTTCAGTGGTGGGGGAAGGTACCCTTAATCCTCGCGCGTTTAGAGCCTAATGTAGCCACTATGCGGCGCCTGCGATAAGTGGGGCAGAAAGAGACAGACTGTATTCCCGTATTTAACTGTAAACAACTGTATGTAAATTTTATTAATCGAATTAATCCCAACATATAAAAATACTTCTTTCATAGTTTTAGTTACGGTTGTCACCATGACAAAGCGGTGTGCGGTTCCAGAGTGCAAAACGAGACAGACCATATTAATCGCAGCAGAACCGAATCGTCTTATCACATCAATACGGAGAACGTCCACGTGGATTCAATGTTTATTGAGAACAATTATTGCTCTTCGAACAGATCATCCCCGATGGAGGCTGACAATGTGCCGGTAAATGATCCTAACGTTGACGCCGAGTGTATGAATACCCCAAACCATGTTATTTCAGTTGGGACAGGAATTTTGTAAATGAAAGACGATCGTGCCTCATACCAATGCACAAGTACAAACGGGTATGATTTAATAATGCGCACGCGCGGTGCGCGGTTTCCGCCAACCACTCCTAGCTGTGGCGCCGTCCTTGCGGCCACAGGTCGCAATAATTTTTGGGGCGCTAAGCGAACATCCCCCACCACGGTCGTGTCAAGACCTGTATGTAAGACCGTGGTTCGGAGTCCTTACCTCTAGCCTTCTTGACTAAAAGCTTAAACCGAAAATATAAACGATGAGCAATTAGTTGATGATACTTATCGTCTTTGAAATGGATAGGAAGTGATGCGTTTTACTTTACTCAATTATATTTTTCTGCTTATCGAAAGGAAGTAGTTCTTTTTCAACTAACACGTAAATTATAATCTGAAATAAAAAACATGCTGAAAGTAAGAGAGATTATGAAAATGAATGTTGTAGTCTTCATTTTTTAACACGATTTGTTTATTCTTAAAATTATACAATCTACAAGTTTCTTGTTATATTGTCATGTTACATTTATTGTTTATAAAACGCCGCCTATTTCCTTATTTGACTACTTTTTTTTTAAAGCGATGCGTGTTTTTGAACGAGGTTATGTAGGTTGTACACAGGTGAAGCAGCTACAACTACAAGAATATTATGCCCCGTAGCATGATATAAGCAAATGAGCCTCTGCGGCACTAGCGACGTGTCGGAATTTCAAAACATTAACCGTACTTGAAGGCACAAGTTTTTGGACGGAGTGCGCAGACCTGTATACACGATCGTGGAATTCGGGGACTTACTGAGAGCTCAAAGCGCTGATTCACGTACTCCCCACTACTAATTCTCTACACAGTCGCTAAAACGCCTACTTTACCTACCACCGCACGCAAGAATAAGCGAGGAAAACATGGTTGCGTTATATAAAAACATTTATTTCACAATTCGGTTGCGATAACATTGATACAAATTTTCTCTATATATATACACCCCACACATACTCTCTCTCTCTCCCACGCACACACACACACGCACGCGCATACACTATTAGCGTGGCAATATTTGTATTTTTTAAGTGCATTACCGCGCACTACGGCCAAACAAATTACAATTTTGTGTACACCGACCACATGTGTATAGAAAAGATCGATAAAGCGAATATACTTCATGCAGTCGATTAATTTTTTTTGTTCGATTCCCTTCATCGGGAGACTTCCTCTCTGTTAAGAATAAAGTACATCAGGAGTCGAGGTCAGCTATTTTCGAATTCCCATACTTCAACAATACACAGTATTGCTTTCACATATATACATTGTAACGTTGCGAATATCGAGATTATGCGAAAAAGGTATGGTAAACGGGCTGGCGTAGCTCAGTGGTCAGAGCATTCGACAAGCAATCGAACTGCCCCTAGTTTGAATCCCACCCAAAGCGCCCCACATTTTTCGCATAGTTTTTTAGAGCTTTTTCCGGAGCAACTGTGACTCAAATGCATCCATGTTTCGCAATTGGGTATGCGGCACAAGCCTTAAGGTATTCCTTTCGCAGAGGGCCGTACTTTGTGGGGGCCTGAGGGCCCTGCTGAGTCATTGGTGAAATTACAGTGGCGCTTAATAATATAAGTCGCAATCAATATCATACCCTACGATAAACTGGAATAAAAAATATCGCGCAAATTTAGTTGATCTAGACACTTTTACATGTTCTCTGAAAAGTCGCGGCTTCGCAAATTCTTCTGCTAGTCATATTTTTCTAATTATAAGTTTTATCATTAATATTTCGTTTAAACTTCGGCGACACCCTGTTTTTATTGTCGCTATGGAATCTTTAGATTTTTTACACGCGTCAGCAGTTTATATCAGGTATGTAGAGTTATTTAGGGTATGAATGATGAAATAGAAATGTGACCAACGTGTCATCGCCATACGGTGCTGTATAAATAAGACGATTTTCAGAATCGTCATTTTTCGTTAAAGGTCCGGTATCGTGGCTTACAATTTTACCAGTATATTGGGATGTATTTTGACTTAAGTATAGAAGAAAATCAGTTAATTGTTAAATATTCGGGTTCGTGAAAGGAATACCTTTAAAAAACTCCAAACACCTATCTGAACAAAATACGAGGCGTTTCTGAACCGGGCTTTGAATTTTCGGGTTTGAACTCTTGAACCGGAAGTTGAAACTCTATTGCCGGTTGAATGCCTTGACCACTGCGCTACGCTAGCCCGCTTATTACGGTTTTCTCGGATAGGCTCCATATTCGTAACGTTACAACATGTATGTTTATATGCGTGTGTGTATCCGATATATATATACTGTATATATATAGTATATATATATATATATATATATATATATATATATATACACACACATATATATATTAAATTTAATTTTCTTGTCGATTGAAAAGATATGGAAAACTGATAAAAAGATTTCAGTGCGCAAAAATCGCGAGCAGTTGTACTGCGCGAAAATGCATTTTGCCCTTGTCACGGATATGTACATATAAGTGTCCATGTTCTACAAGACCCGTAATCTTGGCAGAAAGACGCTGACCGAGATCATCAACATTATGTACTATATATGGATCGGTTGATTGGACATAAAAATTCTTCGTTTCGATAGAATTATTATTGCAAAAAAGAAAAATTATTCGTGATTATCGTATGCGTACATTGTAGACACAATTATAAGGTATATGATTGCCGGATTCGAATTATTGCTCGAAACATATTTTATTCTTTTGTCGGGAACTATAGCTAACAAATACAAAAGGAAAATGGTTCACTGCAACTCCATGTGAATGAGAAAGTTTTTTTCATTCAAAATTGTGGTGTCATCTTATTCTTAAACCAGCTCATATAGGGCGACGAAGCATGAAAAAATCTCAAAAATTATTTTATTTCGCTATTCGTCCACAAGCAAATTAAATATTCAAGCCAGTACTAGCAAAGTGAAATATTTTTTTTGCAATATTTATGCTCTTACATTAATCGGGGAACCTGGAGTAGAATCTACAAAAAACCAATATTTCGTTGTGTTTGAAACGATGGGGATGGTGTACAATTCCTCTTTCCATAATTGTCATCTTATTCGCACACTATACTCGGGAGGTTTTTTTTTCTTGAAACTTCTTTTTTACATGGACGTGAATAACAGAGGGTAACCTCTTTAACTTATCGACTTCGACCAGTGAGATTTTCCTGCTAGATTAATACTAACCAGTCTGTATGGTACACTAAACAAAATATTTGTTTCTCGTTTTCCGATTTTTTAATACAAAATGATCGTCTTTTCTTTAACCACTTTGAAATTAGGACTAATATCTCTTTAAATTACCAAAAGGTCCGATTTGTTTCCGACACAACACAATGTCTTAAAACTCGACGATTTTTCAGCGTCCTACTCCACGTTTTCCTCTCAAACTTGAAATAGAATTTCGGAGGGAAGAAAATTGTGTTCGGTATAGTGAGGCTGTGAAATGACGAATTCCGCCAAAATATTCCAATGTAGGTAATAATTCGCTTTCATATTGAAATCGACAGATAAGCATAAAATGTTCAAAGCCTATGCATGGGCTGCACGATATGCAATACGAGAGCGTTTTGATTTTCGATTGTGTTGGACACATCTGTAATTTACAGCCTCTAAATATTCACAATTGGTTCTGCCGACTTCTCCCTAACGCGGCTTTTTAAATTTCCAGCTAATTCGATGAAAATATATTTTCTTGGAAAACAAAATAGTAAAAAACATACAACGAGGCATAGTAAAACTGTTTTTATTTTTCCCACTATTTTGGCCGGTTGTTTCGAATCGAATACGTGCGGGGGGGAGGGGGGGTCCGGGCACAATACCGAGGACTCGGAATAGAATGCCGCTCGTAGAGGACGATAAGAACAAAAGGTAAATTTCCTTTTCCCACACGCAAACCACGAAACGTCACAAAGGACTCAATGTGAGTCACGTAAATGTCATCTGCGGTACACCGCCTCCACTGTACTGTAAACATTCGGAAGAGTAACAAAGAAAATAGAAGAGAAAAGCAATCCCACGTTCTCGCAGACTGTACACGCAAAAAAAAAATGTATACGGAAGAGGCTTAATTCTTATCATAATGCCCTAGCCGCCAGCTGTGATTAATAATAACACGAAGTACTAGAACGAAGTAATGAATAAAGTGTGAACGATATACGCCGTGTTCTCTTGCACCAAGCTAACCGCAAGTAGCTAGCTAGGAGAGAATCACGAGATGTGCGTCAACGAAGATCCGTTTTTTGCTCCGCAGATCTTGTTTTTCATGATCTGCCGGCCAATAATGAACCCTGAACACGACATCGCGGTTGGTCAAAGTGTACAGTCGTTTTGTTTTTCTTCCGCTTAACCAGTCCTCGTTGTATCAGCGTCACATACACTACCGGTCCAAAGTTTTCGGACACTTCGGATAATGGCAAAACTTTCGATCATCGGATAATTGACAAATAATGTTAAAATAATAAAATTCATTTAAGTTATTTTACAAAGATACTATGTTGTGCTATACAATAAATTTTATTATTCGAATATAATTTTGCAATTATCCAAAGTGATGGAAAGTTTTGCAATTATCGAAAGTGTCCGGAATTTCTTTACCGGTAGTGTATACGTACAGTCTTGGTCAAAAGTATTAGGCACCTCATATTTTTAAACATTAGCGGCGAGTTTTCTTTCTCGAGATACTTTCCGTGCACTTATCGACCTAAAGTGTCGCGAAACAAAGTTCTGTACATCGAGCATTACTCGAGAAGAAACAACGAAGGGTGTCGCTCGTGTGGATACAACTTTTGGGCTTTCTCTCTTGGGAAAAACAGAAACCTAAAATATTAATTTCGGAATTCAAGCGTTTCTGTTGAATGAAATACCAACGAAAGCAGCTAAAATCATTATCCGGGCAACACACACTTACTGTGGGCGGAAATATATCAACATCTCTTCGAGGGCGATTGTTTTAAAATAATGTGATCCAATGAATCCAACTTTTAAGTAAGGATGACTTATCTACTACTATGTACTTAAAAACCAAAATACGTGATCGAAATTAATGTTCACCGAATGATTCGGATTTCTTTTGCGGACATGGACATTCTTTCTGTCGTTTACAGGTTTTTGGCATTGTTGGCATTATTTGGCATTGTCACATCTTTCGAAACGAAGTGAACAATACAGTCCAGAGTGCACGGTACTAACCACAAAAGATGGAGGAGACAGCATCATGGTATCCAAGATGCACTAATTGCAACTTCGAACTCTCTTTGCTCAAAAAGTACTTGATAAGAAATGATTACAAATGATGTTTTTACAAAAAAAAAATGTGCTACCAGAATGTTCAGCAAAAAATATGGGTTCTCGTTATGAGTTTTGACTTCGGTCCTCACGTGACTTCGGAAGGTACGCGCAAAGCCAAATTCGGATTCGTATATTTTTACCCCCTCGGAATCAAAGAAGTTGTGTTTAAAAGGTTTTTTTTATCAGAACGCGTACTTTTCGAGGTTCCAGCTTATAACCCTTTGAATGGGCCACCCTGTGTATACAGTACAGTGACGTATACATTGTTTTCGACCAGCGTGTCGAGTTGAACGATCACTGACCTTATTTTTCACCTTCGCAACGGTACTGCTGAATCGATCAGAATGCGCAGTTCGCAAAACCATCCGCAAAACTTTTTTTCAAAAGTTTGTGATGCCATAATGGCGATTAACAACTGTATAATGATTAAAGAATTCATTTTATAAATCCACAGGATGTTGTTCGGCTCCAAAACAAAACAAAAACAATACTTAAAAAAATAAAAAAACGTTTCACAACCTATATACCACACCGCAATGATGTCATGCACGCTGTTTGTTAACTAATCGTTCTCTAAAAAATCGAGATTGCGAAAAATATTCGTACTTTGACGATGCGACTGTGCCGTTGAAACTAAATGGCGAGAAAAAAAAACATTAAAAAAAGATTGAAATTGTGCCACAGTTGGCAGCAATTAAATATCGGAATGCTTGCAGTCCGAAAAAATTTCGGCGCGAGAGACAAAACGATTCCAATCGATTTTTACTTCCGACACAACTTGGCCGTACATAAGAAATGTCAATAGCTTTGACCAAAATATCTGGAAGGAGAGCCGAAAGATGTAAATATCTAACGCATGCCGTTTCGCACGCTTAGCCTTGACTCATATGCGATGGTCGAGATTTAATCGAGTTTTAATCGGGGAGCAACATCTCTATATAATCATCGATGAAGTTAACGATAGTGATAACAACATCTATAGTTAACTCTTTCCACATGGGAAATGTATCTCTGTGAATGACAACACAAGCTTTCCTCTATAATAATGTGCGGGTTGCATACTCTGCCACTCAGAATTTAAATGATGCCTTTCATATACGAGTAATGCTTGTGTCTTTTATGTTTGCTCTCACGGAGAGTCTTTTATAAGTCCGATGAATAGTCAGTATCACATTGGACTGAGGCATGAATAGCCCTATCCCGAAAAGTCGAAAGATGTCTTCGGTCGATCAACTCTGTTCCCTCTTCGTTGGAATTATATTGAAAAATTGAAGAATATTTTTAACAAAATACTCCTGGCACGTAAGATATTTGGAAATATCGTCGCTCGTTCACGTTCCGGTGCTTTTCACTACAACCGCAGAAATCATTTCACGTTTCTACGGTTTGGGAAACATTGCTAGTATAGCGGCGCATATTTGTTGCGGGTCGGTCTCGTGCGGATTCAACGCCATGACAGCTTGCACTTGTTCCTCTGGGAATATGTTGGCGAGATGATAATGAAGACGTCGACGGGAATCTTGGGCTTGCGCATCCCATGCCGCCTGTATATTTGAGCCTGATGGCGACGGGAGCAGATTTAATTGCGGGTCCGAAGTACCGAGACGATGAGCTCGCGCTTGGCTGGTGATGTTCGTGCCACGTGGTGGCCAACCACGGTACGAGTCCGGAGCGGATGCTATGCGCGTCACGTGCTGATGATTCGGATGTTCCGGTCGTTCCCATCTGCCAGAGAAAAGAGTCAAAGCAATTATTACACATTCGCAATGCTGCTCGACAGGTTTTTAAAGAATTTCCCATTGAAGTCAATTACGAGAAACAACGAATCGACGACACTACCGTCAAAAAATAAGGGCACACATTTTTGAAATTTCGATCGTAACGAAAAGTTATAAGACTCGGCCGAAAAGAGAAGCAAAGGGTTTTTTTCGAGCTATTATACTATTCGAAACATAACAGCAGAAGCTCGATTTGGCTTATTTGTTATCTGCTACTTTTTTAATCTACTAAGCAACCTTCAATGTGGTTGTATTTTTTGCAATTCCCTGCACGCTTGAACTCGTGTAATATTTTTTGAGGGCAAAAGTAATTTTTCCTCAGAGCGACTTGATAAGGCCGATATCACTCCCGCTTCGCGTTTACATTTTATTTTTTCCTCGTTTAACGTTTATTAAGCTTGTAAAAAGTAGGACAGTTGTCTGTTCGAAATATCTCGAGGTAAAGAAATTCGTTAGAAGGACATTAGATTCAAGTTTTAAAAGATGTATATATATTTTAGAAATCTTGCTGTGATGGCTTGTTAGTTGAACAACCACGACATATGTGTCCATATTTTTCGAAAACTCTTTTTATTTTGGATCCCTTGTGCTAAAAAGATTCTCCTTGTACAGGTTTTCCCAAAAACTCACTTCATGCCAATCGAATAAGGTGTCTCGTTGCTGGCGTGCCTTGTCAATGGTCGGTGCTGTATATTCGTAAGGGGCGAAATTATGACAGACTGTTGGGGTAAGACTTGCTGCTGCTGACTCGTCGGTAATTGCGGTGCTTGCTGGGTTTGCTGATGGTACCTTCGCAGTTGATAGAGCCTCGGATCGCATGCCGGATTAAGTGTCAACTGACGCTGCAATTTTCTATGCAGGTTCGCGGGTTCTGGATCCGGATTATTGATTCGTGGGGCCGGCCAGCCCAAGGGAGACGGATATCCTGAAACAATAACGTCAATTTATAAACATTTATGAACTCTAGCGTAATTCAACCAAAAATTATACCCAACCGAACCATTCTATCGTATTCAATGTTTCTCTACCATACACACAGATGTTCCTTGAGGAGTAAGGATTCTCTGTTCTTTCGAATAAAGCAGAGGGAATCATTATTGCTCAAGGAACATCTATGAATACAGTTTTATGTCATGTATGGAAGAAATGTCGGAAAGTGCGAAAATATTTTTTTCAGAAACAATGTAACGCAAAGAGTAATAGTGTGCTGCAAACGATTGTATATATTGCCACATCTGGCACAGTCGTTTGCATCCGTATTCCTCAAGGTACATATTCGAATACGGATGTTAGGCCTGCCCTAGGGCAAATTTTTTCCCGAAAAAATCCGATTTTTTGCGGAACATTTTTCCGAATTTTTCTATGAATTGGAACAAATATGAAGAATTCCGAGTTTTGCGGACAATCATTTTTACGCAAACATCCGAGTTTCTCCGAATTTATCCGAATATTTCATCATTTTAATTACGATCACGGGAAAATCTCGGAAATTATATGAAATAAAAAATATAGATAAAAATAATCGTACTTTAGGATCTGCATTTATTATCATATCACTGCATTTTTTATAAATATTCTGGCCAACAAATTTCAAAAAACGAAGACTTTAAGGGGTAACACCACTGTAACGGCCTTACATAGGAAGCGTATCTTGTGATATTTTTTTTTGGCGGAAGAAAATGTGACAAACAAATAATACTTGCGGTATCTATTGAGCATATGTTTAAGTATATTGCTATAAATTTTTATCCGAAAATATTACAAAATGGCGCCACTGCAGCAATTCTTCCGAAGCATGTCGAACCTCTGCGGCACGCAGTATAACTGTGCCAATTTTAATCTAAAAAAAAGAATTTTGTTTTATTAAGTCTACATGAGTGTAGCTACTGAAGCACGTAGAGGATTTTCGATAAGTTAATTTAAACAATATTTATTAACAAATAGCTGTCTTTAAAAAAATTAAACATTTTTAGTCGAATACTCGGCAATTACTCAAAAATCAATATTTCTAAAATCCCCTACGTGGTTCACTAGCTACACTCATCTAGATTGGATAAAAAAAATTATTTTGTCCAGATTAAAATTGGCACAAGTTATACTGCGTGCCGCAGAACACTTTAGGTTCAACATGCCTCGGAGGAATTTGCTGCAATGTCGCCATTTTGTAATTTTTTCCCATACATTTTTTTTCCAATATACTTCAGTATATGCTTAATAATTATCCCAAGTTTTATTTATCTAAAACGGTTCGTGGCAGGCCGTTACAGTGGTGTTACCCCTTAAGGAAAATAATGTTTGCAAAAATTTCGGAAATTCATTATTTCTCAGAATTATGAGGGATAAAAAGTGTAATAAGTTTTTTTTACGAAAATCTCATTTTTATCATCTTTAAATTTTCTCCGAATATCTCCGCAGCCGTTCACTCAGGTCATAGGAAAAAGGGAAATGTCGGGAAAAATAATAATAATAATAAGTTTTTTCAACGAAAATCTCATTTCTTTTTATCTTTAACTGTTCTCCCAATATCTCCGCAGCCAGTCACTCAGGTCATAGGAAAAAGAGAAATTTCCGGGAAAAAAATGAGAAATCATGAATTTCCAGTAAAATATTTATTTTTGGGAAATAGACCAGTACTTGAATCTGTTTTAAATAATTTTTTCTCCGAAAATCTTAAATATGACTAAAATATGAGAAATTATGAAAAATTTGGAGAAAAATTTGCACTAGGGTGGTTCCACAACTCTCATTAAACGAGTTACCACAGCTTAAGAGGTTAGGATACTGTGAAAGTGATGAGCAAGCGTTTGTCACTTGAGGGAACTCAAATTAAAGAGGAACGTCCAACATATGGTGAAGGAATCGCAGATCGAAGGTAAGCTCATGATTCTAGCGATATTACTGCTAGAAAAACTGTCAACGCGTTTTTCTGGAAAGTATGTTTTTTGAAGCGGTGTACACGATTTCTCGCCATCCAATGGCCGGATTGACTTTAAATGTGGTATATTTATTGAGTGGAATAGTACGTTAGACTTGACCGACGTTTTTCTTCTTAACCTTTTCTTCATTAGTTGTTAGCAATAATGTCATTTTTCTTTGAAAAATCGATGTTAAAAATTCAACATTTTCGGGTCGCAAGAGTAGCCGAATCTCTAAAGAGCGAATGGGCCAATCGAAACGTCACTTAAGCCATTAAACTCGGGTTAACTCGTTTAACCGAGATTTAAGGGCGAATCAGCTAATCATAACCACGCATAGCGCACTGAATTTGGGTTAAGGTTCGGTTCCACAACTCTCGGTTAACCGGTTCAGATTACGCTATGCGACCTGCAACTTTGGTTAACTCCGTTAACCGAGAGTTGTGGATCCGGGTTTAACTCGGGGTGTGAAACGAGGACTTGCAATAAAATCGTTTCCGGTGTCCGCCTCTGATTTTGTTCAATCTTCGATACATTATTTGTCATCGAAATATAAGAGACAAGCATTTTTCTTATCGGCGGAAAAAACGTTTTTAAAGATTAAAAATTACCCTTGAAGTTGAACACCCTCAGACTGACTTTTGCAGTAGTAAACAAATTGTAGGATACTGCATATGGCGAATAATGAAAAATGCACTTGCTTAACTCCGCGGGGGTGAATTGGTAGAAATATATAGGGGTTGAAGATCGAAAAATATGTATAACTTAAAGACGTTTTTTTATATTCCAACGACACCAACTGCAGTTCAGAGCTAAAAAAAGTAGCAGATACGGGTGTTGGCGTTAAGAAAAAACGTTTGAGGGGTGTCTACCCCTATACGCCAGGTAGACGTTGTGCGTCTTTCAAATGAGCGGAAGGTGTTTCTTTTCTCTTTTCCATAAGATCAGCCATTTTCGAGAACACACACGGTCACTTGGTCGATATGACTCTGTGCCATGAGGCGAAGTAGAAAATGTACCACTCGACAATTAATCCGAGAGAGATAGTTGTGACTTTCGAACCGATTTCTCGGTAACGACTAATATTTAAGGTAAAGGAAAGTTCTCAAGTTCTGCGTTCGAAAAATTTATTGAGCCTGATGCTTTGTTTTTTCCGGAAGAAACTTAACCATCCATGAGAAAACGCCGTTCGAAAATTTGTGAGCTTATGTTGACCTACATACCCCCAATGACATTTTAGCAGCGCCCGATTTTGGCGGACCAGGACCTCGTTTTCGGAAGGTCAAATACGGCGAAAATCCACAACAAATATAACATAATAATGAATAGTTGTATGTTCATGTGCATTAAATTATCGTGATGACGCCTATGGAAAGATAATTTTTCTTTTGTATTTCCAATTTCCTTTCGTGGGCCTTGCGACTAAATGGCGCTGGCATAAAAGCATGTTAGTTTATCGATAAATACGTGCAGAAGTACCTTGTGCGTTTTGTGTCGTCGCCATTTGTTGGCCATAGACAACGGCACTCGGTACTATGGTCGCGTCGGTGGTAACGTTCTCTGCCGATCTGCTCGTCGACACTGAAGACGATGTCTTGATGCCGACGGGCAATGCCGATCGCGCCTTGCAGAGGGGCTTATGCTTAGAATGAACGTGACTCGACGAGGTTGCAGATGGAAGTGGCAAACTGAGGCTCGGCCCGCGTGCTTGAAGATGACGCTGGGCATGCTCGACAAGTCGCTCCGTCACGGACTTCTGAGGATATAGACCACGTTCCGGATGGCGAAACTTACATTTGTTTCCATATGTGCATTTCTGAAGAAAAACATATAAAAAATAACGCTCCAGATGACGAAATTTACATTCGTTTCTGTATGTGCATTTCTGGTGAAAAAATGCTAAAAATAACCTAAGTCCACAGTGTACGCGCGTAAAGTAAAATTCGACGATTTCATTTTTGTTCGCTTCACTTATTTTCAGAGAATGATGAAAAAATTCGGATTCGAAACTTAGGGGCAATGCTAAATTGCTAAAAACCGATATGGGGAGTTTGAAGTTAATTAAAAAAGAGTGAACTTCATTGGAAATTTCCAATCGGCTTCCTAACGAATACACAAAAAAAGAAGAATAGATCTTTGTGCTTTGCTTCAATGAAAAAGTGTGGCTAACTTATAATCAGTTTTCTCTATTTTTTTTGTCTATGCCCTCAGTGGTGGAATTGTTTCAAGTTTTAGGATGAAATCTGCAGCGGAGTACCAAAAGGTTTCTTAACGCTCTACATAAACGGCGGCCTCAAAAGACAGGTCGACATTCAATTTTTTTTCTGACCAGAGTATTGGGATGACGAGGTTGCCATTTTACACACAATTAATACATAGTTTCGTCAAGTATAAGTTTAAAAAAAATGTCAACTGTTGATAAACAATAGAGTTATTTTTATTTAAACAAAGTGCTGTCATTGCGGTACGGCCAATCCGTATAGATGGTTCTGGCAACTACTGTGATCTGAAATGAAAAATGAATGAATGCACTTTTAGTATATTAATAAAATTTTCGTACGACTGAATACATTTTGGAATGTTGAAAATGACCAAAATGACAAGCTGTAGAAAATGGTTCAATTTTCGATAAAAAAAACAACTCTAACAACTTGTTATTATATCAGCATATGAAAAATCGTCCAGTCATACGATGAAAAAGGTTATAAACGGAATATATCGTCTCAGGATTTTTTTTCCGAGACAAACGGAAAGACAAAGAGAGCAGTGCAACATGGGCCTGAAGTTTGCATCGCTGGATTCCAACGAAAATTTTTTAATCTTAAAATTTTTTAATTAATTCTTTTCGGGCGCCTTTTGACTCCAGAATATCTGTAGAGACGATACAAAACGTTAAAAAAAAGTTTGTTGGCTCAATATCCACCCTTAATAAGGAGTTAAAAAAGAAAAAAATGAATATCTCGGCCGATAATGATATACCCAGTTTTTTTTATTTGCGCAGGTCATTTCTAGTACCTAAGGAAAGTCACAAAAAAATTGGCAATGATTTTCAACTTCCAGAACACACCTTTATGGGGGAGTGAAAGTCAAAAGAAAATCGTATTTCCGGCGGTAAAGGGATTCCCAGTTTTTTTTATTTGCGCCGATTGTTCCTACTACCTAAGAAAAGCCACAGAAAGAGTGTCAACGATTTTACACTTCCGGAACTCACCCGAATGGGGAAGTGAAAGTCGAAAGAAAATGGTATTTCCGGCGATAAAGAGGTTCCCAGTTTTTTATTTGCACCGATTGTTCCTCTATCGAGCGGTCTATCGAGCCCGCCGAATATAGACGAATAAAAAAAGGCTGTTGTTACGGCAAAAAAACGTTTGCATTCACCGCTCCCCATCTAATAAGAGGAAGTTCCGGATATTAAAATTCGTTTCACACGTCGGCAACTTCCTGTATCGCCGGAAAATAAAGGAAGAAAAACTCAATTTTCCCGTAAAAGGTTGTTTTCTTGCTACTTTGACTAAAAAGTTCCTTTACCAACGTTGTTAAACATTGTAACATAGTAAAAAGTCAACAAAAATGATCAATAATCGATTATTAGACGCGGAATAATCCCGCGTTGAGGAGACGCGGCCTGAATAAGAGTAGTGGGAGTAGCTTTGGCCGATACACTGGTTCGAAGTAGTGAAACACGCTTTTTCCGGTTCCACTAGAGATGTCGAAAGTACCCGAACCCATCCGACGGCACTCCAGCAATAACCGAACGAACAGACGATCAGGCGAGAGGAGAATCATGGCCTTTACTTACCAAGCATAACAAGACACTGCGCGGGTGCGAGTGAAAACTGAACAACGTCCCTAGTCCAGGGGAAGGCCCAAGCGAGAAAGCGCCTTAATCCCAAGTATAGTAGGGCGCGCTTCGTATGTTTATGGCATTTAATGAGCACGGCGTAAGGTTTCACTGCAAGCTCTACAATTCATAACGCAGAAAACATTGCATAATTGTCACGGGAGACGCGAATGCTGCGTCCTTGTACCCCCGACCCATTCCTGAACACAAGAGAAATGCGAAATATGGTAATTACGAACCTCCAATATATGACTGTACTAATGAAATGAGATTTTTATCGCAATTAAACTGAGGAAATCGGAATATGAAAACAACTTTCTTTACAATCGAACGATCGAAACTTCAACACCATCCTTCCGATGCGTATGTTAATAGTGCGACTTTCGGAACACCCGCACGGTTTAGTATTCATAAGATTGTGCTACTTTCTCACTTGCGATCAAGCATTTGCCCATAATTTTTATCCACCCGTTCCGTGCTTAAGCACTCTGGACGACTTTTTAGCTACATTAGGCTACTCTCGTAAGACAGGGAAATTCTTAGCCTTTGCCGAATCTTGCGCTATTAGTTATATGTACATGGTATGCGAATCACCATGTATCTTCATGCGCGGGTCTCACCACTATAAGTCGACGCGGCGTGTCAAACCTATCCCCACCGCTCTCAGCTGCCAGGGCTGTCGGAGCAAGCGATTACGCCGTCATTGGCAAATTTATATTTGGCCCCGATTTTGACACTGTGAGGCAATTTGACCCGGATAATAAAACTCCATCCACCTGCCATTAACAACCCTACAGTCGGTTTTTATCGAAAACATAATCAGGGATATATTTTCAACATTTCTTGATCTGTCTGCGCAATTGAATTTTGGAAAGTATAAAATTGAATTGTTGTGAAAAATTAGTTAAAATGTCGACTTTTGGATAAGTTACCATTTTATTTTCAATTCGTCCGGGTTAAAATGACCCAGCGTGTAACGGACGGTTATGCGGAATGGTATTCAGGTTTCCACCGTTGGAGTGCAACGAAAATATATTTTGTTTCGTATTGCCGTATTTAGGTTACGCAAATTACTGAAACAGTTTTGAGAATCCTTATGATAAAATTGTAAGCAAAAGATGCAAAAAAGATTCTAGATAATAATAAAATTAAACAGGGGGGGGGGGGGGATTAAGAATTTTAGTTGTATTTAAACGATGCAAACTTTAACACTATTATACACGAAATAAGTGCCGGGGAATAAAGTTTTTTCTGCTTAATCAGAAAAAATTAATTCTCCTATGAAGCGAAAAAGGAAAATGAATTCTTTTCAATTGTTCAACTTTTTTTGTTGCTTCACGCTGCGAATATTACTCAAACGTTTTTGGGTATTTTATTAAAGATTCACGAACTCAATTTGCAAAATAACCTCTTTGGATAATGATAAAAATAAAGAAACAAGATATTAACAAAAAAATCGTTGCATACCAATGATCAAAACTTTGATGTCATGAAAAAGGTCCTTTCCTTAAAAATATCCTTTACCAACGTTTTCGAATAATTTTAACATATAAAAAGTGTCGAATCAAAATCGCAAGAAAACGTGATCAATAAGAGCTCCTTTCCTGTGAAGAAGTCATATTCTTCGTCCTGAGGAAATGAGTCCGTGTCCAATCTATCCCCAACTAAGATGAAAGGCCTGTCGGATAAAAGTGATGAGGTTCAATTAGGTAGCTGAAGACATACAGCTTTGTAACAGGTATGAATGAATAAAAAATGTAAACATACGCGCAGGCAAGATGAGAATCAACGCCTTTTACTAAACGGAGTAGGGCGCGCGGGTGTGAGTGAGAGAGCACCATCCTCCGTAACATGGGAAGAAACCCGAGCGAGAGCGAGAACACACCATCATTACAAGTATAGTATGGCGCGCATCCTATAGTATGCTATTTGAAGCGAGTGTCGTACCGACCGAGCGGTGATATTTCGGTGACTCCTCGAGAGGGTTTTTAGGGGCTTCTTTGAAAGAGACCGCAAATTAAATTTTCAATGCTAATAGATTTGGCGGGGTCCACCGTTGTTCAAAATTGGGAATTACGGAAAAAAATCATTGTAAAGCTAAGTCCATCTGACTCCTGTTGATAATGTGTTGGATAAATTTCCGAAAAGCTGTTACACCCGATTTGGCTGAAATTTTGCACCGACGTTCCACCTAATATAATATAAAGACATCCCCAAAAGTATTTTTGGCGCATTCTAATAGGTCACGAGAAATCGAAATCTAAAGCTTATTTTTTAGCCCGCGCGAGTATATCTACAGCGCTCGCCACGGCTGATCGAAATCCCCACTCCTCCGACTGGTGGTTAGCGTGCCGCGCTTATCCCTGAAGGTATATCTATTCTGCAACGGTGACCGAACAAACAAACCCAAAAAAAAACAAAAAACCCAAACAAATTCAATATCTCGTAAAGTATGGGAATGCGCAAAAAATCCCTTTAGGGGATGTCTTTATATATTAGATGGAACATCTGTGCAAAATTTCAACCAAATCGGATTTAACAGTTTTTCAGAACTTCACCCTCAGATATCTTTCTTCTATGATGGAGCGAAATTCTTAATTCAGCGGGACCTATCCCCAGTATAGCACATTTCCTACATATACGATCGGTCTGTCGGCTGAGAGCGCTGGGGGAAGGCTTGGCACGCCGCGCCGATTTGTCGAAGCCAGACGTATTTACTCGCACACGAAGAAATACGGTGACTCGCCCGTAAACGCACCGTGTACAAGGCTCACTACACATATAAAATGTTTATCGTATTGCGAGTCGCCGGGGCTGCCAAAACTCAACCGTGGCACTCGAGCAAGATGAGAGCACGTAGGAAACGTAGGCAGACGCTCGAGCGGGAGTGAGAAAGCAGTACAACCTCAAGAATGGTAAAGCGCACGGGTGTGAAAAAAACGCTCCATTCACACACGTAAAGGAAGGATGGTGTTGGAGTTTGTTTTGTTTGTTCGAACGTAAAGTATGATTTAGTTTATATTTTCGTTGCCACATTTTTACCATGATAGCTATTTTTCGCATTTTCAAATGTTCGATCTCTAAATGAGCATCTTGAAAAATGAGTAAAAAAGATTCTTGTAGGCAAAACTTTCCAGAAAAACTTCAGCAAATAAAAAAATTGTTATCACGCTCTAATGAAGTAAGTTTCAATCTTAGGAAAATACGTGGGCGTGAGGGAAATCGCCCGATGTTTACATACTGCAATACGGCGCGATTCTGGAAAAGTGCATGTTTCATGCACAATTATTTGCGAATTTGTTTGTGAAAAAGGGCCGAGCAGTTTCCTCAGCACGGTTATCGATTCGGCATGATGCAATTTTGAGAAAGACAATTGAACGAGTTGAGTATATTAATTTACATTAAGAGGGAATGGTACCCCATCGCGGTCGGTATGGTAGAACAATTATAGATACCCAACAATCTCTGAAACGGCTCTTCAAATCCCGTCAAAACTTTGCCAAACGACGTCAAATAGATAGACGAACAGCTGTCTTCCCCTCAAATTTTCTGGATTTGAGAAAAAAAAACGTAGATCAGCTGATGATAAGCCAATCTACGTTCTTTTCTCAAATTCAGAAAATTTGAGGGGGAGACAGCTGTTCGTCTATATATTTGATGTCGTTTGGCAAAGTTTTGACGGGATCTGAAGAGCCGTTTCAGAGATTGTTGGGTATCTATAATTATTCTACCATACCGACCGCGATGAGGTATCATTCCGTTTTAACAAGAAATTTACTGAAAAGATGATCAAATCGCCTCCAATTGTTTGTTCAATTGTTTAAGCCATGTAAGTTTATAATTGCGATAAGATAATGCCAATACCGTTACCAAATCTACCGGTGCCAAGAAACAAGTTGAGAATGTCTTTAGCGCCGGAGAAACAATTTTCATTGGACGTTCACTCCTCCATAAGAGTCTGTTCCAGAAGTTGAAAATCGTTGCCATTTGTACTAGGAGCAATCGGCGCAAATAAAGAAACTGGGAATCCCACTAACGTCGAAAATACGACCTTTTTCGACTCACTCCACCATAAGTGTGTGTTCCGGAAGTTGAAAATCGTCGCCAAATTTTTTGTGACTTTTCTTAGATACTAGAAATAACCTGCGCAAATAAAAAACTAGGAATGTCATTACCGCCCGAGATATTAATTTTTTTCTCTTTCAACCCCTTAATAAGGGTGTGTTCCGGAAGTTGAAAATCGTTGCCAATTTTTCTGTGGCTTTCGTCAGGTACCAGAAATGACCTGCACATGTAAAAAAACTGCATATCTCTATATAGCCGGAAATACGATTTTCTTTCGACTTTCACTCCTCCATAAGGGTGTGTTCCGGAAGGTGCCCATCGGTGCCAATTTTTTGTGGCTTTCCTTAGGTAGTAGAAATGACCTGCGCAAATAAAAAGCTGGCAATATCATTGTCGGCCGAGATATTAATTTTTGTCTCTTTTACCCCGTTATTAAGGGTGGATATTGAGCTACCAAATTTTTTTGAACGTTTTGTATCATCTCTACAGATATTCTGGAGTCAAAAAGCATTTGAAAAAAATAAATTAAAAAAATTAAAAAATTAAAAAAAATTTGTTGGTATCCAACGATGCAAATTTCAGACCCATAGTGCAATCTACATTTCACTTCGAACGTCTTACGTACGTCTCGCGAACGTCTTCGAACGTCTCGCGAACGTATCACATACGTCTCATGAACGTCTTCGAACGTCTTCGAACGTCTTCGAACGTCTTCGAACGTCTTCGAACGTCTTCGAACGTCTTCGAACGTCTTCGAACGTCTTCGAACGTCTTCGAACGTCTTCGAAAGTCTCACGAACGTCTTCGAAAGTATCACGAACGTCTTCGAAAGTCTCACGAACGTCTTCGAAAGTCTCACGAACGTCTTCGAAAGTCTCACGAACGTCTTCGAAAGTCTCACGAACGTCTTCGAAAGTCTCACGAACGTCTTCGAAAGTCTCACGAACGTCTTCGAAAGTCTCACGAACGTCTTCGAAAGTCTCACGAACGTCTTCGAAAGTCTCACGAACGTCTTCGAAAGTCTCACGAACGTCTTCGAAAGTCTCACGAACGTCTTCGAAAGTCTCACGAACGTCTTCGAAAGTCTCACGAACGTCTTCGAAAGTCTCACGAACGTCTTCGAAAGTCTCACGAACGTCTTCGAAAGTCTCACGAACGTCTTCGAAAGTCTCACGAACGTCTTCGAAAGTCTCACGAACGTCTTCGAAAGTCTCACGAACGTCTTCGAAAGTCTCACGAACGTCTTCGAAAGTCTCACGAACGTCTTCGAAAGTCTCACGAACGTCTTCGAAAGTCTCACGAACGTCTTCGAAAGTCTCACGAACGTCTTCGAACGTCTTCGAACGTCTTCGAACGTCTTCGGACGTCTTCGAACGTCTTAGAAAGTCTCACGAACGTCTTCGAACGTCTTCGAACGTCTTCGAACGTCTTCGAACGTCTTCGAAAGTCTCACGAACGTCTCACGAACGTCTTCGAACGTCTCACGTACGTCTCACGAACGTCTCATGAACGTCTCGCACACGTCTCACGTACGTCTCGCGAACGTCTTTGATCGTCTCATGAACGTGTTCGAACGTCTCACGTATGTCGCATGAACGTCTTCGAACGTCTCGCGAACGTCTCTTCAAGGTCTCACGACCGTCTCTCGAACATCCGACGAACGTTTCTCGAACGCCTCACGAACATCTTCGAACGTCTCTTGAACATTTATCGAACATCTACCGATGAATGTCTTCGAGCATCATCCAGCGATGATGTGAATTTATTTCCCATCATTGCCAAAACGAATTTCTTTTACATTTGAGAGCAATATTTTATACAGTTCTGTAATCCGATAACAGATGATGTAACAAAGGAAGGGGCGAGGAGAATGAAAAGTCACATGATGTTACATTTCGTTTCTTTGCACGAACCTTTACGATTCGACTACCAATTGAACATTTTAAATACATTTTGTAAGGCACCATTTTTTTCATGCTTTTCGCAACGTAGAGTAGAGCTCACATCTAATTTACAAGGAGTGAGATGCAGTCAGACGCGTGAAAAAAACGAGCATTTTCAATCATTTTTCTTTATAGTAATTAAGTTTGTTTAACAAAAGTGGTCACACAGACTTTTTATGTTATATTTCAACTTGACTTGTACAAATATTCAAAGAAAAATATTGATTATTTATAAAAATATCGCCATCTTTGTCGGACCCCCTTCGGCATGTAGTGGTTTGCGGTGACGGTCATAAAATTTTACTGGATCATCTGAAATCCAAAGACCAAAAAAAAAAAATCATTCGTTTAATAATAAATCGAGTCCTTAATTAAAGCTTTTTTTAATTAACAAAATGGCGGCCTCCAACAGATAACTTTCGATTTTCGACCAAAAAATCGCTCGTTTAATGTTTTTTAAAAATATAAATTTTCAACAAAAGTGAAAATCCTCCGATTAAGGACTAGTTTTTAATTATATCAATAAGCACATCAAATTTCATCAAAATCGATCTAGTGGTTTTTGAATTATAGTGGTCACCGACTTGAAAAACATAGTTGCGAAAAAAACGCGTTTAAAGTTTTTCGATGCGGATACGGTATTATATGTTCGTAAAATTTTGAGCGCGATGGATGAAGCTAAACTTTTTTTTATGTATTCTGATCCGCTGAACCCGAGTATCACGATTTTTTGCCGAAAAGTCGAGCGTTCAATTGTTTATAGCCAAATGCTAAAACAATTTTTCAAAAAATTAACGTTTTTTAGAATGAATTATTTTTTAAAAACATTTTGGGCAATTTTAAAACGAAAGTATACTTTATGAAATTTCACTAAGCTTCATAGTTTTTAAGTAATACGTTTTTGAACATTTCTGAAAGAGTTTTCCAATTTTACGCTTGATGTATGTATAGAAATACTAATCAAAAAATTACTTACATCGAATCATCAATTCCTGGCGCATACAATAGGACTTCTGCCGATGTGGATGCTTCCAAAATATCAATTTGCTGTTGTCTTCGAAGCATTTTGCCTTCCCGGGTATTATCGTTAATAATAGGGGGGGGGGGGGGGGCGAAACCGGTTGCTTGGAGCTGCCTTCCGCTATCTGCCATGGGGACCCGACGCCCCTTCACTAATTGTGGAATATCCCGGAAACCATTTATCGGATTGACTTGAAATTTTCAGAGAATATTTTCGAAACATCGTACTTCAGGAAAATGTAAAAAAATCGACTTTTCGAAAATTCTGACTGCTTCTCACTCCTTAAGGTATGCAGATCGCCAAATTCCACATCTAACGTTTCAATAACTATATCATTTTTCATATTTAATATATCATCTAGCCATTCTCGGTTTTCATGACCCTTAACATATACGATAAGATACATATCGTCTTCGGTTGGACCCACAACTGCAGCCGTTATTAAACCTTAAGCCATGCTATATGGAACGTTTCCATAGGCCCACTTTAGACCATGACGATTCCGAATCTGCTATGACGCTTCATATCTCTCAGATTTTGTGAGAAGTCTTCATGGTATGAGACTCGCGAAAATGTAATGAGAGAGTACACATCCCGCTCTCAGAATCGCTACTTCCTTCACGACAAAATTTCTTCCAACAATGAATCCTTGTAGATCGACAAACGTAGGTACAGTCATACCGAAGATGTATTGGCTCGATCAAGTCGGTAGCAAGGTTAATTGATGATTGACGTTAATATTTAAGAAACGCATGTTTTAATTATTTATTCACTGAGCGGGGGAGGGGTGGTACTTGCTGATCTATAAAATTTTCCGAATCACGTTGGTCAATGGACAATATTCAAAAACGCGATCGTGCAAGATCAAACAATAGGCAGTATGTGGTGGCAAATCGTCCTTACATTCAAACTCTATTCGCACATCCACGGTAGCATTATTCACAGACTCGTTCTGGCACGAGCAATCGGTAACCGTGAGAAGGCCATTATATTGAAACTTTGCGACAGTCAGCAAGGAATTATCACTATTACAGGCGTAATAAAATTTACGAAATCGAGAGTACATATTGAACAAAATGGCTAATCTGTTTTTGTCAAAGTCCAAATTCAAATCATCGTAAGGATAGGATTCCGAGTTGAGATAAAATTTAACATTGGCGAGTTTGCAGTCGTCGATTAATGTAATGTCCTTTGCCATAATTTTTTTTACCAGTCTGCAGCGCAAATATTACGTATCTTGGTTTCTCTAGCTGGGAGGCAGCTTTTGCGGTCCATAAATGTTTCGTTGTGCTCTGAAACAGTGGATATTCGTATAGATCCCAAGAGCGAAAGCTCATATTCAAGTATCGCCCACTTTCCAATGTTCAAAGTAATGACAATTTAGTTTTCTCATTTAATATTACGTGGGGCATACGCCATTGTATCTTGAACAATTCAACTTCTACCTCTACTAATAGATGATGACTGAATACGCAATTTTTATCATTGCGTGAACGTATCAGAATTAGCTCATGACGAGCATTGATAACTACACGCTTGTAATCTTCGCAGAATTCGAACAATATGTTGAAAAGCACACAAAATTTGAACTATTTTCCCCCATCATTATGTGTCACATACCACACAGCATTTTTGAAAGTATGACTCCTCTCAGGACTTAGCGAGATGTAGTTTTTAGTCGTGGTTGTTATTCCAACGTTTCGATTGCGATCAATCTTCACACCATCGAGCTCATAACGAACTTCATCAAACATGAATGCAACACAATTGTTTCCCAATACTATTATTGCTTGATCATCAGGTTTTTTAAGCACCGTGAACTTTCCCTCAACGTAGAGAAAACTTTCAGATGGTAGGGAGTACAAGTCTTGATATTGTATAGGAATTAGTATTTCATCACTGTGTCCAAACGTTGAGTTGGTATACGGATTGTACGTATGAGTTTCAATTTTGATGATACGATCGTCAGAGATTGGCTCCTCACTGATATTCAAGACATCAGTCATCTTTTCGCCTCAAGTATGTCATACAATAAATACCAGGAATTCTAAAAATTCACGATTCGCCGCACTGAGTTTCTTTTTTGCGGGTAATTTAACACTCAATGCCGCTTGTCTTCTCGCAAGAGTATTATCGCGTGCGATCGTATTATCTTGCGTAGAAATATAGTCTCTGGTGTATTCCGTGTCGTACAGAACGAGCATCACAAGCGTCGTTTTTGTACAAGATGTGCGATCTCACCGTAATTTCTTTTTCTTCAAAATCGAGTAGTTTCCCCTTTTGATCCACGATACGTATCGTTAGATCCATAATGCTCCGCACAACGATCGGGAGATAAATTATTTGCGCCGGCGTTTCCGATAGCTTATATCCTGGTAGTACACTTGGTGGAAATT
Source organism: Ophion costatus (assembly GCA_951751655.1). Classification (NCBI taxonomy): domain Eukaryota; kingdom Metazoa; phylum Arthropoda; class Insecta; order Hymenoptera; family Ichneumonidae; genus Ophion; species Ophion costatus. The sequence goes on along the minus strand of OX632363.1, from coordinate 13,393,997 downwards.
CATGTATCGTGTGTGCGTGCTCGCCATTGCAGTATGCACCAGTGGTGACATTACATTCTATACGGATAATTTTGACATTTATTATGTTTATTGGTATATCAGATTCCTGCCATTTCCAGGGATGCAGTATTCGATTTGATGAAAATCCCAACAGGGATCCTACGTTGTCGGGTTACTGAAATTTATTCTGTACGCACATTTGATTTCGCTCTTTAGTGTATTATGATTAGCGCGTAGCACGATTGGGTATTCGCCATTTTTATCGAGGTCATCGTTATCGACCTTTCGAGCAACAATTTCATTTTCAACATCACCGCTATCAGCCCCTTTGAGTAAAATTCCACGATTCAGATACGCATTAATGGCTCTCAATTCAAAGGATCCTTCAGGGATTATAATTTTCTTGTCATCATTGTTAAAGTAAAATTTGCTGTTTGATGAATTCACATTTGGGATTGTGTGATAAGTTTCGAAATCCGTCAAACCGAGCTCATAACAGCCAACATTGACGTCTATAGCGGAAAAGTAATTTACGGTTAGACGGCTACTCTTGCCGGTCAACGTAAGCGTCAGTGATATGTTTCCCTCGAATACAGAGCTGATCGACGCTTTGTCACGGCTTAAATACATATTGATCATCGACGTTTTGAAGAAATTGCAAACACAATTGCCCGCAATACTCTGATTATAATTCTGATAAGATCTTCGATTGTATTGTATTTCTGTGGTATTTGGCCCAAAATATCGCACCAACTCCTTGGGCGGTCGAAGATTTCCAAAACTATCAAAATATATTATATGACTCCTCCCCTTGGCATAGGCTACTCATTGCTTACCGGGGCCATCGGCATCATCCAAATTGACTATACCGCTCTCATCTAGTTGCACTCCACTATAAACGGGTAAATTATTGCGCATGAAGACCCTTCTGAAGAATGGTCTGCGTATGCGTCTGGCTAAGCGTTCCACTTGTACATTAGTTGTTACACCCATGGGCATTTTCACCGTATTTTGGCGTTTTTTCCTTAGTTGAAAATCCTCGTCCACGCTTGTAGGGAGTGAGATAGAGTCGATGGCCTTCTATAGCTCGATTATGACGTTATATTTCTTTAAGCTGACGTTGCGCCGCTTTGCTATTCCAGCTGCCCGACTAGCCAGTGAACCAAGAACTCCCAGCAATGGTAACATTGGTAAAATTCCACCACGCTTTGCCATCGGCAGTATTCTCTTCTTAACGGACTTTTTTTTCTTTGTCTTCATTTCCATGCCGAATTTCGTTTTTGTATTCATAGCTGACCAAACAATGATAGCTGCTGTTTCCTCGCCAAAAGTCGAATCGCTCGCAGTAATAGGTTTTCGTGCCGTTGTTGCAAGTATATTATCTGCAACGTGTCTTTCGCCTATGCGTCTGCTCCAACTGAATGCCTGGTCCACAAAATTGGTAGCCGGAAATATGTAGTGCGATCGGAAGTGCATTTATTGCACGATTTAACAAACCGTCGCCTTTTCTCTTAGGCATTCGGCACAATTGTTTATAAACGGTGCTGGACATTTGGTAACAATTTTGTTACAAAAGAATTTTTGGAATAAACTGCAATTAATGTGCCGTTAATCGGAGAATACTGCAGTCGTTCGACAGGCACAAAAACATTCTCGACACTGAGCGGATTTGGCCCGGTGCACTCCTATAAATACTCCTCACACGATGCATTTTGGGCGAATGTGTTTTTAGATTCGAGAGAGAAAACATGCGTTTCGTGCAACAAGCGACGGTGATTCAAGTGACCAGTTTCGACGATAGAGTAATGCAGGGCCAAAAAGTACGCAAGCATGGAGACATGCTGCCACCAACGATACGAAGTATTATTTGCGGTCCTTCAAATTGTGGTAAAACCAATGTTCTGTTAAATTTAATAGAAAGTCCGAATGGCATACGTTTTGAAACCCTATATATATACGCGAAATCGCTGCAGCAGCCAAAATATCAATATTTGGAATATCTGTTAACACCGATTAACGAAATTGGCTATTTTAAATTCTTAAATAATAGTGATGTTATCCCACCGCACGGAGCGCATCCGAACTCCATTTTTATTTTCGATGACGTAGCACGTGACAAGCAAAATACAGTAAGAGAGTACTTTGCGATGGCAGACACGCGAGCTTTGATTGTTTCTACCTTAGCCAAACATATGCCAAGGTTCCCAAGCATCTTATACGCGACAATTTAAATCTGCTGATTTTATTTAAGCAAGATCGTACAAACTTGAAACATGTTTGCTATGAACATGTAAGTACGGATCTGTCGTATAAAGATTTTCTGGTCTTATGTCAAAAATGTTGGCAACACAAATACGGCCTCATGGTGATTGACAAAGATAGCTCATTGACCGGTGGTCGATATAGAAATGGATGTTTGCAATACCGTGATCTAGTCAGTCGACATTGAAACACCAGCGGTGCAACGACCGACTAATAATTTCATGGTGACGATAATTGATGCTGATGAAAAGATTGCGAGGGAAATTGCGAAAACAAGCGACTCAATACGCAAAAAATATCAAGCTTTGAAGACTAGAAAAATGGAAGAAGATCTTGCATTAGAGAGACACTATCGATGTAGAAATGGAGTTTGCAATACCGTGATCTAGTCAGTCGACATTGAAACACCAGCGGTGCAACGACCGACTAATAATTTCATGGCGACAACAATTGATGCTGATGAAAAGATTGCGAGGGAAATTGCAAAAACAAGCTACTCAATGCGCAAAAAATATCAAGCTTTGAAGACTAGGAAAATGGAAGAAGATCTTGCATTGGAGAGACACTTTAAGCCAATCACCGAGCCTCTCAAGCAGATTGTTGAAAAATCAGCTACTGTTGAATCTCTCGGCCCGGAAATTGAATCGTTAAGCATGTCGGAAGCAAAGGACCTAGAGAAGAATGTGAAACATGGATCAAAGCCCGTACGTTCATTATTCCAAGATTCGCTGGTAACTTCTATACCGAATCATTTGAAACACAAGCGACGAAAGGAATCTCTGGATGATACGTCGATGGCTGCTGTACCCTTGCAACCAGCCACCATTGCTGAAGAAGACGTTTTTGAGACTACGCCCGAATCAATCGTGTCTTCAGTTCAACGACAATTACAAACGGCTGAAGGTTAAAATACATTGCGGGAACATTTAGATCCACTCGGTCAACAATATATTTCATCTATTCTTTTACAAGACAAAAGTTCCAGCATGGATTACGTATATGTCGTCAAATTTACTAATGAAGGAATGATGTTAGGCGATAAGCGTTTTGATGTGGATAATACTGATAATATTTTCATCGATGGCATAAAATACTTGGGAACCCCTGGACTCTATGAGTTAATATTTAAGAGAATTCCTGACGATGCAATGTACACCGAGGAAGACAGAGACCAATATGAAAGTATACTGTTGTCAACAAATGCACATCGACGTGGTGGCAATATACCCAATCCTGTATTGGGTAAAAAAGGCTTCAAGTATAAATATATAATTGGACCATTAACTTTCGACCGAAAAGCTGGAAGGGGTATAGAAATACTGCTCGCGATGACGATAAATAACAAAAAAATCGATTATGTGCATTGAAATGATCCCAACGAGTTGGTCGATCGTTTGCGATTGTTGGAAGCTTCACGACACGCGGGTAACAATGCTCACGATAATGAGATAATGTCGATTATTGAGGAACTTCGCGAAGCTGGTGGTTGATAATGAGCATTCCGTCGTCGCTAAAGATACCGAGATGTCGATCAATAAATTTGGATCATTGCTTGGAGCGCAGGATAATTCATATTATCAGTGAACTGGGCTAATAAGAAATTATACACGTGATAATGCTCTTTGTCTAACGTCTAGTGGCTTCGATGCAAGATCACGTAAAACACGAGGCGTAGCTCTACCTGAAGGAGATTACGATGCTGCTAATAAACGTTACGTGGAAATGAAAATCAAGCCGTTGATAGATCGCCTGGATGAATTTGAGACGAAACTCATTGCACTAGATGATACGCTTCGAATAACTATGAACAATACGTCCGAAACGATTCGGTATGTAACCGACGCTGTATCTGACACAACGCAGGAAGATTTCTGAAAATCGTCTCGTCGAACATACAATATTCTCGTAGTCGAAATGCGGCCGTATTCGCGTTTCAACGAAGGCTACAATTACATTCTCACTGTCATCGATGTGTTGAGCAAGTATGCATATGCCGTACCCCTGAAAAGTAAAACTGGCAACGAAATAGGTACAACTTCGGATTTCGCTCGAACAAACCCAACTGCTTTAATCGTTGAATGTTTGAAGTTGAATATATATGTCTTTATGCACGCAGAGGAGTAGCTCTATCTCACATGCATGCGATCGCTCACTCATTCTCGCGCTCTCTCATGCATCCGTGTAATCTGATCGCTTCGTATCTCTCAACGACACGGGTCAATCAACTTGAACCCTCCGTTCCAACGACTTCCCCCGCCCCGCGTGCCGCCAGCCGCGCCGCAGACTCCCCCTCGCCACGTGACATCATACCCCTCCCGCGCGTGACGTCACCCGCCTCCCGGCGTACACCCGTTAGGGCCGCTATCGCGACCCCCGCTCCTCATCCCCAACCCCTCTCTCGCGTGATGTCACCCCCCTCCGCGCGTGCACCCGTTAGGGCCACTATGACAACCCCCACTCCTCATCTCCAACCCCTCCCGCGCGTGACATCACCCCCCACCCGCGTGAACCCCGCGCCCCGCACCCCTCTCAGAGAACCTGCGTTAGAACTGTCGCTGCTATACTACTGGCATGGGAAATACGAATATGAAAGTGATTTATTTTCACAATTGTTATACTTTTTTATTTAAGTAAATGAGTTGTTCAAATGACGATTGTTATTAAAAGGTGAATTTTAGATAACATGTTTCTCTATTGGTAGACAACAAAAAAGAAATCTTACTGGGGTTCAAAAACTCCGTTAGTAATGGAGTTGTAAACAACGATGGTTTTAACCCTTCGATTGCACACTGGGTCGTTTTGACTCCATTTTTTTCAACTGACTTTATCGCAAAATGGGGTAATCTATTCGGCCACAGTGCGCCGTTCGAATGTTTCCTTCACTCCTACTCTACAGGTGGACACTCGGCCCTCATCCTACATCCTGCCCGCGTACTGCGGAACGCTAAAGAAAAAGGACCTGGGGTCGAGTCGACCCCGTTTATGGAGTAGTGCGGTGAAAGAGAAACATTTTTTTGTGACATTTGGTGTTTTATCACTTACTCATAAAACTGTGTCCGTTATGCAGGAGGGCTACGTGCAACGAACACTGAATGTACTTATGCGTCGATTGTGGTTAATGTGAATAATAATAAGTCATTGAAGTAGAAAATATACGGAAAATATACGTTTTTAACAATTAATCTGCCAAAGGAGTTGATTTTTTTCAATTTTTAACTAGCCCGAAAAAAACTCATATTGAATCCGAATAAATGTACTTTCCTAATAAATATACTTTTTGAAAAACGGTCGGCACTGTCTTTCTTTTCGTATCTACAAACCTTCCGCTTCAAAAACTACGGAGAATTTTTAAAAATATTTTGAAAAAAATTATAAACTTTTTCATGCAAGTACGTATTTTTCAACGTATCTCCCACTTTGAACCAATGTTTAGGCACGTAATTTTGGTTTTCTTAAAAAAGAAATGTTGGGCCGTAAAGTAATAATCATGGACTACAGAAAACGTCTCTACAAAAAAATGCATATTTACCGAAATACAACGATCTGAAAAATTGCTGGGGTCGCATCGACCCCATATGCATTCAGAGGTTCACGGCGGAAGTGTGTAGTCGAACGGTTAATGAGAGAGGAAAACGGAACTACGCATGAAGAATGACACCATAAGTTTTCGTTCTTTGTATCTCCATTACGAATAGAGTTAGCAAAGAAATGGGCACGATTATAATTTCCGTGGCGCCAAAATATGAAAGTGAATTTCGATAGAGTCGTTTACGAGAAAAAAGATTCTGCTGGTTTTAGATCGATATCTAGATTAGTTTTCAAGATATTGATATAGGAAAAAAATCGGTCATTTTGAATGAATTTTATTTAATTTCGTATACAAATAAGTTTTTTTGTCTTAGAGTGCCAGAATAATGGTGTGGGCGCCAGTTCGCCGCTCGAATGTGCGATACTTTCGCCTTTTACTGCACAATTCCGTGAAGCAGAACAATTTGATTCGCTTTTTTTTCTATTGCATTGGCGTGGTACTTCCGCCTTTTCCTAAAGATTTCCATGGAAAGTAACAATTTGATTGACTTTTTAAAATTATATTTGGGCAATACTTTCTCCTTTGCTTGAAGATTTCCATGGAAAGGAATAACTTGATGTATTTTTTAATTATACTTACGCGACACTTTCGCAATTCTCCTTGATCAAAAAGAAAATTCATCGATACCCCAGAAACGAATCGAGGTATGGATTTAAAACCAGCAAAATCTTTTTCCTTGTAAAGAAGTCTATCGAAATCCACTTTCATATTTTTGTGCCACCAACATCGCAATCTCCCCAAGAAATGAGACTTTCCTTTATTGCTAATTGATAAAGGAATCTCTTCTATTTGAAACTTTTTGTCTAAATTGCATTTTTTAAATTATAACCGTCATTTAAATAATGAGATTGTAAGTCCTTGGCATCCCTTGGCGTATAGACTACAACTTTTAAAACACGTGTTTGAAGAAAATGGATCATCAACCTGCGATTCCTGTGCCATATTAATAGTAAGCCTTCCACAACACTAGCACTGTCTTCGGCTTCTTTTTGGGCTACGGGACGAAGTTATCGCCTTTCTTTCGATGCATCCAGTGCACGCTTACAGTCGTCGTTGTGCGTTGCACATAGCTTTTGTGGCACTTCGCATAGGTATTCGGCCCAATTGTCAATTCCATGACTTGAGCACGACAGTTCAAGATGCGGTAGTCAAACGATGCATCTAGTTGTTCATTCATCGTACTTATTTCCAGCTCTTTCGCGGCAGTTCTCGAGTCATTGATCATCACTCGCCGATACTTAATGTTTTGGTGGAGACTGCTTTCTTTTTTTTTGTCCATGCCAGGACGTCCAGTACAATTGATCGAACTTGCCACTGCGCTCCAATAAGAATTGCACGTCAATCTGAACTTTGGCACTATAACTACGTGTGATAAACTGTGAAATAAACTGACCGAGAAATATCTGCTTCCCATTAGTAGAGTAGGCAGTTGCAACATTTTACCTGCAATGAATCGTATCATTCGCGTGTAGAAATTTGAGTCGGGAAAAAGCACTGCCCCTGATCTGCCTTCCCTAGATAGTAACAGGCTCTGAATCGCAATGTAACGGGTCTAAGGCTAGGTCCCGATCCGCCGCTCCCTTTCTGGAGATCTGACCACGAACGGGTCGGGGAACAAGTGGCAAATTACCAGGAAAGTCGTCGGGGGTAGATGGGAAATAGGCAGGAACAAACGAGAAAATTAAAAATGACCTTTTGGCGGTTTTGAATACTTGAGGGGGTAAAATCTGTAGTATATTCAATATAGTATTTCGACTGCGAGCTGCAGATTTCTTCAAATTAAAGAATTAAATGAAGTTCCCGCAAATGACGCTTATTCGTCCGAAAACTCGACATTGTCGCGCGAAAAAAAATTATGTGATGCTGATACAAAATCGCTAATATTTCAAGGTTATGGTCTTGTCAGATGTCCAACCTTACGATATGACGTTTTACATCTGACAATTGCAACCATAACCTTTTGGTGGGGCCATCTTTTGTCAAACGGCAGAGACTTATTTGTACTCCCAATACTATAAATATTAATAATTTACCGCGATAATGTGATTACATTTATTGTAATTGTATCCTTCATTACATCAGCATATATTTTTCGTCAACCGTTGTAATTTATTCTTTATGATAGCGTTGTCAGGCGTCGATTATCGTTGACGAAAATAATATGATAATGAAACGGAACGTACAATTACAATGAATTTAATCATATTATTAAATATATATTTTTTTTTATTGCCTCTGCTACGGCGATCGCTTCCGCTTATTGTAGCTTCCATATACGGGGTACTTCTCCTTATTACATTCCCCACCATTTTTCTCCACTTCACACCCCCAATCGATCCCCACCTTCCGGCTGTAGCCGACTTCCCCCTCTGTATCGCATTCGTCATGACATTTTCTGCCATGGGTATAGGGAAACTGCGGAAAACCTATACCGATACAGCCGGTCCCGAGTTCGCTTCCCAGTCTCGGAACTAGTCGCGTTTCGTCGAGAAATAAATCGCAGACTACAGTCATATACACACGACACACGTACGTACCGGTCCATGCGCGCGACATTCGTGTAGAACTGGAGCCTCGTCACGGCCGTATTCATTTTTCGCCGAAACTACGAGTCGGTGATTTGAACCCACGACCTCCCGATATGCTGATTTCAGAGGCAAGCACCAAGAAAGGATTTAGTTATATTCCTGGTCTGTTCTATGAAAGGACCCGGTTAGGCAAATCCATGGTCGTGTATACAGGCCTGGACACTCCGTCCAAAAATGCGTGCCTCTAAGTGACGCCTCTCTTTGCGCATTCCACTGTGGTGCTAGTGAAGGGGAGGCACTTTTGTTTATACCGCGTTTACGGGGTATGGCATGCTTATAGTTGGGGCTACAGTTGTATATACGTTGTGGCCTAACCTCATTTTGGCGGGTTGGTTTCGAATGTATCGTAGCCATGGTTTATATCCGAAGCGAAATAGAAAATGACAAAGTGTCTATTTATTGCGATGCCGAAGCCGCGCATGATTCCGGGATACAGAAGTGGATAAATAAATAACCCGGGGCACGTCGCATTATTTAAAATTCCCAATGATGGAGAGTTCTGTGCTAAGTGACTGGAGGCACTAACGACAGAAGTAAGTGAACAATTAAATTAGCGATGTACAAATTTACATTTCGACGATTTTCTTTCGATTGCAGTTCACTACTATTTGCGGCTTCGTATGCGCCAACTGGAAGCCCAAAAGCGCGGCACGTCCAAAAAGTGGTGATATGAGAAAATATGCGAAATGATATACGCATTAGCGGTACAGGAAGGCGTACACCTTGTATTTTAAAAATAAACAAGTATTAAAAACTTGAAACTAAATGATTAATCTTTATAATCCCTTCCACTTTCAGCATGTTTTTTTTGTATTTCAAACTATGGTCAATATTCGGAAATGGGGCTCACGCTAGAATCAGGTTAATTTTTTTTTCTTATTTTTTGTTTGGGTTTTATATATTTATATATACATATATATTAAACGATTCAAACAAAAATTAGCATGATTCTAGCAGGAACCCCGCTTCCGAATATTTACCCAAACTATAATGTACGCGTAAAAAAAATATAATTGCATTGAGCGATACTTATGTCGGCCTATCCAGATCAAAGACGATATCATTAACTCATGGCTCATCGCTCATATTTTCGATTTATGCTTTTAGTTTTTGTGTTCGACTCATTATTTAGGATGTACGTATTATTTTTTTCATTACGGCCACGTGAAAGGAAAGACAATGCGCATGAGCGCATACATCGCTCTCTGTCGCACATGCCTCCGAGATAGCAGCGCTCCACGCTTTTGCGGCCAGTATTGCAAAGAGTGGCGTGAGATAGAGGCACGCTTTGGGGTACACGGAATATGCGGGAGTGCCCAGACCTGTATATACGACCGTGGGTAAACCCGACGAGGCAAGCCAGGCCTGGACCATACGTGAAATCGGGAATGCCTGATCACATTTCTGCAGGGGATTGGATTCAATATCGCGTGTAAAAATTTGAGCCGGGAAAAAGTATTGCCCCTGATCTGCCTTCCCTAGATAATATCAGGCTCTGGTTCGCAATGTAACGGGTCCAGCCCCCTGACACTGGTCTACTATTCCTGTACGATAAATGAAAACGCGTTTTGTCCCGGCTTTTTAGTTCTTGAAATCGACACTACCTAGCGTTGGCTGTTATGTGACAGCCATCGGCTCTAAATACTCCGATCAGCTGAACGATGCGATACTTTCGTGAAATATACTAAGTTGATAATGCTAAGCTGAATAATTCAATTATGATTCAAATCCGTCATAGACGCGAATAATGGTTTACATAAATTTATATACAATAGACTTTTATTCGTGTAAAATAATCGAAACACCAGTTCAGCATACATGGTATATGCATGCCTGTCACACGGCTACTAGCGCCAATGTGCGGCAAGGACATTTTGCGAAAAGCATATATCTATCAGTCTCAGGGAGCTGAACGGGTCTAAGGCTAGGTTCCGATCCGCTGTTCCGTCTCTGGGGAACTGCTCAGGAACGGGCTGGGGAACAAGCGAAAGATTACCAGAAAAGTCGTAGGGAGTAGATAGGTAAATAGATAGATTATATAGATATAGATAGATAGAATACATAGAGAAGACGGGCAAATTAAACATGACGTTTCGGCGTTTCTGTAATCCTTGAGGGGGACAATCGGGAGTGTATTCAATTTAGTATTTCGACTACAAGATGTAGAGCTCTTTAAATTAAAGGAGTAGATCAATTCCCTACAAATTACGTTTATTCGGTTCAAAATTCGAAATTGTCGCTCGAAAAATGATGTGATACTGATACAAAATCTCTCTTCTAATATTCGAAGGTTATGGTCTTGCTAGATGTCCAACCTTACGATATGACGTTTTACATCTGACAATTTCGACCATAACCTCCTGGTGGGACCATCTTTTGTCAAACGGAAGAGACTTATTTGTACTCCCAACACTATAAATATTAATAATTTACCGTGATAGTGTGATTACATTTATTGTAATTATATCCTCCATTATATCAGCATATCATTTTCGTCAACCATCGTAATTAATTCTTTACGACAGCGTTGTCAGGCGTCGATTGGCGTTGAAGAAAATAGTATGATAATAAAACGGAACATACAATTACAATAAATTCAATCATATTATTATATTTGTCACGTCGCGACCAAATGCGCACTATGTATTTATTTTTCTCGCTTTCCCTTATCTTGTTGAGCTCCGGCGAAGACGCAGGGTCTACCCGCTTTCCCATGGAATTCGAGGACAACCACTAAGCCTAATACCCGCGATAGCGGCATTCTCATTTTTTGACGGATCTTAATATTTTTATTTGGAGTTAGGCCTATCGATAATACAATGAGTAAGCATCTCACGTACTTTCCCACGCTAGAGCACAGCTGTCTTAACCATATCAAGAACAAATATACGGGCAGAACTAAACGTCCACTAGGACACTTGAATCGGAAAACCGACCCTGTCATAAAACACGACGTGCACTCGCGAGCCTTGGTCAACAAGCCCTATCTCGAGCGCACGTTTTTGCTGCAGACAAGGCCCCTTTTCCTCCCCGTATTTTTTCATCTTCCCGTATAAAGAAACGCAGCTCCAATTCCTGGAAATAGAGCGACAGTTGTGGCTATCGCAACCTACTGCCTGCTCCCACTCTCATCTCGACCAATAATGCGAGTTGTTACCCATTTTTCACCAATCCAAAAGAATGCACCACCAAAAGTGCACTCTTCCAGAGACTCCTTCACCACTACCTCAGTATCCCAAATTTCCCTACATCGTGGAAGAAACAAATCATCGAGTCAGTGTTCCATCACCACTCGTGGAAGTCAGTCTTCCAACAGTATCTAACTATCACGCTCAGCATCCATCGAGTTCAGACCTCGAATTTTGACAATACCCTACGAGTTCTCGTAAAGTCTACTTAAAATCGTCTTATTTCAGAAAATGTTGTAAAGTCTCAACGCGACTTGTAACAATTTTCGGAGGTCTCAAAAGAAAAATTTACTAACATTCGAATCGTATCATCGCGTCTTGTACTTGTAAATTGCTATCCAAATCAGAACTTCGTCTCGCGGTAAACACACCCATCCATAAAATTCGTGTCACATCGACGAGTTATACCTGCGCCATCACCACTGTAACCGAGCGTTCCAGTCTACCTGCGAAGGCCCCGCACTTGCGAGTTACTACAACACTTCAACGATCAATGTAAGCGATTTACCACCTTTTTTTTTGTATATTTTCAGTATCTAATCGAATTTACCAAATTGGTTGATTTCAATAAACCCCGAGTCGATAATATTTAAGTCTGTCCAATTATTCCTAAATCGGATAATCGCATCATCTTCTTTTTACCAAACACAACTCCTTTCTACCCTCATCCCGAGCTATTGCGCTTGGCGTAGACTACAAAGAGGGAAACGCAAATATATATGCCCACGTCCCTTCAGGACGTGACATATTTAATTATTAATATCTTTGATGACGCAAAAAGTATTATCTAATAATAGGTCGGGATTTGATAGTCAATGTTCTGCTCAGGGAAGGATTTTGTTATATTTCTGGTCTGATCCATGAAAGGGCCCGGTTAGATAAATCGGACGAGGCAAGCCAGGCCTGGACCATACGTAAAGTCGGGTCACATTTCCGCCTGGTCACATTTCTGGACGGGATATAGTATACCGTTAAGGGGGGATTGTCTTTTTTTTTCGCAAAATTTACCGCTTTTTGGGAATTTTTTTGTGAAGAAAGTATACAACGGAAAACTTGTGAAACTTGGCATATAGTTTTATTGATCTGTTTACTACATACAAAAAATTTTTTAAACAATTTCATCAAAAAATCCGCCTCCCACGCCCCTCGACGCGCGATGGTCCTTTTTTGATGGTGTGCACGATTTCTCAAAAACTATTCAACCGATTGCCTTCAAATTTGGACAGAATGCTCAGCTGACATCCTTTTATCGTTTGATGAAGCAAAAATGCAATACGTTTAATAGTTTTTTATTTATAACAAAAAATCGATCAATTTTTTTCGAAAAATCGATACTTCAAGTTCAAAACGTCACGAAATCGTCACTTTTTTTTCCCCCTTCATCGAACGATAGCTATATGTGTCTAAAGTAAAATGCTTTTTGGGTTTTTGTTGCAAGATGAACGTGAAGGCTGTAATCGTGCACACCATCAAAAAAGGACCATCGCGCGTCGAGGGGGGTGGGAAGCGGATTTTTTGATGAAATTGTTTAAAAAATTTTTTTGTATGTAGTAAACAGATCAATAAAACTATATGCCAAGTTTCACAACTTTTCCGTTGTATACTTTCTTCACAAAAAAATGCCCAAAAAGCGGTAAATTTTGCGAAAAAAAAGACAATCCCCCCTTAAATATCATTCGGAGACGGCTAGCCGCCCAGGGACGACCGTTCCGCACACCGCTCAACAAAAAGTTAGAGAGGTACCAAAAAAATATTGCTTTTTGACGGAAGGAAGCACACTTTCATTTGCATTGCATTGTCGAGAAAGAAAAATGGTTATAAAAATGTTAGTTGCGAAAAGATTTTGAATATTTTTCGTACTACTATAGTCTTTTATATCTACATTGTTATACGGTTTTGAATTGTTCCCTACATTCAACCTTAAAAAAAAAAAAAACGAAAAAAACTCACCGCGAAGGGCTTCACGAAAAAAAGCCTTGGACAGACTACAAGTGTGCCACCACTTTGTATTGAAAAATAATGTTTGTATTCTTTTTTGTATATATTTTGCAGTACTAATTGTAAATTTTCAATAAAGCACATTATATTTTTCTTTGAACCAACATCAAAGTCTCCATGACACACTTTTCGCCCGAATGTGGTGTTGCGCCTTCTGTTATCATAAAAGGGTTGTAAAATAATTAAACAAAAAATTTCGAAGACAAAAAAGAAATGAAATAACATTCAAGTTTACCTTATAAAATTCATTGTTTTACCAAACAAAATTTACAAACGAATTGCGAAAATTGGATACAGGGTTTTTTTTCGCTATAATCGTTTTACCTTGGCATACGGGCATGGAGGTGCGGGATCGGTTCTTCGGGGTCCTATTTTCAAAAAATTGTCGAGAGTCGGGCCGCTTCTCCCCAGCGGATCATCCGGTGGCATAAATCGATCGTTCACGAAGCTGTACATGAGAATTCGTTCCTCGATGACCCTACGAAATTCTGGACTCTCCTGTGCCAGATCCCTGTAATTGTCATTGCTGACGACGATACCGTCGAGCTCGGCTGCCAGTCGAAGGATGTAACGATCGTCGTAACAGACCATGCGCTTGCCTCCGACGAGTCTGAATAATCAGGGAACCGGAAAACAAACACCTTCAATCATTTCCTACAATCAACCTGCTCGCTCCGGATTGAAAATTTAAAAAACGGTACTAGCTGGGGTGCGATTCCCGGCAAACTGGGCAAGTCGACACAAACTGTGACAGATTTGCATTTGAAATTTTATATTCAACATTGTCGTAAAGTTTTTCTTTTCCTAATATTCTTTCGCAACTCCAAGTGTCGGCCCAGGTTAACGTTAGTGGACAAAGTAGATCGTTGCAGAAAGTTTCGTTCGTAAGGAAACAAACACAACATTTCGACATGCCTGGACGGTGTAAAAACGAGAAGTCGATCTCTCTCCAATTCGCCGAGTATCTCTTGATCGGCGATAGGATTGTCGGGTCTGGATGCTTCTTTTCTCCATTTGGGTACGAAAACCGTGATTTCTTCGTGTCCTCGCGAGCGAAACCATTCGACGCAAATTTTTATGCCGCGGCACGAGAATATTTCTTTGTTACCGTGGCTCATCGCGACGTTACTGCCGTCAATAACGACGGGTCTGAGACCGACGGTCGTTGGATAAGAGTATCCGGCATCGTTGATTCCCAAATCAGTATCGAAATAGTTGTCGGGCTCGTCGGCCGTTGACTCGGCCAATTTGGAGCTACTGGCACCGAGTTTTATGAGCTCGGCGAGTAACTCGTTTTGGCCAGGGTCGGGTCCCAGTTTGTGGAGGGCCGCCTGTACGAGGCGCTCCGTGTAGCCAAGCTTTAGAGCGAATTCAACCCTTGCCGTGTAACCGGGGTTTTGAATGGGAGGCGGTACTTGGACGGTTACGTACTCGGCGAATTCGGCCGCCAGGGTATCCGAGGTCGTTCTGGAGACATCCGTGTGCGTGGACGACGAGACCTGCGATTCAAACTGCGCGTGTACCGCGCTCGAGCCGATCGGATCCTCCGCCTCATAATCACTGTCGTACGACGAATCCTCGGCCTCCGCTGTCCCACTTCCGGAACCCAGCACCGTGCAATCAACGTATCTCTGCAACGTGACGATTAAAGAAACGCGTTAGCTCGTCGGCAATGATTTCTGGCTCAAAATGTATTATGCTTGGGAGATACAGTCAGAGAAAGAAGTAACCAAAAGTTGTAATTCTCCAGTATGCACTAGTGGAGTTAATTCTGGATACTTTTAATAGCAATTGACTTTTTTATACTTATGTAGAAAAAGTATATTCTGCTACGCCGAAATGATATTGTAATGTTTTCATTTTGATCTATAACGATTCTACTTAATATTCGCCTTAATAACCCTACTTTAATCAGAATATAAAATATAAATGATTACAACGTAATAATGATCAATAAGTGCGACATTTTTACAAATTTTAAGTGTCCAGAATTGAGTCACTAGAGATATCTATGATTACCTATGATACTGAATATATTAATTATTTTACTAAGAATAAGACCACGGTCGATCATAGTTTTCGTTATGAACGCCTTTGAAAATGCAGATTTTTCAGCATTTTAAATAGTTTACTAGCGATATATCGACGATCGATGAGACTTTGCGTTGCAAAGATCTTTTGATATTCATATCATATACTCGTACAAACTCTCATAGAAAGCCTCGAGAGCTCATCGATCATTGAACTTTACCGCGTTGCGCGAAAGTGGACGTATAATAGACTGGAATCATTAATAAAAAAGTGAAGAAAAAACATTCATTGTATGCAATGCATCGATTCATCACTTAATGTTGTTATGGGGTCTATCCATCGGGGGTGAAGTAGAGGGGAGTGCCCGTTGTTTATGCATAGATCCGATTACCTGTTACCAACTGTTGGCTATCAAATCATCGTTATATTAAATGTAGGTTTTCGAACTATTTTTCTGCATATATTTATAAAGATATGCATTTCTGAACATTTGGGGATTACATTGAATGTGTTCGCTAATTTTTATAATTATTTTCTATAACTTTTTCTCGCTCAATTAAGGTAGCATGTGCACAAACCTCCGCATTAGACAAATAAAGTTTTTTGTATGCTGTGGTATAGACATACAGAATAACGTCCGCGAAAACTCCGGATGCCTTATCGGCTAAATACAATAGTATCTAATTCACGAAATTAACGCATTTAACCCACACCATGTAGGGCACCCGTGCAGATCGAAATAATAATAGTTCGCGAATGGATACGGAGCTATGCAAAAGCGATAAATATCAAGAAAACTGTCGCACTCACGTATGTTCCATAAAAAAAATAGGTTACGGGACATTCCGAGCAGATATTATCGATTGAATTGACTAATTTACGCGTTCATCTTTAGAAAGGAAGGAATACTGCTCTACAGCATTTCTAGATATCCAACAAGCATTCGACAAGGTCTGGCACCTGGGACTACTATTTAAAATAAAACAGTCGCTGCCCCAATATTTCATTATTTTCTCATCCTCCATTCCAAGTACGATACAGTCAAGACGTATCCAGCATTTATGAGATAGAATCAGGAGTACACAAGGTAGCGTCCTCCGTCCGGTAGGGAAGATCGGGTAGCCACGGACACATAAATAAAACTCATGAAATTTTAGAAATCAACAGAATTATAGGTTTATTTTTAAATTGAAAATGAAATGCAAGATATTTATCATAATTAGAACTAAGTAACAATCAGATACTTTCATTATCTTAGCTCAAATCAAGTCTCAAAGTCAGTATTTAATGTTTTACAGCTATTTTTTTGTAGGGTAGCCCCGGACATACATATCACCGATGTGCATAGCGTTCTTTGACTTTACACACATCGCAATAGTAATATGGCTGCGAAGGGTCAATGTCCACGCCTGCTTCATGAGCCCAGTTTACATTTATGACACTGGATCCAGTATTCTTTAGAGGTTTCTCTGCAAATTATGCACTCCGTCCCTTGATCTCTTTTTTTCTGGAGTGAAACTTGAAATATTCGGTTTTGTCTTAATTTTTGTATTGTTATTGTCTTAATATTGTGTATTTTTGTATTGCATCTGGAAGAGGGCAGAACTGTTTGAGCAATTCATTTGCCCTACGTGCAGTTGATCATATACAGGGTGAGGCACTAACTGTTGCCACCTTGAATATCTCTGTAATTATCGACGTCACAAAAAAATGTTTGAAACAAAAGTTGTACCGTACGAAAGGGGTCATCGAGTGCGACCATTTTTTTTTATCTCAGTGGAGGCGCTGCCGCACCTCCACTTTTTTAAATGGGACGGTACATTTTTTTTCAACTATCTTGTAGAGCATCGAAAACTGCATAAAAAACATTTAGTGGTCAAAGTCGTTCAAGGTCATTTAAAATCAAAAAGTGACATGAACTTTATTTTTATGTGCAATTACCTTTATTCACAGTACTGTGAATAAAGGTAATTTCAAAGTCGTTCAAGGTCATTTAAGATCAAAAAGTGACCTGACCTTTATTTTTATGCGAAATTACCTTTATTCACAGTACTGTGAATAAAGGTAATTACATAAAATAAGGTAAAGACATAAAAATAAAGTGAAAGGTAAGGACATAAAAATAAAGTGAATAAAGGTAATTACATAAATAAGGTAAGGACATAAAAATAAAGTTCATTTCACTTTTTAATTTTAAATGACCTTGAACGACTTTGACCACTAGATGTTTTTTATGCAGTTTTCGATGCTCTACAAGATAGTTGAAAAAGATGAACCGTCCCATTTTAAAAAGTGGAGGTGACCTTTACTGTGCGGCGGCGCCTCCACTGAGATAAAAAAAAATTGTCGCATTTGATGACCCCTTTTGTACGGTACAACTTTTGTTTCAAACATTTTTTTGCGACGTCGACAATCACAGAGATATTCAAGGTGGCAACAGTTAGTGCCTCACCCTGTCGTTCCTGGCGTTGTTATCGGCATGGTTGGCTGCGTATTGCGACTGATTGATGGGTGGGACACAAGACCGGTAAAAGGCTGCTGGTTGTGTTTAGTTGATGATTGCAATGTTACGTCGGTGGTTGGCTCGGTAGCAATATTTCCAGTCATGGCTGGTTCCTGTTCGATATTCGTCATCGGGGCTGGCAAAATTTTGACACGCTGAACAGTTTTTGATTAAATGGCTAAATCCCTAGGCATCTGAACCCCTTCTGTGCTCTGCCTAGTCTAGCTGTCTTACCTAACGCCAAATTGACTAAACCAGCTATGTCATAGTCAGTGATTCTAGCGCATGAGTTTCGTCTTATTCACACTGCGCTTCCTGAAGCAAATGTAGCTTCAATGGCTTATAAAAACCTGCTCAAGCGGTCGCAGCTTGTGTGTAGTGTGTGGTGGAGTGCTGAGCCTATGGATGTTATTAGGGCGAGCAAACTCTATCACTGCTAGCTCTTTGTGACTTCCATGCCCATTCAGAATCAAAAGCACAGCATTGTCCTTTGAAGGCTACACATGATCTTTGAAATGCTGGAACCACGACAGAAATATATCACCATTCATTCACCCACTTTCATGTGAAATAGCAATGCTTTTGGGTGGTGCTCCAATCATCAAGCGACGATTTTTATCCATCCTTTTTTGCGGGAAAATGAAAAGAGGGGGTACGAAATGACGAGTCACGCTCATAGCAAGCATCACCGTCCTCTCTCACCAGAAGTCAGCTTGCCAACTTGCTTTTTCCTTAGTGGAAATAACTTTCTCATTTTTATGAACTGTGGAGACTCGCGTTTCATCGGCATTATACAGGGCGGACCATTTAAGGAGTAAGGCCACTGTAACGGCCAAAAAAAAAAGGTTTTTTCACTAATTTTTTGCTCCCGAAATTGAAGGTATTTGAAAAAAAACTTTTAATGGTGTTATCGGGCATACATTAAACTTTATTATAAAATTTTTTTACAGTAAAAAAAAAAAACAAAATGGCGGTTCCACAGCTATCTTCCCGGGACATGTTTTGCTTCCAGGGCTCCGCGGCACGCAGCACCACTGGTGCACTTTTGAATCTAGAACAAAAAAAAAAAAACCATTAATCTAGAGGGCTATAGCTAGAGAATGTCGATCGGATTTTAAAAAGTATCAATTTTTGTGGATTTGGCGTGCGTTTGAAAAAAAAATTGATTTTTGACGAAAAAAACGGCAAGTTTTTTGTTAATAAAAAATCAATAAATAAAGTTCTTGAAAATTCCGATCGACATTCTCAAGATAATGTAAATGTTCACATCTGGTTAAAATTTCAAGTAAAAACAATGAAAATTGTTCGAGTTATGCTGCGTGCCATTTTGAAAAACCATGTTTCGAGAAAAACGCGTTTAAAGTTTTGCGAATAGTTTTTTATTGGAAAAAATTAAAAAAAGAAGTTAAAAAAAATTTTTACCGTTAGTCTGCAATCCCAGCACCATACATTTGTCCTTCGATAGCCAAATTTTCGTCTTCTTCGTCTTTCCTGGTTGATTTTTGGAGCGCGCGCGCACTTTTGGCCGCGTCGCTCAGAGATGTCTCCGCGTGCGTGATGCGTTTGGCGTCGGCTTCGATGCAGAAATTATATAACTGTACACCAATTTCCACCTCCAACATCTTGAATATTTGCAAGACGTTGGTAAGGCCGCGATATCCGTCGCAATATCTAGTACAGTTTTTCCGCTTGAGGATGATTTGGGGGCCAAACTCCAAACGGTAGCGTTGAAACTTTCGTTATTGTTTTGAGTATAGGCCCCCAAGCAACGCTCCAGCAACTCGTCCCGGCTCAATTCCATGTAGATGGGTTTGATGGCTTGATAAACCTCCTCACTCATTGGCTGATTGTGATGATACGCATCCAAGGCATTTTCTGCTTTCGCTTTCTTCCAACTGCACCAATTCTCCGAACATTTTTCGTGCTGAGGCTTTTCATCCGTTGACATTTTGTGAAAAAGGGTTGCCCAGATCTCATTTTTCATATTTTTGATGGAATCGGAATTTCGACGGATTGCTAAGCCGTAATAAATGCTTAGTTCGTCAATCAATTTGGCAGTGAGTTTTCCTCTTCCCCCGAGACCTTTTGTTCCTTTTTTTAAGTTTCTCAATCGAGTGCCCATTCTTTTTTGCACGTGATCTATGCACTCTTTTTTTTTAACATCAACATTTTCATAAGGCTTCGAATCCACGATGCCTTTGAAAGTTTTGGAATCGCCATCTCCGATATAATTGCAGTCGTTTCGGAGCAAGTTTTGACACGCTTGGCGGCGACCTTCATTTCCTAAGGACAACAAATTTTTTTTCGCACAGGACCTTTTTTTTCTTATTCTAGAGGGTTTAAACTATTTTTTAAGCCAATAAAAAAAAATCGATTTTTCAAAAAATTTACAGTGGCCTTACCCCTTAACGCGACCACCCTAAATATCTCTGTTGCCTTTGGAGTGACGAAAAAAGGTCAGGAGGTAATGTGATTTACTCCGAAGAGCTGATACAGTGGTGAAAAAGTTATTTTTGTCAAGGTTCTTGCGTGCTCAAGGTGATCAATGGTTTTTCAAATGGGAATAAGTTTTTTTATATTACGACGTTGTAGCTGATATTCAGACGAATCCAACGACCCATGATATCATGACCTTGAAATGACTTCACCAAAATACCTGCGTAAAAACGGGAAATCGTGATAGTATTGACGATAAGAATATCCGAATAATGTAATTGAATTTTATGTGCAGAAAATTTATTGCAACAAATTTCGAAGTGAAAGCTATTAACCTCGACACATTTTTGAAGACATCGGATGAATGTTTTTCTTGACCTTTGAATAGTTTCTAGTGTGATAGCGGCGCACGCTCTTGTAATTCGTTGTCGTATGTTCGCCGGCGTCGCGTCGTCGGAACATCATGGTGAACACGATCCTTTGTAGCTCCCCATCGAAAGAAATCAAGAGGCGTAAAATTCCGCGACCGAGCAGGCCATGGAATTACTGCTCTCTCCCAATCCAGCGACTGGGAAGTTTTCGGTTTAATACTTTGCGAGCTATAACTGCCCAATGAGCTGGACAGCCATCATGTTGATACCACATTCGGCATCGCTATACTAATGGGACATCTTTTAGCAATTCCCCCAACGTGTTGTTATAAAAATCGATGTATTTCCGTCCATTCAAATGGCCGTCTATGAAAAATGGTCCAATAATCCGGTCCTCAATTATGCCATACCACACATTAACACTCCAACGACGCTGGTGCACCATTTGCCGGAGCTACTTCGGATTTTTGATTGACCAATAGTGCGTATTCAACTGTCCATGATTAGTAAAAGTTGATTTGTCAGTAAGCAAAACGTCGTCGAAAAAAATCGTCTTCACTTATAGCTGGCGCAGAGCCCGTTCACAGAACTAAATGCTATTTCAAAAATCGGCACTATAAACGTCTTGATGCAAGAAAGCGTGGCACGGATAAAATTTATGACGTCTTAATATTCTTAAAACACCTTGGAAATTCCGGAATAGCGCTCAATTTAACGATTACTTAATTGCGGATCATGAGCTACTCCTCCTCAAATGGCAATCTCTGCTTCTTAGTTTGTTTTAGTGTTGCGGCATTTCCTTTTGAGCGGATTGACACTGTCCGTTTAACGGAATAAATGAATAATTCGATCGAAACATCGACGGGAATGATTTTTTCTGTCAGGATAACGTTGTGCTAAAGTTCCTGCGCTTGCACAGAGTTTCTGACGGTCTCACCATAAATCAGAATCATTTCCACTTTCTCTGCTTGACTGTACAATACCATTTTCGATACGGTTATTACATGTTACTTTGGATGGATATACTTGTCTACTGATAATATTGGTAGATAGTAAACACTCTTCACTCTACTACAGGTTTACTACGTTACAATGCCAGTATTTACAAATATCGGTAACATCTCCGACTATTAACTTTATTATATCCGTTGGATAACCTGCGCCGCTATCACACCAGAAAGTATTCGAAGGTCAAGAGAATCATTCATCCAACGTTTCCAAAAATGGGTCGAGGTTAATGGCCATCACTTCAAACATTTGTTACAATACATTTTCTGCATTACAAATTCAATTACATTATTCAGATATCCTTATTGTAAAAAACCATCGAGATTTCCCGTTTTTACACGTGTATTTCGGTGAATAATCATTTCAAGGTCATGATGTCATAGGTCGTTAGATTCGTCTGAATATCAGCTGCAAGGTCTTAATAAAAAAAGAACATGTTCCCATTTGAAAAACCATTGAAGACCTTGAGAACGCAAAACCTTGCGCAAAACATTTATCACCTTGACAAAAATGAATTTTTCACCACTGTATGAGTTCTTCGAAATCAATAAAATTACCTCGAGACATTTTTTCGTCCCTCTAAAGGCAATGGAAATGTTTGGGGAGGTCACGTTAAATGGTCCACCCTGTATATTTTGGGGGCAGGGAATTTATGTTCCTCCAGGAGTTGGCGAAGCAGATCATAAAAACGATCCAGTTGTGGCTTGTTAAACCTAACAGCCCACGCAATACGGGTTGATTCTGGAGTTCTGAGAACAATATAGGGAATTTTTTTTTAGCTATAAGCAAAAGTTTTTCCCGGCCATTTTGTTCTTCTTGTTGAATCTATGAGGGATTTTGAATTGCTCTGCTAATAGAACTACCAATTTCAAAAACTCCAACCGTGTCCGTGGTATAAGACGATTGTCCAGATCCTTGACATAATTATATAGCTACTGTAAATAATATTCCGTGAATGTCTGTTCAAATCTTCCTAGTTTTCGCTTGGACTTAGTCTCTTCTCTTTTGTTGATAGCTGACATCCGATCCTGAAGGGTACTTCTGGGCACGTCACATCTCTCAGCTGATGCTCTCACCGATAAGTGTTTTGCCCGCACGCATATTACAGCCCGTTCCTTTTTCTTTTTATCCCAATTCCCTCTGTGTGGTTTTTCCCTTAAATTTAGGCATTTTTGTAGTAATTCTGTAAACAAACATTATTCTATACATTTGGCTTAACATTTAGCGGACTTTTATTTAACACGGCGAGAATATGCGGTATGATATACCGCACCACATTGTTGCATGGTTGAACATGCACTTATGAAATACGAAATGAAAAATTAATTCTTCCATTAAGAAAATGTCCGGGGATACCCGACGAAATTATCCCCAGTGCTACCGCCTAATTCCTATGTTTGTACTTATAGCAACAATACCAGTCAAAGCAAGATCACTATGTAACCTAACTTCTAAACTAGAATGAATATCTTATAGGATCATAAATTAATCAAGGTGAAGTACTTAGATTTAAATACACAATAACTGAATTCAAAAAGCGATCAACGCAGACGAAAATACTGTCACAGGCAATTTAACGGTTATCACGTCTTGTTCTCTCGGCGGTGACGTCACTGCAAATACGTATATGCGGCTAGATATTGTTGCGGTTGTTTTGGCGTATTGCTTAGTTTTCTATGTGTACGTAGTTGTTTGGAACTTATAGTGGCCTCGGGTACCCGCCGTCCGGCGCTATCCGACCTTCCTACTATACACCCTGCATACAGCTGACCTACCAGTACGACAAGGGATAATTGCGGCAACATTTGCCGACGATACAGTGATACTGGCTACCAACAAGGATCCGACTGCAGCTTCGAACATCCTACAAGAAGAGCTCATCGATATGCAGGAATGGCTTAACAAATGGAAAGTCAAGGCAAGTTAAAACAAATACATTCATGTTACATTTGCTATGCGAAGAGGAAGCTGCCCACCAGTCAACCTGAACGATCAACCTTTACTACAACATGATAGCGTGAAATACCTGGCCATACACCCCGATCGAGGACTGACATGGAAAAAACACATGACAACAAAAAAGGAAGAAATGAACATCAAACTCTGTGTACTGGCTACTCTGAAGAAAATCACAGCTATCACTTAACAATAACATATTACTATATAAAGCAATAATAAAACCCATATAGACATATGAGATACAGCTGCGGGGATCAGCAAGCGAGAGCAATCTCAACGTCATCCAACGCGCCCAATCTAAGGCACTTAGAATAATTATAAATGCCCCATGGTTTATCTGAAATGAAATGAACCAAAACGACCTCCAAATAAGCATAGTTCGCCAAGAATTTCATCGATTCAGCACAAAATGCCAAGGAAGAATCCACGTCCATCCTAACAACCTCGCCACGCAATTACTTGAACGGCGTAGAGAAACAAGGCGCTTGAAGTGTCACAAGCCCCTGGATCTCTCACGTCGCTTTCAATAAGATAAGACTTAAAAATAGCAAAACAAGATAAAGTCAAACGAACAAAATGCATCGACAGACTTGAAGTAGGTACACACACTCGTGCAACTTAAAAAAAATCAATATATAAAGCCACACTCTGTAGATGCGTCAGTGGACCATTGTAAATACACCCCAATTACTTATTGTCAGGTACATAATTGACAGATTGTAATTTAACAGATTTAATCACAATAAGGGTTAGTGTTTGTTCAGCTCGGTGATCCCATTTTCTTAGCAGATATTAATAATGTACTGAAACATGATCGGGGGTTTTCCATAAGCGTAATGTAATTAGCCCCCGAAATATGTCGCGTTGCCGATTTTTTTTCGACAAACGTTACTATGGATCGTACTCAACCTACACAGCATGATCAGGGAAATGGTAATAAATGTACAGGAAAAAATTCAGCTCGGTGGTAACATATGGACCTAACCCCATAACGACTTTAATCAACAAGTCGATAAACAAGCCACCGAACGAACAGGATGTGACGATTTAAAAAAAATCCAACGTTCACACGAAATTCGTAATATTACCGATTCGATTCTCGAGCTCCTCGGTACATCGTCGCGATTGTGGCGAAACAACATTTCTCGATACATCCCAGTCGTGAGCTTCATTATATAAAGACCACGAATTTCACACACTCCGTTATAATAATCGGCTTTATACGGAGATGGTTCATGCATATGGGATCGCGTGGGTGAGGCAGCAGAGCCAACGAAAGATACATCAGGGTGCATGGTGCGTGTATTTCATAGCGCTTCGAGCGATAGATGCACTCTGATAAATGCAAGACGATGCGGAGACCAACGTGGGCGTGATAACCCACACACACATGCGCACGCGCGCGCGCACACACACACACACATTCTCACATATGTGTCTATGCATAACAGTAGAAAAAAGAGAGAAGGATAGAAAGGAAAAATAATGAGGTGAAGAATAAAAAGCGAAGATGCAGAGGGTACGGAGGAGGCAAGAAAACGCGTACGGGACGCGGAACCCCATAGTCTTTATCTATATATCGTGGTGCATGGGTGATCTTTTTTTCTTCGACACCCCGCTATCATCCTTCGCGCTATCTCATGTTTCATCTTAACGATGTTTAAAGCGATTTTTTTTCGCTTGTGTCCTCGACATTCATGCGAATTTTCCAAGGAGCGCGTGCGGGAATACGCCTCACGCGTTGATTGAATGCACACGTATATACCTATAGGGTGTTTGGCGCATGGACCGACACAATTTGTTTCGGGATTGAGGGTCACATGTGATACTATTTTCACCCTTATAGCCTATGTTCTACGCGTCACGGTAATTAAGATATGATTTATAAATATATTTTTTAATTACCCGAAATTTTCTCTCTATATCGTTATAACTCTTTTGTTTGTGGTTGTAATAGCACGAAATAACTTTTGTTGTATACTGCAATGTATGTTTATTATAAATTAAACTTTATTTGATACAATCGGCTTGGACAAAATGACTCATGAGCTGCCAGTCTTAAAAATGCATAAATGTATGAAAATTATCAACTTCTGAACTCATTATGAAAAAAATAAAAGCTATTTTAAACTTGGCTTTGTTTTAAAAAGTTCGCTGGTTCATACCCTTTCCTACATTATGCCATTATGTCATAGAAATAATTCATTATGTGGTATGGTACATGTCATAGAAATCATTCATTATGTGGTCAAAATAAAGAGAATAAGTTGTTTTTATAATGAATTTAGGAGTTGATATTTTTCATACATTTACACTTTTTTAAGCTAGAAGCTCAAAAGTATTTTTCTTGAAATTAGTTGTACCAAATAATGATTTATTTATAATAAACATACATTGCAGAATACAACAAAACTTATTTCGTGCGATGGCAACCACAAATAAAAAAGTTATTTATTTGTTTAGAAAACATTTCAGGTAGTTAAAAAAAAACGAAAAAGATCATACCTCAATTACCGTGATATTTACGACATAAGGGTGAAAAAAACAGCAAATGACCCCTCTAATCCCCCTAAAATTGTGTTGGTATATGCGCCAAACGCCCAGTATACGTGTATTTTCTATATTATGTGTATCAGTCGTGTTAGATCGAATATCGTCGTTGAGCAGCGTCACATTTTCTTGTGGCATTTTTTTTCTCTCGGGTCTGCACAAGCTTGTGGCCCAAAAAACGAGTCGATTTGAATATTTTTACTTATGGGTGTATTGGGATGACGAGGTAGGAAGTTTACACCCAATTTGCGTAGTATTGCGAAGTTTGAGTTTTTTTTTAATTAAAAAAATATTGATAAGAAATGAAATTATTATCATTTAGACAAAGTGCCACCGATGCTGTATGGCCAATCGGTGTAGATGGTTCTGGCAACGTGGGTGGTTCGAGATAAAAGATAAAAACATGTACTTTTAGTATAATAATAAAACTTTCGTACGACCGAATACTTTTTTGGAATTTTCAGAATAGCAAAACCTGTCGAAAAAGTCCGATTCTCGAGTACCAAGGAACATCCCTCAGGTTACACCCTTCGATTTTGTTGAAATTTGGATATGTTATAAAGCACCAAAAAGCGAAATGTATTTTTTTATCGGCGGAAAAACGGTTTTAAGGGGTGAAACCACCCTTTGAAAAAAGGCATCTCTAGGGGTAATATAGCAGTTTCATACACAAGGAGTCCACCGATTTTAATGAAACAAAAACGAAAATTCTTCTAATCCGAAGCAATGAAAAATCCACTATAGTGACATTGCAAAAAAAAATTAAGGGGTGAACCACCCTAGAGATGCCTTTTTACGAGGGGTGGCTTCACCCCTTAGAACCCTTTTTCCGCCGATAAAAAAAATACGTATCACTTACTTTTCGGTGCTTTATAACAGATCCAAATTTCAACAAAATCGAAGGGTGTTACCTGAAGGATGTTCCTTGTAAGCAAAGAACAAATGGATAAACATATCAAAAAATCACCCGGTCGCACGTCAAAAAATGTTTATAAATTATGCTCTGTCCGAATTGATAATGATTCGGATGAATAAATTTTGAGATACGACCTCTTCCGCTCCGTAAAACATAGTGTTGCGAAAAAAATTAAAGAAAAAAGGGTAGTGTGACGTGGCGGTGAGCCATACCGCACTGAGCCATCTGGATTCTTGATTCCACACGGAGAAAACAGGGGCCTCGGTGTTAAGAATTAATACTATGCTTCTAAAAAAAATATCATTGAATATCAAAAAGTATTGAATGGAAGATAAAAATTGTAATTATGGTATAGTAATAATGAAGAAATTTAAATTTTAACCTACGATATGGCACGTAAACTGATACAAATAATACATTTTATTCGGCATATTGTGATTTTTCGTAGTATTCAAAAAATATTTTGCCCACGTGATTGGAACAAGTAGTTTCCAGTATTCTACAAAAAGTACGGTATAAAGAGTCACATTTTAATTCTATGTTTTAGTTCTAGTTCTATTCTCTTTAATTCTATGATTAATGCTATGCGTATAGTAAAATCTATACATACACGAAGATTCATGCTATACGTATAGTAAAATGCATATGAAAATATAGCGTGTAATCAAGGTTGGTATTTTACAAAGCACGCATTATTTTTACTATAGAGCGTATAGGACTCGCGCCTATGCGAGGATAGTTTCAAATGTAATATGCACGCATCATTTTTACTATACGGCGTGAGAATCATTTTTACACTTCTATAACAACAAGTCTTAGAATTTCCGAACTAGCAATAAACTGCTATATTTTCTAGCACTGAATATTAGAATTCTGGCAATGAGTATTATAATTAGAGGCCGTATTTTTCTCCGTGCATATTTGGTTTCGTTCACAGTCGATAGGAAAGTATAAAAGGGAAGAGTTCGTGAGGGTCCAATATGGCGTTATTTCCCGTAATGGATTTTGGGGAATCTCTACTTTAAATATTCAAATTTTTCTGAGCTATGAGGCGATCTACCGAGGGAATAAAAATAAGTGCACTCTAAGGAAATCTCGGTTTTGGAAAGAAATTTCTAATTTATTGTTAATTCACTTCTGTCTTTTGTCCGGTCTTATCACTTATTGGTGGACGAATCATTGAAGTGTATATTTTATGCTTTTCGTATGGGATTTTTTGCGAAAATAAAATTTCGGGAAAAACGAGAAACTGAATGCACAGCATAGTTCGTTAACCCACGAAATGTAATAGACGGACCGAAGGTATAATACAGTGATACAATTAAAAATGGTCTCGTCAATTCAGCTCGAAATTCCTCATATATATCTATACCTACGCACACATATATCGATAATGGGAATATGAAGAGTTCTTGCTGCTGAAGGAGTTTTTTTTACACGCTCGTGCCTGTACACGGCTGTTCCTCATAGCATGAATAGCGAGTACTGGATGTGTCGTCGGGAAACGACACATCCAACGACGTATAAGCTATTGTGCACAAAATGCACAATAGCTTATACGTCGTGTAATGAGAAACGTGCGTGCGAAAGTAGCTCCAACTTTTTTGTAACTTAAAATTTATTGTTATTGACTCTGCTTTTTGACTCTTCAACAAGCGCTCATACATGTTGCGGTGCGATTTTTTGAATGTTGCCAACATACTTTAAGGACACGTTTCAAACGTTGTGGCTGTAAAAATGCAATGCCCAAGCTTTCTCCTAGACGGATTACATTTTAACAGAGCGGAGGGTGGTCCTTTTTTTTCGAAATATCGGCATTCTCGGTGAATCTGCAAATCAACTGTCTCCCACGCAATTATGTGAGAGGTGGTTTATAGACTGGGCTCGCTAGCACTGAAATGTATGTAGAAGTGGAACGCTTACTGCCGTGGTGGGGCGCTCGCAGAAAGAGATAGCTCAGCGGAGTATCTGTTTCGCTGACACCGTGTACAGTCAGTGAAAAATATTAGGTTCAGCTCGACACGTTACTGTGTATAATATCAGTTATGCGGCCTAAATATTTTCACCCGACTGTACAGAAACGGACAAATATACCCCGCTGAGCTATTTCTCTTTGTGTGCGAATTCGTTGCCCCCACTAAGGGCGTCAGCGTTAAGTATCTGGTATTTTACTACTAGTTAAGTACTAGTAGTTAAGTTGTACATACATTTCGCGCCAGCTAGGCCCAGGCCTATGGCGCCGCGGCAAAAGGGGGCACCGCGCGTTGGCGAGATCCGCAAGTACGCGCGCCCCCATCACTCTCCCGCCCATTCAGAATTTATGCATTAATACATAAGGGGGCGTACGCAAATTACGTAACACAATTTACGGGGGAGGGGAGGTCCGGCCAGGCGTTACGGTCCTACGTACGTGGGAGGAGGGGGAGGCCGAGATTTCCGTTACGACAGAAATTAAGAACTGCCAGCATAACAAAATTTCTGCATTTTAAAGTTTTCAATTTAAAACTCTCGCGCAATTTTACCGCGAAAAGTTGAGAGCTTTCCATACAAAATGCCAGCTAAGAGGGAAAGACTGTACAAACATTTGCACAGTGGCTTCTCACTTTCCCGAAGCAAAAATCGAGAATATTTTTTTGTTTTCCATAATTCTTGAAAGGCCATATATTCAAAAATATGTCGGCAATATTTTAAATGTAAAGTCTGAAAATTGATGGAGTGACCGTCACTTTAGTGACAACACGTAACGCGACCGATGGCATCCTCAGTCACTACAGGTGTGGCATCGTTCATAATAGATTACGTGCACGGTCTTATTAATATTTTGTGAAATTCAATGAAGGTCCCATCATATCACCCATCATATCACCCGACACTAGCTCCTTTACGGCCTTAGGCCACGGTAACCGGTATAAAATCATGTGCGAATTAAAAAATTTTTTGTATGAAAAAGTGATTCACTCATCAAATTTATTCAATCATACATTTATTTAGTATGAATATCAAGTAACTTCTCGAAATAGCTTTTTTCCAATTGGCGTGACAAATAACTTCAACAATTTTCACTCGATTTGCTTCAAATTTAAAAGTTATGTTCCTAACTGCATTTCGCAGAGAAGTACGTACGGAATTTCTGATTATTCGAAGACTTTTCATTTTATGAGCAGTTACAACGAAAATTTTCACTGAAAATTCATTTCTTAAGTTCAAATACCTACAACTTTTGAATAAAACAATATTTTTTAAATTCCGTACATACTTCTCTAGGTATTCTAATGTAGATTGACGAGAATTTTTGTTTTTTGTTCTAGGTAAACAATTGTGGATGCTAAATGTCACGCCGCGGAGCGCCTAAAAAAAAAGGATAACACAAGAAAATATTAGGAGTCGGCCATTTTGTACATCGAAAAAAAATATATATACATATTTTCTCACAGCTTGATATTCACACTAAATAGATGTGTAATTCATTTTATGAGTGAATCACTTTTTCATATGAAAAAAATTGTTAAATTTGCACATGATTTTATACCCGTTACTGTGGCCTAAGGCCTTAATGTGAGTATCAATATTCTAGAAAAAAAACAACTTTATATCAAGAAAAACGCAACGAAAACTTCGAACGGGTTTTTCTTGAAACAACTTTTTTCGATCTTGTCCTAGCGAATACTCAAAAACGTTGCGAACGATTACATTTTTTTTTTAATGATCTATAATTGCAGTGACTAAGGGTGTACGGTAGCCGATTGTTTAAATTTTGATCATGATTATTAAAAAAAGAAAAAATAGAAAATAGACTATAGAGAATAGAGAAAAGAGAAAATAGAAAAAAAATGTTCAAACCGTCCGGCCCGGCCAGGCTTTGCAGTCCAGGGGGAAATGGGTGGGGTTCGAAAATTGGGAATTGGGGTATGTGGCCTCTATATAGAACAGTATGCAGGTGTGTAGCACGCCCTCTAAGGGGGGTGCTAATTTTGTTGCGCGTTGACGGTGAAAGTTTTTGGCATCGATGTGGGTGTCTGAAAAAAATGAACATATTTATAATTGCATTATGAATGTATCTTCAGAGTGAACCAACAATACAATTTTTTTAAATTATAATAATAAAAATTCGAAACAAGATTTTTTTTCTCAATTTTCTGTCGGTATTGAAAAAAAAATGTGCGTGTCATTGAAATTTTTGTTTCTGTGGTTCACACGATAGATGATAATACTAAGAATATGTTGTAAACATTTCAAAGCGAACCGAGCCTTCGTGAAGAGTTAGAACTTTCACAAGGTTAAAAAAGTGAATCGTGGAAGAACGGCTTTGAAATTGACGGTCGGGCGTGCCGTGCGGTATCTATTATAAATGCAATCTTACTTAACTTTAACAATTTTCGGAATTTTTCAATTTTGTAAAGCTTAAAATATTCCTAACCGTTCAGGCTAATGGAATAAAAAATCGAAAAAAAAGAAAAAATTTGAAATTTTTCGCGTATATAAAGTTAACATCGCGAAAATGTTAACATCTAAAAAAGTCACTTTCGCACTCTCAATTATCAAGCAACACGAATCATTGTACTCTGATCCTAATGAATTTACAAACAACTCATAAAAGTATGAATAAATATACAATAATAAAAGCAATGAGTGTCTTCTCAAATTACAGAGTGAATATTCTCTTTCCTTGATCGCGTGCTCTGAAAAATCCAAATTCACGAAAACCAAAGAAAATACGAAGCAGAATAGAATTCGCATGAAACTTACAAGAATAATTTGCTACCGATCCATTTCGATCGATTAATTTTAACTAATAAATGTATTTAGACTTGATATCACGACACTAGTGAACGTACGATTGGTATGCGGCTCCAAAGCTTAAATCATGTACGTCATCAACGTCTCATGAAAGCTTTCCCACTCGATCGCGCACGGGGAAACTGGTCTGACAACCGCCAATACTCAAACCTAGAAAGCAAACTGATAGACCGAATAACTATAGACTCATTAGCTTGCTTTACATCCGCAACAGACTAACCCAAACAATTATTCTCAATATGCTTAATGACTTTGACAGAAATCGCGATATAATTATAGATGAAGAATTTGGTTTCATGCAAAGGCACTGTACGGTCCAACAAGTCACACGGACACTAACTGATATTAGTACTAACTACGACGAAATGAACGTAATGTCTGTGGCACTACTCGAGATTGAAAAAGCGTTTGACAAAGTATGAATACATGGAAAAAATTATTCAAAACAAATACCCAGACGCACTTGTCAAATTAATCAATTCTAACTTACCAAACAGATTCTTAATAGTATTGAAACAAAATGACACCACAATTTACCAACGGACTGTATACGGACGCCCTACGACAGTAGTAAAACACGTACATCTCGAGTCGAAGTCAACTACTACTAAATGCACATAAAGGAAAAAACGCGAAAATTATAAGCTGTAATCAATAAAAATTCATCCTCTACTGGTCCACAATAATCAATTTGGCGTAAAAACTTTTAAAAAAATATACAAAATATTAATTAAACCGATAACATATGCTGTTCCCGTCTGGTGTTGTGTGGCAAGATGCCAAATGAAGAAAATTGCAAATGTTAGAAAACAAATGCCTCTAAATGATACTATCTGCTAATATTTACACCCTGTTACCTTGCCCACATGAAGAAACGGATATGTAAGTGAATATATCAAGGTACGAGCTTAAATATTCTACAACCACAAACAAGAGATCAATAATGTATCAAAAACTATTCCCAATCTAACTAAGAATGTAAATTTATCTTCAAAGTATAAGTATGGACTACCATATGGCATATTATTTATATTCAATCAATATGACTGAACGCAAAGACTACTACCAACTAGTCTATAGTTTGACATCAAACAGATATTACCGTAACAATATAGTACGAAAATGTGACACACAAATAATAATCGATACGCTAAATATTTGTTTTAACCGAACCAATTTTTAAACCACGTTTTTCGGTACAGGTTTTCTACACCCAAAAAGTAAAAAGTAATACATATGTAACAGTACCACATATGTAACATTTGTGCACGACATTCACCACGTATTGCCCCCAACCATTGCCTCCAACAGTAGATTAAGTTTATATATGGAGTATAGAATTTCAGGTGCTGGAATAATATTATTATAAACGAGAACCTTATCACGATCCTTTATATATCCATGAACTTGTATGTATGTATAAAGGAGTAGATGATTGGCAATTCTTTGAATATAGAGAGGCCGGCGTAGTGCAAGGCAATACTTCTACATGAAAAAAGGTATGCGGCTTCGGCTATCTCCGATGTTAAGCAACGTTAGCCCGGGCCAATACTTGCATGGTTGTCAGCTCAGCTGCTACTGAGCGAAACGCAATGTCATTGAATTTCCAACAAAACTCAGTAGATACAAAGTCGCGGCGGCTGCATTGATACAGATTTTCTATTGTTTTTCTATGTTGAAAGGGGTGGGGGTGTCTCGGAAATTGAAAAGGTAAAATTCCAGTGTGACATAAAGATGACATGGACTCGATCGTAACAACCCGCTAGGGCATATAAAGAAACTTTGGGATATACTACAAAAAACATTTTTCGAAAGACCAGCCAAACGAGTGGCGGAAGATTTATTTCTACGAACCTTTTAGTTTCTGCCGGCTCAACAGTGCTCGATTGCTTTGACTTTGGAATCATATAGATAAAAATTGCTTAATAAGTGAGTGATTGTGGACAAGGACGCGGCTTGGCTTAAATGGGTGTCTGGAGTCGCCGGCCTAATGCAAACATAATGATAAAAAAAGCATTAGTTGATTGAGACGAGCACTTGTCTTGCATAATGCTCACATGTCAGTTACGAGCGGTTGTACGACATGTTCAAGCCGATGATAAAGTCGACCGTAGTCTATATACAATAAGTACACATATACGTAACAGCTACATATGCATACGTATGTCTGTCTGTGGGTATATACATACACGACATCGATTTGCAAATATACCTATAAACCACCGCCAAGACACTCAGAAATCTTCTTACTGACATCGGGCGTGTTTTATTTCGATAAAATCGCCACACGCAGTTTGAAAAACGGCTTTTTTCACTGGATATATTCGCCTACTTGAATGTGCAGGAAAGATGAGAAATCAATTCATGATTCAGGACGAACTTGGTTTTAATTTCGTTACATAAGACTGCACACCCCGCCCTTACCGCACATGCTTCTTGTTTTTCTCCAGTGATATGAGAATAGCGTGGAATCGTCCAATGTGAATATATGGGGTGAATAGAGGGTGATATAGTGATATAGTAATATGGGGTGATGTAGAGGGCGGTGATATATGGGGGCGGGAGGAGGGTGATAAGGGTGTCTCTTAACTACTAGTTTTCCATATAGGAAGCATATAGGGTGTACCTTCCCAAGCAAAACGCTTTTTTTATGTGCGACGAAAATTAGCCGTGTCATTCACGAGCAAAGTCCAACGGTGAGTAAACAATGGCATAGTAGTTTCGGCGGCCACGCAAGCGCAGGCGCGGGTACAAATCCACATTCGGAGGGGTCGATTTGAACTTTCAATTTTGAATTTTGAAATTTGCGTTTTGAACGTTATCCGATCGCCCAAATAAAGTATTAAATAATTAATAAAAAAATGTTAAGCAATGTTATCCATTGTTTACTCGAAAGATCGTTAGATCTTTACCTACATCTTTCGAGTAAACAGTGGACAATATTGTCTAACATTTTTACTCATTATTTAATACTTTATTTGGACGCCCAGAAAAGGTTCAAAACTCAAACTTCAACAATTGGAATTGAAAGTTTGAACTTTCAATTTCAATTCAACACCAATCAATGGATTTGAATCCACTTGCGCGAACGCGGATCGAACCCGCGCCCACTCTCGCTCAGACGGCTAAACGACTGTGACATTGTTTACTCACCGTTGGACTTTACACGTCAATATCT
The DNA here is from genome assembly GCA_951751655.1 of Ophion costatus. Taxonomy (NCBI): domain Eukaryota; kingdom Metazoa; phylum Arthropoda; class Insecta; order Hymenoptera; family Ichneumonidae; genus Ophion; species Ophion costatus. The sequence continues at coordinate 13,358,623 of OX632363.1, read as the reverse complement.
CAGCCAATTTTTGTCGCGCGACATGAAAAAAAGCGTTGTGCTTGGAAAGGGACACCCTATATGCTCACCAACGGAAAACTAGTAGTTAAGATGCATCCATATATATATATATATATACATATATATATATATATATATATATATATATATATATATATATATATATATAGGTTTGTGTGTATGTGTGTGTGTATGTACGCTTCAACATAAATTCTCTTATGTAAATCGGGGTTTCCTTTGCAGTGTATCTTGATACTCGAGCATCCTTTATTTGTATCTGAAATGGAGCGGACGGAAAAAAGAAATGAACGTGTCTATTATCAGTATTATATATCAATTGTCATCGACCCAACGACGTGTGCAGTAAATGTGGTACACGCTACCCCTAACAATGGCGGCGCTGTACATCGAGCATCGAGATAACGATGAGGATAGATCCGTATGAGGAGGCTCGCGGTACGTTTCTATAGATCCGAGAGTGTGCAGATTATCTCGATTCACAATCGTCTATCTATCTCTCTTTCTGCCTCTCTCTCTCTACACACACACACACACACACACGCGCGCGCGCGCGCGCGCGCACACACACACACACACACACAATCGGTGTGTGTATATATATAATATAGACTTGTGCGCTTAGCTGGCAAGAAATTATCCGAAATAGGGCATAACTCTCCCAGGTTGGCGGATGTAACCATTAGCAAGGAGATTCAGGTGAAAGTAGTGGCGCGAGACAGAGAAAGAGAGGTGAAAGAGGCTGTGAAGAGAGATGTTCCTGCGAATCGGACTTTTCGATCTGTAGTTATTGTATAATATAGGCACAAATACACGTAAGGCATGTTATACATACGCATTAATGTATGTATAAGGTTTTGTTAATGCAGGTACGGCAATTTCACGATTCGAGACGTATGTACGGATGGAAGGTGTGGAAATAATTGGATGTAATAAATGGCATTTGTAGACGTATACAGATATACGTGAAATCACAGTTAGGAGAATGAGATTCAATAAACTAATCGCAAAATATCGTTCTCTTCGTAACTGCTATAAAGAGTGTACAATTAAACAATTATTTGTTAAGGTAAATGTTATGAATCGTGGAAGAAGAAGATTGAAGACGCCGAGTCAGAGATGGGGGAGAGGAGAAAGAAATACTGATAATAATGACGATCTTGCCTTCACTCAGCTATTCACAATACTTGTACGTAAGGTACACCTTACTTACTTCTTTCCTAATGACGCTTATACCATATTATCGATCGATGTTTTATAGAAATCTTTATATTTACAGTTATAGTATATACTGTTTTTTGTAAGTAGTAGAGCTCTTTCACGTCATCCACTTTTGAGTGAAAAAGATAGATGGAGGAGGAGCAGTAATTTAATGATCGGTGCTACGCATGTAACACCTTCGCCAGCAACGACAAGAGATCCGGCTGGACCCCTACGCGCGTTTGCCGAGTGTACTCTCCGGTACGTCTCTCTATGCAAAGCCCCGTGGTGCACTTGTGCACGTCATGTGCAGCGTCCGTTTGCGATCACGAGGGCGCACGATGTCCGGAAATTCTTAAACCCAGCCTACGCCCTTTTCGCACAAGACTGTCTATTGCATGTGTATGTCCGTGTGTGTGTACGAGCGAATTACTAGGTGTGGTTACTAGCGACGTTTGAGGTGCAAATGAGTATTGTGTTTCTGGGAGATCGGTTAACATTAATTAGCGCTCACACAGCGACGAGAGGAATGCCCCGCCTCTCTCGCCCCTCTCTCTTTCCAAATTCACTCGAATATCTCTCTTATTGAGTATTTTTCAAGTGGATCTTATTTAGTCGACTGAGGACTTGGAACTAAATGTATCGGATTTTCGTATCGAGCGTAAAGGATTATTTCTGCGCCCTGCGACATGCTCTCGACCTTCACGCTCCCTAGAAAACCTTTCCTGCATCCAGACCACCAGGCCCCCGGTTTGATGCCGCTTTTAAGCTTGGTATCCGTATCAGAGGTCGTTTATATCGATCTGCCAAGCGAGCGAACAGTCTCCTAGGCTTTGCCCGATATAGATCGTACCGCGTCGCCCTTTCCGTGAACGACATTCAAAATGCAAAATCCGTCTGCCATCGATCAAGGCTGAGTTCTATTAAGGGCACTTTGGAGAGAACTGAATAGACTGAGTTCTATTAAGGGCCTTTGGAGAGAACTGAAAAGACTGGGTCTTGTTAGGACCACACAAGCATCCCGACTGAACTTCTTTTCACCGGATGAGTGAAATGTTTTTACGCATCCGTCTCTCTCCGAAAAAACAAATCAGGACAATTCACTCATTTTATCTCTTGCATCCTCTATCACTTTTCCCCTGTATGCAACAAACTTCCGCTTTTCACCTGTTAGTTCGAGAGTTAGTTCGAGTGCGTCTATATCTATCTTCTCTCAAGTCTTCCTCCCGCTTTTTAGTGGAAATTATTTGGGTTTGAAAAAATGGACATGCTGCTAGGCCCTACTACGTCAAAAGTCATGGTAATTGGTAGTAATGCTCGTGTCAAAACACAGAATCGAAATGAATTGCCTCCAATATTGTTGAACAACTTGCCGATATCGTATGTGTCTGAGTATGGTATTTTAGGCCTGGTAATAGCCTCATCCCTTTCTTGGCATAAGCACGTTGCAGCGGTCTGTCGTGACGTTCACGCTATATTGCACAGATAAAAATATCACCGCACTTCCATTCCCTCGAATTTAAAATCTAATCTCGTCCCTACTCTAATATTCCTGAAGCTTGATTACTGCTTGATTGTGTATAATTACCTCACTGAAACTTTAAACTCCAAACTGCATAAATTGATGGATTGTTACATTCGCTTCATCCTCGATTTACAAAAACATCAACCCGTTGCACCGTCCAGGTTACGTTTCAACTGGATATCGATAAAAAAAAAAAGGCGAAATGGCGTCATGGCGTGCGAAGGTCAGCTAGATTGCCTAGGCCCACCCTCTCCATCCCCTTACACAGAATATCATTGTATGGAACGTCAGTAGTCATCTAGACTTGTTACCTGTGGCATTCTCTACCTGAAAGTGTCACCAGTGCTCCTTCCCTTACACCTTTTAAATCAAAACTGCATCAGCATGTCCTCGAGGCTGAACACGCTGTTCTCGCCGCATCTTCATGTTCATAGCACAGCTTGGACCAGTGTTAACATTTATATTTACAATTTATTTCCAACCTCTAATCTCTCACTCTCTACGACTGGTCTTACCACCAGTTTCCGTCACTACATGCCATGGTTGATCGTCTTTGCTTTTTTAAATTTTCTTCTCCCGTTCCGTAACTGTAAATTAGGTTAACTCATTCTTGATTGTAAGTGCGTCGAGGCGTGGGTTACACGATAAGAGAAAGTGATCATGTGGTTTTTAAGTTTGTCAAAATTATAATTTTGTCAACATTATTCTATCATCGTTATGATTTATTTATTGTTCATGTTATTTTTATTTCATTACGATTGTTAATTTTTATGATCACGGTCGCGGCACAAAAGTGTTTATATATTCTTTCTATCACAAACTGCACGAAACGAATATTTATATCTATTTTATTTTTATTGAGTTTCCGAGTTAATTATTATTTTATTTTTATACAGAATCTCATCTCTCCTTCTTGGTTGTGTATATAATAATAATAATAATAATTATTATTATTATTATAATTATTATTATTATTATTAAAAATATTTTTCTTTTGTTCTACAAAATTTGCCCGACAGTACCTACGCTAGGGCATGATAAACACTATCAATCAATCAATCAATCAATCTCTCTCTCTCTGAGTTTTTTCTATTCAGTTCTCCTCGTTACTCAATTTTTGCGCGATTAATTTTACTCTTTGCTCTACTCAGCTTACTCTTCTCAAATCTCAAACTCTACTGTTGTGAACGGCTCGTAAGTATTTCTTCCCTCTTGTCCGTTCTTTGGTCCCGATTTGCCTTCTACTAGGTTACCTTGAGTCGTATTCCATTTTTATCTTCAATTTACAATAACGATTGGAGTTGACCTCGTTTCATTAATGATTACTGCGTTGCGGTGGTATTTACATTTATTAAGGGCTACTGTGAAAATGTCGAACACTCGTTCGTCGCACGAGGCAATTCAAATTGACGAAGAACGTCCAACATATCGTGCAGGAATGGCAGATTGCAGGTGAACCTACGATTACAATGATAAAATTGCTAGTAAAACTTGAATCGCATTTTTCTCGAAACTATGTTTTTCAAAACGGTGTAAATGATTTCTCGACATCTAATGAACGGATTGACTCGAAATTTGGTACACTTATTCAGTATAATAGTAGTTTAGTCGTGAGTGCTGTTTTTCTTCTCAACATTTTTCCCATCACCTATGTAACAGTAATGCTGTCATTTGTCTCATAAAAATGGAGAAAAGAAATCAAATTTTTTTGATGCTCCAAACAGGATGGCAAAAAAAATCTCCGTCAAGTCTGAGCCACTATTAGCTATTTTACAAAAAAAAAACTCGCATCGTTATTTCGGATCAACTGGGTGACCAAAATCAAGTATACCGCTAAGCCCCCAACGTTTAAAGGCCCTTCACGGTATTGTTTATAACTTCTGTAATTATTAATATCTTTTAATGAAATTGAGACACAACTTTGTTAATGTACATACAAATAAATGTGTAAACGATATTTAAATAATCTCTCTTATTTCTTCAAAATGAATTTGTTCATATAACCCTGATTTTCGTGTTGTCACAGTAACCCTTTAATGTTTGTGTTTATATACGTCAGTATATATTCTTCATTCTTTTTACATTGATTAGGAATTAATATTTGTATATCTAAGGCTAGTCATAAGTACTGAACCAGTATTGTTATTCATGTGTACGTTATCGCTTCACCCTTCGTCGGCTGAGATTTGCCTGCTTTTTTCTCAACCGAGCATAGTTTTCACTCGGCACTACGAATCTCTTTCCGCCGCTGTTCTTCGTGCGCGCTACGAGAAGAAAAAATGATAAAGAAAACGCAAAGTCACGGAAGCATATCTCGGACTGGACATTTTAGGAGCGGAGACCGCACGCATATGAAAAGAGCGACCTGCCTTCGTGGGTGTGCAGGAATAATGAAAGCGGATATACCACGCTGTCGGAGGCGGGTGGAGCATTGAGGCTCGCTTTTCGGTCCTGCTGGACAAAACGATCCGTCAAACTGGTTCGGAGTCTCCGAGATATGCTCTTAGACGAGTCGAAAAGGGCTTCGATCATTTGGGTGCCGGCTTCACGGATTTCAAACTAGAAGAAGAAAAAACATCGAAACGATTTCGCGCAGCAGCTTGTTCGACATCGGAGACGGCGAAAGCGAGGCAGAGAGCGCGAAAAGAAAACTAATAATGAGTAATTCTTATTATCGTTATGGCGCGGGGTTACGCTTTATTATTATTTGTACGAGAAGGGGAATGAGATCTTGAGGCATATCCGGGTCTCGCGGGATCGGTGGCGATACCGGAACTCGTGAGCTCCGCGTGCTTCGACCTCGCGCAACTCTCTCGACAGAGAGAAAGAGAGATGGAGAAAGGCAACGGGAGACTCCGCTCTAGAAACCATGGTATTAAGTATAGTATGGTATAGCATGGTATTAAGTATAGTATGGTATAGCGGCAGGGGCCACCTTGCTCGAACGCCTGAGGACTCTATAGGTATATCTTACTCACTCACTCACTCACTTACTCACTCACTCACTCACTCACTCACTCACTCACTCACTCACTCACTCACTCACTCACTCACTCACTCACTCACTTACTCACTCACTCACTCACTCACTCACTCACTCACTCACTCGCATAGACACACACACACACACACACCCATACATACACTTGCTATTTAAACACAAGTATAGTGCACGCTCGCAAAGCGACTTGCGCGTGGGCGCACATTCGCTTTGCGAGCCTACACTGTTGGCATCGAGTTTCGAGTGGGCGTGAATCCGTGATGTCCGAACCACACAAACGCGAGATCGCAGATGCCAAACGTTACAGTCCGAGTGAATTAATATCTCTGACTATTCACCATATCGATATTTAATCAAACGCGAATCATATTCCATTAAAGTATAATTTCCTGTCTTATTAAAACGTTTTTTGCGATCAGTTATAAATAAATAATTTTTATTTCTTTCCATTGCATCACTTAATTGAATGGTAAAACGACCATGTAGGTATTCGGTTACGTCTGGTTTTTAAAAATAATTATTTATCATAATAATCTCTACTATTGACAAGACGTCGGATGATTCTTTATGGAAATTTTATTTGCTCCCTTCAGCAGCATAACATTATAGTTACTATGATTATCTTATTTCATTGTTCTTGGTGCAGCACATCCCCAGTTTCCACGGAGAAATATTCACCTACCTCGATGGCTTCGGCTCACTCTTCTTTAAAACCAGAGCAATAATCCCGAGCGACGCTTGAATGCTCCGACACCGTGTGGGGTGTCACCCCGTAATGCAGGCGATGGAGAATCTTAAAATCACCCAGAGAGGCAGAGGGTGAGTGGCTATCGTAGTCCAGAATCGCGTTGCTTGAGTGAGCAGCGGGATTCAAGGAGCAGCGCTTTCTGTATCTAACCTGTTAGCAACCGGACATTGGGTTTGGAAACTAGTATGCCGGCAAGGCCCGATACAAAATACTCCTTTATTCCCCTGAACGAACCGATTATGACGACAACGAGAGGCATCGTGAATCTCTGGTGCAGCTGACGAAGCTCGGCCAGGAGGGGTTGATATTTCTGCTGTTTCTCCTCTGCCGTTCACAACAGGTTTGCCTTGACCAGGGCCAAGAACTGGATCCTCTTTTCCTCCCCCTTTTATCCTTTTGTACTCAAAATCGAAAAGGATAGCATCCGCGTAGTCGACCCGTGCAAAAATGTCACCGGGCATTCCCTACTTTGGGTCGGGCTCTGCCCAGACTGGCCTTGTGTGGTTCACCTGACCGGGCTCTCCCATGGAACAAACCGGGAAGATCGCAAAATTGTTTTTACGGCCAATCCTCTATGCTTGGAAATTACAATCTTCTAGTCGGGATACATTGCAAGCAACTACATCTTCACGCAATGTCTACCCGGCCAGAAGATTAACATGTTCTGAAAAGTGGAGCCTGTCGTTAAGAACTCAAGAAAAACTACTTTGCTTCTCACCTCATCAATGATATTTATAATTGATTGGGATGGAACTTGTACATACATCTGTTGTAATTCTATTCATCATTAAAAGCGTTAATTTCATCAATGGTAACCGACAAGGATAACAATGCTTATCATGAATATCGGGATTATGATAACTAATGATTTGAGCATTATGAATAGCCAAATTAGTTTATGAAGCAAAAACGTAAAGCAGGTCATTGGTGGTTCTTGAACGCCTTGTCACCATGTCGGGAAATATCAATGTTCTGGCCGGGAAGACATTACCTGAATGTATTTCGCCAACAATCCCCCAGGTGGTTACAAGCGAAGTTCCTCGCGTAAGCAAGGTACCATCGTACGAGGATAAAAGTTCGTCCTGTGAGTTGTACCACGTACAGAAGTGCTATGCTTACAGCGTGCACTTACGCTTATGATTTTGCGATACTTGCGAAATAGCTCATTGCACTACAGGCTTGTTTCGCTCGGATAGTGATCTGTGTATACTTTCCTGTCTCTTTGCTCACCAGGAAATGCGAGTAAGCGTGTCTATATACTCATATACTACCTTAGCAAGTAGATAACCAACAAAAAATATGTTGCCGAAATACTAAATTGACCACACTCCCGATTTTACCTCCTCAAGGATTCCAAAAGCGCTGACACGTAATTTTAAATTTCTTCATCTGTTCCTGGTTACTTCCCGACCCATTCCCTACAACTTTCCTGGGCATTTACCGCTTGTTCTCCGGCCCGTTCCTGATCAGTTCCTTAGAAACGAAACGGTGGATTGGGACCTAGCCTTACACCCGTTACATGGCGAACCTATTTCAGGGCGGAAGGCCTGGCCAGAGCCTGATATTATCTAGGGAAGGCAGATCAGTGGCAGTACCATTTCCCGACTCAAATTTCTACACGGACACTTGAAGCGGCCCAATCCTCGCGAATGAAAAGTTTCAATAAATCTTTCCCCTTTCGCCCACTATACAGAACTCAATATCTACCGGTAAGTAAAGCAGCACTGGTTCCCGGGCTATTCCCTAAAAGTGTCGTAGTTGTCCTTAGGGCCGCATTATGGGGATGGATACAGCCGGAGACTGCATATATTGCGCAAGCTGACAGCTCATCAAATTTATTGTAAAGGTCGCCAACCGAGAGTGAAGGGTCGGCGGGCAAAGTGCCAAGGAACTCCAAGGACAGGGCCTCTGCTACATGATCACTTGCCCTATATAAGAATGCCGCAACTTCACGTGCACGAGGTTATGCTTGTCCAAGATTTCCAGGAGCGGGTGCGAACTCGTCATGGAGCTAGTCCAACCGGGTCGAAAGATCGGAGGTACAGACTTCGCTGAACGTGCATTACCTTGAGTGTGCCGATGTGCAAATAATTAGGCTGGTCTCAATGCCATTTAAAGACGTCAAATGAGTAGAACATGATCTGGTCAGCGAGTTTATTATCGCTATTGATCTTGATCTTCCCACACATCTCTGATTTTTAGATCCATCTGAGACGCTGCTTATAATTTATCACTTCATAGTTACAGAGGGCCTCTTGATACCCTCAGCGTACACTACACAGCGCTGGTCGATACCAGGTTGGTCCACCGGCCGAACATCAGCCGCGACTTCCACGGCCCTTCCTCGACTGAGTAAAGGACCCACTTGTCCAGCTCGAAGCCCATACGAGTCGCCCACGTGTAAGTTCCTACGATGTTCAGAAGCAGCTCGAGACCCTTTTCGCCAGGGGCGTATAGCGTGAGGGCATTCGTTTTAAAGTAATGGCTGACCCTGCACTCGAGCGATCGGGGCGACAGCAAGGCATAATCGTAATACGCAAAACAGGCTGCGAGAGTCTTCCATGATCGAACGCGTTGCGGTAGTCTATTCAACTGACTGAAAGATCGCGCTTGTGCTGGACGTTCCCGTATAGAAATTTCGATAGGGCCCCATTCAGGGCGTGTTGAGACTGCCTGGCTGTCCTGGTAGGGCACTTATAAGGCAGCCTGAAAGCGCCCTTCTAGAAAATGTAACGTTGTGTCACATATGGGCCTTACCTAGCTGCTTGATGAGGCCCTTATCCGGTTCCCTGATCAGGCCCTTATCGGGTTTCTTGGTCAGGCCGCTAACGGGCTTCCGACATTGCCAAAAAAAAATTAATTCAAATAGGATCTTTCAAAATCAAATAGGTTTTTTCCTGGTCTCACGGCCTACTACGGTCTTATTTGTTTCAGATGTTTTTTTTTGAATATTAAATAATATATTTAAATAGAATAAAGAAACCTTCGATTCGAATAAATCCTTATTTCCTTACAATGTACACTGTATATCCAAGTGTACTATATGTATCAAACATTTCAAAAATCCAAAATGGAATGAAATACTTAATTTAGAGTTCTAATACAATGATTTTATATGATAATTCCTCATTCTCTGGCCTTCAAAAATGATTTTTTTGGAAGGAAATATTTCGCCTATATGGAATCGAACCTAGAACCTACCTATCTATAGCTACGCATGCTGTTTTATGCTGCTGAGTGCTTGAAACATCTTAATCGCAGATATGGCATAAGACACCAAATTAATTCCTATAATTATTTGTTGTATCACATAAAGCAGATAAATTAGTTAATATCATTGTGATAATTAGCAAGTTTGAACGAATAACATGCTATTTATTTTTAAAATAATACGTTATATACGAGTATATGTATCATATGTGTGTGTGTGTGTATATATATATATACAATTCCTCTCTCTCCGCCTTACAAAGCTGCCGAAATCTTCTAATATGCGTCCGAGTTGCATAACGTTTTTTGTCGTGGCACCTTTTTTTTAATGGAATTCAGGAATACATCGAAAGTAGGAAGCTACGATGCTCTCGAATCGAAGTTTCCATGTGGAAAATAAGCGGTTATGTGCATCTATCGACGGCTGAGGCAGTTATAAGGCAAACATATTTATGGCCTTATCAGGGAAAGCCTTAGTAGGGCTTTATCAGGGATGGCCTTAGTAGGGCCATTTTAGTATTGCCTGATTATGGGCCTAAATACTTTCGTCCTGATCGGGATAGAATCAGGCTGTCCGTAATAGGTGTTACCCGTATCACATCCGGATCATGGCCAGATCCCGAACAGGCTATTCCAAACAAATTTCTACGCGGGGTGTCATTATTTTTACTATTATAAGATTTATTATTATTTCCGCTGAGATGATCATTATTCTTATTAGCACTGTCCTTCTTTTGGTTGTATCCTTTTTTTGTTATATTCATACACTATTGTGATAAACAAAATTTTATTTAAGCCTTCGTCTCGTGATAACCCGTAGAAACATCTTTTAGGCCTTGCCGAACCACACGATTTTAGAGTTTCCGAAAGAAAAAACAGTCGATTTCGTAGCACGGCCTGCATTTTTACGTATCGATCGTTCTATTTTGTTATCTTTTCATGTGCCAACCGATCAACACGTTGTCACGTTATCACGATCTTTATTCTTCTCAGATTGAGAAAAAACAAATGTTTGGAAGGTGTAAAGCAGCACAAGAAAAGGTCACGCAAAGAAAATAAAGAAACTACATGAAAAAGTGAGACGAATCACCCGTCACAACGAAAGTTCCTTGTCATTAATGGAAGAGATAAATTCGTGCCACTCGGGATTGGAAGGTACGTAGATCAAAGAAACCGGCAAACTCAGATTCTATTTCATGGTCGAACGATTGCCGATCACAGATTCAAGATCCGGCATTTTACCCGAAAAAGAGCAAAAAGTAGTTAACAATCCGACTGTCGATCTCGAATCGACTGAGGGCAAAGACCTCTCAATATTTCCCGAACATAAACTATACGATACTACACTCTTAGTTTTGGGCCGAGACCCATCAAAAGAGCCGACTTTGGGTAGATTCATCCAACCCTAGCCGGTCACCGGACGGTGTGGGTAGCCACAAAAATTCAAAGAGAAGGAATCGAGGGGTTACTAAAAAAATACCAAAGTAAACTGAGTAACTGTATTCTGAAGGCACCAACATTAAATCTGGAGATTAGGGCTACGCCGACATATAAGCGCTATTAAAACGGGACCAACATTACACAAATACTTAAGAGCCTGTTGGATCAGCATTAGGTGCAGAGTGTACATCTATTACGACAACCCTTGCTTCTGATAATGCAGTGTAAGTGGACAAATTAGATCGCTGGAAAAATTGTGTGAAGCATCCAAGATGTTCAATCGGGCCTTACTCGAGAATGTTCACTATCGCATATTCGGGACCCATGCTTTAACTTATCGATCAAAGTTAAGCAACAACATCGAGGAAGAAAAATCCGTTTAAAAACATGCCTAATTAAACCTGAAACGAACCTTTCACACAAGAACTCAGACTCTTAAGTTTTGAGAGCCCATTAATAAGGGTAAAACCATGTCTCCTAGTGGACAAACTAAGAATATTATATCAACCATCGAAAACGGACAATCAGGGGCACAACAGGAAGTACAAATGCACGTTCAACCGCACTCGCCGAATAGAGAAAACTCGACAACGGCCGTCGAGTCAGATGAGACACTAAAGGTACTTCGGGGAGCGAAAAATTTTACTAACGCTTTAAAGAAATAGAAAAAGATAACATCCGATAGGGTCATTCTAGATTATAAAAAGGGTTAAAAAATAGCATTCAAAACTAAGGTCACCCCATGTCAAGCTCCACCAGAATCGTTCTGGTCAAATTCGGAGTGAAAGATTCAGAAAACGAATTCAGCAAATTGATAAGGACAGGCACGATAGAAACATGAAAATCCGTATCTGACGAGTTCCTTTCGAGATACTTCTTTATTGAAAAAGATTCGGGCGGTAAACGGTTTATCTTCAATCTTTTAAATCTCAACGACTTGATCGAAAGAATACACATTACAATGGAAGACATTAAGACTGCTACCAGATTACTTTCACCTAGAAATTATATGGCATCCGTGGACATCAGAAATGCATATTTCCTAATGGGAGTTCACAAATCAAGTAGAAAATAGTTGAGGTGTCGCTTAAAGGCGGGATATACATTTACGACGATAAAAAAATCGATTTCTTTTTTTCTTCCTTAAACGATAGAACTATATGTGTACACTATTTTTCCAAAGTTTTAATGCGAAATTCGAACAACTTCAAACGTTACGGGCTGGCAACGTTGTACCTCACCGCTTGGAACCGGAGCGCGCGCCGCAAGTAGAAGCAAGCGGCAGAGGGGCAAGCAGAGATGGGCAAAAAGTAATGAAATTAACAACTAACAATTACAATTACTGCTGTAATTGATAATGTAATTACTTTGTAACAGACTACTTAAGTAATTAGTTACCACAAGTACCTAGTGCAATTTGATTCAAATCTATGTGAACTTTAAACGCGTTTTTCTCAAAACTGATTTTCCAAAATTGTAATGTAGGATTGCTCAAAAACTATCAAACCGATTGAGTTGAAACTTGGTAGAAATATCGATAATATTGCTACCTTCCACGTGATGAGAATTGCTTTGAAAAATTAGAAAAAAAAACTACTTTTTAAATTCAAATTGTACAGAAATTTTGTGTGAAATGGTGTTTTTTTTTGTAAATGCGTGTTATTCTCTAATATTTGAATCGGAAATGATTTTGATTTGAAACAAACTTTGAATTTATTTGCAAATCAAAGTCTACGGGAAGCTAGACTGTATACCGATTCGCAACTCCCACGGCAACCTTGCTGAAACAACACTCTGACACAGTTCTGCTATTATGATGGTGAATGAATAAAAAACAATTGTTTTGTATACTCAAATATACCATTACAGACAGTTTGATAAATGTAGGATAATTATTTCTTAATTTTAAAAAAACCCTCAAAGTTGGTTAATTTGTTCTATTATCGGGTCCATACGTATTCACAAAAATAACGCGACCAGTCATAAACGATCTACGTCGTAAAGGATTGATTTCAATAATCTACTCAGATCACATTCTTTGTATTGAAAAGCATTTCCGTTCTTGCTCCATTAATATCCTGATAAAAAGTAAGTTTTATGCCGGTTAGGATTTAGTATTAAAAAGAGAAAAGATGTCTGATTCCAAATACGCGATGTCAATTTCCTGGCTATATTTAAGATTTCTGGAAATATAATTATAGAACTGACGGAATAGAAACGAAAAAATCTTGGCAAGGAAGTTTCAAGGATTAGAAAACGTGATCAATGTAGAATACGAGAATTTGCGCATCTTATTGGTTGCCCAATTGCGAATATTCGGGCTATAATTAACGGTTGGTAATGTTGAAAGTTTTGTTTAACCCGAAACCAACCAAAAGCACTTATCCTAAACGATGAAGACTATAAAACGAAGAAGAACACACTAAATTATTTACAAGACTTTCAGTGGAGGAAAAACAATCTCCCAATAGCAGAAAATTCTATAAGAACGTTACATTTCCGCAAAACCATATATTCTGACGCGTTCACGACTGACTGGAGATTTTCTTGTGATGGTCAAACTACGGAAATGTTATGGTCATCGGAGGGGAAAAAACACAGATTAATTTGTTAGAACTAGGACTTGAGACGTTTACCGAGGAACTTAGAAACTCTAGGTTATAATTACGCATCGAAAATAAACGAGTCTGTCGTACGTAAAAAATGGGCGGATGTCGTTTACCAAGCCTCATCGAGATAGATAGAACAATTTGGACGTGGCATACAGATCGATGCGTTTGGGTAGTCACGGCTTTTATTTCATCGAAAGACAATGTCGATGTAGATCGAGAGTCGCGGGTAGTGAAGATCTATATGGAATGGAAGTTAGCAGACAACGCATTTCAACAAATAGCTTAAAGTTGCGGGACCCCGAATAAATATCTATTTGCGCCACGCATTGGTACAACATATCGTGAATTTTGTTTGTCGAACAGAGATTCAGACTGCATAGCAATCGACGCGTTTACAATTAGCTGGGCCCGATTCAATTATTATGCTTTCCCCCGAATTGCTATGATTTTACCGACATAACAAACATTGTATAAGAGAAAGCAAGGGAAATGATAGTGATTCCTGAATGGCCCACACGGCCGCAGTACCCCGTCGTCTGTTCAATGATAATCGGGGAATCCGTTATACTTAGGGCCGCAACAGAATTATTAGTTTCCCGTTATAGAACCATACACCACCCATTGAAACACAAGGTCACCCTGGTGGCAGCACAGTTACCGAGATGGCGTACATCAGATCTATAACGGAATTAACACGGAAGCAATACAATTTATTCGTAAATGATTGGGTTGTGCCACACACACGAATTAAATCCGTATAAAGGAACAGCTGATATTGCATTAATATCGTAAATGAAATTTTCATCCAATCCACTACTTCCACGACTTCTTGAAGGGATTGATAAACGCAAACCCACGCGACCTAGATACTCACGTACCTGGGATGTTGAATTAGTATTGGAACATATCCCATGTCTCGAGTACTTGACAACTTTGGATTTATCGGTATTGACGAGAAAAACGATCTGATCTGATGACGGATCTGATCAACCGGTATTATATTAACCTTTTCCAACAGAAAAGCCGAAATCATGCGTAGCCAGTAGTGTAATTTGCTACTCAACGAAAACGAAGGATCTGGGAAGGGAGGAAGCGCGATTGGTTATCTCACATCCCAAACCGCATAAAACGATTTCCACCTTAATTACAGCCAGATGGATTAAGAAAGAATTAGAGGGGAGCGGCGCAGAAACGACGTAGTTCAAAGCCCACAGTATAAGGCCGCCTGCAGTCTTATGCTTGGGCGTAGACATGGGTAAACGTTGTAAGAAAAGCGGCAGCCTGGTCGGAAAAGTCGTAATGTTTTTCCAAGTTCTATAATTGCCCCATAATTTCCACAACCGGTGGAGCAGTTTTGATACAATAACGTACCGAATATATATATATATATATATATATATGTATGTATGTATATACAGGGTGAGGCACTAACTGTTGCCACGTTGAATATCTCTGTAATTATCGACGTGACAAAAAAATGTTTGAAACAAAAGTTGTACCGAACGAAAGGGGTCATCAAATGCGACCATTTTTTTATCTCAGTGGAGGCGCTGTCGCACAGTAAAGGTCACCTCTACTTTTTTAAATGGGACGGTACATTTTTTTTTCAACTATCTTGTAGAGCATCGAAAACTGCATTAAAACATTTAGGGGCAAAGTCGTTCAAGGTCATTGAAGATCAAAAAGTGACATGAACTTTATTTTTAAGTAAAATTACCTTTATTGACATACTGTGAATAAAGGTAATTTCACATAAAAATAAAGTTCATGTTACTTTTTGATCTTAAACGACCTTGAAGGTCGTTTTTTCGTTTGAAATTACCTTTATTCGCATACTGTGAATAAAGGTAATTTCACATAAAAATAAAGTTTATGTTAATTTTTTATCTTAAACGACCTTAAAGGTCGTTTTTTCGTTTGAAATTACCTTTATTCACATACTGTGAATAAAGGTAATTTCACATAAAAATAAAGTTCATGTCACTTTTTTTTCTTAAATGACCTTGAACGACTTTGACCCCTGAATATTTTTTATGCAGTTTCCGATGCTCCACAAGATAGTTGAAAAAAAATGTACCGTCCCATTTAAAAAAGTGGAGGTGATCTTTACTGTGCGACAGCGCCTCCACTGAGATAAAAAAAATGGTCGCATTTGATGACCCCTTTCGTACGGTACAACTTTTGTTTCAAACATTTTTTTGTGACGTCGATAATTACAGAGTTATTCAAGGTGGCAACAGTTAGTGCCTCACCCTGTATATATATATATTAGACCTGTCCTTAAGAAGGGCAAAATCGAATTTTAATGGTCTTACCCCCCAAATTGGTTCGAAATAATTTTCAAAAAATGTCATATTTTTTTAAATATTTTCCCTCCATATTTACTCACCACTAGGAAGTCTCACTGTTTCCCATATGAAAAGCATTGATTTTTCGTGATTTTTAATATTTTTTTACCGTTGTCCTAATTATCAGCTAAAAAATCGTAAATTCTCAGAAAATGTTGACAGTAATGTTACCTATTTGTCGGATTTTTTGGAATTTGATACAAGCATTTTTTGACTATATCAATCACATCTTTATTCTCTGTATGTTGCGAAGAACGCGGAATAAAGTCGAAAAACGTGATTTGGAGAGTTAAATATCGAAAGAATTCAATCGGAGTAGTCTTAAAACATACGGAATCCTTTGTACAAAATAATTAATCACGTAAAAAAAATTCAAGGCCACCCCTACAGCCGAATCGATTATGCCATGATTAAAATTTTTCTGTTTTTCCTGCTTCACTTGCTGTTCGAGCACGTCGCACCCCCACAAAAACCAATTTCAAGAACCCGGCATCGCGTACACATTTTCATTGTCCTGAATGTTTATTCGTATCAATGTTTTGGAAATCAATTATAGTAATGAGAAAAAGTGCATCAAGATTTTCGATCATAAGTGAACGAGAGTTGGATGAAATTATCCAAAATAAACTATTTGAGATTTTAACTTCCATATTTAGACCTCTGAAAGATACTTTTCGACTTTTTTTTTCTATTTTCAGCGATTTCCGAGAATTTATCATCTTTGGCGAAAAGTTTCCTATTTTTTTAACCTCTGCCATTTTATTCCTCCTATTTTTAGCTCTCAAAACGACGTTCTTCGACTTTTTTTTTGCTTTGTTCCGCGTTCTTCGCAACATACAGAGAATGAAGATGATTGATCTAGCCCAAAAATGCTTGTATCAAATTCCAAAAAATCCGACAAAAAGGTAATATTATTGTCAACATTTTCTGAGAATTTACGATTTTTTAGCTGATAATTAGGGCAACGGTAAAAAAATATTCAAAATCACGAAAAATCAATGCTTTTGTTATGGGAAAAAGTAAGGCTTTCTAGCGGTGGGTAAATATGGAGGGAAATTTTTTAAAAAAATTCTGACATTTTTTAAAAATTATTTCGAACCAATTTGGGGGGTAACACCATCAAAATTCGATTTTGCCCTTCTTAAGGACAGGTCTAATATATATATATATATATATATATATATATATATATATACCGATACGTCTTCTACGTTTTTATGTTGATTTAAATATTAGATTAAACAATGGAGCGTCATTGATTGGGAAAAGTAACCTTATGTCTCAAAAACTACGAGGTATATTAAGAACGAGGCTCGAGTATAATTAAACGATCAAACGAACTTACCAAGTGAAGTTCGATCTTGATTATATGAAAAGCCTCGTTCGCGAGATATATTTCCACCCAACAAAAATGACCCACCCAAAATGCATCAACGTGAACTTTTCCGAACTCTGAAAAATGAAATATAGCCGTCAACACGGAGAGAAGTACATAGGGGTGTTATGAAACTAACGGTAACGTCTTCTCTTTCGGAAACCTAAAAACATGTGGTTTAGAAGAGCTCGTAAGACGGTAGATACTACTGCGGATTATCTCTCGAACGAGGCTTTTCATATAATCATAATCGAAGTTCACTTGGGAGTTCATTTGATCATTCGATTATATAAAACTTATCGGCCACGTAAACAATCGTACAAAAGTCGTATTGTACAAAGTGGTTTCCCAAAAAGACGAATTCACGAAACAGAATTTACAGGTGGCGGGGAAAGGAAACGGGAGATATGAATGATCAAAATCGTAGGAATTCAGAGATATTGAAACTGCCCTTTCGTTTTTATTTTACCAACGGCGAAGGAACGATCGTGTCCAATTAGCGTACAATATAATAGGAATAATTTGCTCTTACTGCGAACGTTTAAATGAGAAACGAACGTATGTTATATATACATGTTTTTCGAATCATAGTTTCCACTGTACGGACTCCTCTCCCTTATGGTGCTCATAGCCGATTTCCCCCTCTGTATCGCATTCACCCTAATATTTCTGCCATGGGTATAGGGAAACTGTCGAAAACGTATACTAATGACTCGGTCCCAGCAGGTTCACTTACCAGCTTCGTAGCAGGTCGCGTTTCGTCGTGAAATAAATTACCGGCGACAGGTATACACACACAACACACCCACGCACCAATCCCTCTGTGTGACATCCGTGTATAACTGGAGCTACCACACACCTGTGTTTCTTTTTCTCCGCGACTATGAGACTCGGCTTCGAACCCGTGACCTTTCGATGTTCTGGTTCAGAGGAAAAGCACGCCAACTACTGGACCAGCGCAGTGGTCCATGTCATATACGGGGTGGACCATTTAGCGCGACCACCCTAAATATTTTCGTTGTCTTTGAGTGACGAAAACACACCCAAACGAACCCAAACAAACTCAAAATATTTTGGTGAAAGAAACATTTCAAGGTCATGATATCATAGGTCGTTGCATTCGTCTGAATATCAGCTACAACGTCTTAACAAAAAAGACATGTTCCCATTCGAAAAACCATTGATGACCTTGAGTACGCAAAAACTACGACCTTGACAAAAATGAATTTTTCACCACTGTATCAGCCCTTCGAAATCAATCAAATTACCTCTTGCCATTTATTTTCGTTCATATATACAAACAAGCATGCGTGTTCTTCCATATCAGATTACACATGTGCAAAATGTAAAAAAAGGACCTTGAGCATGTAACAGATATTTAATTTGTACCAAATCACGCTCGTGATTGTACGGTCGTATGGAACATATTATATAAGATAATGAGATCGGTCGACACTACCTTACGGTGCGGGATTTTATTTGCTTATTGAATTCTTGCTTATTGAAATTCTAATTAATCACATACCGTAATGCTCAATAGCCTACAAACTACTACTCTTAGCTGTGTTTCAGTGAGAGTATTAGTTAATGTTAAAAATCGATTTAGTAGTTTTCAAGATATTAAAATACAAACGTATACGCAGATAACTTTTTTCTTTCATATACGATTTTCCTACTCATTTTAGTTAATATAGACGATCTGTGAAGAAACGTTGGGAAATTTTAGAAAATATAGACAAAACAACCCTTACAGTTTTATTACGTGTTAAGATATGTTGTCTGTGAATTAAACGGCGATGAGGTATTTCCTCCTTTCAAACAAAGTTCAAGTTTACGTACACTCCTACTCAAATCTATTCCAATTCCAAATTTATTTGGATTCAGGTTTATTTTTCATACTCGTGTATGTACCAAAATATCGTTCGTAAGAAAAATCGGGACGCCATAGTATCCCGAGGGATCAAGTTGGTGGAAAAAATGCGGAACATACATGTTCACAAAACATGAGTAATTTTGGAATTGGAAAATATCTGGCCGATGGTTCTGGTTTCAGGCCCAGTGCCCACTGCGGGCTTGCGAGGTGCAAAGACATTTTGAAAAAAGTAGATGATCCATTTTTTTTCTTGCAAATTGGTTTTTTAGACATTTTTTTACCCAACTATACATATTAGATTTGGTGCTCGAGTCCAAATGGGACCAGTGCGTAAAGAAAAGATGGGTGTGGAGGGGCTCAAGCTTATGATCTGTTGCTAATTGGTCTGAAATTTGGCCTCAGCGTAAAATCGAATACACATAGTCGAATCGAAAAAAAAAATAATTTGATCGAATTGCAACAAAAAACAGTATCCTCATTTACAAAAATGGCCTTGGGCCTTATTGGCCGAAATTAGACATCAGGGCCAAACCCATCAGGTGGATCTTATCAAAATCAAAAATATTTTTTTCAATGAATTTTCCGCTAACTCGATCCATGAAGACAGTTCGGTATTCCAATACTTTTCGTACACACATAGACGTGTGTGTGCGCACGCTGCCTAGCGCGCACGCACACATAAATCAGCAGTTCTTAAAAATACATATCAATCATACTACTTATATATTAGATAGTGTACTCGAGCACTTATCTTCAGAGGTACGATTTTGTTTTAAAGATGAAGAAAAGTCTGCTGTGTTATTAGTATCGATAAAAATGATCGGCAGAATACTATACATATGTTGGTATATCAAATACGAATAGAGTCATCTCGTTTTCTCAATCTTCCGTGAGTGATTGGTGAACTGTTATAATACACTGTATTAATTTTGCTTTGAGTTTTTTTTTCTTTTCACTATCATTGTAAAGCGCAGAGATAATAGCTTGAGGTAAACGCATGTATCAGCACGTGCATAAACTGACCGAATGTCGTACGTTCCTCGTACAGTAACTCCATTGCTGTAGAAAATTAGTAACAAATACTTGACCAAGCTATTATCGCTACTTCTTGTGATTATCTTAAATAAAATACGAGTCGTTTTTTATGGGCGAAAATATTTTTAAAAAAATAAAGCATTTAGATCATTCTGAAAAACGTAGGCCTAATTCGTCGATAAAAAAAATTGGCATATACATTTGTGAATCGCACGGAATAGTCGGTTTATGTCGCTCCGATATATATGCCGACTGTAGTAAAGTGCGATGTGAGACCGCGGATACTCGCGTACGTGAGCGTTTATTATTTCGTTGTTCGATGTCGGAGAGCGGTGGAGGAATCCCACGAAAGAAACCGGTCGAAAGTGCCGCTTTAAGTTTCTCCTCCGTGCTCGTATATGTGTGTGTGTACATATATATATATACAACGCGAGTAAATGTATTTTGCCGAAGCGGAAACTGTGTATCCGGTGACCTCGTTGCTTCGTCGTCACGCGCACTGGCATCGCACAACCACCTACATAGGTTTATACGTATACGAATGTGGGCAAGGACCGGAAAGGTATAAAACCAAGTGTTTAGTGAACACCTTAGAAGGGTGTTACTTTCTTCACAAATTTCTGTACACACGATAAAACAGACAGTTTAGGGAAGATCGGGCATTTCACCGATCAATGCTGAAGGATATCGATTTTATTTTTATGGGCGTAGATATGCCCAATGAACCTTCAACTTCGAAGGTTCCATAAGGTCCTCTAGATCGTTTCCAAAACAAAACAAAAAAACTTTAAAATGTTGCCAATTTGAGACAATTTCCTATGGAAAATCATGAATTGCGCTGGAATTGAAGCGTCCATGACTGCAGTTAATGTTGTCTTCAAGAGGCATTAAGGGGTCTTCTCACTTGAGACGCTAACAAAAAGGCTATTTTCATAGATTTCTTTATAGGTTTATTTTATAGATATCGATATAAATGATGTTACACTTAATAAATCCACTTTTAAAATACATTTAAACAAATTCTTCGTTTATTTAAGTCGCTATTTATACACGAAAATGGTAGTTAAAAACATGTCCTAAAAAAGTTGTAGGTCCACGCTGTTAATGAAATTTCGGAGATGGATAATCTGAACCGAAAAAATCAAACGATTTTAGATTCAGTATGTTAATGGCTATAGCGCATATCGTACGGATTTTTATATATGCAACAATTAAAATATGGCGGACATTTTTCGAAAAAAAAAAAAAAAAAATGTTTTTTCACCGTTTTTTGACAAAAAAAATAAATATGGAAATTTAAAAAAATTTTGATATGCACTATAGCTACAGTTGTATAGACTATGTGGTTCAATCTTCATAAAGATTGGATCAGTAGTTTCGAAGATTTCATTAACAAGCTGTCGAAAAACGGTGTTTCGAGAAAAACAAACGTTTAAAGTTTGTTTGGGTTACATAAATACATAAAAAAATTTGAAAATGTATTTCGAAAGTGAATTTATTAAGTGTAACAACTTTTATAATAATATCTTTAATATAAACCTATCAAAAAATTCTTGAAAATCGCCTTTGTAGCGTCTAAAGTGAAGATACCCCTTAATGTGTCTAAGTCTGCAATTTTCCGGAGGAAAAGCAGTTGGAAAAAAGGTGGACGTTATGAAAAACGGTTTCATTTTGGTCAGAGTTTATTCGGACGTAAACAGAAGAGTTAAGACTACGTGGGTTACTTATTCTACGTAATATTCTGGATGCCAAAAGCATGAGAAAGACATTCCGATCATTTCCATAAAGTTTTTCGGATACTGCGTTATATTTGCGAAAAAGAGATTAGTCGTTTGAATCGTGTGGAGGCAGGAAAAAAATAGCCGTTCAAATTGAGTGGAAGATGTAATGAACGATCGTTTAAATTGATCACGATTCGAATTCTTTGCAAATCGCATAAATACGCAGCAACTATCAGTTTACTTCGTGGCGGGGCAAGCGAGGAGAAATGAATCAAAGAGGGAGAGGATAGGAGGTTAGAAGAGTTCATTTAATATTTCATTTTCTGTGGATCATATCACTCGAAACGAGTTACGCAATTTTCCCATGTTATGCAAATTGTAAATATTTGTTTTCTCTGTTTATCTTTTCAGGCAGTCAGCTACAGTTGAAAGATAGGATTTTGAGAGATCTTTCGAGGCGGCCCGGTTTATAAATTTGTATGGTGTTGAAGTTTGCACCGTTGGCATTTAACGATATCCTTTTCTTAGTTTTTCTGTTGCTTTTTTAGTGCTGTTGCACCTCTCAACGTATGTATCAAAGTTGACGATAAATTGAGACAGTAACGAGAGTTTTACTTTTTCGGGATGATGAATGGGGAGGATCACGGCTCCCTATCATATTGGACTCGTCTAATAAATATAAATTGTCGTTGATCGCGATTACGCGATTAACAAATGAGATAAATCTGCGCAAACATCGTGCCAGCTCACCTTCCCAGCCACGGTCATCTTGTATCGTGTTTCGTCGTACGAGGGCAGCTTCAACTACAGAATCCACAAAAGTACGATGACGAGCACAAAAACGAGATGATAAACGAAACAAAAAAAACTTGCGAGTATCTCAATTGGCAGCACTTTCACAGCAACGGCCAGTAACACATAGTCAGAGCAGAACTATCGTAGGCTCTCCCGCGTACGTGTAATCGTATACAATGGATTATTATGTGCACACATACACACATATATATATATGTATATATGGATATATTTTTTGGAGTCGTCACAGAGCCTCGAGGGATCTCGTCGACCACTTCACGGTCACGCAGTCGAAAAACTCGTTCTCCCACACTCGATGTAATATACGCATGAACACACCTATCCTATGCCTGTACCATGTCCACGTACACTCGTAAACTCGTATCCTTTGGAGATTGCGAGTTTCGTGTGTGTTCATGCGCGCGCGTGTCTCGTGAATTTACGAATCGGTCGGGCTCTCAAAGATCATTTTCCATATTCATTTCGTGACACTAATCCATTTCTGCCGATCATAGGTTGCTTTCTCTTGTTTTACAGATTTCAGAATGTACAACTGCGCGAACTTCGATATCGAAATTACTACGAGTTAAACATAAGAAGCATCTAAAAGTCCGGTTTACTCGAAAGAGGTATAGCTTTCGACACGCAACAAGCCAACAATTTCGATCAATCGTATAACGCGTTCCCGTTCAAGAGGCGCGATCTCATCGAGAGTTGGCACGATTTTTCGTCGGGCGCGTGTCTCGCTCACACACAGGCAAAGATAACGTTGAGCAAAAAAAAAGAAAGAGACGGTGGAAAGCCGAAAAGGTGGAAGCACGAGACGATCGCACACACAGCCGCGAATCCCAGCAGCGAGACCGCTGAGAGAGAACTGAGGAGAAATATAACGTAACCGCGAGACCCTCGCGCGTTTCGTCGCATTCGCCACGAGTCTGCGAGCTCGACGAGTCTCCGGATCCCTCTACTTCAGCGCGACTCTCTTTTTACCCCCGTCTCATTCCTTGTCTTCACGCGGTGTGGTGCTAGCCGGTAAATAAGAAATATGGACAGAGACAGAGAGGGAGGAAGTGAGAGAGAAGGATAGATTCACAGGAGGCGGCAAGATCGTCAGGCAGGTAGCTGAACGCATACATGTGCGCCTGCCCGCGCACGTATATATATATATATATATCTAACGCAACTATATATATATATTGAGTGTGTAAGACACCTATATATTCAACGTGGACTATATTTGTTTATGTAGATATCGAACACGTACTTACCTACATATTATTTATATCCGGCGGCCTCCCATATCTTTACATTGAAACACCAAACATGTATTGAAATATATATATATATATATATATATATATATATATATAACCGGCCAAAAGCATCCGGACACTTCAGATAATTGCAAAACTTTCGACCACTGGATTAATTATATTATTCTAATATAATTGTGGAATTACCCAAAGCGATCGAAAGTTTTGCAATTATCTGAAGTGTCCGGAAACTTTTGGCCGGCAGTGTATATATATGCATATATTTCTAAATATCGAAGGCATAATATATAAATATATCGATGTATCGCACGGGAACTATATCGATACATCTATATATTACACGTGAACTATATCTATCTACCTCCACATTGAATACATACTATATTTATATTTTTATATATCGAATGCATATGTGTCGAAGTCTCACGTTTCGAAAAGACACACGCGCGACACACACAGAACACGGGTGCGAGCGCGTGCGCATGTACTCAACTTCGCACATAAATTGTACGACCCTCCACTGCGATTAAACATGTACACGTGCATACATATGCATAGATCCCGACAAGGAACCACGGTAGAACAAAAAAAGCACTTGTGCTCGTCGCACGGGCCTTGTACATCTGCCCTTTCGTTATGAAGCAGCTGGGGCAAGTACGTGTTGGTGTGTTCGCGCGAGTGTGTGGCAACGAGAGAAATGAATGAGGAAGTGGGAGGGAGTAAATGGGGGCTCTTGAGAGAGCGCGAGCAGGAGTGGGAGGCTCCTCGCGGGAGGGACCCTCACGCTGCAGATTCGTTCCGCGCGTGCATATCCTAGTCCAGCCTAAGAACGCAAAAGTCTTCGTATGTCGGAGCGAGTGAGATAGCAGAGGAAACAACGTATGCAACTTAGTGCTCTGGGCAATGCATGAGGATTAGAGAGAAAGGGAAGAGACAGAGAGCATCCGGGCGAAAGATGGAAAAAGACGCGGGCATGCGGCGTGAGGGTGAGAGAGGGAGAGAGGGAGAGAGGGAGAGAGAGAGAGAGAGAGAGAGAGAGAGAGAGAGAGAGAGAGAGAGCCTCGAGAAACGGACCTGTATATATGCCTAAAGGAGAAGCGAAGAGCGAGACGAGAGTAAAATAACCGAACGGCAGTTGAAAAGAGACGGAAGAGTCAAAACGGTACAACCGGTGAGACCGCGAAGATCAGTGAAGCCTCTATACTTGGTTAACACGAACCACACCAGCCCGCCTCTTGCGCGACACTCCGGTATGAAGCGTACTCGCGGTTAGTGAATGGAAACCGCACCAATGCAAGATCCAGCGAGAATAGAATGTCGCCTATACTCTGAGAGGGAAGCTGTTGCGCCCCCCCCCCCGCTTTACGGCACCGCCCTATGCCCCTCGGCTACTGCTCGCCCGTCGCCATCACAACCTCAGTCGCTGTGTCTCGGGATATTCGTCCCATTCTCCGTATCCCCCCACCCACGGCTCCAAGAGCGTTTAAAGTCCGAAAATATGAAGAAACTGAAGTATATATACGTGTATCCCGGGAGTGAGCAATACCGAAATTTCCACGTATGTTATACGAAATATATGTATTATAGTGACCTCGAAAGTGAGGCATCCGGCGCGCGTATTCTATAACTGTACCAGAAAAAACACGCACGGGAGTACGTAAAGCGCGAGGATCGATGAGTGGGGGACAAACGAGATGAAAAAATTGTAGCGGAAGAGTACACCACACACGAATACACACAAACGCCGTCTTGAAATGCACCAACTTTTATTTGGAACATTTTTTATTGACATCTGCACTGCCTGAGATATGAGCTTGTAATGTCTTATCTGACACGAGGCAGCCTGTAGATATACGTCCGGACTGATATTTTGCATGCGAAAGTGAGTCTGTCGTCTGTTTGTATGCTACCACGGGTAAACTACCGAACCGATCTACGTTAAATGGTGCACATGTGTAGCTTATGTCACGGAGATGGACATAGGACATTTTTTATCGCGGGAGCATTCCAGGAAAAGTCCATAAAGTCTTTCCGGATGTATATGTGGTTGTCTCACGTTTACGTTTTAATTACTGAACTGACCTTTCTTATCCCCGAAAAATCTTGGGAACGCCTGCAACAAGTCCGTCCTTGCCAAACATAAAATCGTCCTGTTTACATTGGTGAAAAGGCAAGGTAACATCGAATCAAATTGATGACGTCATCAGTGCCAAAATACCTGAACGAAATCTCGACAAGGAACTCGATGATATTATTGTTGAAAATTTAATATATGGTCGGCGCGGTCACGATACTGCAATTCCCCGCGAATGAAGGATGGGAAGTGTACAAAGAATGTTCATGACAGCTACACAAAGAAACTGTTCACAATGAAAACAGGTTCCCTTGTACCGATGGAGAGCACCAGCAGATGAAAGTCAAACTGCTACAAACAAAGTTGGTAATGACGATTACGCTACTGTCGATAATAGTTGCGTAGTCCCTTATTCGTCTAATTCGATAAAAAATGTTAATGCCCGTATACAAGTAGAGCTGCAGTTCACTTCTTACGATAGAGTACATTTGTAAATACATTAACAAAGGAAGCGATCAAGCCATTTTACAAGCTTTTACTTAACTTTCTGTGAGATGCAAAACGGAAAATCGACATTTCACCCACTTCCGACTACTTAGAGCTTTGAAAGTTTCCAAACATGCATCTAAAGGTGCCAATGCATGATTCAACTGACAAAAAATGTCCATATAATGTTCAACTTTTCTGTAAAATAAGCGATATTTAATTCGAAAATTAGTATTGGTATAAAAAAAAGATCTAATAATAAACTATATACAATCTTACTAACACATACAAACAAAAATGTAGCCGACTGTGTTTGTATGTAAAAAGTTTGTATGCAGCATTTAGTCGAAAGTTCAATCCCAATTACAGTCTGTGTTATTTTTTATGAGAATTCCATGTTCCCAACGCACAAACTCGTAACCTAGTAAACTAGTGAACTACTAACTAGTCAAATCAATTATAAGGACTAAAAAGCAGCAAATAATTTATACGTAAACACATAATTTAAAAAAAAACGAGCTGTTATTTAAGGGGGTAAATCACAGTAAAATTTTCAATTTTTTGAAAAAAAAAATGTTCGCTTAAAAGGTGCTTTAGGGTCTTAAAAATAATATACCAAATGATGGAATACGGCAAAAATGTCCGAGTGCCCAAATTTTTTGCGTTGAATACAACGCTTTTTCACGACGCTTCACTTTCGTGTATACATATATAACATAAATAGTGATAAAAACAGTGATATTTGTAAATCATTGTCATTATGAGTGACACATCGTCGAGTCGTGTTAGAAAAGGGACGAAAAAGGATATTGCGTACGAAAATCGACTGTACGGTGCAGGCATTGCAGATTAGAGGTATATGAAATTTTCATATGGTTTCTTAGTACTTAAAACTTTAAACGCGTTTTTCTCGAAACCACTTTTTTTGAGCTCGCCGAAGACATAACTCGAGCAAATCTTTACCGATCGACTTGAAATTTTGACAGTAGCTTCGAAACATCTTTCTCCACGGAGCTACGTAGGATTTTTTTATTTTATATGGCTTAGTTTTTTTTATCGACGATTTTATGGCGTTTTTTTGTTGTTAAAAATTTAACTTTATTTTCAAACATGCACCATTTTGCGAAAAATCAATATGTCGAAAAAATCCTACGTAGCTCGCTAGCTGTTGTTATATGGAAACTAAAAAATTTTGGTTTTTTCTTCCAGGTCAAAAATTAAGGAGTCTACGTCTTCGGCCATCGACACGCTTTCAAAAATAGGCCCCTTGGGGCATATGCTGCGCAGCCGCCATTTTTAAATATTTTTTATTGAAAAAATTACATTTTGTACTTTTTTAGTATTGCTATAAAACCTACTTTACAGATTTTCGATTGATACTTTTATTCAGCCAAAATTAATTCCCGAAAATATGCCTATTTTTTGTGTGCTACTGTGATTTCCCCCCTTAATGTACCGAAAAGCAGAAAATATTTTTTTTCATCAAGTCACCTATAAGTGAGTATAAATAAAAGCTTGGGCGCTCAACATTTAGACATATGATCTTTAATTTACATAAATCCTTTAACATATCAACTATATTTAATGTACTGTAAAACAACCTTAGATTTCTTAAATAAAAATCCTGAAACTGAGTGTAAACGTGTGATAATAATATTTTTCTCATTACTATGGTGCCCAATTAAATACGTTTAATGAAACTGAATTGATCAAGTTCATTAGACATTTAAAAAGATGAGCGCCCCAAGCTTTTATTTATAGTCACATATAGGCGACTTGGTAAAAAAATTATTTTCTACTTTTTAGTACATTAAATAACAGCTTGTTTTTCACAAATATTTTTTTTTCCATATAATTTAACATTCAGAACACAAATGTCGTAGATGCGATAGACGAAGTTCGCATTTATAAGTCTGTCGTTACGTCAACAGCAACGAATCCGTCTGTTAGGCTTTCCGTTACACAAAAGGCAGCCCGACTCCATACCTACATCTCGGTGTGCATTTAGAGAATGGTAAACGAATCTATTTTAATGAAATGAGCTTCCGTGACAGATTATTAACCCCGCCAAAAACCGCACCGACCACATTTTTAACTCTGCAGTAAAGACGATTTTGCAAAATCTGTACTGTACGTAAGGGTGCTGAAAATATAAAACCTGGATTGCATCACGAAGGAAATGAAAGCCCCGAGTCCAAGGTACCCCTGATCAGAATTGGCCTGTGTAAAACGTTGAGATGCCTTGGGCAGAGTACATATAGTGCACGTGAGTAAGATGCAAAGCTTTTGCGTAGGGTTCCTTCATAGTTGATCAGTTCCTCTGTACTAAGAAGAACTTTGCAAAATGCTCCAGTCAATGTCATTACACCAATAGCATCTGTTGCAATCCTATCATGGCCAATTGTCAAAAGATTGGCCGCATATTGCCCTGATTCAGAGTCTTTGTGCATCCTCGGATTCGTATTGAATCTATACTTTTCAACGCGCTATCTTTTATGAATCGAATAACAAAAGATAATATCTTTTATTATCCGACTGCTCTCTTTTGTGACATAGTGCATTCGTTCCAAACCAACTTACATTGCTGCAACATTCGGCCGCACTCGCTATTTTTTGGTCAATTTACAAATTGCTGTACTTTCAGAGGCAATGTTCAAATGGCATTTTAGTACTGAATGCGCCGTTCGTCCACCATCAAGTAACGTGACATCTCAACGATTCCAATCGTTATATCATCCGCTATATCATTTTCGTACTTCTCCCACATTTTTGGCGCATTTGAAAGTCCACAGCTATAACGAAAACCTCTCTCACCTCCGCCGCTGACCAACGTTATACGGCTTCTCTTATTGTTGCATCCTAATGGTCATCATTCTCTAACAGACTCTCACCTGACATGTCTCTCTGGATATAAACAATTTGAAACTATATAACTTTTCGAGGGTATAAGAGCCCTAGGAGCCCTTTGCAAACGCCTACTGCATATAGGTATATCCTGAACCGCTCGCCAATATGGAGAATAAATAATGATTATGTAAAAGGGCAATTTAGGCACCGACTGATGAACACGTAGGACAGAAAAATAAAAAAAATATATCGCAAGTGAAGGGTAAAATTGTCGAATATGTATCGGTGGATACGGTAATTGACATTAAATAGGTAACCTCATACCCTGTAGAATTTCTAAATTCTGTAGAACCATGAGGAGGGCTTTCTCCTGAGGTGGCAAGTCGGTGTATCCGTCCTGTTGATGCGTAATTTGGACGCACCAAGACCTTTCAATGGCAAACGGTTTCTGATTACACAGCTGGGGCAAAATATCGTGCTAGCTGCTATTATCACTCGAATAACGAAAGGAGAGAAGTTTTCAATTCTACGAATTCCGTGAACACCAACGGCTCTGCCATTTCGGTTTAAAAGATTGTCATGCCCTTCTAAAATAGCCTTTGCGATAACTATGACAGGACTCAAGGAGAGAGATGTTAGATGACAGGTGGACATCTAGATAGACCATGTTTTTCACATGGGCAACTACATATAGCCTGCTCACGTGTATCCAGCCCATGAAACTTGTCCGACTTGGCAATGAAAGGCAGTTTGTAGAAAAGTGTTGTCATAAATTAGCAAATTACCTATACCCCCATAATACAACTATACTTCTCTCACTATTCCCATGGCAGATAAACTATTTTAGCAAGGCCACGGATGACAAGTACAGTGATTTTTGCAGCTATACGTCTATATAAAACTACATACACTGACGATGCTCAGTGATGCCTAGATTGTCATGATTGTGTCATTTGTGGCCTAGCTAAATTAATATATCTGTATTATTCGAGGGCTATAGTTACAATCACTTTCTATTTTTTATTTATTTTTAATCGGTGCGTTCAATATGCATCATTCACACTCGATAACAAAAGGTGATTCAAATTTCATGTGTTCAAACCAAAGTCACGTGTAACAGGTAGTAAATATATATACTATTGGTCAAACGTTTTCGATCATCTTATAAAAATTCGCAACAAATGAAACCGTCTTAAGGTAGAACGAGTGCGCTCTTGATTTCTATAGATTTTGTTTAAATTTTAACCAGACATTGTTCATATCATTACGCATGTTTGAGTGAAATTTCAGAATAGTTGACTATTTAGATTGGGAGATAATAGGTTTTAAAATTGCAACTTTTAACACTGCAGGGTCTGCATTGACCGGAAGCCAGGTCACATAATTCGTCGTACCATTCTATTGTGTTTATAAATGTTGACGAACAATTATTTTTACATAGCAAACTAGTTCATGAAAGAGTGAAAAAAGTCTGGACTGCCTTTACTATTCGGTTTTGCTAAAAACGTTCAGTAAAGACAGAATAATTTCGCGTAAAAAATATTTGTCCTGTATAATAAGAAGAGATATGGCAACACCGCATCGTTCCACGTATCCAAGGACCTAAGTGTGCGCGGCATATTCAAAATAATACTACAGCACAAAGTTTTATTTGCAAGTCAATTTTAATGGAACAAAGTTTTTAATTAGTTATCAGTTAACCAACACTTTTATTTGTTAATGAAGATAACATAAGCAATATAAAATATAAATTTTTATAAGGCAATCATTTTTTAACGATATGCCTACCATTACATAGCATGCTTGTCGAGTGTTCTTTTTCAATCACTGAGCATCACGGAAATTTTCCGTGAAGGTGCGGCCTCTTGCAGTCGCTCGACGCTCGTTTGCAGCGATAAATCTGGTCACGTGACCCTATTTTTAATTTCCCGCGACTCAAAAAAGTAGCTCATTCGTCGCTACATATCACGGGATCACATTTGTCGCTGCAAACGAGCGACGAGCGACTGCACGAGGCCGCACCTTGATGCTCAGATTTTTCTGTCAGCTCCGCGACAGCTCGTTACAGTGTTGCCACGATCGTTCAGCTGCCGAAATCTATAGTCGGGTCACTAGTTTGGTATAGCATTTCTCACACTGTAGAGTACAGTCAGAAGGAAAAGTTCTACTGCATGTAGCGCGTGATATTTTTGCTTCCGACGACCACGCTAGGTCTACCTTAAAATCTAGCATTGCAATTGTCTTACGTTGCCGAAACTTTATCATAGACGCTGGCTTTCACCTGCATATCCACATGTTTTCGAGAAGTTTTTCGACATTTTCTGAAAAAACAATTCACCCATATCAATAATGCCCCCTTCCCTTACCGAGATAAGTGTCGCATGGTCTACAATGTCCCCTGTCTACCATTATCCCCTTCCTATGGAGCCCGTGTTTTTGGGCATCCACTTCCCTCGTGTGACGTCACTTGCCGGACTCGCCACACCGCGCTCCGTGAGCCGCAAATCGTCATCCCCTCCCCCAATTCCCCAAAAGGGTCCCTACCCGTGTAGAAATTCCTAAGGTTAGCATGATCAGAATGAGGCCCCGATCGGGGTAGGATACGGGCAACCCCTATTACGGACACCCTGATCCGGTCCCGATCGGGCCGGGAGTATTTAGGCCTTAAATCAGGCAATACTAAAATGGTCCTATTAAGGCCGTCCCTGAGCAAATCCTACTAAGGCTTGCCCCGATAAGTCCCTACCAAGGCTTGCCCTGATACCCCCTACTAAGGCTTTCCATGATAGGGCCTTACTAAGGCTACCCCTGATTAGGCCCTATGCAGGCTTTCCTAGGTCAGACCCGTTCTCCATGGATCGAATTTTCTAGCAATGACGATTGGAGGAGTCTCGCTCTATAGAGGAGAGCGGTAAAATGTTACTATCGCGAATTCTTTAGAGAACACCGGTGTAAAATTTTCGAAAAATCGTTTGGTTGGCAGCACTTTTAAAGAATCCGTGGAACCTTAAAAAAATGTACAATGCTGTTTGTTAAAACAATTACGTTGGCCATTTTTTTCTCTGCCATGGCTTATCTTCGATAGGTTATCTGCGGCCGACCACATTCGCTAGCGAACGAGATTAACCGAGTTTCACTCTGCGAAAGAGTGGTAAGATGTTATAATTACTGCAAAAAAAAAATACGTGTAGCATTTTTTCTATCTGCCAGGAGTTATCTTCGGCAGGTATCTCCAAGGATCGAATTTTCTAGCTATGACGATTGGAGGATTCTCGCTCTATAGAGAAGAGCGGTAAAATTTGACTATCACGAATTGTTGAGAGGAAACCGGTGTAAAATTTTCGAAAAATCGTTTTGTTGGAAGCACTGTAAAAAATCCTTGGAACTTTAAAACATATTTGCAATGCTCTTTGTTTAAACAATTGCGTTTAGCACTTTTCTCTCTGCCGGGGTTGATCTTCGGCAGGTTTCTCCAAGGATCGAATTTTCTAGCAATAACGATCGCAGGAGTCTCGCTCTGCAGAAGAGCGGTAAAATTTACGATTGCGAATTGTATTGAGGACACGGGTGTAACATTTTCAAAAAATCGCTTGTCGGAAACACTTTTAAAAAATCCTTGGAACCTTAAAAAAATATGATGCATATTCGTTTGTAGCTGAAAAAATAATTATACAGTAGTTTTCGAGCTATTTCTTAAGGAAGTCTGCAGCGCTGAAACCCGTCTTCGGCGATGTCATGCCGGTAGGCGCACTTCTCAACTCTTGTAAGCCTATTGTGGGGACAAAGGCATCGACTAAAAATAGTTTTATTTTCGACCAATAGATGGCATTAGAATACGGAAAATAACTTCTTCAACTGTAGCGTCTATGAAACCGTTGACTTCAAACACGTTTTTCTCAAAACCATGTTTTTTAAATCGGGACGTAGCAGAACTCGAACAATTTTCGTCCAATCGACTCCAAAATTTGAATTGTAGCTTCTTAGATTGCTTTAACAGTCAAGGACGAGCGCTCTTTTCGATTGATTGCAAATTGTGAAAAATATATCACTTTTTATACCTTACGCCAAAACAATTAAAGAAACAGAAAATTTCCTCACTTTTCAAAGTGTTTTGTGAAAGGCTGTATCAATGTTAAAAGTGGTCGTATCAAGATGAAAAAAGAAACATTTTGAAGCTCCAAGTTTCTAGTTTAAGATTTTTTGGCAAAATAATGTTGTGAGCTATGGTTATCGCGCAATCATCAGAGATAACGAGCAAATTTTTTTCAAGGGATTTTTTTTCAGTTAAATCATTTCATAGGTCCGTTAGCTTGTTTATTCACCTTCAATTTTGTTTTTTTTTTGTCTATCTACGTCAACTCTTTGCTGAGATACTCGACTTATAATGAAAAAGATCCTTTTGTATTTGATCAATGATATCTCAGCAACCAATAATGGCACAGGAAATTAATGGGCAGCTTTGAAAACTTGAATAAATTTCGCACAAGGCTCTTTCGTTGATTTTTGAGAAAAAAACATTTTTTCACCATTAATATTAATTTGAAAAACAGGAAAAATGACATTTTATGGTTTTTGAGTAACTCCATTACAAATATTCTCTCTTTTGAGTAACTCCATTACAATACTCCATTACAAATATTGGTAGAAAGACTAATGTTGCCACGCTTTTTCAACTTAATGTACCCCCAATAGCCATGTAAGTTTTCCATTTGATCCATCGACCTGTTTTTCCGGACCGATTGATTCAATTTTTACAAAAGAATTAAAGGACCAAGTGTATGCAGTGCACTATTGTGTATTTGCAGGGTGTATGGATGGTCGTAGGTTCCAGCATAACCTATTAAATTTCTGTTAGGGATGAACATATTGGGTAAAAAAATTAAGTGACTCGAGATCCCGCGTGCTTACGAAAATTGGCGTGCCTTATAAACGGTTATTATCATTATCATTATTATTATCATCATCATCATCATCATCATCATCATCATCATCATCATCATCATCATCATCATCATCATCATCATCATTATTATTATTATTATTGTTGTTATTATTATTATTGCTTAATTATGATTACGGATATAATTACAATTATGTTGACTATTATTTTTATTATTATTGTTGTTGTTGTTGTTGTTGTTGTTACTGCTAATATGGTTATTTTCTATCGGTGTTCTCTACAAGTCTCCTTTGAGCTCTTCCTTGTGTGTTGTTATTTCTACCGAACATGCTGAGAACTCCGCTAATGAAAACGATTGACGATTCAGAAAGATGTCCTATCAAAAATGAGTACAACATTACATATTAAGTCATTTTTAAATCCAGCATCCCTGACGTTTCTCTATTTTTATCGTATTTACCTTTAAACTATTGCATTGGTTGGAACCGCGTCGAATTCCCCATAGAGCAGATTGTATGTCACGATTGCACTTAGGCTATAGGTATTACCCTCGATACGCATGGCTTGCGTTTTAATTTATATTGGATTTCACATGCGTACGCGTAGAGAGAAAATAATAATTTACAACTATAACAGACGTCCTGACCATTCGTGTAATCATTATAGTAAACCTCTGTCCTCTCTGAATACGCTGTACTTATTTTTAAAATAATCAAGCATCTTTCTCAAGATCGTCATTTTGGATTGAAAAAAAGATATTCAATAAATAATGTAAAAATATACAGCTAAATTACAAAACATATGATATAAAGCAAGTATAAACAATTAAAGACTAAATTTGAATTACGATTATAGTTACGTGTTCGATTTCGGTTGGGATCTGCTTTATTGTGTATTGTTTTATTTTTATTTGTTGCAGAAAAGCGGAAAAGTAAATACTTTCTACGTCAACATCGTTTATTAGAAAGAACCAACACTTGAAAAAAGATTTATGTTTATTCTTATAAAAAGTTTGTTTTGCAGATTCAGATTGTAGGTCTTTAATAAAGCTCTCACAAAAGTTATAGTCATTTCCCTAACCTGAATCTGCCAAGTCAACTTAATTGGCCAAGTAAAGAAAAAAATTCATTGTACCTATTCCAATTTTCGATTTTATCGTACTGTGACACTTGTGCGGGACAAACGGTCCGGGACCAGAGTACCCGGTGTGGGTCGCACCGGGTAATCTGGTCATGTCATAATTTGTAGCGAGATGACGACGTGTACGTCTGCCAGAAAAATCTTCGGTATGACAATTACCCAGCTTTTTTTTCTTGCGTATCTCCGGCGTTTCATCGTTATCGAGCGATTCACTGACATTATACATGCGCTATGTGATTGTGTATCGCATATGATGGGCATTACAGCACCGTGTAATAAACAAGTCTCGTTCTCTTGCTCAATCGTCAATCGTCGTTACCTCAGTTGATCTGGAGAACTCGTCTATCTTTATACGTATAGAAATTGATATTTAAATATACATTATACATATCCATAAGTATATACCTATGTATATGTGCGCATGGGTATACACATGCAAGGTGTTCCCCGTCAACTCGGTTTTTCAAAGTGCTCCCTCCCCTAACAGACAAATTACCAAGATTTCTCGGTGGTGTAAAACAATGATCAATGAATGTTGAAGGACGCCGGTGTTACCAAAAAGGTCTTACACCTTCTAGAAATTGATGTTTAGAATTTTTGTGAGTAGCGGTATATGTCGTTTGTGCCGGTAAAATAAAGCCTGAAAGAAGCCCTCCCCCTTTTTTTAAAATCGAATCTCTAAATGTTTCCACCCCAACGGATGAGGTTGCCGGGGATTTATCTCCTAACGCAAAGAAGGGTCAACGAACCGTTTTTGCGTCAGGCAATCATATGTGTGTATACCAGTTCGGCCGATAAAACTATATAGCCTCGAAATAATGGATATCCGAAGATATAATAATATTATTATGCACGGTAGGCGCCACGAGGACGGTAGAATATCGAGTATATTACGATGCGGTGTGTACATAAGTAACGTTCGTGCGCAACCGCAGTTCGTTTGCGTTCGGTACGTGCTATATAGTCAGCGGCCACAAGCGAGATATATCTATACACACACGAAAAAAGGAGAAAGGATCATTCGATATCGTCATATCTATATCAAGTTGTCTATTGTTATATATGATTTTATTAGGACGCTTCTGAAAATATTTTTGAGGGATTGTTGATTCTGAAAAAAGCACACGGTCCTTAAAGAGATCTCCATATAAATATACTTTTATTATCCAAAGAAAATAAACCGACATTGCAGTTTACATAACAATGAGTATGCGGTCCATTGGCTGATTATGATAACCGTCCTCGAAGTTGAATGCCTTCAAAAATAACTTTCCCCATAAATGTCGATCCAATCACCGAGGTCTGTGGCGCTGGTATAAAACCGTGTATACCGATGGAAAGCGACTCTCCCTATTGCCGAGAGAAAGCTACGCAGCTCGACCGAGCTATCAAGAGTTCTCATGGGTGTGCAATTTCGTTCTTTCCTCTCCCTCTCTCTCTTTTCTCTACACTGAGAAAAATGTATGGTGTTTTCAACCATATCTTAACTATGTTTTATATTTCGCTGAGGGGACAATAATATTTTATAGCCATAGTTACTATCAAAAGTATAGTACTGTTTATTAACATTTTAGCAGTTGCATAAATGATGACATTTGTTAACCGCAACCACAAATATTACAACCATACGTTGATCGTTCAATGCTACATAATATAGTAGGTTTTCATAAAATTAATATTCCTCTGACCCTATAAAAAAACTTACTCCCCTAAGATCTTAATAGTGAACAGGGCTAAAATATATATACATTAATTAAAACTGTTTCTGGTGATTTGCGACGATGTTCACGGTGATTTGTATCATATTATAAGGTACGACCTGCTATATGCGTAATTGGTATGTTATACGATTATTTTTTATACGCTGCATGCGCGTTGGTTCAACGCGTCAATGCCCGTCTACTAAATGCATAGAACATTTCGTAAATCCAAAATAAAGTAAAATATTGAACTGAGAGTTCTACCTCAATGATTTTTATAATAGTTCCTTATTCCTTCCTTTCTTCCTTTGAAGAATCATTTCGAAGAAAATATTTCGCCTCCACATACAATGGAACCTACAACCTACCTGCCTATCTTCGTCCTACACTACGCACGTTGCCACTCCGATATCGAGTGCTCGTCGCATCTTGATCGCAGACATGGCATAACAGACAAAAATAATTTCGACTGTACTTCCGAGTATCTGCTACCTCCGATTTAGGTGAAACTTCCCACAGATCTTTCTTTTTGATAATATCGAAGGTTTTAAAATGACTTGAGATTTTAATTTATTAATAAAACGTATTATTTATCTTAAAATTACGAATTTTTTTTTTTTAATATAAGTAACAAACATAGAGGTTATGTGTGGAACACAATATCCGATAAATGGCTGCCTCGTTCGTGATTGCAAACGTTTGCTCGTTTGATGAAATTTTCAATAACATTTTGGCGTGAAGGCGAACTTATTTCATTAATGGTCCATGTTCCTTTCACGGTCACAGTGCGACTCGACTTATTGATGCAAGTCAACCAGGGTCGTAAATCCTGATACCGAACGCGTGTGATTCGACACTGCAAGTCTCGTGATTGAACTCCCGCACCTCAAACTATTGTGGTGAAGGTGGTTAGTTGAAAACAATTGGAGATAAACTAAGAAACAATTTCATTTATTCACAATTATTTACATCGATCAGTTAAGATTGTTTATCATTTAAGCATGTTGTTTCCGCGTAGTAATGACGACGGTGTTGATAGAATTATCTCATGGAGATGTTTGAGTAATTTCTTCGCGAGAGGCAAGAGTTCTACGCTGATTGGACTATTGATGTTTCCTCTTCGACTGTTTGATGATTACTATTTCTTGAAAAGTTCGAGTCTCACATCCGTGGTTGGTGATGAGAGCTGCCTCACAAACGGGGGATGCGATCCCACCCCTTGTAAGAACAACAACTAATTTCATTGGTACAAAAATGTAGAAAAAGGAGTGGGTGAATTTTAGCTGTCACCAATCACGGATGAGGAGTGTGAGAATAGAAAACACTGGTCAGCCCTGTCGCACACGTGTTGACCAGCGGGGCATTCCAGTGATGAACTTCTTGGCGCAATGAGAAAAAAACTTTCGCGCTCAACTCTACCCTCACGTGGACGCTTGGTAAATCCCTTTATTAGGGGTACATTGGTGCGCCGATATGCGCAGCTTGAATGTAGTCACGTATAAAGGCTTAGAAAAATAAAAAGTAACATTTGCGAACCAAATGGTGAATTGCCCTACACGTGGTCCACCGAGCGAGCGAGTCGTCGAGCAAACCCGAGCTTGGGCTATTGTCCCTTTTTTATGGATTTCAGGTAGGAGAGAAATACTCTTGCCTGTCGTGCCTTGGGACGATGTGGATGTTTATAATTATATAGAAAATGTTCATACTAGCTAAATTCTTATTTTGATAAAATTAATAATTAACTGCTCGCTCGTTCCGTATGCGACGGAACAGACTCCCCCCTTGAGAGGGTACCGATCAAGTGTGACCGCGAAAATT
The DNA here is from genome assembly GCA_951751655.1 of Ophion costatus. Classification (NCBI taxonomy): domain Eukaryota; kingdom Metazoa; phylum Arthropoda; class Insecta; order Hymenoptera; family Ichneumonidae; genus Ophion; species Ophion costatus. The sequence continues at coordinate 13,319,483 of OX632363.1, read as the reverse complement.
ACACTACAATTAAAGGTTATACTTGAATATAGTCTGTAGTTGAGTTCGTAATTGTGTTCATTGTCTCTAAATTGGTTATTTATGATTGTCACTATCACTGTCATTATCTGTTAGCCATGGCAGTGGTGCGAGCTTGCGAACATTCCTGTCGAAGATTCCCGTGGACGTTCTGACCTTGACTACTCTCACGATGCCGTCTGAACCGGGTCGAGTCTCGATAACTCTTCCCATGAGCCATCGAAGAGGAGGTAGATGGTCCTCCTTGAGAAGTACGAGAGCGCCCTCTTGGATGCTGTGGGAGCCTCGAATCCATTTATGGCGAATATTTAATTCGTTTAAATATTCCTTGTGCCACCTGGTCCAGAAATCCTGTTTCATCTTTTGTATGTGCTACCATAACGACAGCCGATTGCATGAAGTGTTGACGAAATTTGTTTCAGGTACGCTCGTTAATGTATTGCCGATCAGAAAGTGACCAGGTGAAAGTGCAAGGGGATCGTTGGGATCTGATGAGATAGGAGTTAACGGGTGCGAATTGAGGATCGCTTCTACTTCTGTGATAAACGTATAAAGCTGCTCAAACGTGAGCAGTTGTTCGCCGACAACTCATCTTAGGTGATGTTTGAAAGACTTGACTGCAGCTTCCCATATTCCACCAAAGTTTGGTGATTGTGGTGGCATAAAATGCCACTTGATTCCTTGATCACTGCAGAAGATGTGGGTCTTCTCTTTGTGTTCATTGGAATGAAAATGTTGCACGATCTCCTTCATTTCGTTGTTGGCACCGACGAAGTTTGTGCCGTTATCAGAGTAGATGCTTTGACATCTTCCTCTTCTCGAGATAAATCGTTTCAAAGCGGCGAGAAAGGCTTCAGTAGTCATGTCACTGACTAGCTCGAGATGGCCTTGACTACGAGGCAGATGAAGACTACGACGTACACCTTGATTCTTCCGCGGTTGCGATTTTTCTTCTCCTTGATGAAGAATGGACCACAGTAATCTACCCCGACGTTTAAAAATGGTCGAGCTTCGGTAATGCGAACTCCAGGTAGATTTCTCATGATGTAGCTTGTGGATGGAGGATTTGCCCTCGCGCACGTCATGCAGCTGCGGATCACCTTGCGAACTTGGTTTTTTCCGTCGATTATCCAGTATCGTTTTCTTAGAGAATAAAGCGTAGTCTGTACGCCGGTATGATATGTGGAAATGTGCTCATACCGGATAATCATAGTCGTCACGTGATGTGATCGTGGCAGAATGACAGGGTGCTTCTCTATAAACGTAAACTTGGAGTTCGTGAGTCGACCGCCGATTCGAATTATACCCAAATTATCCAAGAATGGGGGTAATGAGATGAGCTTGCTCTTTGAGTCCACAGTTCCTTCTTCCTTCAGGTCTCTGAGCGCCTTGGGAAACCTTTCTGCTTGCTGAAGTTTTATGATGGTGACGTTTGCTGCTTCTAGTTCTTCGCACGTGAGATGACCTTGGTTTGTCTACGGCGCTTTGAACCTCCAAGCATATGCAATGAATCGCCGGAGTTTCACGATTGATGAATAGCGTGCAATGATATCGCTATGAATTGGCGTTGCAAGGCATTTGATCTTGCGTAGTCCTGGTAATTGGTCCACTGTTAGGACGCCGAATTTTGGCCATGTAGATTCGTCTTGAGCAAGCCATTGCGGTCCATTTTTCCACTTGAGACTTGAGACATACTCCGACGGTAGTTGACCTCTTGAAATGAGATCTGCTGGATTGTCGAGTGACCGGACGTGACGCCAATTACCAGCATGTGTTTTTTCTTGGATGATGGACACCCGGTTAGCTACGGAAGTTAAAAGTTGGTATGGCGGTGTATTGATCCAGTTGAGGACCGCCGTGTTATCACACCAAAAAACTGTTTTGTGTATTGTGATGTGCAAAGCCTGACGAACAGTGTCATAAAGTTTGGCCAGAAGCACAGCTCCGCATAGTTCCAACTTTGGGATTGTCATAGGTGGAACGTGCTCCATTGCTGAGACTGCTTCTGCTGAACAGGCTTCCGTACTCGGCCCATCTTGCGCCTTTTTGAGTGGTGCGACACGAGATTTGGCGCAGAGGAGCGTCGTTGAGCTGCTCCCATTGCTGTTGATGCTTCTGATATAAATGCAGGCTCCATAGGCCTTTTCGCTAGCATCGCAGAATCCGTGCAGTTGAATTTCTTCGCATTGAGGAGTAGTGATTCTTCTGCTGAACTCTAAGTCGTTGAGAACACTCAATTGTGATGCGTAGTTGTTCCATTCGGTTTGAATTTCTGCCGGAATGGATTCGTCCCAATCAAGTTTCTCCCTCCACAGCCTTGCATGATGAGCTTTGCTTCCATCACCACTGGACCAAGCAGACCCAGCGGGTAGAATATTCTGGCCATATGCAACAGAATGGTCCTTTTCGTAACGCGATGCTCTCGCGAGACAGGGCTGACGGTGTAGACGATCGAGTCCTGTTCGGAGTTCCAATGCACGCCGAGAGTTTTGATGGTTTGGTCTTGTCGCGATTGCAGCTCGAGATTGACGCTACCGGATGGAAGCCCATTGTCGAAGGTTGAGACAGCCTCGTTGCAATAATGCGTTGATTTCGTTCCGAAGTTGCAGAGCGTCATGGAATGTTGCCGCTCCGGTAATGAGATCGTCGACGTACAGATCACGTTTGATTATTTCAGCAGCCCTTGGAAAGTTGCTTGTTTCATCTTCAGCCAACTGTTGGAGGCAACGGGTAGCCAAGAAGGGCGCTGGAGCCAGGCCGCAGGTCTCGGTGTTCAATTCGTATGTGGCTATTGAGCCACTGGCGTCGCGCCATAGAATCCTTTGGTATTTCCGATCTTCCTTCTGAACCTTAAATTGTCGGTACATCTTCTCGATATCTCCTGTGAGCATGTACTGATGCCCGCGAAACCGAAGCAGGAGTGAGAAGATGTCGTCCTGAATGGTGGGCCCAACCATGAGAGTGTCGTTCAAAGATATCCCAGTGCTGGACTTCGCTGATCCGTCGAAGACAACTCTGACCTTGGTAGTCGGGCTACTGTTTTTGATAACCGCGTGGTGAGGAAGATAGAAACCTCCCCCCGTCGAGGTGTCGTTCTGAACCCTTGACATGTGTCCTAAGGTCAGGTATTCCTGGAGTACAGCATCGTGCTGTATTTTAAGCTCTGGATTTTTGTGCAATTTTCTCTCGAGTCCGATAAGGCGTTTCGTGGCCATTGATCGAGACTCACCGAGCTGATCTCTTCTGCTGTTGAACGGGAGTGCAACGATGTATCGACCATCGTTGTCTCGTCTTACCGTTCTTCGGAAGTGATCCTCGGAGCTAATTTCTTCTGGTGAGTTGTGACGTTTTATGTCAATTTCCTCGATTTCCCAGAATCGTTTCATGATGCCTTCCATTGTGGTAGCATGACACTGTCGGTTGTACGGCGACAAGTCACTTGCCGGAATAGCACCGCCGATGATCCAGCCCAAGGGTCTTTTTTGTAAATAGAGATCTGGACCACCGGGTGGTGAGAGACTTATTTGTCCGACGCAGAAGGTGGACAATGTTGTTCCGGAGCCGATTAGCATGTCGACTGGCGCTGGATGGTCGAACGCCGGATCCGCGAGCTGAATATTGCGCGGCAGCGATAATGACTGTCGGGAGATCCATTCATCTGGCACAAGTCCTGCGATATCGTCAATCGTCAGGAAGCTCAAAGTCCTTTCGAAGTTGTAGATCCTCGACTTGAGTCGTGCGGTCACAAGATTATTTGTGACCGTTCGAGTTTGATTCATGGCTCCGATAGGCACTGTGAACCTCTTCTTTTGTAGATTAAGAAGTGTTGCAAACCGTTCGGTCATGAAGTTGCTATTGGAGCAAGTATGAAGTAGGACTCGGCACGATCTGAGTTCTCCTGATGAGCTGTATACGTTGATCTTTGCTGTCACTAAGAGATCACGTGACGGGATGCTGGCTACTAAACTAATAATTCCCGTTTTATCTGCCAAGTCTTGTGACGTTGCCAGTCATGCTTGCGTTGCTTCGCTCGCCACAGGCGATGGTTGCGGCAATTCTGAGAAGTGCAACCACGCGTTGTGCTTCTTGCGGCACGTTTTGCACGTGAAGTTCGACGTACATTGCCTGACGCTGTGACCTGAACGCAAGCAATTGATGCACGCAGAAATCCGGGTTGCTGCATTGAACCTTTCTTTCGGCGTTAGCTTCTTGAATTCGTGACATTGGAATAGTTGATGACTGCCCTTGCACATCGGGCATTCGTGCGATGTGATGGTCATGAAGCTTCGACTCTGCTTCGGAGTCTTTCCGCTCTGACCATTCTGGGGGCCATTGCGTACCTTACGTTGACCGTTTACGCCTCCGTCCTTGAAAACATTGGGAGGCTCGTCTGATGAAATGACCATTTTTCGATGAAATGTGATGAGTTGGTCGTATGTTGGCAACTCATCTTCCTTGAGAGACATCCGCCACTGTTTGCGTGTGGATTTGTCGATTTTTGCGAGTGCGATGCAGAACATCATCGTGCTGAATGTATTTTCGCCCAGCGATTTAAGTGCCGAGCAATGAAGTTCGAGTGTGTTTATTACTTCGCTGAGATTCTGTGCCGATTCTCCTTGCATTGTAGGGATATTGAAAATCTCAGTTACGTGGCGTTCGCGAATTCTGTTCTTGTCCTCGAACATCCTTTTTAGAAGCGCCCAAGCGCTTCGGTAGCCCTCGTCCGTAGTCTCAAATTGTCGTACAAGACGCTCAGGTTCCCCGCTGAGACATGACCGCAGATACTTTAATCTTTCGGTGTCGCTGAGACCCGGTCGTCACCCGATAGTCGACTGGAAGTCATCTTGAAAACTCAGCCAGTCTTCATATTTTCCCGTGAACCTCGGCAGACTCTGTTCTGGAAAGCGCGCTAGTGCGGATATTGGTGCGAATGCATTTGGTGACGCCCGACTATTAGAAGATGAGCTTGCCGCTGCTATTGCTGACGCTTGGGTGACCTTGTCCTGAAGTCTGTAGCATTTTGCTAGGACGTTCGCGTAGTCCGTTTCCATCATTGCTTGTTCTGCGTAATGGTCGACTTCTGGCTCAAGCTCTTGCAGTTCACTGGTGTAATCTTCCAATTTCGCGAAAGAATTTTCGAGCCGACCCATGTGCGCCTTTAAGGGAGCTTTCCAGTGTGAAATTTTCAAAAAATCGATTTTTTTTTTGCTTTATCGAATAGTATACACTCTTCCGAATATTCCCTGAAATTTTCATGCCGAAATTCAGATTATTTCGGTTACTGTACAGCATTTCTTGGAAGAAGGCAACGGAGCGCTACAGCTGCCGCGTCGGCCGTCTGCCCGTGCGACCGTTATTTCTATTGTGTCATTCCTACCTGCTCGTGTACCTTCCAACGTGAGTCCGGTTCGTCTTTCAGTTCGGTTTCGACATTCAAAATGGATAGATCTACGAAAGAGAAATGTGCGTGGCAGGATAGAAAAGGCTCGAGAAGCGGACATCCGCGAAATGAACGAAAAAGATCCGCGGGTTTCAAGGGAACAAATCGACATGATATCGAAACGGATCTAACGTTTGCGAGCACTTCGGCAGCAAAAATCTTGAAAAAGAGTCCAGAGTTTGAAGTCCGAATCGATCAAACGTTTAGCTATGTGATTTCGGAGTTCTTTTTGGTTTTCGGCGCTCTTCAGGAACTGTTGAAGTGCAAAAAGTGTAATAGCGACGTGAAGTTTTAAAAAAAATCGATTCGCGGATTGGGCTTTAAAATTTGTGTTCAGTGTTCGTGTCCAGATCCGGCCGAGATAGATTCTTGTCCTTTGATAAAAAATGCTTATGAAATCAATCGTCGTTTCTGCTTTGTCATGCGATTGGTCGGCATCGGCATAAATGGCATTAGAAATTTTATCGCCTTGATGGATTTAACTGCAAACTTCAATAATAACACCTATTATGGAATCGTGAAAATCCTGCAGATTGCAGCGAAATCAATATACGAGGCCGTCGTGAAAAAAGCAGGTACCGAAGAGAAGGAAAAAACTTTGGAAGCAGAAAATCGGGGCGATATTCTGACGGTGTCCGGTGATGGATCGTGGTCGAAACGCGGTTTCACGTCGCGCATGGGTATCGTGTCCGTGATTGGAAAATATACCAACAAAGTTTTGGTTGTTGCTGTCAAATCAAGCTTCTGCAAGGCTTGTGCATTCTGGAAAGGACAAAAGGGAACACCCGAGTACGAGGCGTGGTTTGAGACGCATGAATCCGAATGCAACGTCAATCACGAAGGCAGCGCGGGAAAAATGGAAGTCGACGGTATAATCGAAATATTCAAGAGATCAGAAGAATTGCACAACGCGAAATACGGTTTCTATATAGGAGACGGCGATACAAAAACATTCAAGATGTTATTAGAAGCCAAGCCGTACGGTGACGATTTGACGGTAAAAAAAAAGGAATGCGTTTTGCACGTGAAAAAGCGAGTATATAAAAGGGGAAACGAAGCAAGAAAAAGGTTAGTTCAACTAAAAAAGGCCAAAAAGCAAATCGAAGACAAAGCAATGGAGAGTGAACCGAAAAAAAAGGATCTCGTTCGAGTACTCCGAAAACTAAAAAAAATCAAACAAAAAAAACTGCTGTTGAACCGAAAAGAGCGCAATTGACGTTAAAATTATTGACAAATCTCTCCGAATATTATGGCTTGGCAGTTCGTCGAAATTCCAATTCCGTGGAAAATATGAGGAAGGTCATATGGGCTACATTTCATCACAAAAGCTCAACTGATGAAAATCCTCAGCATGAGTATTGCCCTCCGGGAGAAGATTCGTGGTGCGAATGGCGCAAGGCCGAGGCCACAGGAGAGGAGTACACCCATCCACCAGCACTCGACGAAGACGTACAACAAGTTTTAAAGCCGATTTACGATGATCTAACAACGGAGGATCTCTTAGAACGATGTACGGGCGCGAACACTCAAAACAATAACGAGAGCTTCAATCACTGTGTGTGGCAACTAGCCCCAAAGCACGTATTCTGCGGCAAGCAGATAGTAGAAATCGCTACGCAGTGTGCCGTGTGCACCTTCAATGAAGGTTACGACCCAATTTTAAAAATTTTGGAGACGATGGGATACACGATAGGGCCGAGCGCCGCAGATTTCGCCGCTAAGTACAAGAATGCGCGCATCACCCAAGCAAACCGCCGGGCGTCCCTGGATAGCAAAGAGGCGAGGACAGCTCGTCGGACCGAACAATCCATTGAGCACGATCTTTTCGAAGAAGCAGAAGGGATATTGTATGGACCTGGCATCGCTGATTGACCGTAAGTAAACGATTTACCTAAAATTTCCTCACTTGAAACTTTGAACGCGTTTTTCTCGAAACAGCATTTTTCAAAACGGTGTCCAACTTGGAGGGCAGAGTTTTAAAGCTATCGAGTTGAATTTTTTACACAATATTCTTAACGTCATTGTTTATCGTGCTATGGAAGCTTTTTTTTTTTTTGACATCTTCCTATTTTTTTGTAAAAAAAACTGCCAAAAAAAATGCTAAAATCGATACTTTTTGTTCAAACCAGCGCCATTTTTGCAAAAAAAAAAAAAAAAAAAGCCTCCATAGCACGAAAGCCAATTATATACCGATCAATAATCTTTTTGTGTTTTTTGTTTCAGATCAAAATTGTGACCCCCAACGTGGACACCACATCCAAGTGCATTTTCTGCAACAATTGTTTCATCATTTTTATAGATTTCAATTAATAAATAAATCGATCTTTAAAAAATTGTTTTGTATTCTTCAATACCCAATTAATATACAAAAAAAACCAGACCGATTAAATTATTTTTTCTTTAAAAAAAAAAATCGCGAAAAACAGCGATTTTTCGGGCTGTCACACTGGAAAGCTCCCTTAATATGTAGATGTCAGGATCGACTTCTTGATTGTCCAGTAAACTCTTGAAACTTGTGAGTTTGCCCTTTATGGACCCGCGTTTCCGTACAAGCTGATCCCTTAGCCTTGCGTTTACTGGGCTCAGAGCCATTTTTCGCGATTATGAAGCGTAGCAGGTGGATGTGAGAGGCACAGGGAAGTGATTGGCAATTAATACATTTAACGAGCTTACCCTTATAGCGTGAAACCGTTGGCGCTATTGACGTTGTGATTCGCTGGTGGAGGATGAGATGCTCTTCCGTCCAGATGTGGTCATTCGCCTTATGTTCGACTGCTCCGAATTCACACCTTCACTTCACTGATAAAATAGGTGAGACTGGAATCTCAGATCAGGCTCGAGGGACCAAAAAATAATGTTCCTTTCGCGGTCACAGTGAGACTCGACTTATTGATGCAAGTCAACCAGGGTCGTAAATCCTGATACCGAACGCGTGTGATTCGACACTGCAAGTCTCGTGATTGAACTCCCGCACCTCAAACTAATGTGGTGAAGGTGGTTAGTTGAAAACAATTGGAGATAAACTAAGAAACAATTTAATTTATTCACAATTATTTACGTCGATCAGTTAAGATTGTTTATCATTTAAGCATGTTGTTTCCGCGTAGCAATGACGACGGTGTTGATAGAATTATCTCATGGAGATGTTTGAGTAATTTCTTCGCGAGAGGCAAGAGTTCCACGCTGATTGGACTCTTGATGTTTCCTCTTCGACTGTTTGATGATTACTATTTCTTGAAAAGTTCGAGTCTCACATCCGTGGTTGGTGATGAGAGCTGCCTCACAAACGGGGGATGCGATCCCACCCCTTGGAAGAACAACAACTAATTTCATTGGTACAAAAATGTAGAAAAAGGAGTGGGTGAATTTTAGCTGTCACCAATCACGGATGAGGAGTGTGAGAATAGAAAACACTGGTCAGCCCTGTCGCACACGTGTTGACCAGCGGGGCATTCCAGTGATGAACTTCTTGGCGCAATGAGAAAAAAAACTTTCGCGCTCAACTCTACCCTCACGTGGACGCTTGGTAAATCCCTTTATTAGGGGTACATTGGTGCGCCGATATGCGCAGCTTGAACGTAGTCACGTATAAAGGCTTAGAAAAATAAAAAGTAACATTTGCGAACCAAATGTTGAATTGCCCTACACGTGGTCCACCGAGCGAGCGAGTCGTCGAGCAAACCCGAGCTTGGGCTATTGTCCCTTTTTTATGGATTTCAGGTAAGAGAGAAATACTCTTGCCTGTGGTGCCTTGGGACGATGTGGATGTTTATAATTATATAGAAAATGTTCATACTAGCTAAATTCTTATTTTGATAAAATTAATAATTAACTGCTCGCTCGTTCCGTATGCGACGGAACAGTCCATCCAATTGCTTCCTTGAGCGCCGAAATGGTCCGTGGATCATTGGCCTACAATTTTCCTTTCAGAAAACCCCAAAAGAAGAAGTCCAATGGTGTCAAGCCGCACGATCTTGGTGGCCAATTCACATCGCCGCGGCACGATTCCGATATCTCCAGGGCCCTAATTTGACCATGGATTATTTATATTTGGCCCAAAGTAAACACTTTTCGAAGAATAAAAAAACCGCGATTTTGACTTCGCTTATAAGATACAGGACATTTCACGAATTATTCGTTATTAAGCGATTAAACTGATTTAAATTATTGTAGCTTTCTTCAGAATGCACTATGTCGAGGAAAAGACATGGACATAAACACACAATGATTAAAACCAAGAAACGAAGAAAAAAGCCTGGGCTTTTAAGAAACCGACGCGAGCAAAAAAAACCAGGACTTCCAAAAAACTGACTCGAGCAAAACAAACACTGAAAAAGAAACCGACGATCAAACACAAAAAGCCGGGGATTTTATAAAATCAGCTTGTGCAGAAAAAATCCGGGGCTTCCAAGAAACCGTCTCGAGCAAAAAAAGATTTTTTTCTATTTTCGTTTTGACTCAAATTTTGCTAAAATTTGCCTAAAACGATTTTTTTTTCGAGAAAAATGGGATAATGCTCGATTTTGCCACGACTAATTATCTTGGTCCAACCTCATTAGTTTGGACTTAAACACAACACGTAAACCCAAACAATACATCGCACGCACATCGAGCGAACGAGTTTAGAAAACAAACAGCCAACGGAAAAAATAACGCCGGAAAAAGAATGAAATACATTCAATCCTAAAAATCGAAATATATTAATTAATTTAAAAACTATTTTTTTGTCTTGGGGGGGGGGGGCGACTCCGCCCTCTGCACCCCCGCAAGGGCCGCTGCCTCTTCACATCGCCGGGGGTGCGCGCGTGCGTGCGAGCGCGCGCGCACACAAAACCAGCGGAAAGGGTTTTGAATCGATACAAATGTGGGAGTAACGCCCCACAGTTTTTAATCTCCGCCATCACAGACACGCACACACAAAACAGCCCGCTTCAGGGCTAAGGAATATCTATACAGACAACGTCCACGTGGCGTATTCTGGATAACGCTAATGATCTGCAATCGACGTACACCAATGAACGACGAAGTACGACGAAACGATGCAAAAACGGCGGAAATCACGATTCACATCGAAAATCGGGAAAACATTTTTCTTCGGGGGATATCGGAGATATATCGTAATCCCTGATAACACGACCCTGAAACTTCGTCTGCAATAACTATGCAGTGACAATGCAGCAAATAAGAATTTCTATGCGTTGCTCGATCGTATAATTCTCCATGACTAAAGCACATACTCTCTGATGCCAGTTGTTAAAGGCTATATTCACCACCAAAATTTATAAGTCACTGCTTAAGGCCAAGTCACACCGACCGAGCGGCCATGAGAGCGAGAAAGATAGCTGATTTGCAGATTCCCAATGATTTCTGAAACGGTTGATTTTTGGGAAAAAAGAAAAGAAACACGTTCCGCTCTGTTGAACAACGAATAACCGCTTTCTCTTCTTTTGCCCGAAACATGATCCGTGTAGGAGAAAACTTGGCAGTAGGATTTTTACCGACTGGACGTGTGTCACATGGCCGTAAGACCACCAGTCGGCTGGTATAGCAGAACACAATTACAGGTGTTCCCGAAAACGGGTCTACAGAATATCGCGAAATTTGCACAGTCGATGTCAAATGAATACGAGCAACATCTGTCTCCATAATTTTACCGATTTTGTAAAAAAAAAAAACAGTTTCTCTTACCATGCTAGATACAGCGAGTAATTACAGAGATTAATGGGTGGCTCTACTTTGCAGGTAATGGTCAAGGATTTTCCGAAAAATTCGCGTGTCAACCATCGTTTTCAGTTCTCGCGAATTCCTGCGAGGGCGCATAGAAATCCTTTTTCGCGTCGATCAAATATCGACGTCTATTGTTCGAGCTTGATAAAGCAGGGATTTCACACACCTTCTGAAATGTGTCTGCAGATTGACGTGTGATCCCGGCCCAGCGCTTGACAGCCGATATTATTTTGACGGAATAATATCTTTAATGTTGTGAGTTTAACCGATTAAGTTTTTAGTGCCGGTGTATAATATTAAATAAATGTGTGAGTGCATAAAGTTCCGCGTGGTGCGAAAGATTAGGTGCTTTTAGCGGCCAGGACCACATATACACTTTTTTTAAAATATAATTAATATTAATACTTTTCATTTTATATAGTGAATCTAATTACTGCTCAGTCTGCTGCAATCGCTTTACAAAATTAATTGTTTAGGAGAGCTTTTCTCTGACCAAATCTGTACCAAACAGTAAGGTAGGCTCACTTCGAATAAATTGTCCCGTGAAAAGGCTGTTTTCATAATTGCCTGGCTCAACCAGTAGTTATATTGGGAGTACAGATTAGTAAGCAGAGATGAGTAAGGAGATGTACACGCTCCCGTTTTCGGCGTGCCTCAGGGATGGCGCTAAATCGCGGCGGCGAGTTCCGGAATATAATTTTGTGATCATCGCCTCTGTCGGGGTTGCAGATTTCCTTGTGGCCGCGCGAGTCGTAATCATCGCTCCAGTAGGTATCGCAGTCAGCGTTGGCACATATGGGTAGCTCGGTGGGGGAAAAGCCACCGCCCCTCGCACATCGTATTTACTCGACAGGCGAACGGAGCGACGTTTTCCGTCCGATCGAGATCGATATTTTTTTTGTGGCCGTACTGCCGATTAGAATATGCATTAAATGAATTTCAAAGGGAAAAAACATGTATCGAGATTATTGTTTTCTCTCGGTTGTTCGTTTATGAGGAGAATGCGGGTTAAAAAAATTAACAACGAAACGCGTTGAAAAATAAAACGCCGAAACGACCGTGGAAGGTTCAAAGAGAAATATTGGGCCTTTACCGCAGTCGTTTCGGCAGTTTTTTTTCAACACTAAACATTATAGATAAGGCTGTATCATAAATGTTACACTATCCTCAATTATTATCGTGGCTGAGTTGGCAGCGTGCCGAATTAACGATGCTTACGGTCCGGGTTCGATCCCCGGTGAAACAGTTCTTTTATCTATTTTTTTTCTTTATTTTATATTCAAAAAATTTTAAACTTCCTCTCGCATTAGCTACTTTCGGCTGTCCAGGTATTATTTATGATATTTGATTCATACATGTTCATATAAAGAAAAGAAACTGCTACCGGGGATCTAACCCGCGTCGTTCGTACTCAGAGCCCGGACGCTGACATCTCATCGTCAGCCGCGAGGCTTTTGGAACTGTAAAGCTATCTCAGATATACACACTTATCCCATGTGAAATGTGTTGAAAAAAATGCTGAATCGATCGAGAAGGACTGAAAGTTCTCTTTCTTAGGGTTTTCCTTTCTCGATCGATTTGGTACGTTTTTGGACAGTTTTTAAAATATATTTTCTAAGGGAAATGTTAGAGGCCATTTATCGACCGCAACTACCGTGGCGACAATCGATGCCGCGATCGATATGTCACGGGGGGGGGGGGGGGGGGGGGAGAAAAGGGCGACAAGTGAGGTACGACGGAGCGACTTCCTTCCGCCTGAGACTGCCGAGCTGCGAGGTGGAATGGGAGCGAACGCAAACCGAAAAAGAAAGAAACGAGTCAACCGCGAGATACGCCGTGTCCCGCGCGAATCAGAGTATCTGCGAGGGATAGAGAAAGGAACCGCGAAAGTGTGCGAGGATCTCGGTGCCACGTGCCCGCGTTTAGCGCGAGCACCGGTGATCCACAAATAGCGATTATTAATTAAAACGTTAATAAAAAAGCGATTTTTCAAGCTTTTGTATACCGAGTTTTCGCCATAGTTCATTTCCTCCGCCCCTTCCATTCGCGCCCTAAAGAACCATTAAGTTTCTTTTACATTCAGAAGTGGGATAGGAAGTGCCCGGAGCCGAACTGATGGCAAATGCGAAGGATTTCGAATCCTATTACGAAGGTGCGTTAAACCAAGTGATGGCCGCGGCAGACGCGCCGGGTGCCGCGAGCCAAGATGGCGATGGTGCGTCGATCGTGAGATCCATGGAGGCTAGAGCAAAGGAGCCCGAACGCAATGCTGGCGAAATGGTTGTGAAAGTGATGAACAATCCGCGGATTGTACCCGCCTGGCGGCGCTACCACTGCGGGCTCGGTCCGCGCGGTGATTTTGAATCGTCGATCCGCAATTTGTCGTATATTTGTTTCTTATTAGCGCAGCTTGTAATACTGAAGCGTAATATTGATATGCTTTTGTTTAAATTACGAAATGACAATGTTTCAGTCATTTTTTGACTTGGAGGTGATCTATACTGTAAATGTTTTATTTTTACATGATGACATGTACGATTAAACAGCCATCACGTGAATATTGCATACTGGATTTCCAAGATGTTTTTTTTAAGTCGTACATTATAACGAAATGAGAGCGAGGTGTATTTATATTGAAGGATTCGCATATTTAACCTAAAAAACGTTTTTTTGTCCAAGCGTCATGCATTACATTTTTGCTGTATCAAAGAAATCTCTAACAGCATTAAAATTAATGGCACTTATAATTAAATTCGACGACGATAGCATGCAATAAAAAAATACAAACGATTTGCCAAAATGAATCAACATGTGGTTGCACAGGCCGATGTCAATATTTGTCAATATTTTCGCTAATTCGCGAATAATTGCATAAACATAACATTAAGGTTCAGTTGTTACCTTTATTGAATGGTCTTTTTCTGTTTTGATTTTATAAATACTTTTTATACCGAAATATCACTCAACGATGCGTAACAGCGTAAACTGCGTAGCCTGTATGTAACTGACATATATGTAATACTCACGTATATAGTAACTGTCAGTAATACTCCACTGTATGTATGTCACAAACGCTGCTAAGCCGGTCCTCACGCACCTATCCACCACCTATCCTATTCCGTGCCAGGCGCTGGTATCGCTTGCGGATATTTTTCGAACTACAAGATCTTTCATCACTTTCACGATCCACTTTTCGACGATTCCGCCATATGCGTTCGGGCTCCTTCACTGTAGCCTCCATGGCACGGTCTTACATACAGGTCTGAACACTCGTCACAAAATCAAGAGGTGGGGGTAGTACGCTTATTGAAGCACTGGATTAGTTTGTAATCCCGTCACTACTCGTCTCTGCGATCTATCTGCCTACTGCGTTTTCTCAAACCTAACCTAAAAATCCCCGTGTCGGATATTGTGCTCTCATAAAAGAAGAAAAGATTTTTAAAAAATTGTAAAAACAATACCGGCCGTAAAGCCAAAAATGCAAAGGTGTCGTTTTGCCCGGTGCCTAATGACAATGTTTTGCGCGAGAAGTGGGAACACGCAATTTCAGGTGTCATAAAGTTGGAACGGTTAGTTCCAACTTAGCTACCGTATTTATATATTAAAAAAAAAAGACAAGTGGATTTGAACACAAAATGCTACGGTAATACGACAAGAGATTTGCCACTGAGTCAAATTCGATATCTCATTCAAATAACTCAAAATCGCCCATGTTTTTCACACCCGCTTGCGGGCAGAGGGTTGGGGTCGGAGGTTTTGTAAAATAAGCATTTGCGTTTTACCGCGTGTTATAATAGTCTACAATAATATTAAAAACGAGTAATATACATTGAGGTGAGACAGAGATTGAAAAGCTAGCGCTGTCTCTATCTTACTTCCCCCACCCATCATCATCGCGCCGGAGTTTAGATCGCAGCGATCACAGTGGGCAATATCTGAACTACACGTCTGGCATCCATAAGCGAACTACCCACACGACGGGAGTTTCCAGACCTGTATGTAAGACCATGGTGAGATCGTTCGCTTACGAAACGAATAAGACCGCGCGCTAGGGAACGGACAGCGCCTGCGCGAATCGCTTAGCCGGAACGGCCAAGATGGCACCGCCGGGATAGGAGCCGGCAGGGAGCCCAACGTGGGGGGATTTCAGATGTTAACTGAGAGACCGCGCGATGCGCGTGAACCAAGGATCGTAGGGGACCCCCCAAAATAGCCCGAACAACCGGCGGAACGCGCCCCAACACCAAGACAGACGAATCTCGATGAAACGGTCCGCGCCGCGCCTCACGATGCCGAGGCGACCGAAGACTCGCTACATGGAGACTAGATACAGGAGACCACACTCGGCCTTTCAACTCGTCCCCAAAACGGTATCCGAGATAGACGGCGCTGGGGTGCTCCGGAGTACATGTATAGATCTACGCAAAACATGGGTCCGATGAAGACGGTTCACAGCTGATGTACCTAACCTTCATTCATCTTTAAGTGTCAGAGTAATAAAATTTAAGACAAAGTGATACGGTATTTGATTAATAGGCATACAGTACAGATATAGCATAGTTTTTAAAATCAAACACTTTAGTTTTTAATTCTTGTGTCATTTTTCAGAGTACAAAACCAGTATGTACGACCAAAGTAGAGTGCACACTTTCACCATATTGCACACACTGAAATTGAATTACAAGAATGAAAAACTGATAATATATTTCAATTATCGAATACGGTATAAAATTCGTAACATTTATCACGAAAAAAAATACTAATTTCTATTCAGACTCTCAGTGAACAAGGAAATTTATTTTGTCATCAATTATTGAATAAATTACTGTACGGACGACAAAGTTTTCAGTCGGAATATTTAGTATACTTTCAAAATTTTTTCTTCAAATGGACATGCGGACATTACCGAGCCGTGATCGCCCGAAATTTTGACGTTTGCTGTCACGCTCGGTCTGTCGTAAGGTTAGTCTCATCCGATCACTTCCACCTCGTCGACCAATATATTACTATACATAGCGTCGGCAGCACCCCAGCACGGTCTATGTTGGAGCCATTTTCGGGGACGCTTTTTTCAGTGGCTTTGCACGGGAGTTTGGTCTCCTGGTATCTAGTCTCTATGACTCGCTACGTCGCATCATGGCGCGAATGGCGTTAAACGCGCAGGCGCGACCGCAAGTGCTGCTATTCCAGATGATTCCGGATCTGTCAAAAAACATCGAGAAATTCAGAGGTGATGGGCGCGGTACAACGGCCTCCGACTGGATAAATAATATAGAATCGATTACGGAAATCCATCAGTGGCCGGCCAACTATGCGTTGGAAATAGCCCGGATACACCTCACCGGCGGAGCCCGGGAGTGGTATAAAGCCCGCGCGCAAACGTTACGTTTGTGACCGCTGTTTAATGCGGCCTTTCGGCAAACTTCCTGTGTAGCAGAAAGCACAGCAGCGAAGTGGACCAAAATGGTACAACGCATTCAGAATCGTGACGAAGTATTGAGTGAGTACTTCCACTCAAAAGTGAAACTGTGCTTGGACGTTGGACTGGACTTTCGCGATACCAAGGAGCAAGTGTTGAGTGGGCTGAGGTCACAGAAGCTGTGCGTGTCGCTTCCAGCGAGGCCCCACTGCAGCCTGAATGAATTACTTCATGACCTGAACTGCAACGAACGAGCGCTGGCACAGCGAGCCACGAGGATGACTACAGCGCAAAGCTACTCACAGCGAGAGAAACCTCGATGGGCAGCCGGAGACGACGTAAAGAAGGTACGTCGATCATCCAAAAGGATAAATGTAAGTCACCACGGACTACGATTATAAGAGAGCTGCCAAGATTGCTGGAACGCAGAAGGTCAGCCTCGTTGTTACAATTGTACCGCCTACGGTCACCTGTCGAAGGACTGCCCGGAGCCTCGGAAGCACGAGTCGTGCCAGAGATGCGGCAAGAGCGGCCATACGCGCCGGAACTGCGAGGCAAGCGCGAATGTGGCCCCGGTGTATTCGCTCAACACGGCGAACCTGAGTCGAACAGTAAACAAATACATTTAAAAAGTAAAAATAGGTTCCAGTGAGGTGTCACCGCCGATCGACCCCGGCAGCTCGGAGTACACACTGACGGCGATGAGAGTGCTCAGTGATGGACACACACTAATCCCCACAGTGACTGAATTGAAACCGTTTGGGCCGGACCATTTTAGGGTAACGTCGCCCGGCATGGTAAGAGCCGACGTAAATGTGGACGGTGTGCTCGTTCCAGGGATTATGCTGCGAGTGGTCCCTGACGATATGCAACAGTACGAGGCTATAATCGGACGCTCGTTTACCGAACAACCTTACGCAACTTAGCATAAAAGTGGCGACAAACGAACTTTCCAGTATCAACCAGGAACAGAGCATCTAGCAGCGAGGGCCGCGAGCGAGGCGCTTGCAACGATGCTGCGACCCAGCGAGACAGTGCACATCCCGCCTGCAGAAATACAGTTGATGGACACGATTGGCGATGCCGACGAGTATCGGTTGGCAGTGATCAACTCGGGGCCAGTACCGCGAACGCTGAGCCCTTGACATAGTCTACTCCAGGGCGATCTGCGTGAGCTTCCCTGGGCGATGGCAACGAATCAACGCAGGCGGATGGAACTGGAGGATTTGGTCGTTGGGGATGACCAGCCGTGTGAGGTAAAAGACAAACTGTTGGTAATGATAAATCAATACCACGACTGCGTAGCATTGAACGTGGCAGAACTGGGTAGGGCGAGGCACCTCGAAATGCAAATTCACGAGAAGCCCAGTGCTAGACCCGTCAGCCACAAACTCTATCAAGCCAGCGAGCAGGAGCGTGGGGAACTGCGACAAATTCTTGCGGACTGAAGAAGAGCGGGTATAGTGAGGGACACGATTTCACCCTACGCCAGCCCGGTGCTGCTGGTAAACATAAACGATAGATCGAAGCGTATGGCTGTGGACTTTCGGCGACTCAACAACCAGACGGAGCGGATGCACTTCCCGCTGCCTAACCTGGACGACCACCTATCCTTAATAGGGAACAACACGCTGTTCATCACACTGGACCTCGCGCAGGGCTACCTCCAGATTCCATTAGCGGAGAGTGCGATACACAAAAACGCCATAATAACACCAGATGAAACCGCCGAATTTACGCGCATGATCTTCGGCTTAATGAATGGTAGGGATAAGGTAGTTCTGTACTACCTAGACGACATATTCATTCCGGGCCGAAATTGGGTGGACTTAAGATCGAGACTCATCAAAACGCTGCAAGCACTACGGGAAGCGGGTCTAACTATCAAGCTAGACAAGTGCCGGTTCCTTCAACGAAGAGTCATTTACCTAGGCTATGAAGTAGGCGAACGCGGCGTCGAACCCGGGGCGCAGAAGGTTGCGGCCATATCCGACTACCCACGACCAACAACGGCTACGGAATTGTGAAGGTTTCTGGGCCTAGCCAGCTTCTTTCGCAGGTTCGTTCCCCAATTCGCGAAGATAGCTGCGCCCCTCCATACCCTGCTAAGGAAAGAAACGAAATTCGTGTGGTCGGACAATCATCAACACGCGTTCCAGACCATAAAACACACTCTGTCGAACCGGCCTACGTTGCGACCATTCGAGCGAACCCGGGAAACCCAACTGCATACGGATGCGAATGCGGAGGGGCTGGGCGCGATCCTGCTGCAGAAGTCCGAAGATGGTCTGTTCCACCTGACGAACGCCATCAGCCGACGAGCAAGCGCCCAGTGCAGCCGGATCGCGCGCGAAAGTTACCCTCTCTCTAGTCCTTCGCGCGCCCATCACACAATCATAGTAGCGCGTGTCCGTGAGCGAGCGACGCTCGGACATCTTCGGAAAGAGCCGAGTGCCGGCGTACTGTCCCGACCGCGCCTTCGGCAGCTACACCAACACATAGACACGCTGAGCACGTTCATGTGCGGCTAAGCCGAACGAAGGCTTCGAGGGAAAAAGCAATCTGAGCACGGCCCGCGCGTGACGTCACGCGACGCACGCGCGAGGCTTTTAGATGATTTCAATGCTTATTTAGCTCTTGATTCTCTGCGTTATTAATGTATACAAAAAAATGTATCGCGCACTCTGAACGATTATTTTTTTAGTTTATACGTTAATTTAAATATAATAATAAATCTAAATTACAACTTATTTATCTTCTAAAAAATTGTTTACGCTTTACTCACACCCGTCCTTATGCCAAATAAATTATAATTCAGAAAAGTAAGTGAAAAAATATTTATATTCGTATTGTTATATTAATTCTCATACTTTCATCAAGCGATAAAGTATTATCTTCAAAAACAAGTCGATCATCAATCCGGCCGCCAATCGTAACTGCCAGAAAATGCATCTTTAACACAAGCGATAGGATGGTCCCGTTGGTAGCGTTCCTGGCTTCGGTCCGTAGGGGCGCAGGATCGTTCCTCACGCTCAGCGCTTTTTTTTTTTTTAATCATGGTTACTATTAAGGATGTTGAGTCCCTATAAAACATGTTAATGTTAATTTTTTAATAACGAGCTTCCTAATCGTCGTGAAATTTGAACACGACCTCTTAAATACTTCATACAAAAACATACCAAATTTTCAGAATTCTATCATCATTACTTCAACCTCCTTAAGGGTTGAAATAAAAAATGATGAGAAAATTCTGAAAATTTGGTATGTTTTTGTATGAAGTATTTAAGAGGTCGTGTTCAAATTTCACGACGATTAGGAAGCTCGTTATTAAAAAATTAACATTTTGTTAAGAACAATTTTTAGAAGAAATAAAAAAAAATTTATCAATAAACTTCGTTTTGTTTCCGTTGCTTTCAGTATATTGTAGATATTACAAAATTGAGAGGTCAAAAGAAAAACTTATTGCAAAGTTACATCAGTTTCCATAAAACAGCATTTAATTTGTGAATGTTAATTGTTCAATAACGAGCTTCCTAATTGTCGTGAAATTTTTACACGACCTCTGAAATACTTCATACAAAAACATACCAAATTTTCAGAATTTGATCATTATTTGTGATTTGGGACCCAACATCCTTAATTCTTATTTGATTAGTTATTTTTATTAGTTATCATATTTATTTTAATTAGTTATCTTTTAGTACCGAAAAATTTATCGCGCACTCTGACCGCTTATTTTATTAGTTTTTACGTTCATTTAAATATAATAAATATTTAACTTATTTATCTTCTAGCAAAATGTTTGCGCTTTACTCACACCCGACCCAATGCCAAATAAATTGTAATTCATAAAAGTAAGCGGAAATATATTTATCTTCGTATTATTATATTCATTCTCATATACTTTCATCAAGCGATAAAGTATTATCCCCAAAAACAATTATCCATCCGACCGCGAATCATCAGTACCAGAAAGTGAACATACATTGACACAAAAAATTAAAGGAGCAAGAAAAGTTGAACTTTGTCAAAAGTGGTCGTACAAAAAAAAAGGATTTTAAAGCTTCAAGTTTCTAGTTTTAGATCCGACAATGATTTTTTTTTTGAGAATCACTGATTGCGCGGTCGGAAGAAATATCACGGCAAAAAAAATTTTGCAAATTTTTACGTTTTCCCAAGTTCTGCACGTGTTTTGGAGATTTTTTCTGACTTGACCAATATCAAGGTCATTGAGCCCATTCAATTCACTTCAATTTGCTTTTTTTTCTCCGTACGACCATTTTTCGCTGAGATACCTCAGGAACTAATGGTCGTACGGGAATTCGATCGGTAGTTTTGGAAACGTGAATACTCTACAAGCTCCGATTATTATTGTAGTGAAACTTTTATTTTTTATTTTTGCCATTAGTTTTAGAAAAGTACAAAAAAACGATGTCTTCTTGGTTTTTATGAAATCCACCGCTACTTTGCAAATATTGGGATAAAGACTAATGTTTATGGACGGTCATTCAGCTCAATATGTCCCCAAGAGCCATGCAAAATTCCAAGTTGATCCGATTATCGGTCTTTCTTGCCCGATCAACCAAAATTTGAAAAAAAATTAAAGGAGCAAGTTTCCTCCTTTTCAGACATCGTTTCATGATTATTAAGAGGAAAAAAAACTTTTCATTACTTTTCGTACAATTGGGTATTGAGTACGCATTGAATGTTGGAAAAAAACCGTGAAAATCATATTGACTAAAAATTTTAGAAAAAAATTTTTTTTCATAAAAAAAATATTGAAAATTTTTTTTTTTATAAAAAAATCAGTTTCAAATTTTTTTTTTAAATATTGAATTTTTTTTTTAAATCAACATTGTACCGCCAGCATTAGAATTACCCAAAGCATACCACGGGGAGGTACGCTTTGGGTAATTCTACGTACACTTTGGGTAATTCTAATGCTGGCGGTACAATGTTGAATCGAAAAAAATGTCAACATTAAAAAAATTTTTTAAATCGAAATGGATTTTTTTATAAACAAAAAAATTTCAACATTTTTGTTATTAAAAAAAAAAAAATCGAAAATTTTTAGTGAATATGATTTTCAGGGTTCTTTTCCAACATTTAATGCGTACTCAATACCCAATTGTACGAAAAGTAGTGAAAAGTTGTTTTTCCTCTTAATAATCATGAAATGATGTCTGAGAAGGAGGAAACTTGTTCCTTTAATTTTTTTTCATATTTTGGTCAATCGGGCAAGAAAGACCGATGAACGGATCAATTTGGAATTTTGCATATCTCTTGGGGACATATTGAGCCGAATGACCGTCCATAAACAATAGTGTTTATCGCAATATTTGCAAAGTAGCGGTGGATTTTATAAAAAACAAGAAATCATCGATTTTTTGTACTTTTTTAAAACTGATGGCAAAAATAATTTTTTTTAAACCTACAATAATAATCAGAGCTTGTAGAGTATGTATTCACGTTTCCAAAATTGCCGGTCGAATTCCCGTACGACCATTAGTTCCCGAGATATCGATGACTGACGACAAAAGGACGTTTTTTCATTCAGAGGCCGACGAGGAGGCCGATATCTCAGCGAAAAATGGTCGTAAGGAGATAAAAAAAGAAGCAAATTGAACTGAATTGAATGGGCTCAATGACCTTGATATTGGTCAAGTCCGAAAAAAATCTCCAAAACACGTGCAGAACTTTGAAAAACGTAAAAATTTGCAAAATTTTTTTTGCCGTGATATTTCTTCCTACCGCGCAATCAGTGATTCTCAAAAAAAAATCATTGTCGGAACTAAAACTAGAAACTTGAAGCTTTAAAATCCTTTTTTTTGTACGACCACTTTTGACGAAGTTCAACTTTTCTTGCTCCTTAAATTTTTTGTGTCAATGTATGTTCACTTTCTGGTACTTACGATTCGCGGTCGGATGGATGGTTGTTTTTGGGGATAATACTTTTTTGTTTGATGAAAGTATATGAGAATGAATATAATAATACGAAGATAAATATATTTCCGCTTACTTTTATGAATTACAATTTATTTGGCATAGGGTCGGGTGTGAGTAAAGCGCAAACACTTTGCTAGAAGATAAATAAGTTGTATTTTAGATTTATTATATTTAAATTAACGTAAAAACTAATAAAATAAGCGGTCAGAGTGCGCGGTAAATTTTTCGGTACTAAAAGATAACTAATTAAAATAAATATGATAACTAATAAAAATAACTAATCAAATAAAAATTAATAGTAACCATGATTAAAAAAAAAAGCGCTGAGCGTGAGGAACGATCCTGCGCCCCTACGGACCGAAGCCAGGAACGTTACCAACGGGACCATCGTCTTATCACTTGTGTTAAAGATGCACTTTATGGCAGTTACGATTGGAGGCCGGATTGATGATTGACTTGTTTTTGGAGATAATACTTTATCGCGTGATGAAAGTATGAGAACTAATATAATAATACGAACATAAATATATTTTCACTTACTTTTCTGAATTATAATTTATTTGGCATAAGGACGGGTGTGAGTAAAGCGTAAACAATTGTTTAGAAGATAAATAAGTTGTAATTTAGATTTATTATATAAAAGTTGTATTAGTTGTATAAGTTGTATTCGATTTATTGTAATAAGTTGTAATTTAGATATATTTAAATTAACGTATAAACTAAAAAAATAAGCGTTCAGAGTGCGCGATAAATTTTTCGGTACTAAAAGATAACTAATTAAAATAAATATGATAACTAATAAAAATAACTAATCAAATAAGAATCAAGGATGTTGGGTCCCAAATCGCAAATGATGATAAAATTCCTAAAATTTGGTATGTTTTTGTATGAAGTATTTCAGAGGTCGTGTAAAAATTTCACGACCTCTGAAATACTTCATTTCACATTTCACATTTTTTTGTATACATTAATAACGCACAGAATCAAGAGCTAAATAAGCATTGAAATCATCTAAAAGCCTCGCGCGTGCCGTCGCGTGACGTCACGCGCGGGCCGTGCTCAGATTGCTTTTTCCCTCGAAGCCTTCGTTCGGCTTGGCCACACATGAACGTGCTCAGCGTGTCTATGTGTTGGTGTAGCTACCGAAGGCGTGGTCGGGACAGTTCGACGGCACTCGGCTCTTTCCGAAGATGTCCGAGCATCGCTCGCTCACGGACACGCGCTACTATGATTGTGTGATGGGCGCGCGAGGGACTAGAGAGAGGGTAACTTTCGCGCGCGATCTGGCTGCACTGCAAGCGCCTCAGAACGTAACTACCATTCGAGTAAACTCGAACTGCTAGCGATAGTCTGGGCCGTGACCAGACTACGGCCGCTATTGTTGAACGTGGAGTTCACGGTAATCACCGATTATCAGGCCCTCGTGCATCTCAGCGCGAATAGAACCACGAATCCTCAGGTGGTACGATGGGCAAACGCGTTAGCGGAATTCGCGTATGACATCGAACACTGCGCCGGAGAACGAATGGCGCATGTCGACACCCTGAGCCGAGCACCAACGGCGGCGATCGAACAGCCGACAACCGAGTCCCTTGACAGCGAGGTATAACTCGTGATCAACGATGAGGAAGAGGTATCCTTGTACCAACGCGAGGATCCAAGGATGAAAACGAAGATCGAAATGCTCTCGAAGCCGGGGCAGGAGTGCAGCGCCGACGAGAAGGAAAAGGCCCGGGACTATCGACGAAACCGCGGGGTCCTTTTCAAGCACCGAGAGGGCCGGGAGCTCTTTGTCGCATCGCGAGCGATGAGGAAGTCGTTGCTGGTACGGTATCATGATCAACGGAGTCATCCTGGAAGAGACCGAACATATGCGAGCCTGGCCAGCGAATACTACTTCCCGGGGATGCGCCGGTACGTGCGGAGCCATCTACAAGCGTGCCTGCAGTGCATTCTCGCAAAGACCCGCCGGGGGCGACCAGCGGGAGAACTCCATTCGATCCCGCCAGGAACTAGGCCCTTCGGGGTGGTGCACATCGACCACCTATGGCCTTTGATGACGTCTACGTCGGGCAACAAATACGTCTACGTCATCATAGATAATTTGACAAAATACGTAGTATTACGGGCGGTACGGGAAGACGGGCCCCTGAGAGCCGTCCTCGCGGACACAGGACCGTACATACCGCCGGAGGAACTCCAGGTTTAAGCCCGCGCGCGGATTCAGGCCGCACTGGAGAAGATGAAAGTCAGATTCGACAACAAACGGGTGAGAACCCCGACTTCGTTATGCGCGACCTCATCTCCGTAACCTGCGCGAAGGAAAACACTTCGGATAGCCGGAAGCTCCAGCGACGTTACCGGGGTCCCCTTACGATCGTCGAAGCTCTACCTGGAGACACCTATCGAATAGCGGAAGCGGAAGAGCGTGGAGGCCATCGGTACGTTAGTACTGCGCACGCTATCCAGCTCAAGATCTGGCGGCCGCACCGCGATGACGATGTGGCGAGCGAAGATTCGTCTGAGCAGGAGATCGCGCGACCGGGCTCCAGGGAGAGCCATCCATCAGCCCCGACGCGAGACCAGCTACTGATGCGGACCAGGTCCCAGCAACCCGACCGCGACGCGAGCACCGCGCACCCACGGGATTACAGGATTTCATCGTCCCTTCCGTTGCTCGAGGACGAGCATAAGCAGGATGGCCAAGTGTTAGAGCCCATTTATCGACCGCAACTCTCGTGGCGACAATCGATGCCGCGATCGATATCTCACGGGGGGGGGGGGAGAAAAGGGCGATAAGCGAGGAACGAAGGGGCGACTTCCTTCCGTCTGAGACCGCCGAGCTGCAAGGTGGAATGAAAGCGAACGCAAACCGAAAAAGAAAGAAACGAGTCAACCGCGAGATACGCCGTGTCCCACGCGAATCGGAGTATCCGCGAGGGATAGAGAAAGGAACCGCGAAAGTGCGCGAGGATCTTGGTGCCACGTGTCCGCGTTTAGCGCGAGCACCCATGATCTGCAAATAGCGATTATTAATTAAAACGCTAATTAAACAGCAATTTTTCAACCCTTTATATACCGAGTTTTCGGCATAGTTCATCTCCTTCGCCCCTTCCATCCGCGCCCTAAAGAACCATTAAGTTTCTTTTACAGAAAGGATATAAACTTATTTATGAATTGGGTGAATCAGTTATTTTTTGGTCATGTTTCCCAACACCGTTTAGACCAGAATTTTGAATGCCCGCTGACTTTAGGCGACTTTGCCATGTGTCCGGCGGGGCAAGCGACTGCGGGTTCGGTCGCGTTCGCGATGCCAGCGGCGTCCTTGCTGCGGCCGCTCCCGTCGCTCGTGCCGCTGTCCTCTCGGCGGCCTGCCCTTCTTGCGCCCTTGGGCGCCAAAATTTCTTCTTCGTTACTGTGAGAAATAATCAACAAAATATAAATAATTACCGGTGCAATGGAATAGGGGCGTCCATAAATTACGTAACGCAAAATTTCTCACTTTTTACACCCCCCCCCCCCCCCCCCCCCGCCCTACGTAACAGAACCGTAACGCCTAGCCTGAATCTCCCCCCCTTATTCCGTTACGTAACGGGTGCTTTGTCGTCAATAATTGCGTTTTTTTCAAAGAAATAACTAATAATAAAAGCATCGCGTTTATACTCATTTTATGAAGTATATTGTATCAGGTCGAAATATCGTTACAATATATTTGTTTGTTCGAGTCTCGATCAGGGCATAAATTAATTTAGACTCAGGTATTTGGGTAGTACTTTACAATAAAAAAAGGATTTATTCAATTTTCTGGATGCGGTACAATCTTACTTATCCGTCGGTCGATAAAGATTCGCGGGGTTACCAAGTGGTAAACGTTGTTGAGCGCGACCGGTATCGATTACCATGCGTCGGTAACTGGAACCCCTTCGCGCCCCTCGGGGCGCGATGGGTCGTGACGCGGTAGATCGCGGCGCGCTGGCTCGTCACGGTCGATGCTCGCTCTTTGTTTATGTTCTTGGAGTACGCGTGTCCCCTAATTTCGCTGGCAGATACATTTCTTTTTTTTTTGTTTCTGGCCTCTTATAATTTCCTTATAATAATTGGGATATCGATGTGTTCGTGTATGTGTGAGTGTATGATTTTGCACCTCCTATTACTTCCTGTCCCTTTATTTTCTCCTGATATAATTTTCCTATTTAACGCATAATAAATCGCTCCTTTTCGCTATTCAATTAATTATACAATAATCCCTTTTATTCAATTCATTTTTTCTTGATCCGCGGGTCGGTATTCGCGAGAGATTCCCTATTTTACCTAACTAATTATCTTTTTATATGCTTTTCCTTAGTATTCCTCTCGTACTCCCTCTCCCTTGGACCAATAATCGTGCGAATTTTAGTAAACAGATTATCTCTTTTTTTCTTAGCGATTCCTCCTACTTTTTTTATTTGGAAACCTTTTTACTCCTTTCAGGTTCCCTTTCTTTTTCTTTCCTCCTTAGACACTTTCCCGACCCTTGGGGTTAGTAATCGTGTCATGGAGTAATCGTCCAAGTCGCGGAATATGAAAGTGCTTTTTATAAGCAGATGGCTCCACTCGTTCTGTTGTTTCGGTTTTCCCCGGTAACACTTTCCCTACCCTTGGGGTTAGTAATCGCGTCACTAAGTACTCCTCAATCCTCCAGAGAAAGAAGAGGAGTGCCATTCCCCAAAAATTCCCGTCCGTTCATACTATGATTTTACCCCCTTTTCTTACGCCTTCTCTTACTCATTACCAATAATTCCTTATATTGTTAATAGTTCTAAATAAATTTTACTTCTGCTCTATGTGTGTGGTTTCTTTGTTTCCCTTTTCAGTGTTTTTCTGTTCACTGTCTATCTGTTCGCTTATAGTTCTGTTCCTCTGTGGGTCCTCTAATTGTCCTCGAGTTTTTGCTTCGGTAGGTTCTTCCCCCCTCTCTTAGTCCTATCACAAAGTTGGTTGCTTTGACTACGTGGTGGGGGTTATTTATTTCTGAGACGTCCCTGTACGTCTCAATATATTCATCTAGTTTTATACCAATTTTTATGATTTTTTTTATTAACCCTGATTTGGCGACGAAAAAAATTCTCTTCGTTGTCCCATCCATATCTTTATGCAAGGTTTTATGATCTGTAAATAAAAAGTCAACAACTTATCAATATCTATGCAAATGTAGCTAACGTTATGCGTAGTCGTTTTTTATTTTGGTTTTTTTTACAAAATGACGACAGTTTGGCCTTTTTCCTATCTTCAAGGCCCTTTTTTGTACTCAAGCAATCTTTAAAAATAGTAATGATAAAAATTTAAAAAATCGGCCGAGTGAAACCTTAGTCACTGCGATTAAAAAATTAAAAAAAAAAATTGAAAATCTGGTGATAAGTTTTTGAGTATTCACTGAGACGAGATCAAAAAAGTAGTTTCGAGAAAATCTCGATCAAAGTTTTCGTTCCGTTTATCTTGATGTAAAGTTATGTTTTTTCTAGAATATTGATACTTACACTAAAGTATCAAGTCGCGAGCGATATGATGGTTTTTCATCTTCATTATATTTCTTAAAATAATAAGAGCTTGCACGTCATCTGTTCTGAATGATGAGTTTAAAATTTAAAAACTTGAACATGCAGAAATTTTACTATTTCTCACAGTTCTAAAATCGTGACGTAACGCGAGCCTCGACCCCCCCCCCCCCCCCCCCACGTACGTAGACCATAACGTCAGGCCGACCGCCCCCCTCAATTGCGTTACGTAATTTATGGACGCCCCCTAATTGTGTATTCCTAAGGCAGCATTGCAGCCACAAATTTCAAAATTCAAAATTTTGTAAATATAAAATGTAGAAAAAAAAATACATAAAAAAAATCGATTTACCGAGGATCGAACCCAGACAAGCATCGTTAATCCGGTACGCTGCCAACTCAGCCACGATACTAATTGAGGATAGAGAAATATTTATGATACAGCCTTATCTATAATGTTTAGTGTTTAAAAAAAACCGCCGAAACGACCGCGGCAAAGGCCCAATATTTCTCTTTGAACCTTCCGCGGTCGTTTCGGCGTTTTATTTTTCAACGCGTTTCGTTGTTAATTTTTTTAACCCGCATTCTCCTCATAAACGTGCAACCGAGAGAAAACAATAATCTCGATACATGTTTTTTCCCTTTGAAATTCATTTAATGCATTTTCTCGGCAGTACGGCCAGAAGGAAATCTGCAACCCCGACAGAGGCGATGATCACAAAATTATGTTCCCGAACTGGCCGCCGCGATTTTGCGCCATTCCTGAGGCACGCCGAAAACGGGATCGTTGTACATCTCCCTACTTATCTCTGTAGTAAGTATCCGCCGTTTGATAAAAGATGGACCCACCAAGAGGTTATGGTTGAAATTGTCAGATCTTGGCTAACTAGGTCTGACCTATAGCCTAACAAATTTTATTTTTAATAAAAAAAAAAAAAAATTGTCAGATGTAAAACGTCATATCTCAAGGTTGGGCATCTGACGAGACCATAACTTTGAAATATTAACGATTTTGTATCAGCATCACATAATGTTTTCATGCGAAAACGGCGAGTTTTGAGCCGAATAAGCGTCATTTGCGGGAACTTTTGATTTACTTCTTTAGGTTGAAGAAATCTGCAGATGAGGCGCATCGATTGCTTGTAGAAGCATAAGGTGAGGCTGCTTTAAGGTAGTAGTCTCGCCACAGTCACGTTCAAAAGTTCACTCTCCGCTCAATCGATGAAAATTTCGAAATATTGCGAAATATCCTTATAATGTAGGTTGTACATCTTGTCGGTATGTAAAAACTCATAAAGTAATGGTAACGCCTAATATAGGGTAGGGCGGGGCTAGTTGAGCATAGGGGCAAGTTGGGCAATCGAAATATCTCGAAAACTATTCACCGCACGCGAAAGCATCAAATGGTGGAAGAAAGGGGCAGCGGGAGGGGAACACATCGCGCGACCGCCCGTGGCGACTCGTCGATCGAGTGAAGTACACGCGCGCATTGTTTATTTTGTGTCCAAAAAGTAAAATAATTGTGAAGCGGAATATTTCGCCTGTAATAGTCAAATTTTATCGGTTTTTAATCAGGTAAGTGTTAAGCCTTCATAAATTTATTGTACTTTTGATATGTTTAAAGGTTCTGGGTATAATTCTAACCTTTTTTTCATAACCTCATTTTTGTTGTAAAATGTTTGGTTGGGGTTAGTTGTTCTATACTTGCTCAACTAATCCCACGTCTTAGAACAAAAGTAATATTTATGTTTTATATTTTTTTTAGGATGCGGACCTATAAATGAAAGTATGCAAGATGTTCTTACTGTACTTTACCAGGAGAAACATGGATCCAGTGTCAAGTTTGCAGGGAATGGGCACGTACAAAATGTGCGCCCGGTGCTGGTCTTACTTTCGTTTGTGTCAATTGCAACAGTGAAAACGACGATTAAGTTTCCAAGATTTTTCCAAGATTTTCTTTTATATTATAAGCTATATTGATAATTACATAAATATTCAAGTCTGATTTGAACAGAAAGACTCATTCTAATCCTAAAGTTAAGCTTAAGATACGTTGATGTTTTGTTGATTCTATTTTCAGTTTGCTTTACAAAGAAGATTACTTTAAGTTTTGTTGTTTTGTCACTTAATGACTTTAAATAAAAAGTTGACTGTCAAACAGAACATTTATTTCATGCCTAGTTAACAATGAACCCATGGTTAGGCTAGACTTTCTAAGTGCTCAATTTACCCCATACCCTTGCTCAACTTACCTCACCTATGGGGTACGTTGAGCATACTTGACTTTCTGCATTTAAAAAGCTGTAGCTCTTAAATTCGACATGTTAGAAATAAATTACAGATGGACACTTTTGCAAAGGGGTAAATTACTAATCCATCAATATGCATAACAAGTCATAAGGACTTATCGTTGAGGAGTTACCGTTGAGGAGTACCGGAGTAACCGCTAAAGTGAAAAATTGCTCAACTAGGCCCGCCCTACCCTAATATTTAGAGTTCCAAAAATAACAACGTTCCCTCCATCACATAACCCTCACTGTTGTATCAGACTATCCATTCCGGCTACTAATACGTACACACTCTGCGTATAAGGATATGCACACACTACTGTAGCCTAACGAGCGCTCGGGTTGTGGCAGCGTTGAAAGCCCAGCAAATTTTTGTCATAATATTTAGTATAAACTGAGATGCAAAATTTCACCTGTGGCCGGAATAATGGAACAAGTGCGACGTAAATGCAACTTTGCCAAACTAACAACGATCGCCAAAAATAGAAAAGCGGTCGAAATTATGGCCCGTGATGACGCTGAAGCTGGGGGACAGAACTAGCAGACGCGCGCCGCGCCGCCCGAGCCCAGTACATCTTAAGCGTGACTGTACGCGCTCGGGTCGTAGCGTAGTAAGGCAGCATAGGGCCGACCCCCACCACTTACGCGGGCGTGAATGTGAATGGTCAACTCGCTGTTGTCATGCGTGTGACGGCAGACGACTTTAAACAAAAAAATTCGTTCGGGTACGGAGACTCGAATCGCGAATAACTGCTTATTCTTGTTAATCAACAAAAGCCGTCACTGGGATAAAACATAGGGGGATCGATTCAGCCAATTATATAGATGAAGCACGTAAATAGAAAAAGGCGCTACTGTCATGCGTGTCGGCAGCAGACGGCCTTTTATCAGATTTTTTCGTGCGTGGGAGGAGGCGCGATTCGCGAATAACAATTTTTTAAATGATCAACAAAAGTTGTCACCGGGATAAATCATAGGTCGATCGATTCGTCTTATTATAAAGAATAAGCAGATAAATCGAAAAAGTAGCTGCAGTCATGACGGTTGGTGGTAGACGAGCTTTTGTGAATTTTATTGTGCGGCCAGCACGGCCCGATTCCCGGAAAACTATTTATTTTTGTTACATAACAAAATCCGTCACCAGGATGAAACATAGAGGGATTAATTCGACTAATTATATAGAATACGCACATAAATAGAAAAAGTCGCCACTGCCATGCGTGTTGGCTGCGGACGACCCTTTTTGAGATTTTTCGTTCGAGTAAGGAAGCGCAATTCACGAATAACAATTTTTTGATTAATTTTACAAAGTCGTCACCGGGATAGATCATAGGTTGATCGACTGTCTTATTATAAAAAATAAGCAACTAAATAAAAAAAGTAGCTGCAGTCATGCAGATTAGCAGCAGACAACCTTTTGTGAATTCTATTCTGCTGTCAGCACGGGTCGATTCGCGGATAACTATTTATTTTGGTTAATCAACAAAAGCCGTCACCGGGATGAAACATATGGGTATCGATTAGGCCAATTATATAGAATAAGAACGTAAATAGAAAAAGTCACTACTGCCATGCGTGATGGCAGCAGACGACTTTTTGTGAATTTTATCGTGCGACTAGCACGGCCCGATTCGCGGACAACTATTTATTTTTGTTAATTAACAACAGCTGTCACTGGAATGAAACGTCGGGGGATCGACTGGGCTTATTATATAAAATAATTACGTGAATAGAAAGTCGCCACTGTCAGAAACCCAAGCTGCTTTTGAATTGCTGTAACTTTTAAACATATTTTTCTAGTCAAGGTTCAACAATTGCGCGTTGGCGCAGTGGTCGAAGGCAGCCGTGTAGTAACCTCGAGTTCGCGAGTTCGATCCCAAATCGTCTGCTTTTTTAAAACAAAAAAATCTAACAAACGGTTTACTTAACCCTTTCAGTCACAGTGGGACCGCTGCGGTCCCACCCTTTAAAAAATTTACTCAGAGCTCTAATATTGAACCAATGCCTCTGAAAATACGAATCTAGGGTTTTTTGAGTCGCTTATCACGAATATGAGGTCAGATATTAAAAATTCAAAATGATGGATCCGATACAGTCATTCGATTACAGTACAGAAGTCCGATACTTCAAATATACATTAGAAATAAATATTTCAGTTAATTTGAGATAATTCTGCAACCAAAGTTTTAGAAGAATTAATAAGTATTTGGAATTTCACGTCCGCCATATTGGATCCGCCATTTTGAATTTTGAAGATCTAATGCCAGATTCGTAATCAGCGACTCCGAAAACCCTTGAGTACAAAGTTTTAGAAGAATTAATAAGTATTTGGCGTTTCACGTCCACCATATTGGAACCGCCATTTTGAATTTTGAAAATGTAATGCCGGATTCGTAATCAGCAACCCCGAAAACCCCCGAGTGCCAATTTTCATCCAAATCGGTGCAGATGAAAAATGCATGATTGAAAGGGTTAATTAATCAGCGAGGAAAATCGACTCAAAACATTTTTCCAACAAATCTTATGTTAACTACTCCTTTTTCATATGAAAAATCCGTGTTTTTTTCAGTAGATATCCATTTTTTTTGCACATAACTGTTTTGTTGGAAGCCCTGTTAAAAAAAAATACAGAAGAATAGGTGATCGATCTTCACTTATTTTTTTATTATTATCAATTTCGATTGACTATAATGCAAAGAATTTTTCTGAGAAAATGCATTTAACGAAATCCGCCATCTTGCATTCATTTTTTATGCCTGATCAGACAGAGAAGGTTGCGAAGAAATGCCTGCGAATAAATAAAAATGAATTATTGTCTCGTTTTATTCGAGTTTTCCTTCGAGTTGAAGTTGTACGAATAAAATAATGGGCTAATTCGGTAATTAAAACATTTCAATTGTTTAATAGTTTTTTAGATATTTATTTTAAAACGCATTCATCATTATCGTTCGATGAAGAAAATGAAAAAAATAAAATACGCACGGAGAAGCGCACTACTATATTCGTATGCGCACACCGATAGTGCCTTCTCCGTCGTACTCTTCCGACGAGTCACGTGAGCGGAGAGCACGCGCACTCAAGCACTTACAACGATATCGCGTGCTGAGTCGCACACATACCACGGTCGAGCGTATTGCGAGGCACTCACTACTTCATGCAAGCCCTCACAGCGACGAGCGCGAGAAAATGCATGGTGGGAGCACCACACCACCAAGCACAACTATACGTGCCTATCGTTCACCGACGTACGCCGGGTCATCCGGTGCACCTGATTGGCCCCTATTTAAAAATTAATAATAACTCAGGTTTTGCTCTGAGACCCATACATCCTTGTATCAATCGATTCAGAATTTTACCCCAACCCCCTATTTCAGGGATTACAATCAGTTTTGGGACACCCTGCATATGTGATTTTTTAATTCATATTATGATTAATCAATTTCATTGCTTTTTTGCGAGAGCAATGATCAGGCAACCATTATTGCCGGACTCTGCACGCAAAGCAGATTCACGCCTCGTTCCTGGTCTTAAGCAGAGAAGGGTACCACGGTCGCGTACGACTAAGTGTATATATCTATCGATTGGTACACACACATCCGTACATGCAATGTATTCGTTACGAACGAACCGTGTGCGAAAAGGTCACTTCTTTCTGCACGTGGCCGGCATAACGAATACACACATGCACAGCAACCATCGCCTATCGGGCGTCGGCTCTTCGGCGTATAGTAGCGCCTGGCATCGAGGCCCTATAAAAAAACGTGCGCTGCGCCATCGGGCGATAGTGTGGGATATTCCAGAAATAAGCCGGGCACATGTAAATGCCATATTACCACGAATGTTTATAATAAAAGAAGATGACAAAGACAAGTAAATACGGTTCGCACACTAATTATTTGGAAGCAAGACAGTTTGACGAAACACATGATATTAGCTTGATGGCCGAGATGTTATCCAGCGCCAGTTCCATCTTTTCTGGTGTTGATGTTGTTCTCGTCATGAAAAAGAACTACTAGCACTCCAGAAGGCACATTGAAAATTAGTGTTCATCTTAGATAAATCTATGCAAATTTTACAAAAATACAATTTTTTAACGTAATCGCCGAAACCATTATGTGACAATATCCATACACTCATCGTGACTTCTGGAATATGGAATGTTACGAGTGTATTCAATTATTGTAAATATTTGAATATTAGTCGGATAAGGTTTGTAAGAAGTGGGCGATCTATGAAAAAACAAATTTGAAACCGATAAAGTTGCCAGACGTAGCGGTTTTCGCTTGTTGATGCTGATGATGATGATGATGATGATGATAATGATGATGATGATGATGATGATGACGATGACGATGACGATGACGATGACGATGACGATGACGATGACGATGACGACGACGATGATGACGATGACGATGACGATGACGATGATGACGATGACGATGACGATGACGATGACGATGACGATGACGATGACGATGACGATGACGATGACGATGACGATGACGATGACGATGACGATGACGATGACGATGATGACGATGACGATGACGATGACGATGACGATGACGACGGGGGAGGGGGAGAGGGGGAGGAAGAGAGAGAGAGAGAGAGAGAGAGAGAGAGAGAGAGAGAGAGAGAGAGGTGGCCATCACCCCTCGTCCCCGCAGTGTGCGTGATCCCGGATACGACCGATGCGAGACAAGAGTTGGCATAACGCACTACGGACTATGTATATTCCTCGTCAAGCAACCAGTGTTTTACTTTGCTCATGTGACTATGGATATTGCATTCAATACGACCATATCGCGTTTTGCATTCGTAAATATCACATGTAACCTTCTGGATGCGGCTTCATATATATATATATATATATATATATATATATATATATATATATATACACGTGTGTGCGCGCGCGTGTGTGTGTGTGTATGTAATTTGATTAATACAATTCTCGGTTCTTCCTTCGATAATCAGACGGTCGTAGTGTGGCTCTGACGACTTTCCATGTGGAGCGACGTTGACCGCGAACAAGATTTGGATGGGCCTGCTCAGCCGCATACTGTCTTGCGCACCAACTATAACATACTAAGCGCAAGACAAATTTACCAAGTTTCCGATGATAACATAATCGAAACTTAGTAAATGAAGAGCGATAATGCAGCCTTGAGAGATATATACTTACACCTAACTAATTGCGAACCATTTAAAGTCTTCTTACGTCGGCCACTTTTCCTCCTGCGAGGAGGAGCGAAAAGTCAAAGAGAAAAAGGACGGGTGGCGAACCAGAGTCAATTAACCCGGGAAAAGATTTTAGCATCGTGAGGCTCTCCGGCTCAGGAAACGTGAGAAGGTAAAAGATTCGTGGTGAGAAAAGATGCAGGAACGAGCGAAGGAGGTGGAGGATGATGTGTCGGAGAGGGGGAAAAAATAAAAAAGGCGGTAGGATAGATCCGGAACTCTGCAACTGATTATTTCCTGGCGATCTCTCGGGTACGGTAACCACGAAACATGACCCGGACCCGCGCGTATCACATCTGTCAGTACCATAACTGTATACGTATCCGTATAATTACATTAGATATAGTAGATAGGTGTGAGGCAAATATGTGCATTATATATATCTAAACATCTTATATGGGTAAATTTGGCTGACAGGTACTCCCTAAGGATTTTCTTTGTTATTTACAGCACCTTGACTATGTACAAAAACTGTTAGTGTGATTAGTTAGTACTTTTTGTCTCTTGATCAAGACGAAGTCAAAACGAACAAATTATTGTAGCACACATGTTTTATACACATTAAAAAAAAACACATCAATTAGTTAGGTGTTGAAAATATTGTTCCTCAACGGTACCAGTATTGTCTTAAGTCGTACTCGTAACAAAGAAAAAGATGACAGAGTATTCATCACGGTGTGGAATACATGCATAATGTAAGACGTGCTTGTTGACTCCACACATTATAAACAAAATAAACGTCGTGAACTCAAAATAAAATTGAGTCTAGTTACGATTACGGAACAACCCTATGGATATTGATTCCAATGGCAATCACTTTGAACATCTACTGTGAATAAAGGTAATTTCACATAAAAATAAAGTTCATGTCACTTTTTGATCTTAAATGACCTTGAACGACTTTGACCCCTAAATGTTTTTCATGCAGTTTTCGATGCTCTACAAGGTAGTTGAAAAAAAATGTACCGTCCCACTTAAAAAAGTGGAAGTGACCTTTACTGTGCGACAGCGCCTCCACTGAGATAAAAAAAATGATCACATTTGATGACCCTTTTTGTACGGTACAACTTTTGTTTCAAACATTTTTTTGTGACGTCGATAATTACAGAGATATTCAAGGTGGTAACAGTTAGTGCCTCGCCCTGTAGATGTCGCTGCATTGTGATCAAAATTTGATTGACATGGCGTTACGAATAAAAAAAGAGAACAGCACGCGCTCGCGACCGCTACAATTTTTTCACTTCCTTACTGACGATACATTTACATCCATATAACATTATAGCTTGTATAATGCCAACACTATTAATTTACCACTAGCCAAAATAAGTACAAAAATTCAATTTGAGGTTATGTAACACTACACGCATATCGCTTTCAATAAGAAAGAAATTATCATGTTAATTCGATAATGTTATTTGCATACATTGTCACTACGCCTACTTCTCAATAACCCAACATTGTGCATTGCCACATATGTACTCGATGCGAAATATCATAATCAACAAAGTAGGATTGGCTCAATGGACAACGTCGCAAGAGTCCCGGGATCGAAACCACGTCACACGTAAGCGTTATCAATATAATTCAAAATTAATATGTTCAATTTGTTTACAGCAAAAATACCGTATTTGTAATTAGTACATCACGAAGCTCATCGAAATACTGTGCAGTGATGTAAACAACGTACGAAAAAAGTTCTAGCTATATCTAGCCGTTCTCTAACTTCAGCTGGGTAGTAGCTAGGATACAATTTTATATTTTTTCGAATGAAAAGCAAAACTCATCACCGTCTCGCCGGAAATAAATATTCTCAATCGACACTGGCTAGCCGTTTTACTTAGCTATGGCACAGCTTTTAACGCTTTCAGCGCGATAGTGACTTAATACAAAAGTTCAATTTTTGTATCTAGGCGTCACCTAGTTTTTTATTCCCAGTCACTAGCTTAAGACAAGTAGGGCATGGCTAGGTGAGAAATAATATGCAGCCGTGAGATATTTCTTTCTATCTAGTCAGCATATAATGTTTTGTATTCAGTCACTAGAGGATCAAAGCGTTACAAGGCTGGGTAATCAATAGCTAAAACGGCTAGCTAATGGCGATTCGAAACATAACTTTACTAGCTTGTGGCTAGGCGGTGATGAGTTACGTTTTCCACTCGGGAAACAGCCCGCGACTTCGTACACTTGTATCCGTGATATCATACACCAACTACAGTGCATAACGTTTTAATTCATGGCGCAGAAATAATTAATTCTGCACTATTACCAATCGGACAAACGTGTGAAGATGCTCAAGAATCTAGTAATAAATACATTAAGAAGTACAGAACAGATTTTGCGAAAAAATGTTCCCGAGTAAAAACTATGGCAGACCTTTTTTCACGGCTTCTACTAACATCCGAGCCTCATATTTCTAGCTTGCGCAAATTACCTTGCAAATAAATAAAAGCATTGCTGCCAAAAGACGTACCGTTATTAAGTGTACCGAGTATTTCAACAAGTGAGGGAAGCTCTAGCTATTTTCCAGTTGAATCTACTGACTGTAAATCAAGTGATTCTTCCGATGATGACTACTAAAGTTGTACGTAACCAGCTGGATTAATTAATGAATTCTGTATTAACCTAATTTTAAGAAAATGATCGTCACTTTAGTATAAATAAAACGTTTTTTCCATGCAAGTCGCGCATATAGTATCCGCCATTTTTTTTTAATTTTGACTTCAGATTCGTAATTAGAGACCAGAAAAACTCTCAAGAACAAATTTTTACCGATATTGAATGCGTTTTTGAATAACTTTTTAGCCGTATTGGATCCGCCATTTCGTTTTTTCAAATTTTAACTCTAGACTTTGAATCAGCGACCCCAAAACCCCCGAGTACAGACTTTTAACTAAATTGAATTCGTTTTCGACTTTTGGCCAGAAATTTGCTATTCCGTCCCACTGTGTTTTGCCACTTACGCTCCGTCTCCTTTGAAACTTAAAACCTGATCCCCTCCTTGCCGTTTTTGTTCACGCGCTCTACCTCTCAATTGATCGTCGTGAATTAAATATTTGAGGACGGTCATCGCAGCGCATGTTTAGGCCGCTGCCCCCGCGTACAAATATATTCCCGAATTAACGGGGGTGAACGCACGGTCGCTGCAGCGTTCTGGCTATCTCATTTGGTCATCAGCACCGGCCTCGGCCGATGCCCTGATGGACGTCCGCTCAGTCGTATACTACCATGCACGACGACTATTGAGCGGGTCGAATTTCCACTGAGTTTCCGATTGTGACTAAAACCGAAATTCAATTAATATACAGCCACCTGTATCGGCACAGGTTTCCTACGGTTATCCCGTGTCCCCGTGCAAGTGCAATACCAAACCAATGGCTGTGGCCAACATTCTAAGGGGTCTCGCGCAGACTAGAGGTATAGAAGTCGCAAAAGTGCGGTTAAAGTGAAAGGATGGAGATCGTGCGAGATCGCAGAGGAACATTTCAAATATATATTTTCCGAAAATCGTGACGCGCTCAGATTACACTACCAAAAACCTGGCGCTTGCATCCACTCTCATCTTCTTTCTTTTTTGCATAGTATTTAAGGTAATCCTATCGCTTCACACTAGTCATACCACTGACCATACTTAAGACGTGTACAATTTATATTTTTAACATATGCATAAAAATCATTTATAGTAACTAAAATTTTCCAGGTGCAAATGGTTTAATGAATGTTCACGTATAATTCGAAAAATGAAAAAATAGTTATTCTAGCGATTCGCGCAGTATTTCTAGGTTTGATATTTGGCAACGTTGGTTCTATCTTTGTTTCTTTTTACTCAACCAGGCGAGTTCAACCATAATGCTTTTCAATGTCGATCTGTCAAATAAATGTTGGGTGCGGGAAATATAAGGTATTGTATTTGGGCCACGACGGGTAAAAAGCGTGGAAAATTTGTGTCGGCGAAATATGTCGCTTAAATATGAAATACGTGTGGAAATTCGAATGAGTAAGATGAGGTTAGGACTACAATCAGCTGTTGCCTTGCTGCTGGCATGTGCCCTTTATCGCAGCAAGTGGTAATAAATTCAATATCGGGAGTTCAAATTAAACTTGATATTTCATAAAATTAGGTCAATAAGCGTATTTTTTTCTGAGTGCATTGGATTACTACAAGTATTAAGTATGTAAATCTGATTAGTTTTGAGAATCTGATGCCTTCCTACTGTAATATATACTTTTGAAGTGACCGGAAATTGGGTTTTTGTATGTCGTCTCAGAATTCCTTCACAAAAATACGCAAAATTAATATTTTTTTCTCTATAATTAGGCCGATTAACCGACCCTGAAATTTTACAGAGACGATTATTAATATATTTAGTGAAGTTAAACAAAATAGGAAATCCTATGCATTGGAGCATGGCGACAGGATTACCTTAAAAATGAAATAAAGATATTAAGGGATTCGATAGTATAGAAGATTAGAAATGTACGGTTCAATGTTTTAAGCGAAATTTGAATAATTTCAGTCACTACCGCATTTCTTAGAGAAAGTGATTCGAGCAGTGATTCGAGTGTGAACTCTCAAAGGAAGAGTTTTCATTCTATACATCTCAGATTTTCACACAACATTCTTCAAGCCATTCTTTATCTTACTGTGGGAGTTTTGTTTTTGTTAATCTTCATTTTTTTAACGAACTACTTTTAAAAAATAGGCTAAATTCGATACTTTTTTTTCATACCACCACCATTTTGTCAATTTCGATTTTTAAAAAGTCCGTACAAAGCACAAGTTAGATACGCGCGGGCGCGCGCGCGTGTGTGTGTGTGTGTGTGTGTGTGTGTGTGTGTGTGTCAGAGAGAGAGAGAGAGAGAGAGAGAGAGAGAGAGAGAGAGAGAGAGGGAGAGAGAGAGAAGCAACTATGAGTGGCTGGAACATTTTTCGACAATATAAAAACTGTAGGGGCTATATAAAGGGCGACCGTTATATGAGGCGATAAGGCGAAAATAATTTTCAATCTCATCGAGATCTTGGTTTCATTCCGAAATATAACGTCAAGATGTTCCCATGTTCGAGTATGTATGCAGTGCATCCGGCCAAACACCCCTTGGACTTGACAGAAAACGAGCTCGAACGAGTTCCAAAGGTCTTGCTCCTAAAATATTGGGGTCATTATATTGGTTTATTGTGGGGTCGTTTGCCAAAACATCATCACAATGACAGTGAAGCGATATCATATCTTCCATGCATGGAGCATTATAATACGCCACAAATGAAAGATCACATTAATGGCCCCCCACCTCAACGTCGAGACTGTGAAAAA
Source organism: Ophion costatus (assembly GCA_951751655.1). Classification (NCBI taxonomy): domain Eukaryota; kingdom Metazoa; phylum Arthropoda; class Insecta; order Hymenoptera; family Ichneumonidae; genus Ophion; species Ophion costatus. Next base: position 13,278,558 of record OX632363.1, on the reverse strand, counting down.
TGTGATGAGGTGGGAAACTTTCCACGTGGGAGAACGACTCGGTTCCATGAACGTGTTTGACCCCGTTTTTCATTATTAGAAAAGTGGGGAGAAGCGTAAAAATTTGAATGGTGGGGTTATAAAACGCGGGAGCTTATAATTTAGTGACATCTCCAAAAAAATAACTTTGGAAAATATTTGAAAAGTGAAATGTCTAGAAAATGGATTTCACGAGTATCAACAAAGTCAGCCGAATGGCGGAATTCCTTCCAACGACGAAGCTGTCAGAACTCCTCGCCCACTCGAGCATCCAATCTGCAACATGAGGGCCGTACAAACCAAGTTTGGGAAACGCTACATCGCTGACATCGCGAATGCGTTCACTGTCTTCTTACCAGCGCAACTTGTGAAGGCCTGCGACGAAGGCCTCATCTCTTCATCAGGTACATGGGTGGAAAATACAACAGCGTCGAGTTCTACCGACTGTGAGCACACCATGGTGGAAAAGACAAAATTCGTTGGAACGCCATAGTGGAACGGCTGTCCGCATAATCGAGAGTATGCTGCAACTGGCGCGCAATGGTTAACTCTACATGCAGTTGCGGAAAATACAATTGCGTCAAGTTCCAACGTCTCTGCGCATGAAGGAAAAGACAAAATTTGTTGGGGCAGCATCGTTGAATACAACAGCCGTCCGCATCACCGTCGTCTTGCGATCGTTTTCGACGTTATTAGTGTTTACTATGTAAAGAAATGTATTTTAAAAAACTGTTTTATCGTAATGCAAGAGAAGGAGAAATTCAAACTATTTTCGTCGTAGAATGAATGAAGAATACAAATGATATTTATTTTCGTCGGAATGTTTTTTATTCATTAAAAAAAATTCCTCGCTCACACAAGGCTTCGTATACACTCAACCAGCTTTTCGGCGATTTTTCATTCACGTGGGCGCAGTTGTATTTCGTGTTGAAGGAATGATTAGGGCATTTGGAGTTTATGATTTTCGGCAACTTCTGCAGCGATGGACAGTCCAGAGTCTCCACGTCGGCGACTTTTGTTGCGGGATCCGTGAATCTTGATAGTCATGTGCATTTCTCGAATCCCTTCGCATAGATGGTTGGAGCTCCTTGCAAGATTTCCCGAATTGTCTTTCTAACTGCCTCGTATGATATGCCGCTGTCATTCCATCGTATTCCATGGAAATTGCGTTCCAGCCACTGGTTTGTCATTTTGTACTTGGCCGGTAAAGGGTCCATGCGAAATGGTGGGTCGAAGGCGAGCGTCAGCGGTTCAACATCCTTGTTGTGAAGTTTGACGATGAACATGTCCTTTAGGGCAAATTTGTTGACGGGTCTCTTGAAGCCCTGCTCATCGATGATAAGCTCCATGTTGACCGAAATGGACGCGAATTATCGACATGATTTCATGCAAATTTTTTCACCCCACCACTAATTGGATTGTACTCGACAATACGATCATGGAGGAGGATGCAGTATGCTGAGGTTTGCGGCGAAATATTGTTTTTCAATTCGAACTCAAAACGCACGTCCACGGGGCCGGGCTTGAGAGAATCGTTTTGCTTTGAGCAGTCAATGTCAGCGAAGGGGGCTTTTTCTAAAACTTCAATCCTGCTCAGCCATAGTTTAGCCTCGTTGTTGTAATAGGTCGGTTGAAAGTTTGCGTACACCTCATAGAGTAGAGAATAGTGACTTTGATCAATGTTCAAATTCAAATTTCCATATGGATAACATTGTGAGTTGATGTAGAGTTTGACATCGCTCATGTTACAATGATCAAAGTAGCTTGCATTTTTCTGTTTCTTATTTTTCCGTCCCGTCTGCAGCGCGAGTATGACATATCGTGGATTCTCCGGCTGATTCGAGGTTTTCACAAACCACACGTCCTTAGAGGTGGCAGGCAGCAATGGCTATTCATACAATTCCCATGTTCGAACACTCATGGAAATTGGTGCGTCTTTGGCGAGAAACTTTAACAGTTGAATTTTTCACTGATCTGAGACTGTTACACACGGTACAAGCCATTCTATTTTATGCAATGCGAGTTTGTAGTCTTCGGGCGCTGCTTGTTTAATGGCACTGTCATCGGTCTTTGACCTCGTGAGAATCGATTCGTGCTTGGCGTTTACAATAATTTTACGATAATCTTCGGCAAAACTGAGGAGCATGCTGAGCGGTATGCACACATAAAAGTTTCCCGATGCATCTACAATCTGCTTGGTCTCTTCGACATCGAGCCATCCAGTGTTCTCAAGCATAGAGCTTTTGGCCGGTGAGAGAGATTAATATCCCTTAATTACACTCGTAATGCGAACATTCTTATTACGATCGATTTCTATGGCATTCAATTCATATCGCACTTCCTCGAACAATTGGCAAGTTGCATTGTTGACGAGACTTGGAGCACTGGTTGACGTCATGTCGGGTTTAGATAATTTTCCACTTATGTGTAGGGAACTCTTGCCTGGCAGGATGGAGAAATCTTGATGTGGATGGCAATGCGGATTTCATCGCTGTTATTGAAGGTTGTAGATGCATATGGCTGATGAGCGTGAATCTCACAATGGATGATGGGTTCATCAAAGACCACAGGCGTTTAAATGTTTACAATTTCTCCTTCCATTTCACGCAGCAGAACACAGACTAAATAATTTGTACACGCTTTCGCCGCGCACTGTGAGACCCAAATTATTCAAGAGCAGAACGTTTTGAGGTGTTAGCACTTTGGGCGCTAACCCACGACTGATTGTTTTGATCCATGATCGTTTATTGTTACTGGAATATCTATTGAAAACTATACCCATCACGACTTTATATGCAAGCGTATGGTGATTACTTCACCGCAGAAATTTACCAAATCACCGTCTTGGTCCACTATGCGAAGCTATATCGTGTCAATCGTTCGGCTCGTGATTAGCAGATAAATAACGTGTGAGGGAACTTCAATAATCTTATAGCCCGGTGGCATAGATGGAAAAAAATCGTGAATTGTGTGTATTTTTTGCCCGTCAATATAGGCTCCAGCGGTAATGATGCTCTCAACGCGTAGGGCTTCACTTTGAGAATGGCTACAGGAAGGTCAGATTCGTGTCTTTTATTGGCTTCCAATTTACGTCCGGTGAAGCCAAGTAGGTGCCCAATAGAATCTTTTGGCTCAAAATTTATATCATGATCACACACGATCTCACTGCGGAGCGTATTATTACTGGGCTTAATGCTGATTTTGATGTTTTTACGCATCAGTTCTGCTTGTACAAACGTCTCAAGATCTCACCTCACCTCATCTCCCACGTAAAGTTTATCGTGATCAACGTCGATAATGGGAATGGAGTTGAAGGTTAACAATTCCACGAGACCGAGAGTATAATTTTTGTGTGGCGAAAGTTCGATGGTGGAAAGTATTGCGCTTCGAGTATGGACGATGAGCCAGATATGGTCTAGGTTAAGCTATCATCCATGATGCTGGTGAATTGACAACTGAATTCTCCACGTCATTTCCTACCTATATACAGCGTGTTTCAAAATTACTGACAAACCCGGAACTGGCGGGATCGGAGGGGTCCCTCGAGTATACCTATCGAGGCGTTTTTTTTCCTTCCAATAATTTCTGAATGAGAGCGATTAGAATATCTGAGTTCGAACAATTGTTGTAGGGCCGACGTCTGCGCTTAACAACGACGCCACTCGAGTGCTGAATCTGAGCGCGAGAGACGTAGCAGGCTACGAGTCAGGAAGATAGGTGTCTGTCTCGCTGGCCCGAGCGAGTTGACATTTCTGTCATATTTGGCGCATAAGTTCAGACCGCGCGGCAAGGTTCTACTGAAATGCACCGTTTGACAGATGACGGCAAGCGTTATTTGACGTTTTGCGTATCGATCGCTTAGGCTGCCTGTTAACCAATCGGATTTGACATCCGTGACAGGCCGGCCGATCTGTCACTTCCAGCTTCATCTTTATTCACTTCACGAATGTGCCGAAATATGAGGCTTGCCAAGATCCATGAGAAATGTATTCCTTTGTACGAGCGATGATGAGAAAAGATCATCGCGCTCTATGAGATTATTCATCGAGGCTTAGCGTTATCGTTATATTTAGGCGATCATAAAAGATAAATAATGAATAAGTCGTCAATTCAGATTTCATGCTATATTTTTTAAATCAAGAAAAAAAATAGAAGAATAGAAAGAACCGACAATTACTCGATGCATGTCGAATCTCGAGTACAGCGTTACAGCACGTGTGTTTTAATTGTTTTTTTTTAGTTTACTTGATTGCGACCGGTGTTCTGGCGATCCGAATTGTCAAGTTGTCGGGATTTACATCGTTACACAAATAACAAAGATTCGATATTTTGGTTTATCTAACTGCATGCTGGTACGAGAGCAAATATTAAATCAATGCTTCATATGATTTCTGGACGCCCTATCAGACATTTCTGAAAAGATTCGTCTACTTGCGTAATTGCGTTCGGCCGAGTTCCTCTTAACGCGAGTGGATAAGTTTGGCTGCCGTGATATTAATTTTGACTTTCATGATGTCATCATTGGTTCAGAAAACGATGCTCAAGAAGTGGATGGTCTATCGCTAAAATGAAGCTCGGACGAGCGTTAGACAGTGCGTAGCGGAACGACATGAAAATCATTCTCTCAATCATTTTTCTAGCATCGATGGGACTTGACAAACGGAGATGAAGTCGATAATCTCAATTATTTGTCGGACAACCATAGGATATATTCGAAAGCGTCACGTTGAGTTTGTCTTTGATTTCATCTCCATTGTGATCCAGGAGAATGGATCATGTAAGCAGAGGTAAAACGTTAGCTCATTCTCCCTGGTTTCGTTCCCGATAGCGAACGGAGAAAAATCAAATCTGTCAGTGATTCGTGCAGTATCGATAGGACAACACTCGACAACGTCACGACAAGTTCGCCATTGATATCATCTCCTTTTCGATAATATCGCGACGAGATGAACTAATCTCGGTCCTGATCGCGAACGGAGATGAAATCAATTGTGTCAATGATTCATGCAGTATCCAAAGGACATAGTCGATAACGTCACGACGAGTTCATAATTGATTTCATCTCCTTTCCGATAATATCGCAAAGAGATGATTTCATCTCCTTTCCGATAATATCGCAAAGAGATGATTTCATCTCGTTTCCGATCGCGAACGGAGATGAAATTAATTCGGTCAATGATTCTTCTAGTGTCCGTAAAACATACTCGAAGCCGTCACGACGAGTTTGCCTTTGAGTTCATCTCATTTCCGATGATATCGGAACGAGATGAATCCATCTAGTTCCCGATCGCGAACGGAGATGAAAACAATTCTGTCAGTGATTCGTGCAGTATGCATAGGATACACTCGACAACGTCACGACGAGTTCGCCATTGATTTCATCTCCTTGCCAATGATATTGAAACGAGATAAATTCATCTCGTTCCCGATCGCGATAGAAGATGAAATCAATTCGGACAACGATTCGTGCATTATCCATAGGACATACTCGACAACGTCAAAACGAGTTCGCGGTTGATTTCATCTCCATTCCGATAATATCGCAAAGAGATGATAGATGATTTCATCTCGTTCCCGATAGCGAACGGAGATGAAATCAATTCTGTCAGTGATTCGTGCAGTATCCATAGGATACACTGGACAACGTCACGACGAGTTCGCCATTGATATCATCTCCTTTTCGATAATATCGCGACGAGATGAACTAATCTCGTTCCTGATCGCGATAGAAGATGAAATCAATTCGGACAACGATTCGTGCATTATCCATAGGACATACTCGACAACGTCACAACGAGTTCGCGGTTGATTTCATCTCCATTCCGATAATATCGCAAAGAGATGATACATTATTTCATCTCGTTCCCGATCGCGAACGGAGATGAAATCAATTCTGTCAGTGATTCGTGCAGTATCCATAGGATACACTGGACAACGTCACGACGAGTTCGCCATTGATTTCATCTCCTTGCCGATGATATTGAAACGAGATAAATTCATCTCTTTCCCGATCGCGATAGGAGATGAAATCAATTCGGACAATGATTCGTGCATTATCCATAGGACATACTCGACAACCTCACAACGAGTTCGCGATTGATTTCATCTCCATTCCGATAATATCGCAGAGAGATGATTTCATCTCGTTCCCGATCGCGAACGGAGATGAAATGAATTCTGTCAGTGATTCGTGCAGTATCCATAGGATACACTCGACAACGTCAAGACGAGTTCGCCATTGATTTCATCTCCGTTTGCGATCGGGAACGAGATGAAATTATCTCTTTGCGATATTATCGGAATGGAGATGAAATCAACCGCGAACTCGTTGTGACGTTGTCGAGTATGTCCTATGGATAATGCACGAATCGTTGTCCGAATAGATTTCATCGCAAAGAGATGATAGATGATTTCATCTCGTTCCCGATCGCGAACGGAGATGAAATAAATTCTGTCAGTGATACGTGCAGTATCCATAGGATACACTGGACAACGTCACGACGAGTTCGCCATTGATTTCATCTCCTTGCCGATGATATTGAAACGAGATAAATTCATCTCGTTCCCGATCGCGATAGGAGATGAAATCAATTCGGACAATGATTCGTGCATTATCCATAGGACATACTCGACAACCTCACAACGAGTTCGCGGTTGATTTCATCTCCATTCCGATAATATCGCAGAGAGATGATTTCATCTCGTTCCCGATCGCGAACGGAGATGAAATGAATTCTGTCAGTGATTCGTGCAGTATCCATAGGATACACTCGTCAACGTCAAGACGAGTTCGCCATTGATTTCATCTCCGTTTGCGATCGGGAACGAGATGAAATCATCTCTTTGCGAAATTATCGGAATGGAGATGAAATCAACCGCGAACTCGTTGTGACGTTGTCGAGTATGTCCTATGAAATTATCTCGTTTCAATATCATCGCAAGGAGATGAAATCAATGGCGAACTCGTCGTGACGTTGTCGAGTGTATCCTATGGATACTGCACGAATCACTTACAGAATTGATTTTATCTCCGTTCGCGATCGGGAACTACATGGATTCATCTCGCTTCGATATTATCGGAAACGAGATGAAATCGAAGGCAAACTCGTCGGGACGGCTTCGAGTATGTCCTACGGACACTAGAAGTATCATTGACAGAATTGATTTCATATCCGTTCGCGATCGGGAACGAGATGAAACCATCTCTTTGCGATATTATCGGAGTGGGGATGAAATCAACCGCGAACTCGTTGTGACGTTGTCGAGTATGTCCTATGAATAATGCACGAATCGTTGTCCGAATTAATTTCATCTCCTATCGCAATCGGGAACGAGATGATTTCATCTCGTCGCGATATTATCGAAAAGGAGATGAAATCAATGGTGAACTCGTCGTGACGTTGTCGAGTGAATCCTATGGATACTGCACGAATCACTGACAGAATTGATTTCATCTCGTTCCGATATCATCGGAACCAGATGAAATCAAAGGCAAACTCGTCGTGACGGCTTCGAGTATGTCCTACGGACACTAGAAGAATCATTGACAGAATTGATTTCGTCTCCGTTCGCGATTGGAAACGAGATGAAATCATCTCTTTGCGATATTATCGGAAAGGAAATGAAATCAATGACGAATTCGTCATGACGTTATCGACTATGTCCTTTGGATACTGCACGAATCATTGACAAAATTGATTTCATCTCCGTTCGCGATCGGGAACGAGATTAATTCATCTCGTCGCGATATTATCGAAACGGAGATGATATCAATGGCGAACTCGTCGTGACGTTGTCGAGTGTTGTCCTATGGATACTGCACGAATCACTGACAGATTTGATTTTTCTTCGTTCGCTATCGGGAACGAAACCAGGGAGAATGAGCTAACGTTTTACCTCTGCTTACATGATCCATTCTCCTCGATCACAATGGAGATGAAATCAAAGACAAACTCAACGTGACGCTTTCGAATATATCCCATGGTTGTCCGACAAATAATTGAGACTATCGACTTCATCTCCGTTTGTCAAGTCCCATCGATGCTAGAAAAATGATTGAGAGAATGATTTTCATGTCGTTCCGCTACGCACTGTCTAACGCTCGTCCGAGCTTCATTTTAGCGATAGACCAGCCACTTCTTGAGCATCGTTCTCTGAACCAATGATGACATCATGACAGTCAAAATTAATATCATCGCAGCCAACAGCCAAAATTAATACCATCGCAGCCACTCGCATTATGAGGAACTCGACCGAACGCAATTACGCAAGTAGACGAATCTTTTCAGAAATGTCCGATAGGGCGTCCAGAAATCATATGAAGCAGTGATTTAATATTTGCTCTCGTACCAGCATGCATTTAGATAAACCAAAATATCGAATCTTTGTTATTTGTGTAACGATGTAAATCCCCGACAACTTGACAATCCGGATCGTCAGAACACCGGTCGCAATCAAGTAAATTTAAAAAAAAAACAATTCAAATACACGTGCTGTAACGCTGTACCCGAGATTCGACATGCATCGAGTAATTGTCGGTTCTTTCTATTCTTCTATTTTTTTTCTTGATTTAAAAAATATAGCATGAAATCTGAATTGACGACTTATTTATTATTTATCTTTTATGATCGCCTAAATATAACGATAACGCTAAGCCTCGATGAATTATCTCATAGAGCGCGATGATCTTTTCTCATCTTCGCTCGTACAAAGGAATACATTTCTCATGGATCTTGGCAAGCTTCATGTTTCGGCACGACATTCGTGAAGTGAATAAAGAGGAAGCTGGAAGTGACAGACCGGCCGGCCTGTTACGGATGTCAAATCCGATTGGTTAACAGGCAGCCTAAGCGATCGATACGCAAAACGTCAAATAACGCTTGCCGTCATCTGTCAAACGGTGCATTTCAGTAGAACCTTGCCGCGCGGTCTGAACTTAGGCGCCAAATATGACAGAAATGTCAACTCGCTCGGACCAGCGAGACAGACACCTATCTTCCTGATTCGTAGCCTGCTACGTCTCTCGCGCTCAGATTCAGCACTCGAGTGGTGTCGTTGTTAAGGGCAGACGTCGGCCCTACAACAATTGTTCGAACTCAGATATTCTAATCGCTCTCATTCAGAAACTAGTGGACGAAAAAAAAAAACGCCTCGATAGTTATACTCGGGGGACCCCTCCGAATCCGCCAGTTCCGGGTTGGTCAGTAATTATGAAACACGCTGTATAGAGTATATTTGTCTTTGTGCTGCAATTGTCGAGAAAGAAACTTGAGACATAAATGTCCACATTCAATCGTATCATATTCCTGATATCTCCTATAATTATAATTAACGCTACTAACACGAAAATATCTCATGAATTCGGATGGTGACGGACGATTGCCGAAACTAGCAAAGTACACGACTTTACATCTAGTCTTCTTGTAAGCGACCCAGTGTGTTCCAGGACCGACATTATCATCCAAATTTACACTTTCTGCTTCACATTTGAGGGGTCCGTTCGCTGGCAATATATCGCGCATGTAAACTCCACGGAAATTTGGAATCTTCAGGATTTTCGCATATTTGAGAAGGTCGCTGTCGGTGAGGGGTCGGTGAGGTACACGGAGAAAAATACGGCCTCAAATTATAACACTCGTCGCCAGAATTCTAATATTCAGTGCTAGAAAATATAGCAGTTTACTGCCAGTTCAGAAATTTTAAGAATTTTTGTTATAGAAGTGTAAAAATGATTTTCACACCGTATAGTAAAAATGATGCGTGCATATTACATTTGAAACCATTCTCGCATAGGCGCGAGTCCTATACGCTGTATACTAAAAATAATGCGTGCTTTGTAAAATACCAACCTTTATTACACGCTATATTTTCATATGAATTTTACTATACGTATAGCATGAATCTTCGTGTATGTATAGATTTCACTATACGCATAGCATTAATCTTCGGCGTATAGCGAAAAATATTACGAAGTTGATTAGTAAAATGTGACTCGTCATACCGTGTACTTTTTGTAGAATACTGGAAAATAATTGTTCCAATCACGTGGGCAAAATATTTTTTGAATACTACGAAAAATCACAATAAGCCGAATAAAATGTATTATTTGTATCAGTTTACGTGCCATATCGTAGGTTAAAATTTTAATTTCTTCATTATTACTATACCACCATTACAATTTTTATCTTCCATTCAATACTTTTTGATATTTAATGATATTTTTTTTAGAAGCATAGTATTAATTCTTAATTCCGAGGCCCCTATTTTCTCCGTGTAGCGTTACTTCTGGTATTTTGGCTTGATATGAAGACCCAATCCTTGCTTATATGGTTTCAGATGTAAGCCCGTACTCACTGCAATTCCTTCAATTGTTTGATTATGGCGCTTACTTACATCCAATTCACGTTTAGCTGCTTGAGCAGCATTTACAGCTTTGGCTATACTAGCCGCAACCTCCTAAGAATGCACCAGCAGCGCTGAGACCTGCAAAAATGTGCACGAGGAACGGTGATGAACCACCCATTTTTTGCGGTATAGGTAGAACCCGAGGTATGCGCACTTTGTCACCTTGTGTCTTTACAGCTACACGAGCACCCTTTAGAGCTGATTTAATAATTTTTTGTGGACCATTACTTTAGATCATTTTCTTTTTTGCGGCGCCAACTATTTTTTTCTAACAAACGCCACCCTTACGGGCCTTCATTCCCATACCGGATTTTCTCTTTGTCCTCATAATATTTGCCACACCCCAAGCACTCGCTTTTTCACCGATGCTAGCGTCTTAAGCAGCAACGCGTTCCCAAACCTATTCAGATAACACTTCATCCGCCAATTGTCTTGCTTCTAGATTATCTCGATTTTTCGAATATACAATATCGTGTTGTTTGCAAGCCGTATCCAATAGATTGATGCCCGGATCACCACGAGCAAGCCGCTTGGTCAACTTTGTGCCTGGCCTGCAATACTGATAGCCCGGCAGATGAGGTTCAACAGGGAGTTTGTTGATTAGGCGGTTGACGAAACTTTCACCACTCTTGCAATGCAAAATCATGTCTAAAGACAATACGTGCCTGACGAATAATTCCTATAAGAATACTATTAGTATGATGTCGCCGTTAGTCGTGTGTAAGATGACGTCCAACAAGCAAACTATCGGAGCCGCACTTCCCGTGATACATTTCGATGAATCAGTCGAAGATGGTGGGCGTAAATAGCGGCAAAAACGTCATGGGAATTTACTGCCGGATAGCATACGTGCACTGTCTTGTGTTCCATGGAGATGTGGGAAAACCAACGCTTTGTTCACTCTCATCATCCATCCCAATGGTTTGAGATTTGAGAATATTTACTTGTATTCCAAATCGCTGAAGCAGCCAAAGTATAAGTTGCTCGTACGATTACTCGAACCGGTGGGTGGAGTTGCGTATCATGCATTCAATGTGCATGAACAACTGATAGCACCAAGTGATGCACAATCCAACTCTATATTCATCTTTCATGATATAGCGTGTGACAAACAGGATAATGTTAGAGCCGTCTTTTCGATGGGAAAACACGAGATTGTTGACAGTTTTTATCTTTGTCAAACGTACACCCGTATCCCCAAACATCTCGTGAGAAATAATGCAGATTTCGTGGTGTTTTTCAAGCAGGATGATATGAATCTCAAACACGTCTACAATGATCATGTTAATACGGATACGACTTACACGTGCTTTAAAAACATGTGTGTGCAATGCTGGGATTCCGACAAGTATGCATTTATCACGATTGACAAGGACAGTAGTATTGATGAGGGTTGATATAGACAAAGTTTTGATTATTTTATGACCACTGATAAATGTTTCATCGCTGGTGATTGAAGAGACAGTATTGTGCACACGTTGATAGTGACAACATGAAGACCGAAGACCTGTCGCGTGATAACGATGTATTGCATGGAATTGCCAAGGCGAGCAATGCAATCAGTCGAAATTATCGAATGATGAAAATCGGAAAAGATAGCGATGAGCAGAGAATGCAAGATGTCTTCAAGCCTATAGTCAGGCCATCAGAGAAATTGGTATCATACAAAGACGATGAGGTGCGAAGGAGGAAATTAAGGATGAAAAAGATAGTGATAATGCTGAAGAAAGAGATACGATAAATAGTGTGAAAAATCAATTAAAGAATGAGGCACAAGATGCCTTCAAGAGTAAAACCCAAGATTCTTTCAAATTAATATATGAGGATGATAACGATGAATCTCAAAATATCAATTAATTAATTGGTCAATATCTCATGTTATTGCGAACAAATAGAAAGGCAAGCTTGGATGTAATATATGGTGTACACAATCTCGCAAACAACAAATTAATGATTAACAATTCGTCGATCATTTTCGCCTCTCAACATATTCGTGTACGTGATGTCAATTATAAAAAGACTGTTGGATTAACGGAGCTGTTGTTGAAAAAAGTGCCAAATGTCGAAACGCTCATACCGGACGATTTGAAAAAAACTATGAAAAAATGGTCATCTCGACGAATGCGCACAACAAATTTTATAAGTCTAATGAGGCTATACGACGTAAAACCTGCCATAAATTCAACAATTACATCGCAAATATAGTCGATCATCATGTGGAAAAGCGGATGCCAAAGTATAAGATAGCTAGAAAAAACACCTAGACTATATTTATTGGGACAATCCAAATGAGCTAGTAGATCGTCTTCGCGCACTACTAGCATCGCAAGCAGCTGAAAATTCTGTGCATTCGAATGGAATCATATCGATTACCGAGGAATTTCGCGAAGCTGAACTCATTTATTAACTCAGCATCGGAGATTTCACGCATTCTCAACATGAGTGTCGATGTGTTTGGACGCCAATTAAATAAGAGTGTACTCCTCAGTAAGCAAGGTCCTCCAGGCCGACCTGGAATTGGGTTTAGGACGACCGCAGATGGCCATTACGACTTGGGACAGAAACGATTGTGTAACATCGCTAATCCAGAAGGACAAGACGACGCTATCACTCTCAGTGCTTTACATAAAAGATCTCGAACTATCATGAAGAATATACGCAAAGAAATGAATATGAGTAATCAGTTGTTGGTTAATGGACTTGAAGCAACGATGAGAGACATTGCAAAACACTTGAGGCCGATATCAAAACTCTACAAGATTTGGTGATTCGTAACTCATGGACCATTGCTGCACCGGATGCGCGATTGACAATGAGTGGACTGGAAAATGAACGAGAAAAAAAGCGCTCTCGTGCTGGAGCTACATAAACCTGCTCGACGAAACTATCCTCGTCGACATGTGGACATCCGTGGTTTGGACGAAACCTGGCAAGCTGATCTCGTCGGTATGTCATCATACGCGCGTGAAAACTCGTAACATAAATTTCTCTTCGACATCATCGATACTTTCTCAAAATTCGCCTGAACCGTACCAATGCTGAGTAAGAATTGTAGAGATGCAGCAGCTGCAATGAAGTCGATAATCGATAAGGGAGGACGGATACAGCAGAACTTGCATGTCGATCATGGCAAAGAATTTTATAATATCACTTTCAAGTGTCTAATGGCAAAGCACAACATTAACATGTCTCCAAGCTGCGAGCGTTTTAATCGTATACTGAAAAACAAAATGTGGAAGCAACTTAGCCTTCGTGGTAATTTTAAGTGGACCGATATTGTAGATAATTTAATTGTCGAGTATAATGACTCTGTACACTGTACAATTAGAATAAAGCCAAGGAACGTCAATGCAGGAAACGAGACAAAAATATTGCGGCAAGGTTTTAACAAGACTCAATCTACAACGAAAAAACCACGAAAATTCAAAATTCCCGATAAAGTGTGAATCAGTAAATTCAAAAGGGTATTTGAAAGGGATTACACACCATACTGAACAACGGAAATATACACAATATATTCAAACTTTCAAACTTGACATTCGTATGCTTTAGCATTGCATCCCAGGTGTACCCAGGCAATGTGTAATAATACATGGGGTCCAGCCCATAACTCTCAATGCATGTGTCCTAAAAGTTTTCGAAAATATCGGCTAATAACAAGACATCTGTCTTTAAGTACAGATCGCTGTATTCACCCAGCGTTCGAAAGGAGAACCGATCCCAAACTTTGTCAGCATATGCGTACTCGCTCTCGCATACTGTAGCATCTGTCAGGGAACTGGAAAATACGTCACGTGGCGGTAGGCAAAGGTCGTCCAATTTGATCCCGACGTCAATATACTCATAAGGGAAAACCCCTTTTCGCGTTAGCAAATTGAAATCGTCTGTCAATAGCGTTGGGAATTGCCTTCGTAAAATGTTGACGTTGTCCTCGGTCATAAATGAGGCTAATTTGTCGAGACTGGTGTTGAGAAATTTGTAGGAATCGATGAAGCGCAATTGAATCTTATGTTTTGAATCGTCTGTAATTTCAACATGCTTTGTAAAGCAGATGTATTTCTCTTTTGTGATTGGAAGCACATCGGTTCCTCCTCAAACGCTGTGGCTACTTCCTTGATTATAAAGTGCGCATCATTACCCGATAGATTGTGGAAAACTGTAGGGATGAAAAATGACTGTTCGTAATTTAGGTTGCAATTAGAATGGGAAGGGCCTCTATAGCGTCCAGTCAGATGGCAATGATCTCGAACGCGTACATCGTCTTGCGCAAATGGTTTGTTACATATGTGACAATGAGTCGCTGCTCGGAAACTTGCCCACTCACTCGGTGTTAAATATATCATTGGCACGTTGTCGCAGAAAATTTATTTTATACGCATTGCAAGATTTTTAAGTTCTTCAACGAAGCATGACGTGCAATCAGCACTGCGGCGCGAGTGATACAAAGATAACGATTCGTCATACGAACAACGCACGTAATATCCGATACTAAACACTTTATGGTGTTGATACATATCTTTTGCTCGGTTCTCTGTATCAGTCTTTGCCAACACACACTCCAAATCGACAGACACAATGAATGAATGTCGCTCTTTCCGGGTAAAGTTGACGAATTGGAGCCATTTATTGGTGTCACTCGGTAGTCGGTTCACGCAGTCGTCTATCGCTCCACAATCGACCTCGTGCGATTGCAATCTTTCCTCGGAACCGCAGTAATGCAAACACCTGCAAAAAAAGGGGGATTTTTTTTTCACTCACTAGATATATATGATTATGTATTAATAATTTTAAATTTACACACCGATCGCATATATATTTGTTATGCTCCCTCTTGCTCAGTTGTGCCCTCACGGGTCTCGACAGGTTCTTGATCCATACGAAATGCCCCACATTGTCGTCTTCAGTATCTTGCATGTACAACAAATTAATGTGCTTTTCCTTTTTGTGTTGAGTAACCCGTATTGGAACAATGTCCTTTTTGGTATACACGTTGATCGATAGATTGTTATGAAATTCAAATTTTTTAATTTGATGGATCGTTACTGGGAATTCGATATCCTGGAGATTCAGTACTGTCGAATAATGGGGGTAAGAAGACGGGCGGGCACCGCCTCGTTCGGCTGGGTTAGTGCGGCGACAACTGCCCACGCGAAACATGCGTTATCGTTCGATTTGACGTTAATCACAGCCCTCTTCATCATTATTTCCCGCGGCAATGATATGGAGTACCCAGCACGCATCGGATTATACTTATTCACATTTATCGTGAGGTTAAGTATTTTTTGCAGAGACCAGCCACTATCTCGTTCTTGAAATTCGTTGAGTAAGGTTAAAGTGGGCTCCGTACCACGCTGTTCATACCACTCATTCGCTTGTGCTAAATAGTTCACAGTTTCGCGCGTTGACCCTTTTATTGGCACGTTTGTATCCACTCACGAATTCACCATTGAACGCTGTATTAACTTTAATACTATTGTGTTTGCGGATAATGTTTGTACATGTTGAAGCACTAGGTCACGAGCATCGTTAAGAAACTGTTTCGGCTCGATGTGGCTGCGATTGATTACAAAACCAGTCAGTATCCAACTCTCGAAGGATGTGTCAATCCCGCGCCAGATTAACCCATGATCACCATGTCCTGCGCCCGTGTGTATAAAACGGCTTCGTACAGAATTCCTCAATCCTTCCAGACGCGCTATTTGGGCTATTAGTGACTGTTGATGTCCAATTAATAATCGCGGGCGCTTAATCCGACTCTGCGTTTCCAGCACTTCGATGAACTCGATGCATCGTTGCTCCCACGCAGCAAAATCTTCGAACAAGTGTAAAAGCACGGCTTGGTCGTGCAGGATTTGTTCTATGTTGTTCTCCATATTAACAAGTATGAAAAACTTCCACGATGTTAACTGACTGACTGCTTCATGCAAAGTGCGGCCAGTTTTGAGCGCAGCGGATCATTAAAAATGGCTCCGCCTACAAAAAAAAAAAATTTCGGCTCTCTATCTCGGGAAACACACCCGAGTTTTCTAATACGGTATTGATCTAGATTGCCCGGGGGGAAAACGAGACAAAAAAAAACAGTAAGTCACGATGCATCGGGTCGAACGATGTATTTTATCCTGTAGCTCAAGTGGTCCATCGGCGATAGATCGTTTATAGTTTTTCCAAGAAACTCTGACTTGTCAGGACCTGTCTCAAGTGTCGGTGAATTTTGAGACGGGGCGAACACATATGCAAACATCTTGACATTGTCTTTCGGAATGGAACCAAGGCAGCTGCATGTCATAAATAAAGGGCTTTGAAAGGCCGCCTTTCATGTGGCGCCTAGCGTTTTCATATTACCAAAAATTTTCCGACACACACACACACACACACACACACACACACACACACACACACACCCACACCCACACACACACACCCACCCACACACACACACACACGCGCGCGCGCGCGCGCGCGCACGCGCACCACACACGCACGCACACCACACACGCACGCACACACACCACACACACACAACACTCATCGACGGCGGCTTCCCCCTCCCGCCAGTCGCTTCTGGGACCACATGGCTACCCCCTCCTCAGAGACCCCTGACATCCCCCTCCGTGACTTCCCCGCAATGGAACCCCCGCCCCGCTCCCCCCTGAGATCTCGGCGTTAGAACCGGTCCACTCTATCTACTACCGGTGTACTGGGCTAGTGGCTAGCATGCTTGCCTCTAAACCAGTACATCGGGAGGTCGCGGGTTCGAATCACAGTCTCGTAGTCTCAGAGAAAAATAAATAGGTGCGGGCGTGACGTAGCTCGTACGTGATAAGTACGTGTGTGTCGGGTATGTATAAATGTAGCCTGTGATTTATTTCTTGACGAAACGCAACTAGTTCCGGAACTGGGAAGCGAACCTGGGACCGGCTACATTGGTATAGGTTTTCCACAGTTTCTCTATAACCATGGCCGAAATGTCATGGTGAATGCGATATAGAGGGGCGATACGGATATGGCCGCAAGGTGGGATGTGGAGTGGAATATGGTGGGGAATGTAATAAGGGAAAGGACCTTGTACAAATGGAAGCTACAATAAAAATAAAAAATAGTCAATGGAACCTCAATTTCATTTTAAAAGACCTGTCCAATGACCACCGACGAGGTCAGGTATGGGGAAAGAAAATCACAGCCATTTTAGATATAAGGAGAAAACCGTAAAAAACTGTTTTTCACAATTTGCTACATCCGTGCACAAATTGTTGTGGGCGTCCAATTGGAGTCCCATAGTTGTCCGTACTTCCTGATAGGGGTCCAATGGTCATCACATTAAATCCCTGCACTAAAACGTTACGTAAATACATTAGATTCGAAACCGGATTCCCTATTGGAACGTACTGCACGAATCCAATTTGAAACCTGAAAGATTCCCACATTATCGATTAGTATCCGATACGATTCTTGATGGATTGCACCGCATTCTGAAAGTTTAATTTTCAAATAAAAGATATAGACATGCAAAATGAGTGGATCCTAAAAAAGTATAAAACTTATCTTAAAAAGGTATCAATCGCTTGAAAAAGTATGTCTTGAAAATTGATTTGAATCACATGACTGAAAATCCAGCGTAATTGTCGTACAGAAATTGTTGTAGTGATCTAATTGGATTCCCATACTTGTCCCTACTTTCTGATAGGAATCCAATGGGTCATCGCATTGGATCCCTGTACTAAAACCTCACGCTCGTACGTTGGATTCTAATCCAGATTCCCCATTGGAATCTAATGTATGAATCCAACTCGAATTCGAAAGGATTTCCACATTATCGAACAGAATCCGAAACGATGCTCAATACTCAATGGATTCCATTGTATTGTCTACATTACATTTTCTAAATAAAATATATGGTTATACAAAGTGAGTGGATCCTAAAAAAGTATAAATCTTATCTCAAAAAGGTACCAATCGCTCAAAAAAGTATATCTTAAATCGCATTACTGATAATCCACCTTCATTATCGTGTGTTATTTATTTTATTGCACTTTTACATAATATCACCACACTCGTGTATGCTCACGCAGCGTACACGTTATTTTTCTACACGCCGAGCTCTTTCTCCTGACGTTTGACATATTTACTATTCGAACATGGTAACAATTCTGGAACGGCCTTCATCGGGGAACAGTGCAGAATTTAATTGGATTTCAATGAGGACTTCCTATGTAGGATTTTTTATTCGAGATCTGACAATTTCCGGTTGAGAATTTTTTTTAAAATTCTCAGATGCCGCCAATCGCGAAAAAGCACGGAATCTACTTGGATTCCAATGTGAACTGCCTACGTGTGGCATCCCTATCAAACCTCTATAGGGGTGTAGTAGGATCTGGAGACACCCCAACAAATGCCTGCATGGAATGTTAATTGAGATCCCCATCTGAAGAAATTTACTTGCAGAAAATGGGACGTATAAGTTGAAAACTGTAAAATCTGCGAAGCGAGACATATGGACGGACTGACATGACGGAATTATAAAGGTTGCTTGTTTGACTACAGAACCCTAAAATCGGTTGATGTTAAGGATGTTGAGTCCCTATAAAACATATTAATATTAATTGTTCAATGAATAGCTTCTTAATCGTCACGAAATTTTTGCACGAGCTCCTGAATACTTCATGTAAGAACATACCAAATTTTCCGAATTCTATCATCATTACTTCAACCTCCTTAAGGGTTGAAATAAGAAATGATCAGAAAATTCTGAAAATTTGGTATGTTTTTGTATGAAGTATTTAAGAGGTCGTGTTAAAATTTCACGACGATTAGGAAGCTCGTTATAAAAAAATTAACATTTTGTTAAGAACAATTTTTAAAAGAAATTTAAAAAAATTATCAATAAACTTCGTTTCGTTTCCGTTGCTTTCAGTATATTCTAGATATTACAAAATTGAGAGGTCAAAAAAAAAACTGATCGCAAAGTTACATCAGTTTCCATAAGACAACATTTAATTTGTGAATTTTAATTGTTCAATAACGAGCTGCCTAATTGTCGTGAAATTTTTACACGACCTCAGAAATACTTCATACAAAAACATACCAAATTTTGAGAATTTTATCATCATTTGCGATTTGGGACTCAACATCCTTAAATCAAATTAAGGAAATTTTCGAAGCTTCCCGCGGCTTCTTTACGATGATCGTTCAGACTGGTCGTCTTACTGACGCCAGTACCTGGTAGCAGCGCACGCCCCAAAGATCTAGATTAGCCAGAATTATTACCGGCGGCTTCGATCTCGACAAGTGATGCTGCCGGGTATATCCTGCATGCGAGCATTTCTCCCGCTCTCTGTTACATTTTCTGCTACTGTTGCCTCGAAATTGATCTCGTCCGGCTCACGCAGCGAGGTTTGTACAACATTTCTGTCTTTCCCGTATACGTAGCTCAAGTCGGTGGTATAATCGGCCGGCTTCCATAACCATAATATACAAGTATGCGGTATAATATTTTTCTTCTGGAGAGACAGAGAGAGGGAGAAAGAAAGAGCGTGAATAAAATGTTGTGTTCGTTAGTGTTAATTTGTCCAAACACTTTTCCCTTTTTTTAATGAGTCTCCCAATTAACAAACGGTGAACAAATTTTATGAAAGTAAATAAAGGTAAACAAAAAGTAACCCTATACTCTTTTAAATCAATGAAAATATGTAAAAATAGAAAAGATTATTGCAATTCAAAGTACAAATACATAAATGAATATGGATAAAAGGAAATTTTATTTTTCACCGTTGCTCAAAATTGTCGATATCTATCGAAAAATTCTAGTAACGATGTGCATTTAGCATTTTTGAAAATATTAAAACTCGAAATTCGAAGAAAGGAAGTAGTATACTTTCATCTCTGAAAGATTCAAACCCTTTCCTGAAAAAAGATATAGTTAAGGTAGTACTAGCGGATTGACTAATCAACAGAAAATCTATAAATGATCGAATCTGAAAACGGTAAAATATAATACATTTGAGTATAATAATAAACATGACAAGGAAAATAATTATTTGAGAAGTGTATGTGATAACGGTTTGTCATATTATGAAAATAAAGTATTAAAATAGCAATCAGATTTGACTTGAGTTGTCACAGGCCGCCATTTTATAATTCTGGCAATATCCGTGGCAACGATGTATTCAGGTGCTTTTGATAAATGTCAAGTGTGTGTTTGTTTATCGTATGTGCAAGCGTGTGTTTGTAGTATGTGTGCAATGTGCATATAGTAAAAGGAGAGCTGATAGACGCGGCTAGCGAGCACAAAAATTAGTCGATTCAATTGATAATATCTGCTCGAAATGTCCCGTAACCTATATTTTCCATGGAACATACGTGACCGCGACAGTTTTCTTGTTATTTGTCGCTTTTCGCATAGCTCCGATCTAGCCGCGAACTATTATTATTTCCATTCCAATGTTTGATCCGCACGCATTCTCCATAAGATGCGGGTTGACTGCATTAATTTCGTGAATTAATTACTATTCTATTTAGCCGGTAAGGCATGTAGAGTTTTCGCGGACGTCATTCTATATGTCTATACTACAGCATATAAAAAAATCAATTTTCTTTCTAATAAGGAGGTTCGCGCACATACTACCTTAACTGTAAGGGAATGACATTGATTTCAATATCAATGAATTTGCATACCTAAAATTCAATGAAGTTTTGTTTAATTACAAAGACTTTTTTGGCTCCTAAAATCGCGTAAACATTTTATTAGGATCCTTATTAGATATCTAGAAGTTAAATCTGCAATAAAGAATTGTGTAGAATATATTCTTCAAAATAAATCCGAATTCGTCTTGCACTTCAAGGATGTAAACTTCAACATCACTGATTCAACTCAACAGGGAACGGCCCGCAGAATACTTGGCTATCGCGACGTAAAATGGACTCTTTTGTGTGTGCATATTATAGCGCGAGAGAACGTATCGGACTGCCGACATACTCGAACATCAGGTCGGAAAACAGTAAATACGTGCTACACTGACTCGGTCTGTTAAGCAAAAGTTCCCGGACATAACCCCGTTGTGGGAGCATTATCGCGCTTTAGCGTTCCTATAGAGCAATGAAACACTATATTTTCAATTACAACCTACGAAAATAGACGACGTTCAGAAATATCAAATCTTCTCGATCCAACAAATACACACAAATGAAGTCATAGTGCGCAATAACAGGAGATACAATTTACAGAATCAGGGCATTCTAAACGTGTTAACATTGACACAGAAATTCTCATGTAGGTACGTACGCCATTCATTTGTCCATACATATATACAGAGCATATTGTTGGCATCGTACTGCACCGGAACAATCGTGTATCGGACTTGCGCCTCAAAAAAGGATACCCCTATTAGCGTCACCTCATGCGGTAGGCAAGGTCTGCGTAATACGTGCACTATAGTTATGTAATTATTAAACTCCGCCGTTTAACAAGTATAAAGATTACGCAACCTGTGCGCCCATATATTTTATATAAGTATGTGCAAGACATTCGATGTTACATTTCCAGTCGAGCGAAACACAATTTAGAACAGTTCCGGATCGGTAAATTGTGCGAAAATTCGAGAATTATTCTGTTCGAAATTATTTTATAAATTGCTTTTGTGTTGGGAATGCGCTGCTTTATTTCTCAAATTAAAATTGATATTCAGCTTCATGTTGGAAACGGTTTTGTTTTCGCGATAAGCGGTCTGCCAGCCTATTTAAATACAATAGGGATGTTTCGAGCAAACAAGAATTTAAAAAATATCTGTACGAGGCGCTAGTTTATAACTAAAGTAAAGCTTGGAAATGCCTATTTTATTTTATTTTGGTGAAAATTATAGACAAATTTGGATAAATAATTTGAAAAAACATACCTATACGTCACGTGACGAAGAACGCCAATCAGAGCGCATGACGTCACACGTTGCAAAACCCGAACGAGTCGACGCTGTGAGTATACTGCTTATACGAGGGTGTCACTGTTCACTTCGTCTTAAAATACAATTTGTGACATTTTTCGATTGATTTTGAATTTTACTCGAACTATAACGATGGCGACTGGATTCGTCAAGGCGAATAATTCAAATTTATCGAGGATCGAACGCATAATGGTGCGCAATTTCTTGACGAAAAACAGCGACTTCTGCTCTGCAGAATTAAGAAACGTGAAGACTTCCATGTAAATATACCCAAAAGAATTTTTATTTGTGCACAAATAATGTATATAGCATTAATAATATTAGAAACATTGTAATAATTTGAACAAATTTTTGAAGTTATGTTTGATTCTGCAACTTGTTTTATTTTATTTAACTCCAGGTCTTCAAGACGGTCATACGGTGATGATGCTGTTAGTTATGTACAGCTCCGCCGTGAAAACAATTTATGTACAATTAAGGAGTAAGGCCACTGTAACGGCCAAAAAAAAAAGGTTTTTTCACTAATTTTTTGCTCCCGAAATTGAAGGTATTTGAAAAAAAACTTTTAATGGTGTTATCGGGCATACATTAAACTTTATTATAAAATTTTTTTACAGTAAAAAAAAACAAAATGGCGGTTCCACAGCTATCTTCCCGGGACATGTTTTGCTTCCAGGGCTCCGCGGCACGCAGCACCACTGGTGCACTTTTGAATCTAGAACAAAAAAAAAAAAACATTAATCTAGAGGGCTATAGCTAGAGAATGTCGATCGGATTTTAAAAAGTATCAATTTTTGTGGATTTGGCGTGCGTTTGAAAAAAAAATTGATTTTTGACGAAAAAAACTGCAAGTTTTTTGTTAATAAAAAATCAATAAATAAAGTTCTTGAAAATTCCGATCGACATTCTCAAGATAATGTAAATGTTCACATCTGGTTAAAATTTCAAGTAAAAAAAATGAAAATTGTTCGAGTTATGCTGCGTGCCATTTTGAAAAACCATGTTTCGAGAAAAACGCGTTTAAAGTTTTGCGAATAGTTTTTTATTGGAAAAAATTAAAAAAAGAAGTTAAAAAAAATTTTTACCGTTAGTCTGCAATCCCAGCACCATACATTTGTCCTTCGATAGCCAAATTTTCGTCTTCTTCGTCTTTCCTGGTTGATTTTTGGAGCGCGCGCGCGCACTTTTGGCCGCGTCGCTCAGAGATGTCTCCGCGTGCGTGATGCGTTTGGCGTCGGCTTCGATGCAGAAATTATATAACTGTACACCAATTTCCACCTCCAACATCTTGAATATTTGCAAGACGTTGGTAAGGCCGCCATTGAATATGCAAACAGCGATATCCGTCGCAATATCTAGTACAGTTTTTCCGCTTGAGGATGATTTGGGGGCCAAACTCCAAACGATAGCGTTGAAACTTTCGTTATTGTTTCGAGTATAGGCCCCCAAGCAACGCTCCAGCAACTCGTCCCGGCTCAATTCCATGTAGATGGGTTTGATGGCTTGATAAACCTCCTCACTCATTGGCTCATTGTGATGATACGCATCCAAGGCATTTTCTGCTTTCGCTTTCTTCCAACTGCACCAATTCTCCGAACATTTTTCGTGCTGAGGCTTTTCATCCGTTGACATTTTGTGAAAAAGGGTTGCCCAGATCTCATTTTTCATATTTTTGATGGAATCGGAATTTCGACGGATTGCTAAGCCGTAATAAATGCTTAGTTCGTCAATCAATTTGGCAGTGAGTTTTCCTCTTCCCCCGAGACCTTTTGTTCCTTTTTTTAAGTTTCTCAATCGAGTGCCCATTCTTTTTTGCACGTGATCTATGCACTCTTTTTTTTAACATCAACATTTTCATAAGGCTTCGAATCCACGATGCCTTTGAAAGTTTTGGAATCGCCATCTCCGATATAATTGCAGTCGTTTCGGAGCAAGTTTTGACACGCTTGGCGGCGACCTTCATTTCCTAAGGACAACAAATTTTTTTTCGCACAGGACCTTTTTTTCTTATTCTAGCGGGTTTAAACTATTATTTAAGCCAATTAAAAAGAATCGATTTTTCAAAAAATTTACAGTGGCCTTACCCCTTAAGTGCAAGGTTTGCCCCGAACGCAAAGTTAGAAATAAACTGTATTCCGCGACTATGATCATAGACGAAATTAATGACACCGTAGTAAGTGGGGAGTGTCATGATTGTGCTGCTTCACAAGGAGGCTGTAAACACGCCGTGGCGTTCCTCATGTGAGTGCATCGCAGGAGTGAGGAACCTACATGTACCTCTGTGGAATGCTACTGGCGAAAGTCGCGATTGGCCAATGTGGGTTGTACAATGAAATTTGCCGCAATCAAGGAGATCGCTCGGGGTAATCCAAGAACCTACCAAGCAAATAATAATGTATTACCTGGATTTTTAGAAGAGTGGACGAAAACAAAAATTAATGATTCTCAACTAATAAAACATCAACCAGGATATCAAAGACAAGATATAGAAATGTTGTCTATGCATCAGTTCAGTTTAAGGTATTCTGAAAAAACTGTGAAGCACTTTTATCAAAGGCTGCACCATGTATAACTAACAATGTTATAACGAAGATTGAATAAGTGACAAGAGAGCAGTCAAAATAATGTATGGTTCGAATTAATATACGGCAGGATCACGGCATCAAAAGCACATGCGGTTAATATGTGCAAAACTCCTGATGGAAGCTTAATTGCTGAGAATATGGAAGGCAAATTACCGGACACTATTGCTATGAAGCGTGAAAGAAAATTAGAAGATGCGGTATTTAAAATAGTAGAGGCAAAACTTAAAAAGAAAATTAATAAGTGCGGCCTTATGTTCACTTTGTGATTGCTGGTCCACCACATAGAATATGCAAAGACTGTATTATAGAAATTAAGTACCCAACAAGTGCAGAAACTGCACTTGTTGTACTTGTGAAAAAAACTATGTTAGCGAAGGAAAGCCCACCAAAAAATGTTACGCTCAACTGGAAATTCAGATGTTTTTAGCAGAGAAGAAAATATCTCACTTTTGTGTTGCAGATAATAAATTTGAAGAAACTACGTATGTTGAAATTATGTCTGTGAATTATGACAGTAAAGATGTGTCTAATATATTAAACACTCTGCTAACTTTTTGGAAAGCCAATGTATATCCATTGCTGTACAATAGTACAGAATAAAACGTTTCTTTTACATAATAGTGTTTATTTGAAAAATCAAGTTCTTATTCATGTAGACCGCTTCCACGCTAGGTCCAAAATGCTGTTTTCCAATGAAGAAGAAATAGCCAGAAACTCCATGGTTACTCTTTTGAATAGCAGCTAAAACTAACCAGTCCCGACAGACAGTACCCGTTCACAAGCATGTTGCATGCACCAGCGAGTTCTGCTCAACCATATTCCACGGAACCCCATGGCCCAACACAGCACCACCATCAGCAGAACATTCAATTGAGCTTGACAAAACTCCAACTGTCAAGTAACCATCATGTCAGTTTGGTAAGAGTAGTTATAACGGCTACATGATATTCACGTAATCACAATTTTATTAGTGAATATTTATACAAAACAAACAACTTAAATATTAGGCATATAATAATTTCCAATTAAATGGCAGTATATTAATTATATTTTATGAAAAATAATATCGAATGAACATCTTATGTGAAGTGTAGTGGTTTAGGCACATGCAGTTTTATCATCTATGTCATCTTTGACCTTATAGTAACCATTATCGCAGATGGGGACTTGAACTTATTCATACTTAAATTTTGAACATCGCTTGGGATTTTGTTGTAGAAACGCACACACTGACAACCAAATAAAGAACTTATTGTTTTGAGCCTAACTATTGGTAGGTATTTATTTAATATAGGAGTCCTGCAAGTTTATCAACCCACATGCAATTACAAATTTTTTATTGAGTACCTTACACATATAAGTATTGATGCAAGTATGTGGTTTTAACATTACAAATTCTCTTAGACAACGTATCACCCTCTCCATGTGTCTTCTTAGACTAGCAATTTGTCGTGTCTGAAGTACTTTTCTCTTTGATAATTTCGAACCAGTATTTACACTTGGAGGTCGGACTAATCGCAATCCTGCTTTGAGTGAAAACTGTTCACAATGTTTAAATCCTCTATCTGCCATGACAGAAGCACCAATCTCTAAACAATTTTAACAGTTGCTATTTTCAACCACACTCACAACGCTTGTTTTACTACAATATCCAGGTGAAATATAATTAATTAAACCATCTGGCGTACAAGGTATCAAGTATTTTGCTGCAATTTACCTTTTTGTAGTCTGACCACGTTTAAGCTTGATTTACAGCATTTGAGGGCTTTTGGATTTCAATTTCCAAACAGTCAATAATGCAACTGACATAATAGTATCTATGTCTGAATGCCGTAAGCAACTTCGTTTTATTGCATTTTTATCTAATTTAACAATAAATGTGTTCATGATATCTGCAACAATAGGTACATTATTAACAAATACTTTACTTACATTTGGCACTGACATTACAAATTCATCTGCAAGCTCTGAAAGTTTTGAATCTAATCTGATTTTTTTTTAAACATGCTCTTCTGAAATATCAGCAAATTTGCTAATGATATGAACTAAATAATAGCAACTTTTTAGATCACCAATGTAGAACTTTGGCCGTTTCTTGATTTTCTTAATAGTATGTCACAGTGTTTGCTCATGTTCTTTATGTTCAATTAATTGCTCATTTAGACTGCTACCTTCCGACAGACTCTGGGTGATTCGAACGGAAGAGATTGATGGTAACAAGTCTAAACTAAGTACGGATGGTCTAAATGATAAAATTTCACTATCGGACTGTTCTTCTGTGAAACATAATTTTTTGGAAATTTCTGTAAGACTTCTCATTGATGGCACCAATTTTGTACGACTTTCCTATTTAAATGGTGACGTTGAACTACAATAGTGAAACTTTTTACTAGTGATGTAGCTATATTCCGGACCATAGTTGTTTCCTGCATGCATTTACTTCGAAAATGAGGTTTCATGAATACTTGTATCGATTTGTCAGTTGTTATAGGTACACATTTCCCTTCTTAAAGTATATCTGGAAAAAAGGGCATAAGTTTAGCATAAGCCTGTCAAGTGTACATTACCTACTTAGATTGTTCCAGAATATCCTGTTTTCCCTCTACATGCTTGAACTTGTGCTTGGTAAAACTTCAGATACACTGGTACTTTGTGATTATAGCGTTGAATCTGCTTGTACTATTTCTCTTTCACTTTCTTTAATAATTTCTAATCTTTGCCTTTTAATGTCTAATGTTCTAGTTGTACTATATTCTATGCGGCGCTTTCTATCAGGTTGACACTCAAATTTACTTGGCATGCAGCCAGCTTCCATTCGAATCTGTGATACTGGGCCCATTATTCGATATTCTATACAGTTTTCCATATCATGAGGCAACTGAAATAATAAATAAATCAAATTTTTTATTCTAACCTCAAATTTCTAAAACATTCCTTGAAAACAGGAAGAAACAACACAGAATTTTATAAAAATATTTAGGTACTATAACATAACCTTGTATCAGAATGATCTTCAGAAAAATAAACCTTCGTATGTGTAGACGCAAATGCAGAATCTATACGCACGAGCTGAAGCCACTATTCCCTGACACTTTCCCGTTGTGGAAGATTAATAAACAACTTCTCAGGTGTTTTTGTTGTAGTGTTTCGACACTGATGCACTGCACAATACTTATAGAATTTAGAATTCATCCTTGAACTTAATAATCTTGAGATTTTTCGTAGTCTGTTTGTTTAGAACTCCGTGTTTTGCAAAGTATGGCGTTACGCGCCAGGTCTGGGCGTTTTGGCGCGTATTTTTAAACGGATGAATTGAAACGCGATTTATTAAGAACTTACGGCATATAAATACATGAAATTAACATTTAAAGCCATATTATGTATATGTAAACAATTTTAACCACTTTCCCGAAAATTGGCAACATCCCTATTGTTTACGAAATTTTCGCTTCACTTCACTCTGTGTATAATGAAAAAATGGGATTCTACGAGTTTCAATTTATATTTGACCTGTACTGATATCGTTTTTTAACGGGAAATCTCAAACAAAAAACTCGCCAGTGCTGAAACGAACGAAAAATTAAGACGCTATACTTTTAAACGGATGATTTTTCGGACCGTTTTTTCACGCGAAACTGTACTGTAGCGAAATTCTGTAACTTGAAAACGACTGTTTTCGTCATCGGTAGCTGACGACAGTCAATAAGAGGCTCCCTTTTTTCTGTGATCGTGCATGCGATTGGCTGCCGCTAGCTAACGATAGCGAAAACTGTCGCTACTGAGTTACATAATCTCGATACTCATACATGTTTGTAACCGGGGACTTTAAAAAATGTGTCAAGTATTTTTAAAAACCCCTACCCTCTGAATCGATCGTTACGCCTATCGATTGTCATATTCGAATCAATTGTTATTATAATGTATATTGCCGATTACAAGGATTAAATTCAACAAGATGTCTCCGGTTTTATGCTTAAGTAATTGCGACGATGTAAAGTACGATACATATCGTTAGAATGCCATGAAAACAACTTTTGTTTAAATGCACTAATTTTGTTGGGCAGATTTAAGCGTTTTTTGGATCCTCATCAGAAAAGTGAAGCTTAACTCAGAAAAAAAAGATTTTGGACCATAATTGAAATGAACATCGCTTCTAGGATTGCATCTGAACTGTCGCATATGTACAGCAATATTAGGTGAATTAAAAAATTTCCCAGACACGGATATAACTATAAGAAAGGGGCTATAAAAACGTCGCCCTCGTAATCAACATGATACACAGCAATTCTGAAGTGAACAAAAAGAAACGACCTTATTTGCAGACTCGATCCCTTGTTGTTTGAATGTCGACACGGATTGCTTTCGAGTCGACTTGTAAATGTGGAAAGCACCTTGCCCGAGAATAAATCTACGCACCAAACGCTATACCTGCGTATACCTTTTACGCACGTTATATATACGTGAAACTTGTACCTGCGCGACTTTCTACGAATTGCGTAACGCCTTGTGGAATCCCGGCCCGTAGAGTTCTACGTGCGACGACTTGGTCTTTCTCTCTCGCTCTCTTCCTCTCTTTCTGTTTTTTGTACATATGTATATATATATATATATATATATATATATATATATATACATATTTGCACTGTGCAACAGTTACTGTTCACGATAAAACGCAATTTTTTTCTTTTCCAGTGGTTTCGTTAAAAATAAACACACACAATGTGTATTGGCTCTTAGCCAAAAATTGATTAGCCTTAAATGAATTATTATCTTTGCACAATACCAGTCATTTCAAATACGCTCTCCACCGAGTGTTTACCTTTAAGGGAGAATATCAGTGTGACATGCTGAAAAATGAGGTATTTTTGGGAATTAAAAAAAAACGGCTCAATCAAATTATTTGAAATGTTGTGTATTAATTATTGAAGTAATGAAGCATACAAGGATTTTTATTTTTGGTACATTTTATTAAGCAGAGGAGCGGTCGCAAAATGGCGTCTCAAAAAAAGACTCCCCCACGGTTGACAGCATAAGTGCCACAGCAAGCATCTGAAATCAAAAATTCTAAAAGATTATTAAATTATAATAGTATAGCTATCGCAGCATCGTAGGAAATTTGAAAATTTTGATTAGAAAAAGAATGGCGGCCATTAAAAAAAATCGAATTTTACACAAAACCTTTGCAGTTAATAAAAAAAAGTAAACAATTTTTTTAAACTCTACGATGCGACGATAGCGATACGTTTTCTGAAGAGAATCCTTTTTGAATGAAGTCGATTGGACAAAATTTCACAGAGTTATGCTGTCAACCAGGTCAAAAAACATGGTTTCGAGAAAAACGCGTTTAAAGTTTTGAGAGGATAAAATTGAATAATGTAACTTAAATATTAATATAAAACAAGTTCTTACCGATTAGTCTGCTATCCCTGGACCATACAGAAGCTCTTTTGCGCCCAGCAATATCATATCCTCATCCTGAAGTGGGTTTATAGCACTCAAGCGTCCCTCGTGCGTGTTTGCTGCTGAGTAGCGATCGGCGTCCTTCATACGTTTTGGGTCGATTCCGTGGCAATAATTGAACAGTTTCTCGCCTATGGAGTTTCCCAAGTCCTCAACAACATCCAACAAAACCCCGTGACCATCGTTAAATATTATAGCAGCCAAATTAGCGGCTGTTTTGACTACTTGGGAGCCGCAAAAATGACTTTTCGCAGCAAATTTCCAAATCACAACATCAAAACTTTCGTTGTTGTTGTGATTAAATGCTCTCAAACATCTTTCGAGCAACTCATCACGACTAAGGTCTTCATAAATTGGCTTGATTGCCTCCGCAACATTTGCTGGTAGTGCTGCTTCGTGTTTGTATGAGTCAAGAGCACCGAGCGCACGAGCCTTTTGCCAAGTATACCACGATTCGACGCCAATTTCAAATACTTCTAAGCCAAATATTGTTTTGAAAATTTGTAGGCATATTCTTAAAGGCCAAAACTATCTATTTAAGCAAAAAAATCGATTTTTTACACTGATATTTCCCCTTAAATACACAATTCATTAAAGTGAAAGAAATGTTTTTATATGATATTTATTCGTCGACTCAATGAAAAATCAGATTGAAATAATCTGAGCTATCAATCTAGAAATAATCCTTAGCGAGAGCATCATGTTGGGTATGACGAACACTCTTTCATGATTAAGCTCAACTGAATGTTTGAATTTTAATCTTGAGTCCTTTTTCGAACAAGCCATTTTAGGGTGACGAAGCTGACGATTCTGCGTACGAACACTGAAGACAAAAATATTTGTCGACGGAATTGATAAGATTATTAGACTTGAATGAAATACAATTGGAGTAAAAAATACATTCTCCGATTAAGGGTGGACGACACTCTAATATTTTCGAAGAATCGTTTTTTTGGAAAACTTTTGAAAAATCCTTTGAACCTTAAAAAAGATGATGCATACTCGTTTATAGCTAAAAAAACAGTTGTGAAGTGGTTTTCGAGATATTTTTTAGAGGCGTCTCCCTAATGTTCTAGCGCTGAAAGCGCCTTTGGCGATGCCGCACTCGTAGACGCAGTTCTCGACGCTTGTAAATCGCAATCGAATCTTGTAAGTAATTATCTTTGGGAAAAAGTTACCGATTTAAAAAAGTTTTATCTTCTACCAATAGGTGGCATTAAATCACGGGAGGGAAATCATCAGCTGTAGCGTCTATAAAGACACTGACTTCAAACACGCCTTTCTCCAAACCATGTTTTTTAAACGAGCACGCAGCAGAACTCAAACAATTTTCGTCCAATCGATCAATTGGACGAAAATCGGACGAAAAAAGGCAGGCTACCAAGGGCCAAGCCTTGCCCAAGTCCAAATCAGTATTGATACAACTTTGGTTTGTTAACACCGGTCCAACTTACGGTGCCGCGAATCGGCCCGACACTGTTTAGGGATATTGGCTCAGAATACGTGCCCGGTTTTGGGCCAGACATTATTGCTAGTCTTGAGACAAACCCTAAATCAGTACTTTGCCGGTACATGTTTATACATTTATTTACATTTATAAAATAGGACGCTGAATTTCTTCAACGAAACTTTTTTTAAATTTGTTTTGTTCCAGCCGTACAGGGCTTCCCCTTTTAACGAGCCCCAATCCGCATCAACTTTCCACCTCCCATTCCACTACCGCCCGCATTGTATATCGCCTGTTCTGCAGCTACTCCTCCGCCTACCTCCAATTCCACCACCCCCACTCCCCCCTGCCGTCGCAACCGACTTCCCCCTCTGTATCGTATTCACCATGACATATCTGTCCGGGGTATAGGGAAACTGCGGAATACCGATACCAATTCAGGCGGTCATCAAGTTCGCCCTCCCAGTCGTGGAACTAGTCTTATTTCTTATTTCGCCGCGAAATGCCGAAGAAAAACATTTCACGACAAAGTGTACGCGACTGGGTTTCGAACCCGGGGACCTTCCAGTCCGCACGTTTAGTGGCAAGCACGCTAACCACTAGACCATCGCACCGCTTATGACAAATGTATACTATTATCGATTGAAGGAAGTAGATATGCTGTAACACTCTTGCATCTCGAATGATTGAGAAATGTAAAGAACATATTGTGAATAAATATTTTCAAAATACATATGTAAGATTAAATAGTCGGTACGCTAATGATATGTAATCATATGTCGGCCCAGCACACAGAGTTTACCAATACTGGGGCAGTACTTAACCTAAGACTCGGTAACTAAGGCTGGTATGGTACTATTGCCAATGCTGGGGCCGTACGTCCAGCCGAGACTCAACCAACCTTGGTTGCCAAGGCTGGCACTGTACTGATAAAATTGTTTGCCAATGCTAGAGTAGTACTTGACCCAAGACTCGGTGACCAAGATTGGCGTGGTACTGTTGCCAATTCTGGTGCAGTACTTCCAGCCGAAACTCAACCAACCTTGGTTACGAAGACTGGCACTGTACTGATAAAATTGTTTACCAATGCTGGAGTAGTACTTGACCCAAGACTCGGTAACCAAGATTGGCGTGGTACTGTTGCCAATTCTGGGCCAGTACTTCCAGCCGAAACTCAACCAACCTTGGTTACCATGGCTGACACTGTACTGATGAAATTGTTTACCAATGCTGGGGCAGTACTTAACCCAAAACTTGGTAACCAAGACAGGTATGGTAGTATTGCCAATTCTGGGGAAGTACGTCTAGCTGAGACTCAACTAACCTTGGTTACCAAGACTGGTACTGTACTAATAAAATTGTTTGCCCATACTGGGGTAGTACTTGACCCAAGACTCGGCAATCAAGACTGGCGTGGTACTGTTGCCAATGCTGGGGCAGTACTTCCAGCCGAAACTCAACCAACCTTGGTTACCAAGAATGGCACGGTACTAATAAAATTATTTACCAATACTGGGACAGTACTTAACCCAACAATTGGTAATCGACACTGGCACTGGTACTTTCAGTTGCCACTGCTGATGCAGTACATCCAGCCAAGACTCATCCAACATTGGTTACCAGGACTGGCACCGTACTGATAAAATTGTTTACCAATACTGGGGTAGTACTTCACCCAAGACTCGGTAACCAAGACTGGGACGGTACCGATGCGTTCGGTTTCCAATACTGGGACAGTACCGCTAACTGAGAGTCAGTCGCCAGGACTTGCACAATTCTAGGCCATATTGGTAACTCTGGCGCAATACCGATATTCGCATATGAGGACTTGAAATTTCAACTGTAGCTTCTTAGATTGCTGTACGAGTCAAGTACAAGCGGTTATTTCACTAAATTGTAAAAAATATATCCCTTTTTATATTAAAATTATGGTCGTAAAAACGAACGTTTTTCAAGCTCGTCTCCATGTTTTTCATTGTTTTTTCTCGTACTTGACTGCGTGCCGCAGAAAGCGTTGACTGAAAAGCCGTCGTGCTATAACAACTCGTGTGCCGCCATTTTGTATTCTTTTGACAAGTACATTTTTTTACATACTTCAATATATACCTAATAAAACCTAAAAGTTCTTTTGAAAATGTATTTTATTCCATTCTGAGAAAAAAATCCAAACTAAACGGTCGAAATAGGGCAGTTACAGTATCCTCCCATAAAGACAGTATATCTTTTTCACTAAATACAATATTCCTTCAAATTAGATATATAATTCGATTGCAGCGAACAAACAAAGTCATTTTTAAAATTGTTCGAATATATAAAATAGTAAAAAAATAGTTTATATATAAAATAAAAAAATAATTCAAAATGCACTGCACGATATTCTGTACTGTTAGGTCGGAATTCAAACAAAATTTTGTTGGATTGAAAGGAACTATTTTTGTGGGCACGCACGCCGGCGCGTTTGTATGCGTGCGTTCGTGCGTGCGTACGTGCGAGTGTGTGCACGAACGAGTTTCACGCGAGGCACGCTTTACACTCCACTTCGTCCAAGTGCATATTATTCTCGGTCCCGCTGGTTATAGTTTTGCCGATGAATAAGTGGATTGCCTGTGGATTGTTGTTTTGTGGGTCTACTCCGATCCGAGTCAATATAAAGATAATAATAGTAAAAAAAACACTACCAACAAGACAAACGTAACCCAAAGAATTGCGAGGTTCGTTCGCGCCCGCCCTCCACGTGCGTCCACTCGCCTGCGATTTCTAATTACACGAGTCAGTGTCCTCTTGCTGCCTACCTCTCCATATTTTAATAATAATAATGAATTGACTAAGGACATGCCACAGCAAGTATTCGAAACTGACATTCCGATCGACTTCCGCTAGAGAGAATATTTCATTCTCGGCGACTATATATATATTTATAAACACTGTAAACATATAAATATATATAGGGGAAGTCAGGGCAAGATGATAACACTAAGGTCATGTTCAAATGAAACGATACACATATGAGTCAATTAACTTTAATTATTTTCAAACTAATCAACATTTATTTAACTTTTAATTTTAGAAGCAAAAAATCAGTCTTTTTGATTTCTACCATACAATAAATATTTCTAATTAAACCTTTATTCTTCCCATCTTACCCCG
Source organism: Ophion costatus (assembly GCA_951751655.1). Lineage (NCBI taxonomy): Eukaryota > Metazoa > Arthropoda > Insecta > Hymenoptera > Ichneumonidae > Ophion > Ophion costatus. The sequence continues at coordinate 13,243,564 of OX632363.1, read as the reverse complement.
TATGCGGAGCGAGATGAAACAGCGCTGGAATAATGATGGGACACGAATTGTTCGCATCTTTCGCATATAAAAGTGGTTTCATTCTCAATACCATCAATTTGATAAGCCAATCGTCTAAGTTCTGTACGATTAGTCCGAATCAGCTTGCTTCCATATCTATTTGATAATTTGCAAGTTATTTTTCTTTCTCTGGTAAAAACACCGGTTGAAGAGGAACCAAATGCTTTGGTAGTTTCATTTCAACCATTCTAACGGAAATAGTGGTACGTTATCAACAGGTATCAGTGGGTATCGTACTGCGAACCTGGGAGCACTCGAAAGGTGCGTCACCGATGGACAAGGGCTTTTCTAAACAACAAAGAACGAGCAAGAGGTTCGGCTTTTTGAGAGCAGTCCATGCTGGACCGTTGACGAGAACGCAACGTCGAACGGCATATCTATTGACAGCTCATTGGTGCGCGCCTGTCACGTCACGACAAAATGCGTTCTTTTCCACTCGAGGACGCAGCCGGCGTTCCTCAGAACACTCGAACAGAAAAAGAACGCAGGAACTCAACCAAGAGCTAATCTCTTATCTTGAGACCCAAAAAACTCTTCAACGAAAACTCACCCGAGTCGAAATACGTCAGCGGTTGTAAACCTAGACCCACAGAAGACACCTGCGTTCAACTAAATTCTCGAAAATAGACCAGCGATTGCGTTTATCAAAACCGTGACCCAATAACGAACTAGAAGACCTTTCTCCCACCCTCTCTCGACCAATTACATAGGTCACCCTACATTCTCACGACCGATTAATCAATTCCTAAGGAAAATACACCTCGAACATGCATCCCTTCCCCCATTAATGGAACCTCTCCTAATTTCTACTTTGTGAAGATGTACCCTAGAAGTCAGTGTTCCAGCACCACTCATTGAAGTCACTTCGATCACCATACGTCGAAGTCAATCACCCAAAATAGCTTGAACTTGAAATCCTTTATTTATCATCGCGACATATGCCGCATCTTTGCTTCACGTCAAATTCTCTAACGTCATATTTTCAAAACAAGTCAATATTTTTAACTGCGCAAGGTTTCCACGTAGCACCTAATCAATTACGCACACTGTTGTACAACTTCCGAGAGGTCTTATCATCGATTGTACGAGCGAGCGTGCCTGGCCCGAGAGCTAAGGCCCTTCGTCCGACTACGATCAACCTCCAGACTGCGAAAGTGAGCTAAGCTGATTATATTTTTCTGTAACTTTCCTCGATTACCAAAACTGTGTTCCAAGGAATGCGAATTTCAGCCATCATTAAAGAATAAAAGAACCATGTCACTGGTAACTACGTCTGTCAAACTCGTCAAATATCTCTTCATTCGAAGCCTAAACTCCCTTCTCACACCTCTTCCTTTCCACCCTCATCCCGTGCTATTGCGCTAGGCATAGGCACGAAAGAGGGAAACGAAAGTTTATGTTCTCATCCCTTCCGGATGTGACAGCGTCGAAGTCATTAAGAGATGACATAAATGCTTTTTATCTTTATATAAGTCCATTAGACATTACCTTTATAAAATATACCACTAGTAAGGAAATCTTACTACATTCCGTTAGGAAAGCTTTAAGGACCATTCTGAACACAACGACATGTTCTTATAGTTAATAGAGCATATATATAACGGGCGGAAATATTATTTTCCTATATACATACACGCACGCGACCACCTCTTGTCATCCCTTTTTTGTTTCATTCTTCAAATAGTAATTCGCGATTCCAAACAGCATCTTTTCGATGTGGGCAGTGACCGGCATGAGTACACACGCACGCACATTAGCATACACGCGTGTGGGTGATTGTATGTACGTATACACATGCCTCCTGTCAGTGCTCACATCGAATTAATTTACACTGGCATGACAAAATACTATTCCATGAATGAAATAAAAACGGGATTAAAGAATACGCAAAGGAAGCCAACCATGGTAGGGAAGGGGGAACCCTCATATAACGTTCAACCAATAGAGTATAATTTACGTAACTTTTCACATGCGTGTAAAGAGTGTTTAGCGGCTATCGGTGCGCGATAATAATGGCGATCACCCGGAAACGCGAAGGCAAAAGACAAACCTAATCTCGTTAAAGTTCCTTTTTGTTCTCCAGCCACCTCACCGGGAAAGAGAAAGAGGCAGAGACAGAGAGGTTCGTACAGGATCCATTATGAAAGCAATGCTGGGAACTGGGAACTGGGAAAAATATATTTATTGATCTTATGGGTACAAACGCTTAAAATTCTTCGAAATAGTCCCCTCCTGCATCAATGCACTTGCAGAGACGTGTCTGTCACGCCTGGAAGCCATTCTGAAACACCTCCACAGAAATGGCTTTTAAGAACGTTGGAATATGCGTTTGGATATTTTCCACGGTCTGCCAATGCTTTCCTTTCAGCTCTCTCTCTCTTCAGTCAGGGGAACCAAAACAGTCACAGGGAGCTAAATTGGGACTGTAAGGGGTCTGAGGGACCACTGGGGTGCTGCTCTGGGCCAGGAAGTTGGTTACGATGAAGGCCGTGTGGCTGGGGGCATTGTCGTGGTGGAGTTTGACCGCGTCTTTAATGTCACCTCTCACGTGCGCGACCTGGCGTTTCAATCTGCTGAGCACCTCCAAGTCAAAGGCTGCATTGAGAGTTTGTTCTTATGGTACAACCTTAAAATGAACGATTCCTTGGACGTCAAAGAAGACAATGAGCATGGTTTTGATGCGAGACTTGTTCATGCGTACTTTTTTGGGGCGGGGAGAAGATTTTGTATGCCACTCGGAGCTCCGCTGTTTCGTTTCTGGATCGTACTCGAACATCCAGAATTCGTCTCCGGTTACGATAGAGTTTAAAAAATCCAGATCTTTTTCAATTAAACCCAACAATACACCCAACAAATTACAGCGCGAAACTCGAGATTCTTTCTGCTCGTCTGCCAACACTTTCGGCACAAGCTGCACACGGACCTTTCGCATTTGCAGATCCTCGGTCGCAATCCCATGTACCACAAATGTAGACAAGTTTAGGGTGTCAGTGATTTGCTGGATGCTGAATCGACGGTTATAACGCAAAACTTGGTGCACGCGCGTCATGTTTTCGTCGGTTCTGGCCGTTGTTGGGCGTCCAGAACGGGGTTCGTCAACGACCTCCTCCCGGCTTTCCTTGGATGCCTTGTGCCACTTCCCGGATTATGATCTTGAAATCCAGTCGTCCCTAGAGGCCTCTTGAACCATCTGGAATGTTTCGGTAGCATTCTTTCCAAGCCGCACGCAAAACTTGATAACGTACTGCTGTTCAAGCGAACCCTCCATCACGTCGTGTTACAAAGGCAAAAAACACCCTTCACGCAAAAACACGTCCTTCCGCTCTCACTGCTCGAAGCGAAATGGGACCGGACGCGTTTGAACGAGCAGACCTCCCACCACATTTTCCGACCGGTTCGAGCACGCTGTGATGGATAGTCACCATAAAATCATGCGCATAACTTTCATAATGGACCTGGTATGTTGAATTGAATGCGACCGACGACGTCTTTATGTGGTACGGCCGAGGTTGTTTTTACGAACCGCAATGAATTAGTTCGAGCGAGTATTATACATTTACGGTTCACGTCGAGTTTGGGGTGCTCGAACAGTCTTTGCGTTCTTGTAAGCCATTTAGCGAGGTTATCGATCAACCAAGCGATATCGCATTGTAAATTAACGTGTCGTGTACATCGCCGTGTAATAATTGATCCAATGCTATGAAACTTTTGTTCAGAGTATTATTGCCGATCCGCGAGGCGAAAATACTCTATCCATACCAGTCCAACATCTGTGTGACCAAGCGATACGTACGAGAGAAGGACATCATTCTTTGACTTCTCATAGACCGCCCACGACTCGAATAGAGTCTCCGTGACTGAGTCCACTATATAAGTAACGCTCTTTCGCAATGACCAATAATCTCAAATCTTTAATCGTACGTCCATACCACCGGCCGATCGTACAACGCGCAACAGTTACGTTCACGTAACAAGTGACTGCATCTCTAGTCGTATAGCATAGACGATGAAAAAATAAAAATCAAACAAATACATAAGTAAGGGAAAACCCAAGCATGAGAATAAAAAGCATGCATTGTTACAGCTCACTTGAGTATATCTCGCGGGCTCGATATCTTCGTGCTAGATAAAAGTATCGAGGAATTAATACACAATCGGTGCTTTCGTCCCGAACTTCGTCTAACATGAAAAGTGACTTTAATCTCCACCTCCAATTTCATCCATACTCATATGTGTTGAAGGGCTTGAAAAAACAACGGACATTATTTATTTTGTCCACTGATCGTGTTTTTGCAGGTTGCACAATGCAGTTTCACATGCAAGCGTTTGACCGATTTCAATGGAACAAAAACAGAAATGCTACTGAATCAAGGGGATGAAAAACCCACGGCATATTAAAAAAGAAAAAAATCTTAAGGGGCTGAACTGGCACACTCTCATTATTTTCTCCATCATATATTTAGAACCTGCGAATCGATTTGAATGAGAAAGGTACTACTTTTGAAAGATGGCAAAATTAAAGTTTACATGTTTTTGTATTTTACCAAGCAAGTTTAAGGGGGTAATGATAATACCAAAGGGGACAACAAAAAAAATACGACTTGATGTATTTGGAGTCCGCCGCCAGAAGAAGTTTGTTCGACATTTTTCAGTTTGTGTATTACAATTAAATTCTGTATAAATTTACACCTAAGGCAGTATTTTGATCTGACTGGTCGGAAAAATCGATTTGGGTTTTTGGCATCTCTTGCAATAATCTGGTATGAAAAATATGTAGCCCAATGTTCAAAATTATCAGTGTTATAACATAACTCGTTCAGGTAGAGAGGGTCCCTAGCGCGTGCTCGCAGCTGGGGCTCTGCAGTGACGAGAAAAAATTGTGTTTCTACGTCGGCTAAGCCGCTAAGCGTCGGAAAACCATTATTCTTCGAAAAACGTGCATTTAGGACGGACTTGGTTTTTTCTAAAGCACGATTGAGTTTAAACTAGCTGCAAAGAAGCGTTTGCTTTCTCGATTCAGCATTCAGTGCGGCTTTGAATGCTGAAAAAACCGGACGCGAGCTGCCCTATTCTTTTAATTTATACGCTAACAATCTTGCAAGTAGATGAAAAAGGCACCAAGGGTGCGTGAGTCCAAGCAGATCGTCAGAAAAAAAACATTTCCGAGACAATCGACATACAGCTGAGCACGATTTGGATCGTCCAGAAATGACGTCATTTTAAACTAGGGGGGGGCTGGTCGTTGGATGACGGTAGAGATAATAGGATTACGACAATAGGAAGGATAAGATTATGTGGGGGGGGAGTCAGCCAAAATCAAAAGCGTTATGTATGGACGGCTCCATTTCAAGTTTACAAGTACGTCCGCATACAAACTACGAAGCTCGGGAGAAGTCGACTTCCTATTTTTAAAGGATCTGGATATTGGATTTTCTATTTTTCCGCAATTTTTTCAAAATTGGATCTTTTCTGATTTGCAAAAACGCAAAAATTATCGAGGTTTAGGATTTTTTATTTACGTACAGTGCAGATGCTATGAAGTGTACCTCTACTCCTCGCAATTCATTAACGAAGCTCGTGCGTTAAACCGTCGAATTGTTTCTTCGGTACAGCGTGTGGGTGTTGGACGTGAAGCCCTAAATCAATTTTATGGTTTGATGAATACCTGCCAGGGCATGTCTACGAATATCTGCTACGCCTGCCTTAGAAGTATCTTTGGGGCAGCATCTGCAATGTACAATTACCATCTAAAACGAGCAGCTGAAAATGGAAAGAAGAAAAATTTAAAAAGGTGGACATGTTTCAATATATTTAATGGTTACCGGTGGCGGAACATGGAAAAGAGAAACTTTTCATCTTTGTTCAATGTCTACTCTAATAGGAAAATATTCAAAAAAGATGGTCGATTCTGCAACTATACAAGTTCATTGTGCCAAGGGGGCGTACGCAAATTATGTAATGCCATTTGGGGGGTGCCCGGCCAGGCGTTACGGTCCACGTACATCTGGGGGGGGGGGGCAGGTAAGTTTTGCGTTACGTCACGAGTTTAAAACTGCCAGAAATGTCTGCATGTTCAATAATGTCAGTTAAGGGGAGACGTCACTGTGCAAGAACTTGGACAGTAGCTTTCCCACTTTCCCCAAGCAAAATTATTATTTTTTTAATTCTCGAAAGTACATATATTGAAAAATATGTTGGCAACATTTATATTCGCAAGTCCAAAAATTGACGGAGTTATAGTCACTTTAGAGAGAACAGATAGCGCAACCAGTTAGTGCCCTCAGTCCCTACAGGTGTGGCATCGTTCATAATAGATGAAGTGCAGGCTCTTATTATTTTGTAAAATATATGATGAAGATCCGTCATATCGCCCGTGACTAGATACTTTAATGTAAGTATCAATATTCTAGAAGAAAAACGTAACTTTATGTCAGAAATAACGGAACGAAAACTTTGAACGCGAGTTTCTCGAAACTACCTTTTTCGACCTTGTCCCAGCGAATACACAAAAACTTATCAACCAAAATTCCATTTTTTTTACATTTTTGTAATCGCAGCAACTAAGGTTGTACGTAGCCGATTTTTTAAATTTTGATCATTACGATTTTTAAAGACTGCTTGAATACAAAAGAAAGGGCCTAGAAAATAGAAAGAAATGTCCAAATTGTCAGCATTTTGTGAAACAAGAACCAACATAAAAAGAAACGGCTACGCATAGCGATAGCTACATTTGGATAGATTTCGATTAATTCTTGACTTTATTAACAGATAACCTTTTATAAAGATATCGATGGGGCAATGAAGAGAATTTTTTTTTTCGTCGTCAAATCCAAGTATATATACCTCGGTTAATTCTAAATATTTTTTTCATAAAAATTGATATAAAACTAGATGAACATATACTTCATAAGATTAGTATAAACCCAATCCTTTTATAATTAGATACGTACCGGTGCGACGGTCTAGTGGTTAGCGTGCTCAATCTACAAGTGCTGTCATGCAGCCAGGTAGATTAAAAGGCTAGCCTTATCTGTTCTTCTTAGTCGGTTTGTACCTCGTTTTCCCGACATAAATGTATGTAATACCCTGTACGATACAAATAAACGATGGGAAAAAAAGTGGTTGGCGTGCTTGCCACTAAACCTGCGGACCGGGAGGTCTCGAGTTCGAATCCCAGTCGCGTATATCTGATCCTGAAATGTTTTTCTTCAGCATGTTCGCGGCGAAATAAGACTAGTTCCACGACTGGGGGGCGAACTCGATGACCGGCTGTATTGGTATAGGTTTTCCGCAGTTTCCCTATACCCAGGAGAGATATGTCATGGTGAATATGATACAGAGGGGGAAGTCGGCTGCGGCCGCAGGTGGGGGGGGTGTGGAATTGGCAGTAGACAGGGGAGTTGGGTGACGAGCGATATACTATAAGGAGGGGGTAGTGGAATGGGAGGTGGAAAGTTGAGGCGGATAGGGGCGCGTTAAAAGGGGAAGACCCTGTATGGCGGGAACGAAAGCTAGAAAAAAAAAATAATTAGATACGTTTATGAAAAAAATCGCAACTATTGACGACAATGCAGCCGGTACGTAACGGAAGAGAGGGGGAGACGGTCCGGTTGGCTTTGCGTAATTTGTGTATGCCCCCTTATTGCATTCCCCACCATATTCCACTCCTTATACCCACCTAATTAAACTATTATCTCTTGCAAAATAATTAACTGTCATATTTTAGTTTTAAGGCTTTCACGGCTCTTTATGTAATTTGAAGAGTATGTGGCTTCCGGATGGAGGCCGTGTTGAGAATCAGCGTTGTGCCGACGTTTCGCAAACGTTACAGTCTGCATCATCAGGGCTGAGAGCTCCGATCTGCAGACTGTAACGTTTGCGAAACGTCGGCACAACGCTGATTCTCAACACGGCCTCCATCCGGAAGCCACATACTCTTCAAATTAACTGTCATCTTCGAGGAATACGTATCTCTCAAAATATGCGTGGTTTACAAGCAGTGGTTTATATACACGAAAAGCCTGACGAGTCTGAGAAATCTGTAGAGTTTTGTTTCATTCTATTTTCTAAAATATACTGCGAAATACCCGAGTGTAAAATAAAGCTGTTAAAGAGTTGCATGGTGTACAAAGTCTTAGTCTTCGAAACATTTTTTTTTTTGGTGATTGTTACTTTTGCAAAACATATGAATCTGAAGGTGATAATCTCTTTAGTTGAGTTTTCGACGAAATGCGATCATATGTAAAATCGGCTTTTGCCTATCTAATGAAATGCTGCCAGTTTTGATGACGTTTATAAATTAAAAACTATACAAATATAAAGGAAATATTGAATCGTAGATTCACGCTCTTATGGTAATTACGAGGCTTGTTCGAAAAAAAACATCCATATTAAAACGAATATTTCGAATGCATATGGGAGTTTGAGTTACGAGGAAAAAGGTTATTTATTTGTGAAAATGATCGTACCGATGTGTAAAGAGTCGTTTCCCCGTCAAATTTGCTTTCTTGCTCAAATACGAAAACATCCAAACTTCAATTTTGTTTGCCCTCTAAAGTAGTTCCTGTTTTATTCAAATCGATCCACAAGTTTTGAACATAAGATGGAGAAAAATCCGACGGTGTTTCCACCCCTTAAGATATTAATCCAATTCGAATACTCCGGGGGTTTTTATCCCCTTAACTATTTTGCTTCAGGAAACGCATATATCGATTGGTATAACCTAAAATAACGTTATCTGAGGGTCACCTTTTGATTTTGAAAGATAAGGCTGACGTTATACGTTAAATAGCATTACGAGGCCAGAAACAATCATTTTATCGTCCGACAATCTTTGTAAAATCCTTCAGAAATACTTTTCCCTTGGGTCCGGACACAAGATATGAGTGTAAATAATACAGAGTCGCGTTTTGCATAGATCCCTGCTTTCGGGAATATTACACCTTGCAACATTGATATTACCTTTTTGATTTTTCAAGTTACATTATATTACGTTAAAAAATAAAGATGATAAAAGTTATAGTTTAAAAAAATACCGGGAGCGGCAGGGTTAAATGAGAAACGTTTTCGTTCTTAATTATCATCGAAATCGATTAATTCCATGTACGTGGAATTGCATTGTTACCCCCTGATATATCCAACTTTGAAGGTTGATTTCACCTCTTAAAACCGCATATCGGCAGATAAAAAAAGGACGTCACCTTTAGTTTTTCAGGCTCCTTAACATATATGGGTTTGGATTAAATTAAAGACCCACACTATAATAATTACGAAAATGTGTAGATACACATTTTCGTAATTATAATACTTCTTCGTAGTGACGGAAGTGTGTATCTTCTAAGGCGTGTTGCATCGACTGTAATAAGTAATGATCATCTGCTGTAAGGTGTGGAAAATATGCTGACTAAGGAAGGACCTCCATTCCACTTCGATCAATGCTTTTTTACCGTAAAATTAAAGAGCTCATAAACCACTGCCCTCTCCATATATCCGCAGATAAACAGCATCTCTTTCTGATCATGAACATTCTGCTTTGGTGTCGATGTTGATGGAAGGCTAGGATCTACCCATGGTTTCGGGTTGTATAAATAAGTAATTTTTCGGCATGACCTTGAAATGATTTTTCACCAAAATACACGCGTAAAACGGGAAATCGTGATGGTATGGACAATAAGAATATCCGAATAATGTACTTAAATTTTTTGTGCAGAAAATTTATTGCAACAAAAGTGATGGCCATTAACCTCGACACATTTTTAAAGACGTTGGATTGGTAGATGGTAAACATTCTTCACTTTACTACATTTTTACTGCGTTACAATACCAGTATTTACAAACATCAGAAACATGTCCGACTATTGACATTATTGTATTGGTTGGATAACCTGTATTCGGATATTCTTATTGTCAATACCATCACGATTTCCGGTTATTACACGTAGATTTTGGTGAAAAATCATTTCAAGGTCATGATATCATAGGCTGTCGGATTCATCTGAATATCAGCTACTCCATCTTAATTGAAAAAAAACATGTTCCCATTTTAAAAACCATTGATGAGATGAGAACGCAAAAACTATGACCTTGACAAAAACGAATTTTTCACCACTGTATCAGCCCTTCGAAATTAATCAAATTACCTCCTGGCAATTTTTTCATCACTCTAAAGGCAACGGAGATATTTGGGATGGTCACGTTAAATGGTCCATCATTTATATCCACACTGATATAATAAAAATGCAGTGTCTGTCTGTACATAAGTTGCTTCCATCTGTTTGTTGAGCTGAAATCGGTCCAAAAACGGTTTACGCTTGTTTCCTAACCTGTGGAATGTAAAAATAAGCACTTCCAGCATTTCCCTGCACTTCGTTTGACGTGAAACCGTTAGGTTTCTACAAAAACGCAACCGACAAAAACGCAATTTTCGTTTTGAAAGAGCAGCCGCGTGTGATACCCTGATAGGATTCGTAGTTCCGTACTAAGAAGCTCTTCAGTAACTAATTGCGTTGGTTTTAAACATTGTCTGATACTATCTTTTATGCATTTTTCTAGTGATGTGATTATGAGTAGATATTAAGCTATCTGGGAACCAGTTTTGTTTTATTTAAATATGCAGGAACGTTTTTTTTTTAATATACTTACAGGGTAACAATTATAATCTAGTCATGCTTTTTTGAGGTGCTCTCTTCGAACAGTTTTTCAAGCCCTCTTTGAAAAAAATATAGCGCCTGCATGAAAAAATAGTTTCCGCGATAAAAAAGTAAAAAATATTTTTAAAAAGATATGGCATTCCGCGGTTACAGTTTCAGGTAAATCGTTTTCATTTCGAACATCGCGAATCCGGATAAAGCTTGGTTCAAAAATGTTATCATAGAGAAAAACAATATCAAAAAATTCACATCGAACAATAATTAAAACTTAACTCTAAAGACCGGCGGAATTTTATGGCTATCTATTCATGGCTAACGTTACGATGCTAAAAGAGTTCGAGTGCTTGAGTGTCACATGGAAGACCACTGTCAAATGGCCCTCATTTTTGCATCGGGCCGCCCACGGTCTTACATACAGGTCTGAAAACGAAGCCAGATTTCAATGGAGTCGTGAGGCAGCGTTACGAGCTTCACCTTTCATTCCGCTCGCCGTCACCGCCGTCGCTACTAGCGTCGAGTACGTCCCACTCACGGTCTTCTGTGATCTTTCCCTTCGCCCCTTGCCTTGTCTTAAACCGTGCCCGGTGCCATTTATTACTCCATTTTTTATTACAACATTCTCGATAACCTCTGTTCGCGTCAACGAGCTTTTGTAGATTGAAAAATATTCATAAAGCTGGCGAGGGTGGACCGTTGTTTCAGGGTATTACTGAAAACTCATCGACATGCCGAAGGTGTGTGCGGTACGCACGTGTCACACCGGGTGCCGGACGTCGAATAATAATTTTTCGACTTTTCGAGTACCGAGAGATGTCGAACAATTTCGAAAGTGGCTTGCGGTAATTCCCGGATTGAAACAATCACAGTTTATGTGCGAGAAACATTTCGAAAAACGTTTTGTGTTGTTGTTCAAAAAAAGCTTTGTAAACTGACGAACCAATAAAGGTTCGTATATGCAACATTCCATGTGTTGCATATTTTTTTCCTTTCGTCATCGACAGAAACTCTGACTAAAATTCGAATAAAAATCTATTTCACTCGAAAAAGGTAAATATTGATTTTTTTTTTATATTGGTCTTCCACCCATACAGGATCTTCCCCTTTTTACAAGCCCCACTTCTAGTCTCTTCCGCAATCCCCCATCCGTATTCCACAATTCTTGCTCATCTACCTCTATTCCACCTTCGCCCCCCGCCCCCACAAAAAAGGTAATGTGCATTTCAGATCATCGCGAAGAGTGAGAGAGACGGACGGAAGCTGTTCCGTCCTTGTCGCACACGTACTCGCCGATAGCAATACCACGTAATGGCAAAAATTGGAAAAAATCGTGATTTCGTTAACAGTGCCTACCCCCACCACGGTCGTTTCCAGACCTGTATGGTAAGACCGTGGTCCCGCCGAATCAGCGAAAAAAAGAAGATCAAATCACAGACTTAGGGTTATGAGTAAATAATTAAACGCGCAATGTTTGCGAGACACTTAACAACTGGCCTGAAGATTTTAACCATATGGGGTGGATGTGAAGGAAAGAGTGCATCCAATAACTCGTCTCACCACTATTTCACGTACGAATAATACTTTATTGAATATCAGGACACACGCGAAGGAACGACCCGACGAAAGCACACCGGAAGTAATAATCCAGTAAGTACGAGAGACTAGAGAGGCGTTTCGCCTACTAGAAAGGCGTCCTCGCAATAAGCATTTGCTTGCGACAGTGGCGCTGTCGGTAAGGAAGGGCGTGTGGAGTATCACAGCTTGTGGTTATTGTCGCTGGTGGTCCTGCGAATAGCAGAGACGCCACAATCACCCCCCCCCCCCCCCCCTCCAGTGACTTTCACGGTTGTGGAAGGGAACGAGACATTTTTCTTGCTAATACCCTTAAGGGATCCATCCTTCGTGGAAGACTTGTTGCTATCGGATACAGAAAGGTCCTGCCGCTCCAATGCAGTGTCCTCCTTGGCAATATAGGCAGGTTTAAGGCATTGAATCGAGACCAGGAGCAGGAGATCAGGAAAACCCGATCGTTGATTCGTTTGATAAACCGATGAGGACCTCAATATAGTGGATCCAGCGGCCGTCGAATTGAGTCAACTCGTCTAAAGACGTGAGTACACGTTTGCAGATCCTTCAGGATGAAAAACCGTGACTTGATGTGATGAGCTGTTGGCGTGGGTCTCACACTGCGAATGTGCTCCCTCAACTTTTCTAGGCACATCTTTGGATCTGCGGGCATATTTTGAGAGATGAAGAATTCGCCTGATACACGTAGCTCGATACCATACAGCATTTCGGCAGGCGAGGCGTGTAGGTCTTCTTTGAACAAGTGCGTAGTCCGAGAAGCACCGTCGGCAAATGCTCGGTCCGTGGAATCTGTGGATTGCACATGAGCGCTCCTTTGAGTCTGCGATGCCATCGCTCGATGAGCCCTTTCGATTGTGGGTGATAAGGAGTTATGCGAATCCGGTGAGCTTCGACCATGCGCGCAAACGCCGTGAAGAGTGCTGACTCGAACTGTCAGCCTTGATCGGTTGTTATCTTGAGAGGAGTTCCGAATTGGCATATCCATTGGGTGTAGAACGCAGAAGCGACGGTTTCCGCTAGGATATTTTTCATCGGAACGGCAATTGGGCACCTGGAGAACCTGTCGATCATGGTCAAACAGTAACGAAACTCACCGATTTTGGGCAGCTTAATGACATGGAGATGCACGTGCTCAAAGCGATTATCCAGAACGTCTATTTTGCTGGGAGTGAGCCGGTTATGACGATGAATCTTCGCCCGTTGACATGACACGCATTCACGTGCCCAGCGAAGTGCATCCTTCGTGAGACCCGGCCAGATGTACTTCTCCTTGAGTTGACGGCAGCTCACCCGACCACTGGGTTCAGCCAAGCCATCAATTATGTCAAAGGCTCGACGACAAAGCTCCTTAGGAATGTGCGGTCGTACCCAGCCTGCAGAAATATCGCAGAGGATACTGTGGCCCTCAATAGAGAGACGCTGGAGTTTGAGTGATGTTCGCGCCTGCAAATTCTGCAACTCCTCGTCCTGAGCCTATGAACTCCCTATGATTTCGGCGTCCAGTGCAGTCGGCATGCCGATCGCGTTGATGCGCGAAACTGCGTCGGTCACGACATTGTCATCATAGTTGATATGGACAATGTGGAGAACCGCGATATGTAGTCCAAGTGGCGCAACTGTCGCGGGGACGCCTTATCAGATCACTGAGAGAATGCGTAGACTAGAGGTTTGTGGGCCGTCTTGATGACGAACTACCGGGCTTCGAGAACATGGCGGAAGAACTTGATGGCAGCATAGATCGCGAGGAGTTCTCGGTCGTAAGTACTATAGCGCGTCTCCGCCGGGGTGAGCTTGCGCGAGTAGAAACCAACTGGCTTCCACTCGTCCCCGTCACGCTGCTCCAGTGGAGCTCCAATTGCGAAGTCGGAGGCGTCAGTTATGAGCGCCAACGGTGCAGAAGGCGACAGAAAGGCTGGCCTGGTAGCAGCGACGATGCTATTCTTACAATCCGCAAAAGCCTTTTCGGAGACTGGGTTCCAGTCTACCTTGCGTTTATCCTTTTTTTGCGTTTTTCAGGTAGTCGTTGAGCGAAGTCTGAAGTTCTGTTGCCTTCGGAATACAGCGTCGGTAGTAATTCAGGATATCCAGGAACCGACGAAGGTCGGAGATCGTTTCTGGCTTAGCATAGGTGGCAATCTCCTGCACCCGATCAGCCGGTGGTAAGTACCCGTCTCCGTTGATAATGTAGCCGAGGTACATGAATTCGTTCTTGCCTAAGTGACATTTGCTGGGATTGATGGTCAACTCGTGCGTACGGAGAACAGCGAAAATCGTTCCTAGATGTTTCAGATGTTCTTCGTGAAAACTCCACATAATGATTAGGGCATCAACGAAACACACAACAAAGTCCAATCGACGCAGAATGTTATCCATATAACGTTGAAAGTTTTGCGTAGCATTGCGAAGGCCGGGTGGCATGCCCACGAACTCGAAAAGGCCGAAAAGCGTCGTTACGGCAGTCTTTTCAACGTCCTCCGTGGCCACAAGTATCTGATGATAAGTCCGTACCAAGTCTAGTGTGGAGAAAATGGTCTTGCCATGTAGGCGTTGGAAAATGTCCTCAATGAACGGTACAGGGTATCTGTCCGAAACTGTTTACGCGTTGAGTTTCCTATAATCACCTGTTAATCGCCAGCCCCTGAACTTCTTGGGGACCATATGCAGCGGGCTCGTTTCGCCACCGGTGGTCCAGTCGTAACGATGTGGTGGGCGACGGTATTCCGAGCGTCTTCGCGTGGAGCTGAACTGGGCCTTGTGATATCCTCGAACCTCTGAATGAGCTCAGTGTAAGCCTTACCGATGGAATCATTGGGAACATCTAGAGTTTCCACCGTGGAGACGCTGAAGATGTCGGTCTCGCGTAGTTCTCCCTTGACGTTGAGCGAAGTCAGAGCGTCCATGAGGCGACGACCCTTTAAGTCGATGATGAGTCCGTCGTGTACTAGGAGGTCAGCTCCGATGATGGCTGATTTCACATCGGCAATGACGAAGGCCTACTTAAAGGCACGCCGCAGTCCCAGGTTCAACGTGAGGACCAGCTGCCCGTAAGTATCAATTGTCGTAGAGTTAGCAGCGTATAGCTTCAGTTCGGCAGGGTGGAGTTTACGGTTGACAACACTTTCTGGCACCAGCGACACCACAGAACCTGGATCAATTAGGAATTTCAGGTGAGTGGCTTTGTAAAAAATGTGAAGGCGGCCCTCCCTATTGAGGGCTATGTAATTGTTATTGCTGTCACTGGGCGCCTAAACGCACAACAGCGCCTCTAGTTTTCCTGGTTGCTAGAAGGTACGATAGGATCCTTTGATGTGCATGGAACCGTGCACCAATAAGCTTGTGGACCGAACTTGCGATGGTAATAACACAAGCCCACCGATGAGGGCGAGGCAGTGCGTGATCGAGAACGAGGCCTGCGGTCTCGGTTGCCGCCGCCAGTGGTCGACCTCCGAGCCCTGTCTTTGGTTAGTGTGAGGTGCACCGTTAGAGCTTGTCCAATTTATTTGGACTCACTAGCGAGTGTGTTGGAACTGCTGTCCTTATGATGAGTTGAGTCGTGAGATCTGTGCGGCGAGTGCGACCGACCAGGACGAGTGGTTGCAGCCATGACGGAAGAACTGTTGTAATTTTCCATAAGCTCGTCCACTGCTATCGCGAGTTCGTCCACGGAAGAGCCCCTAAAGATCTTCAGGAACTTTTGTGTGCTGTCGGGAAGTAGTGCAAGCCACCGGATACGAAGCACGTCTTCCGATGCACGGTCCCCCGCCAGTGTTCGCATTTGTCGAAGCAGCTGGGAAGGTTTCTAGTCATCCAGATCGAGCTCTGTCAGCAGCTTGTGCATTTGTCTGTCCACGGAGTCCGAGAATCGACGCATGACATGGGTCTTTAGGTTTTGGTACTTGTCTATAGTGGGCGCATTGCGGAGAATATCCGATACTTCCTGGACACCAGCGGTGTTGAGAGCTCCTATAACGTGGTGATACTTAGAATCCTCGTTGCGAATGCGTTTGTCTTGAAAGATCGATTCAATCTGAATAAGCCACAGCTCAGGGTGGTCACGCCAAAACGCGGGTAGATAACAGGCTTGGATGGCCTCGACGGTGTAGTTCAACGTGTCGATTGTGGTAGATGCCTCGGCCTGAGGTTGATTTTCATCGCTGTTCTAGGAAAGCGGCTTCGTGGGCATCCGCGGCATGGCCATGCTGAGCGCGTGCTCATTTCTTCACGCAAGGACGAAAAGTATTGTTTTTTTTGTTTGTTACGATCACAAAGAATTCGCCAATGAAGGAAAGGTGTATCCAATAACTCCTCTCACCACTATTTCTTGTACGAATAATACTTTATTAAATATCAGGACACACGCGAAGGAACGACCCGACGAAAGCGCACCGGAAGTAATAATCCAGTAAGTACGAGAGACTAGAGAGGCGTTTCGCGTACTAGAAAGACGTCCTCGCAGCAAGCGTTTGCTTGCGACGGTGGCGCTGTCGGTAAGGAAGGGCATGTGGAGTATCACAGCTTGTGGTTACTATCGCTGGTGGTCCCGCAAGTGGCAGAGATGCCACAGATATACCATTTTTAGGGCTACAAACGTTTTACTAGTCCTCAAAACCGAACTTAAGAAGTCAAAGAAGCTTACATCGCGAACATCTTAGGGAGCGCTTCAATATGAAATTGACACACGTTCTTCTTTTCTAGTCTGACCCCGTAAATCGGATTTGGAGAACTAGCAAACCGTTTTTTCAGTCCCAAAAACGGTACATCCACCCTGCATGGTTCAAATTGTCAGGCGGTTCGTTAAGGGTCTCGAAAGGATCGTGCGTTTCATTATTTACTCATGGCCAAGTATTTTCTGGAATTCGGTCTTCTTTTTTCGCCGATTCGAAAAGACCTGCTCAAAACTAAAAGCCATTCCGTCTTGTCAATGCAACATTACGTTGATCTACATTGGTCTTCCATGCGACACTCGAACGCCCTTGTCATCGTAAGGTATGGGGACAAGCCCCCATATGAACAATCAGACGACGTGTGGGTAACAAGTCTGATAAATATTTATTGCTGGTATGTAGGAATAGCGTAAGTATTGATGTACAAAGAACGAAGGATTAGAAACAGCAGGCTTATTGCGAGGAAGGGGATTGTTGAGATGCTCTTTAGTCGGCGTGCGTTGCGCCCGTTTTAGCAATAAATGCCGCTTTAGACGATCCTGCGATCGATTTATGCGTACGATGAAAACTCGATCATCCACTCGGTCGATAACCTCGTGAGAGTCAGAATACAGGGGATCCAACGATCGCTTGACCGCGTCCACTCTGACGAAGAGGTGCGAGCAGGTATGATGGTCCTTCAAAATGAAGCAGCGTGACTTCGTATGATCCCGCTGTGGTCATTGGACGTACTTGGCGGATCCATTCCGGAAACTTTTTGAGAAAAAAACTCGAGTAAGTCTGTAAGTCGGCCGTAATGAAGAATTCGCCCGGGATGCATAGCTCCATGCCGTAAAGTAGCTGCGCTGATAAGGCATGGAGGTCCTCCTTGAAGCATGTGCGAAGTTCCAGTAAAACTGAGGGCAGCAGTTTCGGCCAGGGTGTCGAAGAGTTGCACATCAAAGCGGCCTTGACTGTACCATGCCACCTCTAAACCAATCCGTTGGATTGGGGGCGATAAGGCGTCGTGTGGATTTTGTTTGAGCCCACCATACGCGCGAGAGCTGTGAACAGTCGAGATTCGAATTGGCTGCCTTGGTCGGCGTTTATGGTCAGTGGGGTGCCGAATTGCGCGATCTAGTGCGCGAAAAAGGTAGTAGCACACGTATCCGCTTCCATGTCCACGAGAGGCACAGCAACTGGCGATCGTGAAAACCTCTCGATCATGGTCAGGCAGTAGCGCAGTCCTTTCACCTGTGGAAGCTCGATGAGATCCAGGTCCACGTGATCGAAGCTGTTATCAGGTACATCGATGTGCTTAGACTCGACGCGGTTGTGGCTAGAAATCTTAGATCGCTGACAGGGAATACATTCCCGCGACCATCAAATGGCGTCCTTCATCCCGGGCCAGACAAATTCGTCCTTAAGGTGTCGAGCAGTTACTCGCCCGCTTGGATGAGCCGGAACGTGGATCACGTCGACGACATGTTTGCGCTGGCAGGTACGTAGGGCTGCAACCAGCTCGTCGAAACATCACAAAAAATATCATGATCTTCAACCGTGAGCTTCTGCAACTTGAGCGAAGAGTGTTGCCGCAGTTGGTGCTCGTCGTCGGTTTCTTGAGCTTGCTACATGGTGTCAGAATCCAAAACGCTTGACATATTGATCACGCTAATTCTGGACAGAGCAACGGCCACCACATTGTCTTCTCTCTTGACGTGGACAATAATCGTGTTGAATTACGAGATAAATTCGAGTTGACGTAGCTGTCCAAGCGAAGACTTATGCATGCGTTGAGAGAAGACGGTGACCAAAGGACGGTGACCGGTCTTGGTTGTGAATTCACGTCCCTCGAAAATGTGTCGAAAGAACTTGTTGCTGGCGAAGATAGCGAGGAACTCTCTGTTGTAGGCACTGTATCGCATTTCGACTGGAGAGAGAGAGAGAATGTCGTTTATAACGTACTCTGTAGCTGATGCTACCTCAGAGTACCGTACAAATTTTATACAAGAGTAAACAGGTTAAATGGTAAGCTTTTAAGTACATTCGAAGGCTTTAACCGTATAACTATGACTAGATATTTCCTAAAGTTAGTAAAACTAATATTAATAATAAAAATAATAATAGTAATAACAATAAAAATTGGCGTAGGGAAAATTTTGGCGTAGGGAAGCTGGCGTGCCCATCGCCCGGGGGAGCACAACTCCCTCGCAATAGCCACCAACGTGCTAGGCGAACTACCTAGCACACCGAAAACTAGGTTCGCTCACCACCTAGTCACGCCCCCCACAACCGGTCCCTCTCGGATGGGGACCAAGGATCAGTTGGGAGGGGCACCCGGATAGGATCCACGGCAACGACCACGGCTCGAAATCGGCGTCTCGCATGGACGGAGGAACTCAAGGAGGAGCTCATCCGCTGCTGGAGGGATAGCGTACCATCGTGGCGGGGCTACATGGCGAGGTTGCAAGCTCTGTGGAACCAAGCGCACCTAGAGCTCGCACACCTCTCGCAACATCTGCGAGACCATCTGCGTCGCCCGCTTGCGACGACAAGGCTACGATCTCTTGTTACTACCACCAGAGCTGTCCGGCAGGCGCTCTTCCGCGCGTTCAGCGCGGAGCTCTGCCGGACGACCTCAAGATCGATCTCCCCGGCAGTCGGAACCTCTTCGTTGGCGCGTCGATTTGACAGAGGACTTGGGGAACAAGGAGGGAGAGAATCACCGGGAAATTTTCTCTTCAGCCTGGTTGCCTAGAAGTGGCAAATAAGTCCCTCGCGGCAGTGATTCCTAAAACTGCTGATCTCCTCAGCTTGAACTGGGCTGTGTATCGCGCGGCTGTCGAGGCGAAGCCTCGGATGCACAATATTAACTCGGCATTCGTGGTCAAGACTCGGCGGCGCGTTGCACCACTCCAGAATAAGATCAATGAAGCGCGGAGACAGGCATCCCGTGTTCAGTGTGTGTTAGACTTCATTGCGGCGGGGAGGGCGTTCACCCCGAAAATCCGAAAAATCAGCTTGGAACTGAAATGCCGTCACCACGCATTCAACAAAGCTAACCTTCTTATAGTGAAGGAACGCTTCGTGGAAAAGGTGCGGAACCTGGAGGTTGTGAAGCAATCCCTAGACAGGCGGCTGGGTCATGCGTTAGACAACGCCCTCTTCCGCTCTGACGCAGGCCACTGATTCCAGCCACCTATGCCTGCCCCCGACAAAACGCCAACAGCTGTTCAGGTGGAGCGGTTTTGGGGAGAGCTCTATAGCGAGCAGGGTTATTTTGATGAAAGCACTCCAGCTCTGGGGCGGTTCGGCGCGTTTTGCCGGCAACAGCCGAGTCAGCATGGCGAGCGTCTTTCAGTCACGCGGAGTGAGGTGGAGAAGGCGGTGAGTAGCATGAGGAACCACGCCGCTCCCGGGCCGGAAGGGATTAACATCTTCTCGTGGAAGAAATTCACGTGTACCCTTACCCATCTGACCCGCATCTTCTCGTCGTTCATCGATGGGACGGTGCCAATCCCCGCGTGGCTGACAGAGGGAAGGACGGTGTTACTCCCCAAAAAGGGGATCTGTCTTGTCCGGAGAACTACCGCCCGATAACGTGTCTGAATGCGCTCTGTAAGATCTTCACAAAGATACTTTGTGAGCGTGTACTGCAGGAAATCGAGCCTGCATGTCGGGAGATACACGAACAGAGGGGGTCCATGCGAGATGTCCTGGGTGGTTGTAAGGAGAACGTGCTGATGGACCGCTGCATCACGCAGGACGCGGTCCAGCATAAGCATAACCGCTCAGTCGCTTGGATAGACTGCCGTAAGGCGTTCGACACTATCAGTCACAAACTGATTATACACCTACTCGAACGCCTTTCGATGAGTCCTTACATAGTGGGATTCATCAAGCAGCTCATGCCGCTCTGGAAGACACGCTTCACAGTTAGAACTATGAAGGTAACGTGTCGACTGGAGCGGTGGGGTATAGGAGGGGGATTATCCAGGGAGATTCTCTCAGCCCACTCCTGTTTTGCGTCTCACTATTACCCCTATCAATCGCCTTGCGGGCTGCACGCGAGTACGAAGCGGCGGCCCGGGGAGCGTGGGCGAGGGATCACTCATTTATTTTATATGGATAACCTCGAGCTATACGCTCCCAGGGAAGGGGGTTTAAGCTCTGCTTGAACATCGTCGCGACGTACACGCGGGCGGCTGGAATGGACTTCGGGTTGGACAAGTGCGCTGTTCTTCATCTCAGGAGAGGGAGAGGAGAGGGAGAGCAGAGGGTGTCGCGGCTGATGTTCAGCTGGTGGACGGGAGCGTCTTCAAACACCTGGACGCCGGAGGGTCTTACCGGTACCTTGGCATCGATCAGCGCTCTGTACAAGACGCTGAGGGTGCCAAAGGGGCCCTCCGTAGCGAGTATAGGCGGCGTCTCAGGCGGATCTGGAAATCAGATCTGTCTGTGAAAAATAAGATCACTGCCACCAATATGCTCGCTGTCGTGGTCCTGCTCTACTCATTTGGCGTCGTCAAATGGCGTAGAGACGAGCTCAGACAGCTGGACATCGGCACACGCAAGATAATGAACATCCATCGGAGTCTGCACCCTCGACCTTCCACCCCGCGCCTTTATATACTGCGTCAGAGCGGCGGGCGTGGCCTCTTGGAATTGGAGTGTCTTCGTGACCACATAGTCCTCGGAATAGCAAGCGATGTAATAATGAGCTCGGACCCGCTCCTGGAGATTGTGCACCAGCATGAGCTTTATGGGGCGGGGGCCTTTCTTTATAAGGCGACAGATATTGCGGCAGAGACCCTCGGCTTGGAGTTCCCACGGCGCCGGTGTGGCGCCTTGCCAACAGACTCCGTCGCTCCGTTGCCCAAGTCCCGACGTCAGCGGGCAATCAGGGCTGCCGAGCAGATTGTCCTGACTCGGCAGCACGTGGGCAGACCTATGCATGGTGTGTTTTTCCACCATGTCGAGGAGCAAGGGCTGTCCTCTCAGCTGACCTTTTCCTTCTTGCGGGCAGCTGGACTGATGTCCGAGACCGAAGGGTTTATCTGCGCCTGCCAAGACGGAGTTATCAACACCCTGGCCTAACGCAGTCGCGTTATGGGTCAGCCTCTGCCGAGCATTTTGTGTCGTGCATGCAAACAATCGCCGGATACACTAATGCATCTACTATCGGCCTGCCCGGTGTATGCAGTCTCCGGCTATGTCTATCGCCATAGCGCGGCCCTAAGGGTGTTATACTACCATCTACGGCACTCTTATGGGATAGACCGGGAGCCCTTGCCGCCTTATTTACCAGGACATATTGAGTCCGTTGTCGTGGGCGAGAGGTGCAAGATTTATTGGAACTTTTCGTTCGCGACCATCGGGCTGCTTCAAACGACTAAGCCTGATGGTGTCCTCTCCCATTTCGACGACAAGGCGATGTACGTCATTAAGTTTTCGGTTCCGACCGAAGTGAACGTGTCGCGAAAGGAAGAGGAGAAACGGCTCAAGTATCAGCCTCTCCTGGCCGAGCTGCGTCGTTTGCACCGCGAATTCAGGGTGACTCTCGTTGTCTTCATCATCGGCGCGCTTTGAGGGATGAAAGAGTCTTTTATGTCAGGCCCCGCCGGCATACCGGTTGGCAAACCCGGTGTCCAGTTGCTAACGGGTCGGATGCAGATGGCGGTCTTACTTGGATCCCTCCGTTTACTTAGTCAACACGACGCTCACCCTCTGGCTTGAGGGAGCGGCTATCGCAGAACGATTTTTGGATTTTCGCGCGTCTTTTTGACTGGGCGGCAGCCGAGATGGTGTCGGAACCCTCAAGTGTCGCCCAGCGTTATTGTTCCGGTCGAGATTACGACCGAGCCTAACCCCCGCGGGTAGGTGAATGTTTCCCAGCGTAAGCTGAAGAAGTGTGTTGCCCGGATCAATAAAGTCTACCATTAAAAAATAATTATTATTATTATAACCATAACATGAGATAGAAAAAAAAACATGAGAGGAATAAAAAGGATCGGCACACTGCACGAAACGTGATTGTCAATTTTTTGTTCTACTTGGCGCGTGGAACATATTTTTGTAATCAGCCATGTAAACGACGACCGAAATAGCAAAAACGATGGAAAAAAACTCACTCACCTGAACACGGGCAACAATGTCCAAAATATTGCGAGACGATAAATCGTGACTCTGCTCCGTTGTGTTCCCCCGCTTCTCATGATAAGCAGGGTCCTCCTGCTTGTTTCCATCCCCACCGCCGATGGCTAGGTTAAAAGTCGCGAGATCAGAGGAATAGTTCGCGGTACTACGATCGCGTGGTAATATCTCGAGTTCTACAAACACTTCATTCTCGCGTTGTTCACGCAACACACCGAACGTTTCTGTCCTCGTCGCACGGAAATTATTCCGCGTTTCATCGCACACCCCAATGGGACTTCCTCGCGGAGTGGCGGAATCCGGCAAAAAAATCCGGTCCACGCTTGTTTTACCTTTATTGTCATTGCCTGTGAAAATATCGAACCCGATGCTGCGTCGCACGATACTTTCGTGCAATGTGAGACGCACGCCAAACAACTGTGTTATCGCGTTGGCGCATTTTTTCAGAATGTCGAGACTATCACGATCAACGCGGATGCGCGGAACCTCGTCCATCTCATTGACATTGAAATTTTGGCGCCGTATACACTCTCTGGCACGTTGAGCTTTAACTCTTTCCCTCCCCGCTACATACAATATCCAATAGAATGACGTTCCCTTCGGGCGCGCTTCTTTTGTATTATTCTCGTCTCTCGGGTAACACGGTTTACTCAAAGCACGACTTTACCAAACTACCAATCACTTACATAGCGTGTTATGTGTACGAGCTTTAGCGCTCTCGCGCGGCAGACGCTCCCTCCGGCGAAACAACGGAAGCCAAACTCGGGCTCAAGCTTACTCGCTTACTCTTTCTTTCTCCCTCCTCTCGCGACACTTGCACAATTCGCATCCGACAGCGAACAAGCGCGGAATAACCGCTGATCGTCAAATTTAAATGTCCATCACCCACGGTTCGAAGTGGAACTTTTTTTTAAAATGTTTAATTACGTGCGATCTTCGAACGTGTGTGTACACTGGCAGTGACGATTTCCGTCTTCTACGCGATGATATAGCCGCACGTTGACGAGCGAAACTGCTCAACGATTCGTTCTTCAGAGACGTATGATTCGATTGAAATAAAAAGAGGGAAAAAAAAAGAAAATCGCTGAAGCGTTGATGCGTGATATGAGGGTCGAGCGTTCCACCAATGGATGTTAAAGCTTACCCTTTTCAATCGTAGATAAATCCATTAAGTAATCAGTTTCGAAATGTTTATTAGTACACGGTGTTCGCGAAAAAAACGGTATATCTGAGCAATTTGATGAACTTTCTTAAGCAAGAGCGTGAATTTACCCACAGTTGATATATCCTAGTTCTCCAGATTATCCTAGATTTCTCTAGATTTTCGCTAGACTATCATAGACGTACCCGAAGACACTGCAACATTTGGCGAGAATTTTTAATCGTTGAAATCGGGCGTTCAAGCCTTATGAAAATAGTGTGATAAACGAGAGGTGTGATACATAGTATAAATCATGCGAAAACCTGATGACTCTTGCAATGAATCGAGCAACGTATTCATTCAGTACAGGATTTTTTTTCAAAATAAAATCGGTACGGCCAGGAGCTATCGACCGGCTAACAGATTAAACGAATCCAGCTTACCGTAGGTCGATAAGATCCATTCCTACATTGCCGGTGGTAACAAATGTATCTCTTTTAAAAACTTTTCAGACAAAAATGTGGATTATTTTTATAATAAACGCAGAAAAATAATATATTTCATCTCATAATAAATTAGATACCTATAATTTGTTACCGATCGTACTCCAAAATTTCCTGCAAAACACCGAAAAATAATGAGTATTCAAAGAAAACCTCTTACACGCGTTTGTGATGCTTTTGTCTTGAGTATCCAACATCGAAAAACAATATCCTGAGTATATCTTCAGTTAGGAACGAGCACGAAAATTTTTGCGGAATCTTCGTATCTCACAACTACAGAGACGCGGGATTATCCGAGTTATCGATAAAAAAAAAGAACGCAGCTGAACGCTCGAGACTTAAGAAGGTGCGACCCATCCACCGAATGTGTTCTCCAGCTCTTTGGCCACCGCAATGCAAAGATGATCGTTGTACGGGGCGGCAACAACCTACGATATGTGATAGCGATTAGCTAACTCGGAAACAATTGCGATAACATCAGCCTTCTGAAAGCTTTAAATACGCAATTACCTGTACACCAACTGGCAATCCTTCAGAATCTAAACCAACAGGCACTTGACAGACGGGGAATCGCAGAACGTTGAATATACACCAGTAGCCAAAGTTGAATGGTCTCAGAAAATGGGAGTAATGATAACCGGCTGGGAACGGCGAGGATGGATAAAATAGGACTCCGTTCTCGCCAAGTTTGTCCTGTACTCGGAACGAAATCAAACGGTGAATATGTCAAATCGAAACTCTTCCCCAAAATAAGTTCTTTTCACTTAAATATATCATAATTGACATTATGGAAGAAGAAGCCCTAAGAATTCATGCAAACCCAAACAAACCCAAACAATCTGTCTTTTATCAACAGAAGTATTCTATTGTACAACAGTAGGCGCAAAGACATGAATCCTACACATTTCTTGTAAAGCGGCAGTAGTAATCCAACAAACAACCGAAATAACCCCAAATGAAACAGCTGTGCATATTTGCTGTACGATAGTAGTAGTATTAATTGGTTTGGGTTTTTTGGCCTTCACCCTCCATAATATCAATAGTTGTATCATTTTTAACCCTTCGAGTGCACACGGGGTCATTTTGGACATTCCGCACTTTTTCGAGAAATGATATTTTTTAAATAAAACATCAAACGGCACAACCTTCAAGACGAATTAAATTTCGACGAAGAGATATGTACATATATTTTCATTTATTTAAAAAGCGCATAAGTTGTTTATATATATGTAGCCTGAGATAGTTTGCGGTTAAATAAACCACACGTGCACTATAAGATTTACTGCTACGGAGGCGTGCGCACTCGAAGAGTTGAGCAATAAAAATCGTTGAAAAATATATTCCGGCCAATGTTTGGGTAGAACCCCGATCGAACATCTATACCAATGAAAAGTTCAACCAATAAAGACGCAACTAGGAATAAACCTAGGAACAAAATCGAACGATCGAACAATGCAGAGGTTGTAGCTGTAGAACAGTAAAGACAGATTCACAAGACCAACTCACGAGTAAAAATGTTTTCATCTTTTCAGTAACGCTCGTTGCCCATTCGTCGCTCTCCTGGGGGAAAAAGTCGTCACTCATGAGCTTCATTAGAGCCCCGAACGTCATTTCCGAGCTGTTCGTCACAAGCTTCTTTAATTCTGCCACTGCACTTGTGCGCGACTGAAACGTTCGATAAAAAAAACGCATATTAATCTAATGCTTTCATTCTCAAGAGTGAGGCACAACGCCAACCAAAGCGCGCTCTGCGCGTGAGAGAGGTAGTTGCTCTGCTGATAGCGAATTTTCTATTCAGCAACTAATATTTTTTCAAACGAAGCGAACCACTTTACATTTGCTTAAAAATGGAAAAAAGCGTATTTCGTCATTTTCTCGAAATATAATCCGTCTGGGATAAGACGTTGCCCGAGAGAATTGTAATCGAAAGCAGGGAAAATTAGCCGGAATTGAAAATTCTCAACTATCTGTCCTACGTAGATCAAGCCTCATATTTTTATTTAAAAATACGTTTCCAAGAAGCATTATTGTTTCGCTTGGATTTGTTAATATTTAGCATTCTTAGAGCAAAACTCTTGAGGATGAATATGCCGAAATTTTCGAGCGACGTTACTCTTCATTGCGTTGGCTTACATTTTGGTAAGGATGAACGGGAAATCCAAACAAAAAATTAAGCACAACTTTAGTACGTTACAATTGATTACACTAAAATTATAGTGAAATTTTTCAAGTTTTTCGCAAACATAAACTACCCACGCAAAAATTTGAAATACTTTACCGTTACTCAATTATGCTTTCCCTCATTATATCGGAGGCAATGTCTCAAGAACGCATGCGCAACGACGCGAAACCTTGACGTAATGTGAAACAGGTTCTCTATCTTCGTAACAAAACTTCCAATAAACTATTTTCAAAGGTGTTCAAGTTTCAGAGAAACAGCTAAGTTCTCTACTCTGCGCCCTTTGATTCTACATGTTCGGAAAAATGATTTTACTCCTGAAAATACATGTATCCAAGATTTCGGGCGAGGGGCCAAGCATAAATGGAAGTTCCAACTCATGTTGAACGTTTTATTATCAAATACTTTAAGACTAACCTTTCGATTCATGATATCCGATTTAAAATCGCCCGGTTCTTTGTTCATCCAGTACCTCCACAATCTAAAACTGTACTGGGAGCCGGGTAATTTAACCTTGTGCGCGGATCCGGTGATTTCGCGAAAATGCTCGACCGCCCTTATAAGTGCGAGACGCATGTCGCTATTGACTTTGCTCGCTCTCAGATCGCCGGAGCCTTCCTGATAAAAAATATCCAAGTCCTTTAAATTGACGGGTGCGTCAAGTTTGATCTTTGAGACGTTACTGCCGATGAAAACTCTCAGCAGAGGTGCTAGATCATCGGCTCGTTTGCACATTGGGCCGGCCTCGGCCATCGATGAGTGAAAATCCACGTTCCTCAAGCCAATGCCTTTGAGCGGCGAAAGACCGCCGCTCGGCTTGTGGCCGAAAACACCATTGAAGAAAGCCGGCATTCTTATCGAACCACCGATATCGCTACCGATGGAGATCGGCGTACCGCACGCGGCCAAGATCGCCCCCTCACCACCGCTGCTACCACCCACAGTCCTCGTTGTGTTGTAAGGATTGCACGTTTGGCCGTAAACGTTGTTTCGCGACTCCACCCAAAGATTCATCTCCGGAATATTTGTTTTGGCTATGAGAATTCCTCCAGCCTCTCTCAGGTAACCAACCACCGTAGCGTCCTCCGTCGACACGTAATCTTTTCTACACGTCATTCCCATCGTGTGAGGTAACCCTGTTAACAAGTTTTTCACAACGATCATCAGTCAAGAAACCATACTGCATACTGCATTTCCAATTATAGAATTTTTCAATCAACCGTACCCTCCCGCCATATCATTTTTTTATCGTTATTTTTGCATACTTTTATTCTACATATCTCAAGAACGCTGTGTCGAAATTTCTTGTCGACGTTTCATATATCTTAGGCTTTATAGACACGTCGCTCTAACCATATATTATCAATGCAAAGTCATCAAGAAACAAACCTTAACATACGTTTTTTTTTTAGAAACGGATTTTGTTAAACGGTAGAAAATTCTGCTCCAATCCAAATTCCTTACTTTCGTAAACTAATATATGTCCCGGGAAAGGCTTTTTTTCGAAACATCACTTTTAACTTGCGGGAAAATTCGTCACATTTATTTTTCCACTCCATTTCCATTTGTAACTCTCGTGCAGCGCAGTACACATGCCACTTTCCAACGAAAATGCTTAATAAAAACAAAACTAATCATTCTGTGCAGTACAAATGTGTGAACCGAAGTTGGAAGGTTTTTTCTGATACATAGATTTCGAAGAAACAAATCTGAAAAAAAAAAACATTTTCCGTCGTTTTTACTAGGGGGTACTCTTAATCTATACGGCGTACCCAAGTAAAACAAGCTCAGTTGGAACTTAGCCTTCCTTATTTTGATTAGTTCCAAATGCTTATTTCTTTCAAATCTTAATTTGGTCGTGACGTAGAAAATATAAATAAAATTACATGCCTAGCGTCCTTAAACAACCGTTTGGCAATTCACCATTGTGTTACTTCCAAAGGATTATCGACCTGGGTCTCGACACGTTTCACAACTCACCCCGAGTTTCGTTACTCTCTTTAGTCGTGAACGGTACACCCAGAAAAGGCTTGGACTTCTTCAAAACCTCCACGTCGACGTTTGAATTAAGCAGTTTGTCAACGTTCTTCGCTTCCTCCAGAGCAGTTCCGTAACAGTCGACGACGACAGCGTTTATTAACCCATTCACCTCCTTGCATCGATCTATAAAAGCTGTGACTACATCTTCTGCAGAAACTTCCTGATTCCTGGATCGATTTCAATAAATACTCTATTAATCATGGTGTTTTCTTCATACTCGCATCTGATGAAAACGCGGAAAACAAGTCAGCCCAACATCTTTTTATAAAGATATAAAAGGATTGCAAGGATTTTTGCAACATTTTTGACCGCTTCATTCTATTTCAGTGCCAAATCTTCGGCAAATAAATCAATTAAAGTATTATGAGATACAATACCAGACGAACATAGAAGAAATTTGATACTCTGAAATATATGTTCTAAATGTAAAGTAAAATGATACGTCAGTGGCATAACATTGTTTCGGTCTTTAACTTTATTATGGGAAAACCCTTACGGGTAAATATGCAGCGCCTAACGATTGGTGCAATTCGTGAGCTGCTTAAGGATGTTGAGTCCCAAATCGCAAATGATGATAAAATTCTGAAAATTTGGTATGTTTTTGTATGAAGTATTTCAGAGGTCGTGTAAAAATTTCACGACAATTAGGAAACTCGTTATTGAACAATTAACGATCACAAATTAAATGTTGTTTTATGGAAACTGATGTAACTTTGCAATAAGTTTTTTTTTTGACCTCTCAATTTTATAATATCTACAATATACTGAAAGCAACGGAAACAAAACGAAGTTTATTGATAGATATTTTTTTATTTCTTTTAAAAATTGTTCTTAACAAAATATTAATTTTTTAATAACGAGCTTCCTAATCGTCGTGAAATTTTAACACGACCTCTTAAATACTTCATACAAAAACATACCAAATTTTCAGAATTTTCTTACCATTTTTTATTTCAACCCTTAAGGAGGTTGAAGTAATGATGATAGAATTCTGAAAATTTGGTATGTTTTTACATGAAGTATTCAGGAGGTCGTGTAAAAATTTCATGACGATGAAGCGATTTATTGAACTATTAACATTAACATGTTTCATAGGAACTCAACATCCTTAATCGTTTACTTTGTTACTGTACAGTTTTGTATGAATGAATGAGAGAAAACGCGAAAATAAGTAAATTTTTAGTACGTTTCAATGAATTGTCCTACTACTACGATACGAATGATTGTGTAATTTTCTAAACAATTTCTGGCATATATAAAATGGCCATACCAAGAGTCTAAAAGATACTGTATCCCTTTTTCGTTATGATTTACTCCCTGAAAACGCATGAAGTCGCATCTTCTGATAAAACTATGCATACAGGCTTACAACAATTGAAATGCGTACAATGAGAAATACGTACAGGTTTTTCCATGAGGTAAGTATAACATTAGTTATTAACAAATGAGTATCGTTTTTTTCTGTCGAAAATTGAGTTTTTACTTTAAATGCTTGCCAATTAAACAAAGTTTAATATTTTCAAAATCTCCTACGTATTTCACTAGCAATACTCATGTAAATTAATCGAAATTTTCCTTTTTTTTCCAAATTCAAATTTGCGTCAGTTATACTGCATGACGCAGGGCGTCTCAAAATCAACATGCCTTGCGAAAATGGCTCCAGCATCACCATTTTGTATATGTTTGTAATGTAAATTTTTTTTTGTTTAGAACTTAAAGATATGACTATAGTAATAACATCCTCGAATATTATTATCCTCTTATTTATCCTTCCACTCAAGACAAAAGTGAAAAATCTCTTCATTTCAGACGTTTACAGTGGTGTAAGCCCTTAGACTGAAATATATATTCGTCTGACAAGATTAAAAAGTGTCGGTTTATATAAGCTATAAATATATAGCATTTTTAACCAGCATTTATTTCTGGGAGCCTGGGGGAGTCTGACAAAAAAAATGATTTTCTTCATATTTATCTTTTTCTAAATATAATTTACAGAATAGTAGATAATAGCACAACACACAGAAGACACAAAGCTTTAATCACACGTTTATGTTAACATCAATATCAAACTCTTACAAACCTTGAAAAAAAATCACCTAATTTGTTTTGAACTGTTTTTTAGAGTTACAATAATACTATCTATTACTCGGTACTAAGTGTTGATCTTCCAGTATCCTTTTGATTACAGTATTCTATGGATGTATCGGCTGGCAAATCTAATGTATTGCCCACAGTTTACTTAATTGTGAAACTTGAATATCTGTGTAATTTACCTATCAAAATAGCTCTGTTTTATACAAGTTACGAAATTACAATGAAGACAATAGTTCAAGTTTTATTGAATTGTTTCTTTATGCTTGCTTGGATGAAACGAAAAAAATTAATCAATAATACGAATTTAATTATTTTCGATTGATTTTTTTTTCTGAGGGGGAAGGAGACAAGATTTTTGGGAAGGGCGACTTGCCCGCCCCTGCCCCCTCCCGGCTATGCCAATGTGTAGAGCAATCTGAATTAATTAAGGAAAATAAAGTTCTGGCTATAAGTTGCACAAGTTTCCTTGTTCATGATTATTAGAGAAATACAATACCGTATCTTATTGGCTAGTGACACTCCGCTCTCCAGCAACAAATTGTTCTTCACTGGTGGGACCTTTTTTTCTTTGCCGTTGTAATAAGCGCCAAATAAAAAGTCGATGATGCAATCCATCAAACAATGCAACTGGACCAACATGCATCGCAGTAGATTGAAGAAAAGTTTCTTGGCGTTTTCCATTACACTCTTGTTATTTTGTGATTTCTGCTCGGAAACAAGCAAGGGTATGTATCTTATTAGGAGAAAACGTATAATGCTCTATATGTGATTTACTCGATGCAAGTTTGGTCCAAACGGTAGTTCATTCGTCAGAAACCGAGCAACAAAGGCTACTGGAAAATGTAGTCTCCAAGACATTATTTAGGAAGCCTTTCGTTAGCTCTTTTTTTCCTCTTATCTATTTATTTTCGCCTATTTTTCGTTGTTTCACGAATTGACTGACCTCCGAAAATAAATTGAAAATAAGTCAATTGATGCTACGATTGAGATCGATTTTAATGACGCCTGAATGTGAAATAGGATTCGTCCGCTTAGTTGACCCGACCGGTACCAATTAATATGCAATGACACGTTTACGAATAGTGTAACGATGAAATGATCAAGCGGTAATCGCATGACAATGTCGAGACGTTAATAGGTAGAAAAGTGTATTCACCTCGTCTATCAGCGATGAGCACATGACTGATGAAACTTCACAGTTCCAAAATTCGATAACGATAAATCTACGATGATTGGGACGAGAATCAAGGCGAAAAAGCGTTGCGCAAACCGGCGTTGTACAATGTAAGATAGGGTCAGAGGATGAATATATTCGAGCAGAAAACGGCAACATCCAAAGTCTACACCTTCAGAAATGACGTGCGCGCAAATTTACCGGTGCTATAATTGATTGAACTGGCCAATCAAATTCTCCTTGGAAATTATATGTAAAAAAAATGAATACAACATTACACAGCAATACATACGACGAGATTCCTTTGGAGCTTTGCTGTATCGACACTCCAGACGCTCGTAACGGCGCCATCGTCCAGTTGACTGCGCTGTCACTTTTCGCAATGCCTGTCGTGCTCGACTGTCGGAATTAGTCATCGATGATACCACTCGTTTCAAACTTGTTTTGAATCACTTGCGATTTTCAATCGTACACGGTGAAAATTGGTGCATGGTGTCATGGAAATTTGAAGCCCGATCGATCTTGGAAAAATTCGAACATATCACGAATCCGGATAGTACGTTTTCTCTTCATTAAAATCTTGTGCTTTCTTCGTGTCACGGGTGATCTCATAGTAGGAGACAAACCGCGTATATGCGTAAATTTCTTAGCGCTAGCTGTTAGACCAAATTTCACATCGCAAAAGCACACCCTGAACAATTGACAAGGAAATAAATATTCCATCGCTTCGCATCACTGGTTCAAATTGAGTTTGTTTCGACAGTCAGCACAACGGGGGCCGAACAATCAGCCATGTCCGTCTCACAGATGGAGAGTATCCTTTTCCGTACGTGAGAACAAAAAAAAAGAAAAACGTCGCGACTCGCCGTGTTTAACCTTAATTTTGTTTCGTCGCGAATGTCTCTTTTCCAATTCTACTTTGTTTACGGCGTCGATTGGTGTTTCATGGCAATTTACTCATCTGCTTTGCCGTCTAAATGATCATTCAAACGTCGACACTCATCTGAACACAAAGAACATAGAAATATCGAAAAACAAGGTTACGTTATTACAGTTTGTGATTTTAGAGGATTCTCTCCATCATTCGGATGATTCCTTGTTTTACTTTGCATAATGGCGAATGATGGATAATTATTTATTTGTATATATCGAAACCTTGAGTACCTGAATGAAAAATATTCTCTAGGTACGTACCGTATTAACGGTGGATATTGGGCTAACGGAAACCACGTTTGGCTTTTTAAAAAAAAAGACGTGGTTATAAAGAAACTGTTTTTCTTCTTTAACGAAGCCATGCCTTCAAACATGCAATGGCACATTGTAAATAAACATGTCAAATAAACAGATTATTTAAACACACAAAAGTTTCACTTTTTCCACTTATATCTCAAGAATGATAAAAACGAGAAAAAACATAGTACATGCTCTACTTTCCAAAAATCTTTAACTTCTCATTGGAAAATATCTCTGAAACAGTCATCAGGAATGGTGTGAACATTAGAAGAAAATAAAATAGCTCATATCAATAGAAAATAATAAGATTTTCGCAAATTATTCCCAAGAATTTTCCTCAACATCTTTCCTCAGAAAATTTGTTTAATCTTAAGTTCGCGGTGAAGGAGTTGGAGCGTAATTCAAAGAAATGCGAGAAAGAGGAGAAACTAGAGAAGGCGAAAGTAAAGAAGGCGATCCAAAAGGGAAATATGGAAGGAGCTCGCATACACGCAGAGAATGCAATACGACAAAAGAATCAGGCATTGAATTATCTAAGAATGAGCGCGCGTGTAGATGCTGTAGCTAGTAGAGTCCAAACTGCTCTTACGACTAGAAAAGTTACGCAGTCAATGGCGGGAGTTGTAAAAGCCATGGATGCTGCTATGAAATCCATGAATCTTGAAAAAATATCAGGCTTGATGGACAAATTCGAGAGCCAGTTCGAGGATCTCGATGTTCAGAGTTCGTACATGGAGAACGCAATGTCGCAAACTACCACAACCAATGTTCCTCAGAACGACGTTGATATGTTGATGCAACAAGTTGCCGATGAGGCAGGGTAAGCCGCATACATTTGCCTCAAACTCACTACCTATCGAAGTACCACTACGTATACACTCAATTTTTCGATACCGTATTGCCGTAAAATTACGAGTTCATATAATTATTATTTTTTGCCTTTCTGATCATTTAAAATGTTTGATATTAACTTTTTTAGCCCAAATTAACGCGAATTACTTCCGAATATAACAATAACTACAATAATAACAATAGCTTTCATATACTTATTGTTTACTTATTGAGTGTAGTAGTACAAAACTTTTTGCTTTGTTTTTTAGACTTTCGTTATTATCTTCTGCACAAATGTTTTTCACGTTGTGCATTTAGTGACTGCAGTCAAAATTGTAACCCGGTTGAAGAAAGTCATTTTCATTGATTTACATAATTTCCTTAATCCTAATGTCCTGTCTTTGCAAGTGGAGGGGAAGTGAATTTTTATTAAAAAATTGTATCGAAAAATGTATCGCCACAAACTGATTGCCATTGTAAATAGCTAGAGATATTTGTATACACGTTTTCAATGGGTGAAGCCACTCCAGCTCTTGAATAAAGGCAAATTTCAAGATTTTTTAACGAGTACAATGAAAGCAGTAAAAACATGTATCGGTAAACTTTCTAATACTTAGTTTTGAGGGTACAAAAACATTATTTTCCAATTTATCGATTGAAAATGGCAGTGTCAGAGTCCAAGACCGCAATGCTGTCTTCTGTAGTTTTCAATCTAGAACACAAAACCAAAAAGATCTTAAAAATATATACAAGAAGCTGTAGAACTGCGTACCGAACTTAGAAAATACCTTTTTTAACAAAGGTAGTGCAGATACAAATTGAAACTTACATTTTTAAGCAAACAATCACACGAGTAATTGTTTGGAAAAAAACGTTATAAACCAGCCGCATATTCCGTACGTAGTTCTATGGAGAATGCATCTGCGAAGATATTTTTAAAAAGTCAAGTGGATCGGTGCATATTTGGTCGAGATACGTTTCCAGACAGTTTATAAAACATGGTTCCAAGAAAAAACGGGTTTAAAGTTTCAACTAACATTGAGCAGTAAAAACGTTCGATTTATATTTAATCTGCAATGCCAGCACTCTACATTTAGCCTTCCAAATTAACATTGTCCTCATCCTATTTTTCTCTGACAATTTGAAGATCGTCGAGTGGCTTTACCCCTTAATGGAGTTTCGTAGTGCATCAGCAAAGGTTGTTGCTAGAAAATGACATTCGCCTCATTCAAATGTACTTACTTTACGGCTATCCCCATGCCACTGCAGAATGCAGCATGGGGATTTCTGGTAATCCCCAAAAGAATTTATCCGAAGCATCCCGTCTCTCTCTTCTCCTTTCGTCTCAGCGTCCGCGCTGTACATATATTTATAATTATATCATTCTCAATGCTTTTTCCACCTACCGTTCTGGCTCTAACGAACAAACAAGACGGTGCACAGCTGAGCGGCCGCCCAGCTGATTATTGACCCAGATCCATGCAGCTTGACACGAGCGATGGCGCCTCAGCTGCACACTAACCGCGCACCCATTACTGTCGGGTGCGTTTATACACGAGTTTTAATGTTTTGCTTTCAGTCTCGAGTTAAACATGGAACTGCCGTCCGGACAATTAGGCAGCATCGGTGCCTCGACTGCCGTGAGCCAAGAACAAGACGAACTGACCCAACGATTGGCTCGACTTCGGGAATAAAAAAAAAAATCTGGACAAAGTAGACTAAAAACACGTGTAAAATACTTGTCTCTACGTACATTTTCCTCGTCGTACGGTTGCTATATCGCGTGGAAGTTAAGATTTTAGGATTACAAAAGAACTTTACATCGGCGACGTGTTCGGCCTGCGCTTTTTTAACGAGGTGGAAATAAGCTTTAAGAACAAATGTTACATTTTATTGTTGAATACAAAATCACAAAATGGCTTTTCAGCCGCGTTAAACAAATTGTAATTGTAATAGAATGAAATCATAGAAGCTCAAGCTTAAATAGGTAATATATGCGTAATATTGCGTTTTATAAATGACATAAAACCGGCATTAACTGCAATATCCTCTACAGACATTGGCTGTCGAGGATGTTGCAGATATATTTGCACAGATACTTTGAAAGACTAACAAAAACTTTAGCGCTTCTGCGATTGCTTTACGCACGTACTATAGTAGCGGTTTACGGATTCTTTGTTTATTGTGTGCCGGACATATTATTATTTCCTCGCAATCGTCCATCAAAATCAGCAATTTCGAACCGTTCCATTACATCTGTGTGACTGAATTTTAATTTCAACTATTCTCAGTGACGGTCGAACAAATTCTTCGTTTTTCAATGAGTATTGCAGTAGCTTCTTCGGACCTCAATATAAGGGATACATGTGTAATATATAATCTATATTTAATAAATGAAACAAGAATTATATGAAATTCAATGTCAACCGGCTTAGTTAGCTACCAATGTATTCTTTTCAAGCTGTAACCAAAGCCTCAATGGTTGCAAATTACAAAGATACTATGTACCATGAGAACAGTGGTTGTGTCCTTGCAGATTGTCATTTGTTTTCCAGCTCGCCGGGTACTCTTGTCCGCGAGAACACTTTTGCACAAATGAATGGAGTCTTCATTGCTGCCGCGGTTTTTTGTCGTGGGAAAAAGTGAGCTGCGCTTCATTATGAATCAACGTTGAGCTTCGGTCCGGCTCGACGAGGAATAGCTTTGTATATGTATATATCCCCATACGGTTCCTCCTGTGCCAGTTTGACGTATCTCTCCTTGTGTAACACTGTGCTTCCGAACAAACACTCGTTTCTACCAACGCTCGTGATGTTATCATTTTACGCGGTTAAAAAAAAAGCCGTGCGCTTACCGAGCAGCAGAGAGAAACAAACACCTGCATTAAGTTTAGACGTGTCTTCCGGTCTAACGAGCTTGGCCAATGTTACGCTCTGCTTGGCCGCACAACTGGCCCAAAGAACCGCGAGTTGAGCCTGCAAATCAGGCTTTGTCCATTCGCTCTGCACGCTTACACTTCCCTCGGACCTTTGAAAAGAAAAAAAAATTCAAACCCCAGAGAAAAACGATTTCCATTACTGAAAAATAATTCGGATCCTATATCGCGATAAAAAGAAACCTGCACATTGTTTATTCATCATGTTATTTTGCTCACAAAGCTTCCACCATGAGCAATTTGGATACTCCAAGTACGGTTTCCTTTGTGAACAAAATAGAGCGATAAAGAAATGTAAATTTTTATATTTTCAAAACCGAATTTAATAATTCGATGTCAAACACTGCTTGATCATCACTATGCCCGTATATTAACATTGTAATTTTGTGTATACAGTAGTTTATACCGACATCTCAAATTCAAAGCAAGTAAGCAAAGTTAGTGGAATTTCAATAACGGTAAGCAAGGCACTTTTAATTTTCAACATTTCGTTGCCGCGAACGATTTTTTTTCGGACGATGAAAACTCCCTCAAAACCTAAAGCGTTTTACGGATTTTCACTGACTTAATTTAGCACATATGCTCTGTATACATTATTAGAGTGCAGAAATTCAGCCAGGTATCTCAAAACCTAAAAGTTTTTGCGTGTAGAAACAAATCTGTTCACAATCTTTTTTTTTTCACTTGTACTCCAACTTTTTAGTACATTATGAACACAATTTGACCAAAACATTGGAAGTTCGTTTTTACCAAAATGACTATCGCTACGAAGGAGTAAAAAGAACCGTTTTGACAACCTGAACGACACTGGAGAGTCGGGAACTTCCACTATAGCTATGTCGCACGGCTGTTTCTCTTGACCTGTCTTTTTGACGGTACTTCGAGTTCTCAACTTTGGTGGGAGAAAAGCATCGATGTCTCCAGTCTCGGTCTCGCTGGTCGTGTTCAGCTCGGCTTGAATGAGCTGGACATCCGGCAGGGCCATGTTTGTGTCACCTTCATCGATATTCGTAACTGCTGGAAGGACATTGCAGCCAGGTTCGGTTGTCATATCCGCGGTATCCGCGTCTCTAGAATCGTCAAGTTTAAAAGAACATAAGAAGCGACATTGAAAATTATAAAACAAAAAAACTTGATCTAGAAATGTTTAACTGAACTTAACACCAGTCCATCACACCAAGAGAATCAAGCCTGCATTCTCGACATTGCGTTCGAAATTCAAGCTATCGTATAATCTAATTAAAAGTTTGATGGTTTTCTTTACCCAGTGTGCTCGTAAATAGGCACGTTTATGTCACCAAGATGGACAACGTCTTCCGGCAGCTGATAATCGTCACTAGTCAATAGGGGCATCGCTGGTGGATTTATCACTTCCGCGCTCGGTTCGTCAGTCGTCTTGTTGCGCGACGAGAACTCCTTTGCTCTCTCCAGGGCCGACGAAGTCTCCTCTGGCATCGGTTGTATTCTCGAATCCGCCGCTCGTATGGCCTCGACGGCTGTTATATGATGAATATTTAGAAAGGATTAAACAATGAAAAACAACATAGACTGCATCTTGGATCCAGCAGAGATCATAGGTCTACAGAGCTTCCGCATTGAGTTAAATCAATTCGTCGCTGGATAATCTCCAACGACTCGAGTTTTCTGCATTCAAATTCGACAGAAGAATCCATAAAAAGAAGAAATGTTTCGCGATCCCGGAAACAAAGTTAAATTTGTATCGTCGGCTACTCACCCATAGAGTGATCATCTTCAGTTATAAATGGGCCAATCGTACGCAGCACGAAAGCAGGCCTCAAAACAACCGGCCATGTACTGTATCTGGAGCAGTTGAGCAGCCTGTCCCTGGAGTCTGCATGATAAGCCGTCGAGGGAATCGTTAGTAAGGAAATCGCGGGTATTATTCTTCCTCTTGCGGGCACGGCGAAAGAAGATACTTTCGGCTGTTAAAGAGAAATGCCACGTTTTATCCTTGTGCATCGCTAAGTGCGCTGATACACTTACTCCCGACAAACTTCAAAGAAAGTTAAAAACGCACATATAGAATGTCTCATAATGACCTGATATTTTAACCTATTAATAAAACGCATTATTCACTTGAAAAGTACGAATATTTTTGTTTTAATGTAAGGTAGAAACGTGGAGTTTATATGTGGAAAACTGTATCCGATAAATGGCCGCCTCGTCCCTGTTCACAAACATTCGCTCTTTCGGTGAATTTTTCGATAACCTTCTGGCACAATTGCGGATTGTTTTCATCAATGGTACGTCCAATCGCTTCCTTGAGCGCCGGTATCGTCTGTCAATCATTGATGTACACTTCTCCTCTCAGAAAACCCCACAGAAAAAAGTCGCATGGCGTCAAATCTCACGATCTTGGTGGCTGCGACGCGAGATCACACGACCATGAAACTTCGTCTGCATTAACTGTGCAGTTAAAATGCAGCAAATAACGATTTCCATGCGTTGCTCGATCGTGTAATTCTCTATGACTAAACCTCAATGCTTCCTGATGCCAGTTGTCAAACATCAGTACTCTATATTCGCTACAAAAAAAAATGGCGCGCAATTTAAAACGCCAGGTCATTTTGAGACACCCTTTATAATTTCAAATATTTGCATAAAACACTTAGTGTAAAATATGAGTGTATGGTCATTTTAGTACTGGCATTTTTGAGAAAATAAATATATTTTTCGATGGCTTTGTCAATTGTATTCCCTTTTTTATTCGAATTTTCCTACTCGCGGGCTTTTACGCCATGCTTATCATATCGCTCTTTCCTGTTTCTCTTGCATTACTTTTACGGGAGAGCACAGGTAAACTGTATCCGGTACCCAAACAGGCGACTATATTTTGTCGAGTTTTTATGTTCACCACCGGAAACTTAATCTAACTGCCTCCCGTGCAGTAACGACCCGCGAGCCTGTATGTGGCTATGCGGTCACGTATTGACCAAGGCCTACGCTGCTGAGCATGGGAGATCGCGGAAGTCACATACCGGCCAGGCCTTCACTACTGCCATTCGATAGTTGTGTTTGTAGTGATCAACAGCTTAAATACCAGAAGATGATCCATCATTCTTCTCTACTGTAGCATAATCTTCTACGTACGATCGTATGAGCCAAAGGATTGCCGATGTGCCTGGCAAGCTCGCCGTGACGGAGCACCGTGTCTACGTCCATGAAACTTCTGCGAACTCGCTTGTTCCTCGGTCTCGAAGTCGCTTCGAGTTCCAACGACTCCAAATGAAGAAGCTCGTCCACGGGAACTGCGGTAATCTCGGGACGATTCGTCGGTGGAATTGCGTTATCGATTAAAGCGTTAGCTTCCACGTGCGCTCTTGGTTGGGTGGTGGATTGACGGGCGCGAATTTCCGTCGGAACATCCGGAAATTCATCGATCGGTCGATCGTCAGGAAAATCCATTTGAACATATGGGGCTTCACGAGCCCCCTGATCTCCTAAAAAATCCGCTATTGGAGTTGTTCGCCCATCTTCCGGTGGCCGATCGCCTGCTGCGATCATTTCAGCACCCAGATTCCGCTGTAAATCGTAATGAAAAAAAAAAGGTTTCAAATTGCCGTCAGAAGAAATATCCGAACGACGAATTGATATTTGAAGTGGAAAACCAAAAATAAATTTACACGCCGTCTCTTCGTTGGTGTATCCACGTCGGTTATTTTCGATTCTCGTTTTTTCGGCGTTTTAAGCGTTGCATCCAGTGTAGCGTCGACGGTTTTCGTATCGTCGTAGGGTCTGGAGCCGTTGGTTGTAGCCAAATCCTCTTGGTCTATCGGCAAAGGTTCTACGACAAATGGGAAGAAAAAAGGGTACAATAAGAATCAGCGAGGTTTGAAGTTGTTAAAATGAGATCATTTGTGTCGTACTAACGCAAAATTAGACGTTTGTTCGCTTCGTCCCCACCATAACGGATCGGTTCGTTCAACTCGATTAAATTTTGATCGATGAGCGTCCTAGACGTTAGAAACATTTGGTCAATGTTGACACCACGATAAATCTCACGTGAAATAACGTGCAATCATTTTTGGGAAAACGGAGTTTGAAGAGGCTAGAGTGAACGTAGGAATAGGTAGGATTTGTGAGTCCACTAACTGTAGCTGCCAGTCATCCTCCGTGAGAAACAAATCAACTTGTTCGTCCGTTAATACACCGAACGTCGGTGATTTCACATACGCCCTCTAAAATTCCGCATTCGAAAACACGCATGCGCAATAAGAACCAAAAATAAGCAACAAAATGCGCATGGAAACACTTGTTACTGTGAACTTGAACGTATGAATCAAACGAAACAGTGACAAAGTGCCGGATGATAATCGGAAGTATCGATCGATGTATAAGAATACTTGCCACGTGACCCGCTCTCACTGTCTCTAAATCGGCTTCCGGCAAACGATGAAGGTCCGCTTGTAAATGAAGATCCTTGAATACTTCTTTAAGCGCAGGCAGTTCAGGCAAATCAATCTCCGCTGTAACATCACCCTGACTGCTGCTAGAATTCAGTCGAGATTATTCTCCGAAAAAATTTCTTCTACACAAAATACAGGCTCACTTGAGCGAAAAATATTCAAAGGTTTGTTATTTGCACGATGTGAGTTTTCGGTGACTTTTTTAAAAACTTTTATTGTATACATTTATGTTGACGTTAGAGATTTGGAGGATCAACAGCACCGAAGCAAGAAATGACTGGGTGTTTTCGATAGGCTATTGAAAAAATTCAACGTCAATCAATCGTAAAAATGTTCGTAATGCTTAGGATTAGACCTGGAGAAAAATACCAAAGCGTTCATTAATACAGATTTAAAACACAAGAAAAATGTAAAACACTAGAAAAATATTGTAAAATCTTTCTGCGATTCATTTTTTTTGTAACTTTTTTTCGAAGAATGCAATGCCACGGAAAAAATACGTAATTTCTGCAAAAATCGACATTTTTTATAATCCTCGGTACTTTATCAGTTTTAGATATCTATATTAAGAAACGCTTTGCTATTTGATTAAGATTTAATCTCAAAAGATAGAATTCCATCATGGCGTGAGTGAAAAATATAACTTCCAGCAGACTGGAATATGTTTTTTACTCTTTTTTTATTTATCCTTTGAGGAATTGTAAATTTTGTAATAAACTTGTACATTTTCAATAGAATTTATGAATTTTTTTCAAAATCAACTCCAAACTTCCAAGTTGTCACTCCTTAAACTAGAATATTGAATCACGTTTCTCAAAACCAGTACTTTTAGATTGCAAAGATTTGAACAGTATTATTATTATTATTATACAAAGAACTCTAGACCCACAGATATCGCTCATCATTTTTTAAGCTCGCATTCAGTTTCTTGTTTTCTACTACATTCTCGTTTTTACAAGCATGTCATTGAAGTTTCCAATCATACCCGGTTCTTTTTCTCTTTCTCCTGTGTGCGAAATCCACCTGCCTGAGCTCGTGTTGTATTCTGACCAAAGAGGCTGGAAATAATGCATTAATCGTGTAGATTGTGCTTGCAAAATCAAGACAAGGTTAGAGCTTGCTGAATTACCTTCGAATATTGATATTTGGTAACTGAACAGTTTAACCGTCCCGTACATGAGTTGGGAAGAAAGATAGAGACTGAATCTCATCCTTTGTTGATGACCACTGCAGGTAACTATGCTGACAATCTCGTTGCTAGATGTGACAGTTAAAGAAAATATAAGAATACTGCGTTGTTCTTTTCATCGGCTGAACAAAAAGTGTAATGAAAATTGCCAGCTGGCAAACATGGAAAATGTTTCAACCATCTGTAGAAAAGCTTCAAATCTAGAACAAAAGTTTTTTTTCCAATGTATGGAAAAATATGGAGGTGTTTAAAGGGTTACTATTTCCTTTAATGGGTTAGAGGACTGTGAACATGGCAAACACTCGTTCGTTGCTAGAAGCAACTCAATTGAAAGTAAGCTTATTGTTACAACCATATAAGTGCTGGTAAAACTTTAAATGCATTTTTCTCAAAACTATGTTTTTTTGAACGGTATGCACAAGTTCTCAACATCTAACCAACAGATTTACTAGAAATGTGCTATACTTATTTACTATAATCGTAGTTTAGCCTTGCCCGATATTTTTTTTCTCAACATTTTGTTTTTTTTGATTCCTTATTAACAATAATCATGTCATTCTACCTTAAAAAATCTTTTTAAAAATGTTCATATCTTTTTCGATGGAGCAGGATAATAAAAAAAGCTCGATTAAACCTTAGCCAATATTGTCTATTGTACTACTAGTTTTTTTGTTTCAGTTCAACCAGTTGGCCAAAATGGAATATAGCATTGAACCTCTCACATTCAAAGGTTCTTCACGAGATTGCTTATAGCTTTATTAATTGATATTGTCAATAAAATTTAGCACATAACTTTGTTGATGTACATACGAGTATTCGAGCAATTTCTTCAATGATCTTACTTGTATCGTTAAAATTAATTTTGTTATATAACCCTGTTTTTTGGGTTGTCAAAGTAGCCTAAGCCTTTAATGACGATACATTTATTTTGCACTAGCACCAGGGTTTGCGAATGTCTGACAGTCGCAGGAATTTACAGCAGAGATTTCAAATACAAAAGGAATGGCCTATACTTTTTATTTTTATTTTTTACACAGCACTTGTTTTTTCTTTATTATAACAAAAATTCATGAAAATTAGGTGTAAGAATTTCGAAGAAACAAAAGTCGTGTCCCATTATCGCAGTAGTATGGCGAATAGAGAAGTTACCAAATAGCGTCGATTCTGATGGACAAAAGCACTTTTTTGCTGACCGACTGTTTGAATAAACGTTCGCTGAGAGTGGCGGCGAGCCAAACGCGCGACAGCTTCCCACGATTTCGACTGCACAGTATGTCCGGTGTGTAAAACATCTAAGGGAATGGAGGCGACGAGTGGGTTTATTTTGCTTAAAACATGTGTTTCGTGTGAAAACAAACTACGGAACCGAGGAGAAGAGGTTTCTCCGCGAGAAGGACGAAATTAGGTGTCGCCTATTCGTGAGTAACGGATCTTTCATTCGGTCGACAGAAGGACATATAGTATTTTCGCGGTCGTCAAAATTAGCTCACCTTAAATAAGTGACCGATTAAAAATGTTCAACGATTCGTTGTCCTTTCCGCAAGAGCTTCTTTGAATTTTTCACGATTCGAGACTTTTCCGGGGTAACGGCTTTTTCTTCAAAAAGCGTTCGCAAACCCATCGTGATAGCCAGGGAGACTAAAGGTAAGGAGTGGACACACAGTGCTTACGAAACGTTCGCAAAAACGCAGCAAATAAGGAGGCGCTGCGATCGTATGTGTCCGATCGGTTAGCTCCGCCTACTAGCCTCGTGATCTTGGCGTGCTCTCGGTTGCTATTGACAGCACATTCGTGATGGGGGACCTAACTGTTGCGTCTACCTCTCCTATTTCGCTGTCTTTCTCATTGTTGCAAACTCATAATAGCAACTAATAATCAATTCAATTAAGCGATGAACCAGCTAAATAAACCAACTAAGAAAATAAAAACAGAACACAAATGTAGACTTGACTGTCGTGCATTGGAAATACCTTTCGGAAAAGGGTATTCAGTTGATTCATTTTTTTTCACCGATGCGACTGAAAGTTTGAAAAAAATTGCCTTATGCAAACAATATTACTCTTTATGTGGCTTGTAAATGCAACTGCACTGGAGAAAAAAGGAACTTGTCAAAAAATTGCAGTT
This sequence comes from Ophion costatus, assembly GCA_951751655.1. Classification (NCBI taxonomy): domain Eukaryota; kingdom Metazoa; phylum Arthropoda; class Insecta; order Hymenoptera; family Ichneumonidae; genus Ophion; species Ophion costatus. The sequence continues at coordinate 13,198,605 of OX632363.1, read as the reverse complement.
GTATTTGCAAGAAAAATAACTTTTAAATTATGCTCCATTTTATGCTTATTACTCCAGGGAGAATGAAGCGTAAAGATGATGTTTCTCATGAACTGAACTACATGCATGAAAAAAGAAACTGAGGGCTAGCCCTAATGACGATTGATTGGGAGCAATATTGAAAATAATTCTACCTTGGGCTTTAAAGAAAACAATTTCGTCAAGATTTTCTCAATATTACAAAAAATAATAATATTAAAAATGAGTATCAAAGCGGAGCACAAAGACACATCGAAATCAAATTCTTTTATTATTTGTGCGCATGCGTTAGGTTTGGACTATGATAATAATTTGAGATGTTATCGTCAGGAGAGCTGCTAGCGGCGCGATCTGGAAGTATTGCAAGTCGGATTTTTTTAAGACGCTGGAACTACGTATTGGCCTATGCTGTGTCCACTATGGTCCACTCCTCTCCAGTCTCCCTGATACGAAGATGGGACTCCTTCCCTATAGTCTCCTTGGCCACGACGATTATTATATGTAATGTATTGATGTAGAATATTCGTCCCGCCTCGACACCGCGATCAGCAGTTCCGTTTACACCACGATCGTGTATACCACCGTGGTTTACACTTTCGAGTGTATAGAGCACAGCTAGCGCCGCTAGCGCGAAGAAACATTTGCGCCGGTCATTTGACCACGCTACTATACTGGAAGCTCGGGCTCCTTTTTCCACGCACACACACTCGAAGATTTCCTCCGACTAGAGGGGGAACTGTCATTCGCTCGAATTACACGGGATTAGTCATAACGCCCGATTAAAAAACTGTGTTTGATTATTGTCGGCTGCGATCGGCAGTAATAGTGAAATAAAATAGAGGCAACAAAATGTTTTCAAGCGGGCCGAACTACACGAAATTGAAAACCCATCTGAGACTCGCAATTAACAGGTTAAAGCTATTGGAGAAGAAGAAAACGGAATTGGCGCAGAAGGCGAGAAAGGAAATTGCCGATTATATCTCGGCAGGCAAAGTCGAGAGAGCCAAGATAAGAGTCGAACACATTATAAGGGAAGACTACATGGTTGAGGCTATGGAACTTTTGGAGATGTACTGTGACCTTCTGCTAGCGAGATTCGGCTTGATCCAACAGATGAAGCAAGTATATTGTTCGCTTGATACTTACGATGCTCATTGGTGCTCAGGAGATATACAATGCTACATGTGTAAAGAGTTCTGTAATCGACAATTGTAAAGAGTACGACGGAAAAGACTATACGAGTCTTGCAAAAACGCCGATACGGATATTTAATATCAATCCACCGACGTGTTGAAGCATTATGCGACTTTCAGTTCGCAGTAGATTTCCATGCATTTTTATCGGACGCTGTTTTATTTTCAGAAACAATGAGAAAAAGTATAATAAAAAATAATAAAACCTGAAACTTTTTGGAAAACTAGCCACCATGCGGTACACAATTACAGTATAGTTAATGGTAACATCAAGGGCAAGTTACAATTTAACCTCACAAATTCTGGACCGAGCTTTCTCATCAATGGTTAAGTGTTTCAGCCATGATTTCAGGCAAAATGGAGTGTCAGGCTCAGTAGAATTTACTGATGCAGAGCTTGATGCTTTTTTTGTCCTACATATGATTCAACGGCGCAAAATCTCTGTCCAAAAATTTCTGCTATTTTTCTCGTATTTATACCTTACGTGATACAGCTTTCGCTATGCCTTAAGGATATCCCGACAACCCAAAAATCAGGGTTATTAGAAAAATGAATTCTGATGGAACACGTAAGATGATTGACAAACTGTTTAGAAATTCATTTGTATGTACATCAACAACGTTGTGTACCAAATTTCGTCAGAAAAATATTTGTAATAAGGGAGTCATAAACAATCTTGCAAAGGACCTTCCAATACGAGGGGCTCAACGGTGTACTCTATCTTAGCCACCTGCTCGATCTGAACAAACGAAAAAAACAAATGTCACAAACAGACGAGCTGCTCAAACAGTGCGAAAGTCTAGAGGCACGGCACATTTGCATATAATAGTATTATCCTCGATCAGTGCGAGGCGATTGATTTCTCTACGAAATAATAAAATGGAATGGTTACCTGCATCGGAAAGCGTTTATCCAACCCGCTTTCAATTTAAACAGAAATCTGGATGACGGCCTGGCTGAGGCGATATCAACCGTTCTGTGGGCTGCGCCTAGGATACAGACTGATGTACAAGAGATGAAAGTCATCGCGGACATTCTTACCTCCAAGTACGGTCATCAGTACACGGAGGCTTGCCGCGATGAGGCGGTACAGAGTATATCGGAAAAATTAAAGCACAAGTTGAGCGTTCAATCGCCTTCCAAACTCTTGGTGGAAAAGTATCTCATAGAAATAGCCAAGAATTATAACGTCGAGTATGAGCCGGATCCTCAGGTCATGGCGGAAAGTAAGGACAACCTGCTCATCGATGTTGCCGGCAGCGGAGGAAACCTTCCCAACAATCTGGATTTGGCTAGCGGCGGCGCTCCTCAACCATTAGGCTTCATAGGATTTCCGCAACCGCCGCTCTTGCCTGATGTGTCCTCCAATATAAACGTTATGGTAGATAAAAGAAAAACGTTTTAATAAGTACCAATAAGAATTATTTCGCTACTGCTCTTTGACCAATTATACACTTTCCAATCTTTTGTTATCAAGTATCTGCAAAAAAATGTAATAATGGGTTTCTATTGTCCAAATTCTATCGACCAAGTTTACGCACAGTTCGAAAAATTCTACACTTCAAATAGTGATGATTATCGGCGATTGAAAAATATCGTTATTTTACGAGGAACAAATTATATCGCAAACTCTTTGAACTTAATTATATTTTTATGCAATATTATAATAATTCGTGTGTCTCATTATTATTGTTATCATTATTAGGGTTATGATTATCGTCGTCATTATCATTGACACCTTTATTATTCGACAATATCATTGAATAGTCCCTTGCGAGACAGTAGACAGCGAGTAGTTTATAAAACGCCTTACAAAAGTCTTTATTATTATTATTATTATTATTATTATTATTATTGTTATTAAACCAAACTGTATCACGAAACAATATTATTAGTTTATATTTGGAATTAATAAAACTATGGTGTTGAAGATTGGACCTTTGCAAAGCAATAAAAATGATCTCCTGTTACGTTGCCCAACTTGGTCGATTCAGGCTATGAAAATCCCACAAACGTATCTTAGGATACCTATGAGAGGTTTGAAACTCAAAAAACTACACGAACACCTTTTTCGTCAATTATAAATATGGAAAAGTATTTTCGTTGCACTCCAATAACGCAAACTTCAACGCCGTACAAAAATATAAATTCTATACGGTCAAAGAGAAGATTTTCGTAAAGAAATTAAACCTTATGACGGTTTTTGAAGCAAACGGTATGATGAGAAACAGTACGGGTATGTATTACTCAAGGCAAAGTGAAAAACGTACCTTGTGGCATATGAGGAAAAAATAAGTCTCATTTTGCGCTCTACTAGGAGAAGAATAAAGAGAGACTCCTCCTTTTCCCGCTACGTCAAACTTAAAGAAGTGTACGCAATGAGAGATACGTGTTATCCTTCTTTTAACAGAGCAGAAAGCTTTTTTTTTTCTAATATTCGCAGTCTCGATGAGCACTGGAAATCTGCAAATCAGCTATCTCGCTCGCACTGACGGCCGCTCGGTCGGTGCGCCACTTTGCCTTAACAGTATATGTCCCGTTGCTATCCTTCAGCACCAAAAGCACTTTTTTATTGATAAAATGACAAATGTTCGCTGACGTAGTTACAATTACATCTATGAATTATGTTGCATTCTAGGGTCAAGACAAGAATAATCCACCTCTAGGATTCATCTCCCCGGGTACCGTACCGAGCAACGAGAAAGATCAAAATGTGCCCTTCAATCCAGCCGCATTTTCGTACAATATTCCGCTGGAAAATGCCAACGCGAACAAAGAGGATGATTTACCGCCTCCGTACTGTTCTTTCCCCCCGGATCTCAATAAACAGGTAATAATAGTCTGACAGGATGATAACTATAATAGATAATAACTAAGTGTTTCACTTTGGCAGGATATTATTTATAGGAGGCAATTTATGGAATCGGTGTGTCCTTGGGGCTCATCGAAATATCACGTCCGTTTCGCTTTTTATCCCGCAATTGTCACTTCGCTCAGTAGTCGCTCAGTAGTCAGCACCCATGCCAATGCGCAGCAAACTGATCACCTATTCAAGTACCGGCATATCGATCCAGTGCTAGTACCCAAGAATTCAAAATACTTTGCAGCGCAGCATAAAATATTTCGAATATTAGTTATTATCAACGTATTCCTCGTCACCTTGGTGGTTATCCGTTTGTTTTTCTTCTTTCCTTACAGTCCGATCAAAAACCAAAACCTCAACCGCGTTCCAAGATACCGATGAACGATTTCCAATTACCTAATCTGCCAGCGGTTCCGTCGGACAACGATCCGGTTAACAATGCCGGCGACAATGACGACATCGATTTTGACGATCTGACAAAACGCTTCGAAGATCTCAAGAAGCGAAAGTAACGTTGCGATTTTTCCGTGCACGTGACCCCAGCTATTTTCTCCATGTACCTTTTTACCATGGAAGGCATAGGAAATAAACTACCACGTAACTATTCGTGTATTCTACGGCTTTACGATGAAACTACAATTTTGCAGTGGCGCGAGTGCGCTGCACTCGGATACAGCGATTCGAAAATCACTGCGCTGAGGTGTCTCAAATTCCAAGAATGCAAGACTCGCATAAATACACTAAAAAAAACGTAACGAATATTTTTATTATGTATATAACGAGTATGTATAGAGAAAGGCCGACGAACGAGGAGCGCTACCGGATTTGTTCTCCGTAAAACATTACGGAGTGATATTTTTTGCTTGTAACTTTTGCAAATGAATAAATACTGATCACGTTATTATTAGTGACTACAATGTTGCGAACCCACAGTTATTGCGAAGTCAATTTTGTAACGATTAAACGTTCGACACAAGGTTTATCAAGGGTATTCGGTAATATTGTGCTTTCGTAGATCCAGATCGTTTCCGAAATTGAACGGACCATTCGATATCATGTCATCTTTTCGACCATTCTCATTATCCGAAACATCTATACGTCGTTCCAGTCCTCGCATCTCTGAAACGACAAAAATTTGTAGAACGATTTGTAGAAATGTGATTCGACGCGAATTGGAAAATAATAAGGATTTTTTCGTGGTTGTACAAGGTGTGCCACTCAACCGTTAACAGCGTTACCACAAATTTCCATACAGATCTATGGAATATCCGGATGTGGAAATAAGCATGATTTCTGTACGTTCCAATTACCTCCATTACAATTATGTAGTGACTGATGTTGATATTTTCCAAAAAGTTTCATTCGTAAATAATTTACCTACACGAAAAAAATCTTGAACTTCCTGTGCCATTTTTTCATTATGCCTTCTCTCCTCATATCTGAGAGTGGAACAATAGTTCTATAAGAACGCGTGCAAAATTACTGTAAATGAAAAATATACATTGTCAACGGGCTCGTGGGTCAATCCCGAATATTGTATACAGGCTGAGAACACACCAAGTAATAGTGCATCCAATTCTTATCGCCATAGCGTCATTTCGGTAAGACGGCGTACATTCGTAGGGGGGTTAGGCCACTCTCAAAATGAGGAACCCTTGTTCGTCGCTTGAGGCAACTCAGATTGACGAGGGACGTCGAACGTACGGTGTAGACATCGTAGACTGAAAGTAAACTTATGATTGCAACGATAGAACTGGTAGTAAACATTTTAATGCGTTTTTCTCGAAACTGTGTTTTTCCAAACGGTGTACACAATGTCTCGACATCTAACGAACAAATTGACTTGAAATTTGGTACACTTATTCAGTGTAAGAGTAGCTTAGTCTTCACCGGCATTCTCCTTCTTAACATTTTTTTCATTAGTTGGTAACAATAATGGTGTGATTTTTACTCGAAAAATCGATGAAAAAAAATATTTTTTTCAGTATTGAAACACGATAAGAAAAAAAGCTCGGCCAATATCATGTATATCAAGAAAAAAATGTTTTTTTTTTCAGATCAACCGGGTGGCCAAAATAAAGTACGTCGTTGAATCCCTCTCAATCAAAGGTCCTTCACGAAATTGTTCTTTACTTCTTTAACTATTGATACTTTTAATGATATTTGGTAGACAACTTTGTTATTGTACATACAAAAAAATGTCCACGCTATTTTTTAATCTTACGTATTCTCTCATAATTCCTTTTTTTTTTCAAAAATCGCCTTGATTTTGGGTTATCACAAGAGCCCCTTAATGCATCGAACTAAGGTCTTTAAGAACCTGCTGTTCCATGTCGCATTTGTGTGCTGACTTTTTCCGGTAATTGAAGTTTTTGTTAGGGCACTGAGGGACGGTTCTTTAAACGACAATTTGCGCGCTACTCACGTCCCGTCCTTTGTCCACGTAGCATTTCATGAGATTGTCGGCGAAAGTGCATTTCTCGTGATTATTCGAGTCGGATTCGAGATAGTAAAAGCATTCGAAAATCGATTCCTCGATAAAATCACGTACACTGGGATCTTGTATTCCGCGAGTCATTGTTTCCGTGACGTAGTCACGCTGAGGAAAGCCTCGTTGATCCACCACGTTTAATTCCTCGAAGAAACATTGGATGATGCACTGCGACGAATAGCAAGTTAAAGCAAATATATCAATTTCAACCGGTTGAAGAAGCACAACTTAAAAACCTCGATCCGATCGCGATGATTGTTGTTGTCTTCGGAATTCTGGGATTGCATTCCATTCCGATAAGTGCGGTTTTCGTCCCGATTCGACATACCGTTACGCTCGTTCGCCCAAGTGTAATTCGTCCGATTCAACGTTCGATTGTTCATATACGAGTCGTTCTTGTGTCGTTGATTTTCACTGAAAAATCATTAACTCTAGTAGCATACACTTGTTGAATGTGTTTTAGCCATTATTATGGCACTTTACACGAAGTTTCGCCTATTCTTATATGTCTTTTAAAATATACACCTAGGCAACATAAAGATAATATTTTAATCAGTGCGTTGGTCTAGTGGTTAGCGTGCTGGCCAGCGGACCGGAAGGTCGCGGGTTCGAATCCCAGTCGCGTACTTTCGTCGTGAAATTTTTTTATTCGACATTTTTCGACGATAGACGACTAGTTTCTTGACTGGGAAGCGAACTTGTGACCGGCTGTATCGGTATAGGTTTTCCGCACTTTCCCTATACCCACGGCAGGTATGCATGGTGAATACGATACAGAGGGGGAAGTTGCCTGCGGTCGCAAGGTGGCAGGGGGCAGGAGGTAAGGAGGGAATCGTGAAATGGGGCAGGGGTGGGGATATGTGGAAGGGGGGGGAGGTAAGAACGAAGTTGAGGCAGATTGTAAAAAAGGAGCCGTGTACGGCTGGAACGAACCAATTAAAATGTAGATAATATTTTCTCAGCTTTGAAATGAAATTAAGGTTTAAGAAACTGCAATAAAACTATGTATACTTTTATAAACGAAATAAAATTCCGTGCAAAAAATCTCGGATGGATAAACGTGAATCCAGAGAACCCGAGCTATTATTGAACTCACCCGTAATTCCTATTCGAAGATTGATCATTGCTCCCACCGTTTCTCGAATTATTTCCGTTCGAGCGTTTATTGCTGTCGGCGAAAAAAAAATCCTCGTCGAGGTTAACGCTTAGGGCGGAATGCTCATCCGAACTATCGTTCTCACTCCAAGTTGCATAATCATCGTTATTCTTGTTCCCATGCGAAGAATATTTTTTGCGACAAGCTTGCATTATTCTTTGTATCCGATCGTTGGACTGTTGATTCCCGGAACGGCATCTCAATGACTATGAAAAATAACGGCCCTTTCACTAGTTTCTGATTTGTATTAGGTCGTCAAAAGCAGCACGTGCCGCCGTCCGCGAATAATTTTTTATTCTGACAAATATTTGTTTAAAAACGAGAGCTTTTTTCGAAATTATCATTTGAAATGCATGTTATTATTTCAGCGCCCTTTTTTCACAACCCTATGGGAAACGAATTCAACTAGTATGGTCGTAAAAAGTCCAAGATAGTTATTACGATATCCAATTAAGTGTAAAAAAAACAGGAGCCCCGGTCTCGAAAGAAACTAGTCCAATATACCTCGCCAGTAGTCAGCAGCAACAACAAAACAGCCCAGTAGTAAACGTTGACCGTGCGGATTCCCATAGTTGAATGAATGATTTCACAAAGTTCCAAGGCAGTCGATGAATCCACCGGGGAAAAAACAAGTCCCATTTTATAGAGATGAAATTATGGAAGTGATTGACAGCCGAATTGTTAACGAAATAATTATTCTTCCGGTAATCATGTCGAGCTTCAATGATTTATGACATTTTTCAAGAGTTACGTTTGGTATGGAACACTGCCGGATGGTGATACGCTTCGTTGAACAATTTCTTGCCCCCCCCCCCCCCCCCCTCTTTCTCTCCCTCCATTCTTGTCTCAACCGAAGTTTTAATAGCAAAATCAATCCTGCAGCCTCGAAAAAATCACTCAAGCTCTAAAAACTCGGTCATTTGGTCCAGTCATTTGAAATCTGCTAATACCTGTGGTAAAGTAAAAGTAGAGCGTGTCTTCAGCACACAAATAAACGAGGAACAAAAAATTAAGATCAAATGTACATTCGGTTAAGTAACTGTGGTGAGTCCAGTCAAGCGCATTATGTACAATAGAGGGGAATAGAAAGTTTTCAATCGGAAAGCTGTATCAAACTATTGATCATCAAGATTCCGTAGTCTGATTTATATCTTCTCATAGCAAAGAAGATGTACGCTAGTAAAATCGTGAGTTTTGCAGCCACCCTTTTAAACATTTTTTTAATCCTTGTCATTCCAAAAAGACTCTGGATTATAATCGAGTTTTGAATGTTCGAACAAAATATCAATTGTCCAATATTATGAGATTAAAATGGTTGGATCTGTTAATTCGCCGTTAATTGTGGATCTTAGAAATCGTAGAAAGTTTAGTACAAATTATTAGCCGCCGCTGCTTGTTCAAAAAAAGGTATTTACAAAAAATTCGTTCTATATACCGGATGTCCCATTTAAAAAAAAGTTTTGCGATAAATCGAAAAAAATCAAGTCGTACAAAAATGTTTTTCCTACAAACGTTTTATGACTTGAGACATCTGATGATAGTATAAAATAAATTTTTTGTCAACACGTCTACGAGATACCGCGGTACTTTTCAATTCTTACATGGAAAGGCATCGTTTTTATTTCTTAGAAAAACAGCTGATTTTTTCTACAGCTAAAAAAACCCTAAACTGCCACTTAACAGCCATAACTCATTGTATTGCTCGAACCAGAATCGAATACGCCTTTCGAAATTCGCCATTGTAATGTATTTAGCGTGGGATATTTCTAAAAACTTTAAACCGCCATAATTTTCGTGATTTTTGAGCTAGCGAACTTTTTTCCATTGCATTCGTCTCGAAATCAGCTATTTATCTAAAAAATAGAGGCCATGTCTTCCCATGTAAAAATGAAAAGTTACCGCACTATCTCATAGACGGGTTGACAACAACAAATTGGAGGTCCTCCCTCTCCAAACCATAAAAATTTTGTAGGAAACTCTTTGTTGCACGGCCTCATCTTGTCGATTTATTTTAATCATTTCTTTAAAATGGAACTGTATCCTGTATATATCGGGAATAGAGATCTCGGAGATTAGTATGATTAACTAGTATAAATAACTGTTTTTAAGGAGGTTGGAGAGTCAGCCATGATCCGAGATTAAAAAATAAATAAAAACATGTTATTATCTAGACTATACTGAGTGTTTACAATTAAAAAAAATGTTTGTCACCACGAAACACCAGAGATAAAAAATAGTTTAATGTGTGTAATTTTACATGCCGTTAAATGGGTAAGACCTTCACACTACAGGTGATGTGATTTCTTTGGCTATTTAGCACCAAGATAAACCATTTGTAACAACAGATTGACGCACACTCAACTTTTGTAGAGATTTAGAAAAAAACCCATCTTGCCCATCGTAAACCATATATATTCAATGTTGAACCATCAAGGTTTGACAAAAAATTACGAACCTTGGCTAGCGAATGAAGAGCATTGCTGCCAACCTTATTTTAAATACCAGCGAAGTTGCCGTATTTCGATAACAGTTAATATTAATTAACGATAGTAATAAATAATCTCTTGACATTAATATGAATAGGCATAGTTATAAATGACTCAAAATTTGGTGCTGAATTGTATAAAATAGTCACTGACGCAGTTTTTCTCAATAATTATCGACAATGTTATACTTTTTCAAGTTGTTAGTAACACAAAAGTCTTATTCACATAACAAAAATTAAAAAATGCATAATTTTGCGCTTTCATTATATATTTTATGAAAAATGAGCATCTACAGAACAAATCTATAGCTCGTATGCTGTTGGTTGAAGTTCATTGCAGATAAATTCCTTAAAATCGGCAACGAACAAATTTGGTGGAGTGCATAAAGAATCGTGATTTTTTTCTCACATAGATAAAGATCAAGCTACGTGTACATGGGTTTCTTACTCGCAATAGTTATACCCCACAAAGTAATTTTGTGCTGATATTCACAACGGAAGTGGTAAATTGCTTTCTATATAAATTACTCATTACACTACAGTACACACTCATTACATTGCACACTCATTACATTACAGTACATACTATATTGCACGAAAAGTACGAGTCCATTTTCAAAATTAAATTAACCATTACACAACTCTTGGTCATTCTCGATTGAACAAGATTCACCAGATTATTGTTTTATCTCCCAATCGTTTCTACTTCATCAGCTGATCGTCTTCCTCATCTCGGTGCTCGAAATCGTTTCGTCAAACGTTCCAATCAATCGTCAAATTCTCTCGCGACCACGTTCTTCGCAGCATACGACAGCGGACACGACATTGCCCAAGAATTTCATCGTGCAGAAATTTCAAAAAGCACCGAAAAAGCATATTCGTAAAATAAATCCTGCGAGTGTTGATCGTTATCGCGGAAAGAAAGATTACTGCTGGTTACATCCGATCGAGTATGATAAGCAATCGAGATCTCCCGATAGATGGTGTTATTTCAAAAAATCGAAAAAAATATATCCCATTGAGAGATGGAACGATCCTATCAAAGCTTCGAGGAACTCGGAGAATTTGGACTTACCGTCAGTTTATCTGAAACCACCGAAGATAACGGATAACGATTATCAGTATTACGCAATAAGTGAATCACTGAAAAATCAAGCCGAACAACTGACTCGAAATCGGGCTGCAGGTAGTCCGAAAAATCATAGACCGCAGAACGAGAGCACGGTAGATGAAAATAACGATCGTCCGGTTTATATCAGAGATCATGCTCCACAGCAACAAGCCGATGCACCAGACGACGAGGAAACGAATGAGATTGAATCCAGAAGTAAGGAAAAGCTGCAGGATGCTCAGAGAGCACCGAAGGACAGGATAGAATTCCATTTACACGGCCATGCAGGTCCCGAAACTTATATGTTTGGTTTTGACACCGGAGACGGGTAAAATTGTGTTTTAAATTCAATTACTATTTTCATTAAAGCAGAACACCACTGTTGCCCCCTGTTTTTTTGCCATTTTTCAAGAATTTTTTTTTGTGGGAAAAAAAGAGATATTCGAATTTTTTTTGTTTTGTTCGTTGTTTATTGAAGATACATAAAAAAAAAATTTCAAATTTTTCACGCCCCATGGTGACGCTGGGGAAGCTCCCGCGTCAGGTACTGTTGCCTCTGCAGTGGTTCGCGGCACGCAGCAGAACTCTCTTCAAAGTCGATCTGAAAAAAAATACCGAGTCTTTTCGTTAATAATATGATATTTTGAAGAGAAGAACACAGGGATTTGAAAAAATATTGATTTTTAAAAAATAGGCACGCTTTTGCAATTAAAGGACGATTTTCGAGCAAAATTTCTCGTCGAAAATAGGCTATAACTTTTTTTATTATTGAGATATCGAAAAAATCCTATGTACTTCTTTAGATAATCTAGTTTTATTGATGCAGTCCAAATTTTAAGTCGATCGAATAAAAATTGCTCAAGTTCTGCTGCGTGCCGCACTCAAAAAAGTGGTTTTGAGAAAAACGCGTTCAAAGTTTTAGGTTTGTTAATTTATGCGATAAATTGAAAAAAGAATTTTTTACCTTTCATCAGCGATGCCGGCACCATATAGCTGGCCTTCAAGAAGCAAATCATTGTCCCTAGCCTCTTTTCTCGAACTTGTAGAGGTTCTTCTTGCCGCTTTTGCAGCGTCTATGAGCGAGCGCTCCGCCAGCTCGATCCGCGCTGCGTCGGTTTCAACGCAAAAATTGAAACAATTTGGGCCGATAGTTATCCCCAACGTCTCCAAAACTTCCATGAGGCTTCTCAGGCCATCTTTGAATAATAATACCGCGATATCAGTTGCAATATCGACGATTTTTTTGCTCCCAGACTGACACTTGGGGGCTATTGCCCAAACTGATTTATTGTAGCTTTCGTTGTTGATTTGCGCGAAGCCGCCCAAACAACGCTGCAGCAAATCGTCTCTGCTCAAATTTTCGAAGACTGGCGTAATTGCCTCCAATACTTCCTCAGGAAGAGGCGGCTTATGGCGATATTCAGAAATATTACCGCTTGCGACCGTTCGCTGCCACGAAGACCACGACTCGGCTCCCTCTGGGCAATCGTCATGTTGTGGCTCACTATCTGTGGATATTTTATGTTTGATAGTTGCCCAAATTGCCTTCCTCATTTTTTCAACATCATCGCTGTTCCTCCGAATAGCCAAGCCGTAATATGTGCTCAACTCGTCAATCAATTTTCCGGTGAGCTTTCCTCTGCCAGACAATCCTTTTTGTTTTTTCACGATTTCGCGGAGGCGCGTCCCCATACGTTTTTGGACATGATCGATGCACTCTTTTTTTTTATCTCGAAATCGTCGTATGGATCGCTATTCGATATGCCCAGAAACGTTTTAGAATCGCCGTCACCAATATAATATTTATATTTTATGCCATAGAGCTCTTCAGACCGTTGAAACATTTCGACAGCTGAGTCGACTTCCATTTTTCCGAAGGAGCCGCTATTGTTCGCCTGGCACTCATCGTCGTGGGTACTTTTTCATTCCCAGTACTCCGCGGTTCTTTCTTTTTTTCCCAATGCTCGCAAGCTTTGCAATATTTCGATTTCACCATAACGTCGATCACTTTTTTAGTGTACCAGCCGATTAGCGATGTTATGCCGAAAAGCGAGCTGAAACCGTCCTCCACCCCATTTTCCAACGAAATTGTCTCCTCCTCAAGTCCTCAAAGAATTTAAGATTCGATCGTAGAAAAACTGAAATATGGGGCGCGGTAGGTCCATAAATGCACAAAACTTCATCAGGCCATTCAAACCGACGCCAAGTAGACGCATACTGAATACGATCCGACAATTTATTTCGTATGCATTGTCAATCATAGGACACGAATTGATTTGCACTTTTTCACAATGGCCGCAATCGACCTCGATTTTGAATCCGAGTCCGCGCAAACTTTTTTCAGTAAACTTATATCGCGATCACACACTTTGCACTTCACTAACGTCGATATAATGTTCAATACATTGACGAGGTGTACTATACGATAACCGAAATCGTTAGTAACACCGATCTCTAAATCGTCCGACGATTTTAACTTTTTCGCCGACGTGCTCACATACTCTGCAGAACTATTTCCGGAGCTATAACGGTTCGGAGGTTTTCGATTCGAAATTTTCGTTCGACTCCTCGTCACATAGCTCCGTTTTGTTCCCTTTTTCCCCACGTACACTTTCGGATTATACATTTCGATGTGCAAAGAATAATTCTGAGCGTTCGATATTCATAAACGAAACGATTCGGAGCGTTTAGACACGAGTAGCGTCGCTTCTATTCGCAAACCGACGCTATGACGCTATCCCTATACCTGCCCTGAGCATTTTTCAATTATCGCCACCTATGGCTTTTTTTCGAAACTATATTTATAACAAAAGCCGGTTTTTGTGAAGGGAGACAAACGAATACCTAAGAAAGATCCGCAGGACCTGGGAAAGGCCCGGTATACCTGCCGACCCTGAGGCGCGCAGCTGCGCGGGACCCCGAGCGTCACGGAGCGCTGCACCGCTCCACAAAATATTCAATATCTTCGAAAATAATTATTTTTTCGACCTGGTGCCCAACGGCATCTTAATCTTAAATGTATTTTAGATTTTTCTAGATGGTTTTCAAAAAATCGATTTTTTGAAGGCGTCACAGTGGTGTTGTCCCTCAATTATAGTTATCATCCACTTGACCTAATTGTATCGGTAGTTTTTATAAATATAACAAAACATTCTCGGATGGCACTTGAACGGGGTAACGTTCCGAAATCCCCTCTCTGATCGAGCTGAAATTTTGCACCCACCGTCCTTTTAGTATTTTAAGACAACCCCTAAAAGAATTTTTGGCGACGCCCAATAGTTTTCGGGTTTCGGTTTGGGTAATTTTGTTAGCACAAAACGGAGAGCGCAACGACATATATAGGTATGGACGGAGGCTCAGCAGATATAGATAGAGGGGCGCGCGTTAAGGGCGGGGTAAGGTTAATTCGGCGCAAAAAGGCGTTTTTAAGATTTTTTTTGCGATACTTATAGTGTTAGTTTATTCAGTCAATTTCCATATAATAATGCAACATTTGAACAATATTTTCCGAAATTTTCATTGCAAATACTAATTCGCAACTCGTCAACTTGTCGCGCCCATTCGCGACAACTTGGCTCAAGTACTCATAACTTCGTCAATTTTACTCCGATCGACTTGAAATTTTGACACAATATTTTTGAGATATTCATTAAAAATTCATTAAAATTTTTTTTTTTAATGCAAAAAAAATGTTTGATACCTTACCCCCCCCCCCTTAAAAAAATCTTATAAATTCAATATCTCGAAAACTATTGCGAGTCGCTATTAATCCCTTCAGGGGTTGTCTTAAAATATTAGAAGGAAGGCTTGTGCAAATTTTCAGTTTAATCGGCGGAGGGGTTTCGCAACATTAATCTTAAAAAAAGGGTGGGGGGAAAAATGTCGAACAATCGATGTGCAGATGGGCCAAAATGTCGAATTCGAAAATGACGAATGTTCGAATACTTCTTACTGAATCAATCTTACTAGAGTCTGTGAAGTTGAAAACAACAATTACGAATATGAATATCTCGGAAGTTGATAGATAGCGAAAAACAAAAATCAGATTTAATAAAATATCGAAAAACATAATATCGATGGGCCTGTATGCATAACACCGAATAATTCGAGACAATTCTCCGAATTAAAAAAAATGGCGATGGTTCACAATGCAGAAAATCATTAAAGCGAACGGACAAAGAGTCGAGTGGTTGAAATCGCGGAAGTTCAAAATGTAGAACGGCCCGGATGGCGAATCGAGCAATACGTTACTTGCGCCTCAGAGTGAAGCTGCGAGATGGCGCTGTCGGTCAGTCGGCTAAAATATCGTAAGGCAGTCATCCCACGTGACGGGCCCCACCACGTTCGCCATTTTGGCCGTTCGACCTTTCAGCGTTCGACATTTCGGGCCAGCGACATTTTGCGTTTCGATATATTGCTTTTAGCCATAGACGGTATTACGCATATTAGGCACTCGCTATTTTCCGTTTCGGAGATATGGGTGTTCTATATTTTTCGATTCTGTATTTTTATGTTCCGAATTGCAGACAATCTGAATATTCGTTTTCGAATAAATTAGCTCTCCAATAAATAATGGTTCGATTTATAGTCATTCGATTTTTTAATCAGTCGAAAGATAAAATTTCGAATAATTTAACCTTCGTTATTTTGAGAGTTCACAATTCTGCCGTTTCGAAATCTTTGTCGTTCTATATTTGGTCATTCGACATTTTTACCCCCACCCTTAAAAGGAAGGTTTGTGCAAAACTTCGGCTCGATCAGAGGGGGGGGGGTCATAACCTTATCCCTTGAATGATTTAATTCGATGGACATATACGCGAAAAAAATGATAGATTTACATGTTGCTAAAATGAATAGTCAGTTACTGTCTAAAAGTATATAAAGCAACCCAGTACGAGAAATTGCTCACATTGATCAATCACTTCCAAATTTTTATGTTTGCCCTTCCCGCACGTTCCACGAAAATATCAATAAAATAAAACGGGGCACCGTGAAATTGACAATCATTTCTACGTTTTTTTTCCAAATTCCTTCACATACATTAATGCAATAACACTTAAAAATTATCGAGTAAAGAGTATGTATGCGCAGTTGACAATACCGTAGAACTCTTTAAAAAAGCAGTACTATAAATATGAAATAAATTATAACAATGAAACAAAGGGTACAAAAAATAAACAGTTCTTAATACGACAAAGGGTAACTCAACTTTATACAAATGGTCTGCAATCGTAATTTTATATTTCTTGTTTCATTCGATATAAATGATTAATATAACATTTGGCAAATACAATTATCTAATATTTTATTACAAATTCGTATAACGTTAATTAATTAATTTTCTTTTTTGCGTTGTTTTGTTACGTTTGTCAGAGCGAACCGTCAGTACAGAATGGAGGAGCGCCACGAGGATGGCACGGTAACGGGACATTACGGTTACATCGATGCTCGAGGAAAGCTACGAAAGGTACGATACAAAGCTAGCCCGAATTTTGGCTACGAGGAGAAACACCACGAAACGAACGGGCAACAATAATCCTAACGCAACGACTTTCATATTCGACGCCCTCAACAAGTCATTTAAACTCTACAAATGTAATCAAGGTGTACAGTCTGAGCCTAAAGTTAAATAAAAAATTGTCGCGAAGATTTTAATTTTGGACCGTGGGTGACCGTCAGACCGGTGCGTTGTTCGCGGAACTTGTTCGAACTTTCAGTATAATACCCGATGCGCTGACTATCCATTGGCAATATTGCCACACTTTATTTTCAGCCAAATTTCCAACGTTGCAGGAATACCGATGCGAAAGTAGAATTGTTCGGATACGTTTGTAGTACGTGGAAAATGTTGCTCTCACTCCTGGAAACGATGTCGTAAGGTATTAAGATAATGCACGTCATATTTGCGCTCTATCTAAGTGCCCAATCTAAGTGGCAGCGCGTCGAAAACTTCTTTCCCGGTTTGCTTTGCACAACAAACTCGGTTCTTACGTTCAAACTTGAATCATTGAACAACTGATCGATATTTCTCAAGTCCGCAGAAAGGCTCTTAAAAGATGCATGTGCAGCCACAAAAAGTATTTTTCAATCATTTCGATATCATTGTTTATACACGAATTACAGCTATTGTAAAAAGGTTTTTATTTTTAACACGAAAACACGCACTTTTCAACTAACTATCATTTGAGGAAAATATTTTTTTCGGAACTTTCGAAAACTGCTTGACAGCTGCAAAAGTGGGCTTTAACAATATAACAGGCTAAATCAGAAGGGGAAAAAATTATCCAGCACTACCAATCGCGCGCCTTAGCTAAGATTTAGCATGACTTTTATTGAAACTTGATCATTTGATTTTAAGGGATGAAAGGTGCATTTTTCCTCATATCCTAGTCTGTACATACCACATGTCCTTGGAATTACGTCTCGCGTGATCACGTGATGGTATTATCTTACTAGTGAAAAATAAATATATATATCAAATTTGCCGACGATAAATCTCAAACAACGTGCTTGCCAACCGTGGGATTAATGGTCTGTTTATTTAACAATAACAATCTCTATTGATACGAACAAAAAAAAATGTAAACAAGAAAAAGGGAAAACCTTCGTTATAAATCTTATACCGTAATACCGAATCCATATATTAATACGGAACGAGAATACCGATGAAGGTGCGGGATCTAGAACTGCGGAACCATCGAATTATTACTTCGAAAGGATCTTTCAACATTTTTCTTTCGATACGAATATTCAGTTGTCTCGAATATAATAAAACTATGCGTTAAAAGTGTTTTTTTCGAATAGAAACAATTGTGCTTGTAATTTTGCTGGAATTATCGTTCGCTGACGATCCGTTAGGTCCATCGATACACTCGTCCCAGTTTGACTAATCTAGATGCAGAAAATATTTAAAGTCGTATCATTCGCGCTTAAACGAAAGTCATGTTTTGTGTGGTTGTCTCCCTCCTCTTTTTTTCTTTCCCTTTCCGCTTTCTCTCTTTCTCTCTCTCCCCCTCTCTCTCTTACTCAGTGACTCATTCACGCATTCTCGCATGTGTTCTTCTCGTACGACTTTTGTCCTCTTTCGTCACGTGATTTCGTGAATTTTGCCATTTACTTGTCTTTCTTGACATCGGCAGATCCGTATGACGAGCTCTTGCTTATTTCGGACATGCCAATAGTTTTGTGCATCATCAGGAAAACTGTAAGAAGCGCAATGTGAAAAAAATTGTTTCGCACAATTCATCTACCAAATACTCGTCAATCAAACGATGGCAAAAAAATATTTGATCATATATTCGTTTGGATCTCGATCGTTTCGAATTAGGAAATGCTACGCAGGTTCAGTATGATTTATAAAAAGAAGGAAACAACGTTGAAACGAATAAAAATTGTACTCACATAAAAGTATAATGCTCACTCCGATCGAAAAATATACCGTCGAGCCAGACAGAAACAGTTTAACGATATAATAGAGCATCGGCACGAGGACGACTACGGCCCAAAATATCGTATTTATCAGTGAATAATATCGTCTCTGGAGTTTAAATGTATCGGTCTTCTGTACACCGCTCTCCTTGAAGAAATCTCCCGTTTTCATAAAGCTGTCGGCCATTCGATCCTACAGAAGACGAAATACTTTAATCCTCTCGTTTCAATGGTCGTTATCTTTTTGTACATTTTGAATGGCAGACAATTATCGGTCACTACAAAATGTCGAGCAATACACAGTAGAACCTCGATTATTCGAACCTCAATAATCCGAACCCCCAATTATCCGAATCACGATTTGGCTTATCCGAACGTCGGCGCGAAATATACATTGTATAGCGAAATATACGCTGCTTCGTCTTCCAGTGTTAATCCGATTGCACACTGGCTTTTGCCGACAATTTTAATTTGTCCCTTGCAGCGCGCACAAATAAATGTGAGTTGTTGCAAATTGTTAACATGCCGTTTATTTCGCGTGGTTCGTACGTATCAGGATTTCAAGTTCGAGTCCTTCGATTCCTAAGGGTAAACATTATGTTCTTATGTCAGAGAAAAAACCGGGAATTCATTCAAAACTAGAGAAGGGCGAAACTAGCGCAGCTCTAGCACATTTTTGTGATGGACGACAACTACATAAAACCAAATAAATAACATGAGCATTCGATGTTCGATATAGATTGTGTATTTATTTCAACTTCTGTTGTATATTATCGGATAATCGAGGTTCTACTGTACTGGTTTTGAACATTGGTTACATGGAATAAAACCCTTTTCCCCTACGATATTTTCCATTTAAAGTTGCATAAGCGTGCATGAAAGACAGGAGTGGGGATTATTATATCGAACCATGAACACGAATTGGAGAAAAAAGGAAAGCAATTGGGTACGGATTATTCGAACAGTTAATTGACTCAATTATATTTCTTTCAGACCGACACTGGTGGATGCGCGGTCGGGGTTCGGCCCAGGCGGTACTTCGTGTTGAGCAGCATTGCGCATGGCCAATACTTGGAGCGGTGACCGCTTAGCCGTTCACCGGCTGGCGCATCAACCAGTGAGCGGAAGGCAAATACTTCTGATACCTCGGTGTTAGATACTTGAGTTAAAGTCTGTGCACGAGAGAATCAGAAGAATATAAAGCTGTCTATATACCCGGTACAGGTTTTCCACAGTTACCCTCGGCAAATGCGGTATTGTGTAGCTTAAAACGTGCATGTAGGGTGTGATAGGAAAGGCTCAAGATTTAATTAAGACCTCCATAATTTAAAAAATTAATTTCTTTCAGACGATTTTCAGACTTTATTCGATTGTTTTTCATTCAAAGGAAAAAACATTTCCGCTTGCTTATCCGTTTGTCACAGAACGGTACTTTCCTTCTTTCTCGTTTGATTTTGAAATTGAAAACAATTCACAACAATGGTACTTAACGAGGACTTTCCGAGCGAATGAAATTATGGCGATTACTGTCAAATGCTTCGAATAAATATATATAAATAATTCGGAATGAAATAAGAAAAACAGTTTTAATTCGAGAAATTTAATGAGGCAATATTTTCGACTCTATTCGAAAAACCTTGCGTTGTTCAAAGAATAGCCGATTGATTCTGATAAAAAGTAATTAAGTTTTAATTTGCTATTCAAATGATGCTCGTGCTAAAGTCCATAATAAAACTTTTTGATATCCAATTGCAACGATGCAGACTTCAACACAATAAATCATGTGTACGCCTAAGAAGCTACAGAATCGAATTTTCAATTGATCTTCGACCTTTGCCGCCGAGTTTGTAGCAGACAAATAAAAGTAAGTAGCAAACAAATAAATAATAATGTTATTAGCAGATAAATGAATACTACGTAAACAGCAGATAAATATAAATTATGGGGTATCAGAAGGACATAGCAGATTGATTGATTGATCCGTACTTCAGAGGAGCACGTGATTTTGCCCAGTACCTTTTGCTGATACATCTTGTGTAACCATGCAGCGGCAGCTTCCTCTCCATCTGGCACGTCGGAAAGTGGAATTCGTTGAAAATACATGTGCGCCTCAACTTTCTTCCCGTACAGTAGATTTGTCATGGTTGGCTTGATGGGATCGCTTGGCTTGAAAGCGATCTGTACGTCGTATATGGCTTCGACCTTGCCTCTCATATGTGGTATACTGGCTGTAAAGCCCTTTGTGCGTGGTGTCAAATGGTGCTTTAGCAATGGCAAACCTTTTTTCTTCGCAAATTCTTGGCTAGCCTCGTGCTTCTCCGCCGTGAACCGTGTTCCCTCCGCATACATTAATAGCTGCGAGCAAAGAAAAATTAGAATATCAGGCTGTGTTTTGGACTTGGTGCGATAAGTCATTGTAATTTCAGCCTGGATATCCGTAAGATTGTCACACGTCCTTAATGAAAAAAATAAAATATTCCTTTACTAACCCACATAGTGTCGGGATAGTCGGCCAATTCTCGAATCTGTTCGCCGATTATTTCCTTGTCCTTGTCCCAACTTCTCTCAAGGAATACGCTCTCGGCAAATTTCCACGCCCAGCCGAGAGTAGGGATGTATTTTATAGATTTCTTTGCGTATGCTTTGCAGTTCTGAAATTTCATCAACACGTTTCAACACGGCAATGAAGTATTGATCGAAATTTGAGGAAAAATGAAATACGTTGAGTAGAAGATAACGGCTGGCTTACACCTAACATTCTTATTCGGTCGCAAAATATCCATCCCACCAACCAATCGATCTCGTAGCTATGGTTCATTAATAGATAGCCGTGCTCATAACCGTAGTATTTGTCAAATTCATCTTTGTGCGCATAGACTACAACGTCTGAGCCAGACCACCATTCGGCCATGAACACTAACTCTGTAATTTCAAAATTGAACAATAACATTCGCAATGTTCCTTCGAGTCTACTACAAAATGGAAAAATTTGTTATTGAAAGAAAATACTTTGTACCGTGCAATGAAAGATGTACCGATAATTGGTCCAAAAGGACCATGATAAGTTGAAGCATTTTCTAATATTTTCTATTGCATCATTTGTATTTGAATACTTTTCTACAATTATTCGTAATATTATTAGCGAGAGAACTCAAAGAGATTCGTCAGTGCATTTGTATGCAACCCTTGGCGTGTAACACAATTGAATAAATAAACGATACTTACGACTGTAGAAAGAGTAACACAGGTAATAATTGATCTTGCGATAGAGGTACTTCGACAAGGGTCTAACTGCCAGATACAGTATGCACTGGAACATATTTATTATCAATCCCGAAGTGAAGAAAGTTATGGCAAACATTAAATGAAACACAGCGGACTGTTTCATCGATGTTAAGAACCCCATCTCGTCTACTCTTGAGTTTGCCCTTGTGCGCACTTTCAAAATCGGCGATCCTTACTTCTCTCTCTTCAATCTGTAAATTAATGATAACAAGCTGTTATCAAAGCGCACAAAGGGAAATTTATTTCTGTTATTTCAACTATTTTTGTGCTGTGTACAAAAAACACAAATTATATTTTATTATAAAAATCATAAAATTATTAATTCTTTATGAGCTATCGATGCAACTGTTCAAAAAAGTCCAAACACTGTGTGTTAAGATTCGCTACACCATTATTTGTTGCTAATGAAAACTCAAAGCGGATTTTTTTTCCAATATTAATATAAGAGTTATTTTTTTTTATCAACAATACCCTACTCAATATTTAGAAAAGGAGTAGCGCAATATGTACGATTCAATGAATTATGTGCACTTTACACTTCAAACTGATATCTTATTCAGTTGTAACCAGGTAATTTCTTCAACACAATGGAATCCGATTTTCATGTTTGGTGACTCACCATAATTTACTCATAAACTTGCATTCTCACGAATATATCTAGATGCAAATGAAAATGGATGAGAACAAAAAGGGGCGTATGACCTTTGGATGGCGATAACACATTTCAGGAACCTAACCAGCCTTATGCCAAGCTACCTATTGAAACTGAACTTTGAACCCTAGCCGAGAATTTCTTTCCCAATCTTGAATATTTGCTATTTCTTGAGTTGGGTGAGAAATTTGCATCGACAAAGGTGGAAAAGATAAAGAATCCAGTGATTGAAGAGTTTACACTAGTGGTAAAATGTTAAATATTCTACATACAAATACACCTAACACTATATCCTGTGGCTGTTGCATCTACTTTGTAGAGGTGCATCTTTATCTTGCATAGTACATGATGGACAGAATGAATAGCTTAAGAGGTTAGGCTACTGTAAAAGAAAAAAAAGACTTGTTTGTCGCCTGGCGCAACTCAAATTGGAGAGGATGATTCAACGCAGATGTATCAATCGCAGATTCAAGATAATCTTACAACTACGATAGAACTGCCAGTAAAACTTCAAACGCATTTTTCTAAAAACTATGTTTTTCAAAACGGTGTATATGTTTTCTGGACATCTAATAAACAGGTTGACCTGGAATTTAGTAAACTTATTCACTGTAATAATGGCATAGTCTTGACCGAAATTGTTCTTAACAATTTTCTTTATCAATCTAACATTATAGCGCAAAGAAGCCCAATCAAAACTTAGCCAATTGTATCGATTTTAAGAAAAATTTGTTTTTTTGTTGTTTTAGATCAACTAGGTGGTGAAAATTAAGCACACTATTCAAGCGTCTTCCGTTTAAAGTTCCATTACGAGATTGTTTATAACTTCTCTGATTCTTAATATTTTAAAAATGAAATTTGGTACACAACTTTGAAAATGTACATACAAATGAATGTCCAAACGATTTATCAATCATCTTACTTATACCTTCAATTTTTTATTTTTATGATCGTGCTTTTTGTCACGGCTATTAAATCGTGACTAATTGGTGAATATCTTTTTCTAACAGATGTCAAACAATGCCAGTTTTGTTATCGTACGTGAATGGCGACAAGTTAAAAATCTCAATACAATTGAATTTGCCTTATTGGAGCAAAACAAATGTTTACTTGCAAGTGTGGATAGAACTATATAAAATAAATAGTACGTTTATGATTGGAATGCAAGAATTTTCTTTCGAACTTAAACCTAATGATTCAGTGCAGTTTAGAATTCATATGAGGAATAGTGAGTTCGGATGTTCCTAGGAAAACGAGACGTTCAACTAGGTCAGTTGGGAATGAACAACGAAAAATCGCATGTACAAAGTTGCCTCGAAATGCGAGCTATCAAAAAAACCGCTGAACAATCGCTAATAGTGTCAATCAAGGTAAGCCAATCGATGCGTAAATAGAGTGCGTAGACCGCCAGTGAATGTACTTTGGAATGTTATTTAATCCCATATACCAGAAATAGTTTTGTTACGCACGAGCGTCAAAAACCAGGAGCGGAAACAGAAACTCACCTATTGCTGCATTTTCAGGTGCTTTCGCTTCGTCGGCATACTATCGTAACATGACTGACTGTTATTACGAACTCGTTGCAATCGCGAGCGCTGGGGAAAATGATTTTTTACTGCATTTGCTTGTTGCAAGAGAATGAAAAATAGAAATACAAAACGATCTACACTGTCGTAAAGTCCTCGATGGGATCAAAGTGTGCGGACTGGCATGAAAAATATGACTCCCCGCCAAGAACAGCCACGAACACATAGTTAGAGGTTCGAGCAGACGTATACAATTTCGTTATTGCGACAATTCGCCGCCAGATGTTACTTTCCGCGATACGTCAGTCTCATTTGGAATTTAAATGTTGATGATTGGTCGGTATAATGCTAAAGGCAAATTGCGTGTATTGAAATTGGTAATATACGTTACGGGAACGGTCTTACATACAAATCTGGAAAGGAAAGCAGATTTCAATGATGTCGTGAGGCATCGGTGCAAGATCAACTTTTTATTCCGCTCGCCGTCACATGCGTCGCTGTTATCGGAGATTGCCCCCCCGCCCGCGGTCTTCTATGATCTTACCGTTCCCCTTGCCGCTTATTGTTTTCAGTGTGTCATGTGAAAGATAATCTCGGTCTTTGTATCATCTCATGCTCTTAAGATTGTGTTAACGAGATTTGCATTTAGTTACACAACCATTTGGATAATATTATTGCGGATAGGGAGGGTTATTCGGTGCTTCAGTGTATCTGCGAAGAATTGGTCGACATGCCTAAATTGTGCGCGATACGTATACGAAAAGAAAGGGACAAATAAATGTAACAAATGATCGAATAAGAACAATTTTTAACATATCTGAATTACTAAAGACTTGTATTACCTGAAGATAAAAAAATCTTGTGCAAGATCCGAACCCTGAAGTACGGAGACTAGATACCAGGAGACCAAACTCCCGTGCATAGCCGCCGAAAAAAGCGTCCCCGAAAATGGCTTCAACATGGATGCCGCTGGGGTGCCGCGGGCCCTATGTATAGTATAGCATGGAGGCTAGCCTCCCATGTTTGCGTATATCTATACTTGATATCTATACTTGATACCGTTTTGAGGACGAGTTGAAAGGCCGAGTGTGGCCTCCTATATCTAGTCTCCATGCCCTGAAGCATGGAGACTAGATACAGGAGGCCACACTCGGCCTTTGAACTCGTCCCCAAAACGGTATCCGAGATAGACGGCACGGGATGCTCCGAAGTACATGTATAGATATACGCAAAACATGGGTCCGATGAAGACGGTTCACAGCTGATGTACCTAACCTTCATTCATCTTTAAGTGTGAGGGTAATAAAATTTAAGACAAAGTGTTACGGTATTGGTTTAACACGCATACAGTACAGATAAAGCATAGTTTTAAAATCAAACACTTTAGTTTTTAATTCTTGTGTCATTTTTCAGAGTACAAAACGAGTATGTACGACCAAAGTAGAGTGCACACTTTCACCATATCGCACACACTGAAATTGAATGGCAAGAATGAAAAACTGATAATATTTTTCAATTATCGGATACGGTATAATATTCGTAACATTTATCATGAAAAAAATACTAATTTTCATTCGGACTCTCAGTGAACAAGGAAATTTATTTTGTCATCAATTATTGAATAAATTACTGTACGGGCGACAAAGTTTTCAGTCGGAATATTTAGTATACTCAGCCCCCTGGCACTGCTGGGTCTACCGTGTCTCGTTATTGTCGCCACGTAAACTAACCCACCATGCGGCGTTAGTAGTCACCAGCATGACCCCCACTCCAGTCGCGCAGCGTCTGCATAATTTGCATTCGACGCGTCTGGAAAATTCATTGTTTAGAATAGAATTTAAAAGTATATGTGTATATAGGAAGGGATGCAACATTTACACTTGTTGCAATATTATGTATTTAAAAATATTAATTGAACGAAATAAACAGATAACATTAATATTTTTTAAATAATGGATTGGTCACGTTGTACAATGCTTTGTGATTTTTTCTTGTCGAGATTGCTTTTTTTTTGTTCTGCGTTGAGACGTGCAGAATATTGCTGCATCCGGATCAATACGTAATATTGTATTATGTGTAAAAGAACACTATCGGCGTGTTCTATACACCGTGTCTCTTTTCCGTGTATAATACACGGAAAAGAGAGCTTTTCATAGTTATACACGTCGTCCAATAAAGACTCGAAAACACGTGTTGAATTGCGATGAGCCACAAATCGCTCTCCTAATGTGATAAAATAATTACGATTTTACCACACTACGATTTTTTTATTCGAGAACAATGACAGATCGAGAAAAAATGACGAAAAAAATGACGAAATAATACGGAGAGGTGCTTTGCAGAGTGGGGGTCATGCGGGTGACTACTAGCGCCGCATGGTGGGTTAGTTACGTGGCGACAATACGGGGAGATGTTACTGTTAAGAGAATTTATCCCAGTGTCAGCCCCCTGAGTATACTTAAACAAAAGACTTACCTTTTCTCGCTTTCAAAAAAGTTTTTCTTCAAATGGACATGGGGAAATTACCGAGCCGTGATCGCCCGAAATTTTGACGTTTGCTGTCACGCTCGGTTTGTCGTAAGGTTAGTCTCATCCGATCACTTTCACCTCGTCAACCAATATATTACTATACATAACGTCCGCAGTACCCCAGCGCCGTCTATGTTGGAGCCCTTTTCGGGGACGCTTTTTTCAGTGACTTTGCACGGGAGTTTGGTCTCCTGGTTTCTAGTCTCCATGCTCGGCCTTTCAATTCGTCCCCAAAACGGTATCACAATAGATGGTGCTGGGGTGCTCCGGACCACATGTATACATATATGCAAACACGGGTGCGATCAGAGAGCCTAGCTTCCATGATATTACTATACATAGGCCCCGCGGCACCCCAGCGGCATCTGTGCCAGAGCCATTTTTGGGGACGCTTTTTCGGCGGCTTTGCACGGTAGACTAGATACCAGGAGACCAAACTCCCGTGCAAAGCCGCCGAAAAAAGCGTCCCCAAAAATGGCTTCAGCATAGCTGCCGCTGGAGTGCCGCGGGCCCTATGTATAGTTATATCATGGAGGCTAGCCTCTCTAATCGGACCCATGTTTGCATATATCTATACATGTGATCCGGAGCACCCCAGCGCCATCTATCGTGATCCGTTTTGGGGACGAGTTGAAAGGCCGAGTGTGGCCTTCTGTATCTAGTCTCCATGCCCTGAAGTTTGGGTTACAAAACTTGGCGTTAACCATTTAGCCAAACTGCGATTTTGTAATTTGGAATAAAGGTCCTTTATGTTCATCACAACTGCTTGGTTCTACGAAATTCTTATATGACACGGAGGTGACCCCAAGCACGGTGGTGGCTATCAATAATTTTCGTCCTCAGTAAGCTTTTTAACTAATCATTTGGTTTTTTTTATTCGTATCCCTATCACAGTTTTATATACAGTTCTCGAAACGGCCACGATATGGTCTGTACGCTTGGCCAATCCGCTTTTCTTTACATTTTTTGCCACTACGTGGCATTGCTGTTGAAGGGTACTTGTGCAAGGACGGACAGACAGAATAGCTTCTGTCTCTCTCTCTCTCTCTCTCTCTCTCTCTCTCTCCCTCCCCCTCCTGATCGAGACGCATGCGACCTCCCCACGCCGCATATTTGATAGGGATACGAAAAAAACCAAATGAACAAATAATAAGCTTGGCCATAAGAAAAGCCTTGGCCATGAAAATTCTTCTGCTAGTCACATTTGTCTAAAGGTTAATCATGAATATTTTCGTTAAACATTCAGTGGCCCATTATTTTTATTGTTATTACGCAGTCTTTAAAATATCTTAAACGTGTGAGCAGTTTATTACCCGTATTCATAGTCCTTCCTTGAGGAACAAGGATTTCTTGTGCTTCATTTCGCGTTTCATATACCTTCGTTGACAGAACAAGGAGCCTTATTGGCCTCCTTATTTCAAGGCAGGTCTCAAGCTTCCTTGAGGACACCTTCGGCGCTGTGATTGGCTATTTCGTTTCATATGACTAACGCTTGCGCTTGGCGTCTATGCAGTTTTTACCTGTATTGCAGACCAGTCTACAGGTTAACCTCAAAAACAGTTAAAAGTGGAGCACGTAAAAAGTTTCGAAACGTAGCGCAGTGAACGGAGTTAAAAAAAAGCTGAGCTAATAACAGCCTTTCGTGCTCTGTATAATGAACATTCTTTCCTACATCCATAATTGTACTCGTCGCAACTCAATTCTACTTTTGAACTTTGAGGTTATACACTCGAGGCTATACAATCGAGAGCCAAGCGGTTTGAGTTAGTTTCAAATATAGCCGAGTGGCGCTCCTATCAGCGGTTTTACCACCATAAGCAATCACATATACCTAAATATGTCTTCCTTCTGGAAGGGAGAGTCGAGTTGCGACTATGAAACAAGGACGCCTCTGAGATTCAAGCAAGCCTTCATCAAGGCGTCCTTTATCCTTGAAATAAGGAGAGACTATGAAGACGGCCACATATCTGGCATCTAGAGTTATCTAGCGTATACATTGTTCGATAAACATGTGGCCAGTGCATTATCTCAACGAATTCAGACGTACATAGAAGAGACATCGGTAAGGATCTACTTCTTCTTGTTCACTTCGGCTGGCTCGTTGCCAGCCTGGCCACTGGTGGTTGCCGCGCCGGCCATTGGGCGATCTGCCTCCGATTCGTGGTCTTATATGAGGGATTCTCCGTCAATTCACCCACTTTTTTCGACTATCTCAGATCTGCCCATTATTGGTCATATCAAAGTACTAGTAAAAGGCATTCTATGTGAATTTTTTCAGATTTTTTAGTTCAACATTTTAGAAAATGCCCTTTTTTCTAAATGAATATATCTCGGAAACTAGAAGTAATTGAAAAAAAATGTCTACATAAAAGTTGTAGTTTTGTGTCAAATTTCGAGGGGACGACTTGAAATAATTTGTACGTTCCGGTAATGCTGATTCTTTACCGAAAAAGGGGGAAATTAATTTTTCATTCAAAAACGGCCTTTCTTGGCTGAAAAAATTACAGAGTCTTCCAGTATGTCTGACGATATCGCAAAAAAATTGCCAGTGGCACGGAGCGAGATTCCGGTATAAAAAAATTAATTTTTGTGGTTTCATTTTTTTACTCAAGAACCTCGATCCGTGCCACTCTGGCGATTTTTTTGCGATATCGGTCTTTCAAGACTCCGACAATTTGGCTGGTACGGCTAACAATAAATAAAATTTTTGTTTCTCATAGCCGCCACCAGAAGGTCGCCACCGGTAGGGTGGTGCTCTTAAAGAGAGATGGAAGCAGATTGTCGATCTATTTCTAATAACCTAAACGCATATACCAAATTAATACCATTTCACACTTTCAAGCAATATCAAAGCACACACCAGAAGCATAATAACTCTCCATCCCTAAGAGAGTGCTATAAACATGTATCAGTTTTGAAATTTCTATACCAAAGTGCCTATGTGGCCGCATCAGTATGTCGCACTGTGGGCAGATTCACAGAAAAATCGGCAAAACTAGGCAGATGTGCGTATTGAAAAATGCAATGGTAACTTTTAAGTTTTTGTCCTCGCTGATTTCAAAGATCTAATCAAAATTTCGAAAAAACAAAATGGCGAACCGGACTTGACTATCTGCGTTATTAAAAAGCACCCAATTTGTGTAGGGATCGGTAAATTTTCGGTTTAAAAGTGACTTATTGAAAATCTTGAACCAAAATTTCGAAAAAAAAAACAAAATGGTGAACCGGAAATATATTTTTATCTTACTCACAGAAAACTTTTTCTCGCAGAAATCAATATTTGTGTGTTTTGAAGGTTGTTTTTTTTAGAAATTTTGAATGAGAATCGGGGAAAATAAAACGTTTATCTGGAAGTGAGGGAATATGTTTCTTACTATTCTGGAAAAAATAACGCGACCGTTATACTATCCATCTTGACCCATAACTCGAGTTTTTGAAACATAAATGAAATTACTTACCAAAATAGTTATTGAAGTTTGACTCTATATTTCATTCTTTTAAATAAATGCATTGTGGCTTCTGTGCACTTCTAGCCATTTACTTTTGATTTAACAGAGTAATTTTTTCAATGAATCCTTTACATTGCTGCGATTCGAGAAAGATTCGGATGACTCAAGAGCAATTTTCTCCTCCAAAATCTGAAGTTGCGCATCCAGGCACAATTTAAATTTCTCCTTAATCATTCTAAAAATATCCTGATAAGAGCAGATGGAATATTTCAATTTCTTAATTTTTTTCACCGATGTCGTTGCAATAAATCTCATACGGAAGATAATAGTTTTGTAGTGATTCCCAGCGCAATTAAAACGTTTGGTAGTTAATCCCTTAATTACGCCGATCGAAAAACCATCTACGGTTAGACGCAGGCGATGGAGGGCTGTAGTTGGCTGCTGATGGATCTAACGGAATACAGCGCAGCGATATTTCAATTTCTTTGTTTTTTCCTAAGCTGCACGCTGTTCGCGTTTGTTACTTATTGCTTCCCCCATTGTGACCATTTCTTACCTCCCCTGTATATTCCATCCTAACCGTCAGTGACCAATCAGGCAACTTCCACCAGCGCCTACACGTAGATGATTTTTGGTTCGCCATAAATAAGAAATTCACTACTATACATTATAATGAAGCTACCGATGACTACCAAAGTATTTTTCCTTTTAGGCCGATTAGAATGAAATCGGCGAATAATACATAAAGAAACGAAAAGATCACTGTACCCGTTTTCCGTTAGATCCATCAAGGATCTATTAGAGCTCCCTGTTAACCGTGCCCAGACGTGGATGGTCTTTCCAATGGCGTAATTAAGGAGTTAACTAGCAAACATTACTATTTTTTGTTGCATTAACGATTATCAGACAACGATTACCTTTTATTATGACTTATTAGAAAATAATCGGTGAATGGAATATAAAGAAACCGACATATCGATACTCTGCTATATGTTAGATTCATCAGCGGCCAATTACAGCCCCCCATCGACGGCGCCGATACGTCGATGGTTTGTCGATCGGCGTAATTAAAAAATTAACTACCAAACGATTATCTTCCGTTCGAGACTTATTGGAACAAGATCGGTTAAAAAACATAAAGAAATTGAAATATTACTGGGCCGTATTCCGTTGGATCCATCAGCAGCCAACTACAGCCCTCTATCAGCTGCGTCTAGCCGTAGATGGTTTTTCGAATGACTTAATTGAGAAATTAACTACCAAACGTTTTAATTAAGCCACCAATCACTACCAAACGATTATCTTCCGTTTGAGACTTATTGGAACGAGGTCGGTGAAATAACCATAATGGAATTAAAATATCACTGTGCTGTATTCCGTTGGATCCATCAGCAGCCAACTACAGCCCTCTATCGCCTGCGTCTAACCGTAAATGGTTTTTCGAACGGTGTAATTGAGGAATTAAGTACCAAACGTTTTAATTAAGCCACGAATCACTACCAAACGATTATCTTCTGTTTGAGACTTATTGGAACGAGATCGGTAAAAAAAACCATAAAGGAATATCACTGTGTCAAATTCCGTTGGATCCATCAGCAGCCAACTACAGCCCTCTATCGCCTGCGTCTAAAGGTAGATGGTTTTTCGATCGGCGTAATTGAGGAATTAACTACCAAACGTTTGAATTGAGATGCCAATTACTACCAAACGATTATCTTCTGTTTGAGACTTATTGCAACGAGATCGATGAAGAAAAACACAAATACATTGAAATATCACGGCACTGTATTCCGTTCGATCCATCCAATGACCAATTACGGCCCTCTATCGTATGCGACTAGACGTAGATTGTTTTTCCACCGGGTTAACTAATGATTTAACTACCAAACGCTGGGATTTGCATATTTGTGCCCACCAAACGATGCTGCATCGATTAGGCGTGGCATTTTATGGATTGCGTGATAAATAAAAAAGGGCCGGTCAACTTTACGGAAAAAAGTCTCATTTAAGTATAAAGAAACGGTCGACCACCAAACCTTATTAGGCTACCAATCACCACCAAACGACCACTAAACGATTGTCAAAGAAAAAACCTTGAGAAGTTAAAGTCGTCCGGCTAAGTCTATAGTGGTTGGGATAGGTTCCAGCCCCCTGGTGGCGCCGCACAGAATAGTCCTCGACAACAGCGACTCTAGCGGTCGGCTTCTTCAAGGAAAGCATCCCCCACGACTAGAGTTGCCGACCCGTATGAAGACCGTGGCACAATCTAGTCGGGATGTATCCTAATGGAACGCTTGGTAACTGGGTAAGGACAAGTCGCCTGCGTCCGGTCGGTAAAAATCCTACGGCCAAGTTTTCTCGTCGACGGGTTACTTTCGGGCAGATGACGAGAAAGACGTTATTTATCGTTGAACAGAGCGAAAGGTGTTTCTTTTCTTTGTTCCGCAATATAAGCTATCTCAGAGAACGCTGGGAATCGGCAAACCAGCTACCCCTGTCGCACTCATGGCTGCTTGGTCGGTGTGACACTTAGCCTTAAGATTTCCCGGCCAATTTCACGTCGGTTACTCCACTAGAGGCTGAGTAGAAAGATACAGTCGAAGAGATCAAGCGAACAATTTATCGAACTTGCACTTGGGAATAATAGAAAAAGTCGTGTGCGTGCGTGGTGTGTGTCGCTCCACAATGATTCATGCTTCGATTTCCGGTGCATACATAATATCGTAAACGAAATCTCGCTTTCTTTCTATATATATCTCTCTCTCTCCCCGTTGTCGATGCTCTCCGTGAGGCTCGATAAGATGAACATAAATATGAAAGTGTGTGTTTAGGAACGCTTGTACATGTTCACCAATTGCCGTTCACTCTGACACACCCTTAAAGTGTTCGGATTTTTTTTTTCGTTTTTCGAATGCAAGGGCCACAGTCAACAATCAAAATCACTTACTCGACATCGCGGAGTAAAAAAAAAGATCAACCGTTTCTTTAAAATTTGTCAACGTGCGTTACATATACATAGAGACGTATATAGTTTGTTTTCTTGTTTTCTTATTAACCAACTTAACGCGCATCCACAACACATCGGCCGTTTCTTACGCGAATTTACCATGGTGAGTCATTTTCTTTGACCCGTTTTCGAACGTTTTTTTTTCTTTCCATCCGAATACGAGAATACAACTATGTTGTTATTTCGCTGTTCCTCGTGAATTGCGGAAAAAAAAGATTTTCACGAACGACGCGACGAGCGGTCAGAAAAATGGCACTGTACCTTCATTTTGAGGCTGGAAATCTCGTCACCTAACCCAGAAGATCACAAGTGTCAAAATGGTGAACGCGACGAGCTCCTCGTCATCGGACTCGCAAATTTTGTGAAACGCGTAGTTTTTTTTCAAATACTTAAATAGAAGCAAGAAATAATATCTCTGACGTTCGTACGCTCGACGTGCTCACCTTGCCCTCTCTTACCTCTATTTCGGTTTTTTTTTCTTCCTTTTTTATTCTCATTGCAGACCGAACAACAGATGGACTGCGCCCTTGATCTTATGAGGAGGCTTCCGCCTCAACAGATCGAAAAAAATCTTAGCGATCTGATTGATCTGGTACCTTCACTTTGTGAAGATCTACTTTCCTCCGTAGATCAGCCACTGAAAATAGCCAAGGACAAGGAGTCCGGCAAGGATTACCTCTTGTGCGACTATAATCGTGATGGAGATTCGTACAGGTTAGCAGTGGTTTGTGATCATGCTACATACTGTTCCATTATAGAACATTTTTCATTTGTACAAACACAATTATTTTGGCCACTGGTTTATTGTTTGGAAAGTCTTACAATCTCAGGGACAAAAGTAATCCATTGAACGAATATATCGATATTCTTTAACTATTGATTATATTATTTTTGTTCATCCTGAATACAACCCAAAGGTTAATTCAATGATTTTATAGGTTATTGGCTATTATATGTATGTTCAAATCAAAATGATTCGTATTTGCAACTTGAAATTTGCTTACAACATCTTGGACGTGTTTCTCAATGGAAATTTCAAGAAAGATCGATTTCAGTAACAATTTTTTACTTGATGGTAGGTGCACTTGATAAAACCGCAGGAGTGAAAAGAGCCCAGCATAGCGAGTGTATATAATTAAAAGTACAAACGATTAGCCTTATGCCTAAAATAAAGTTCCAATTCTCACGTAGATCCCCGTGGAGCAACACGTACGATCCTCCGCTGGAAGACGGCTCGATGCCGTCGGAGCGATTGAGAAAATTGGAGATAGACGCAAATCACGCGTTCGACCAATATCGCGAGCTTTATTTCGAGGGCGGAGTCTCGTCGGTTTATCTGTGGGACTTGGATCATGGGTTTGCAGGTGTCATTCTGATCAAGAAGGCAGGCGACGGCTCGAAAAAGATTAAAGGCTGCTGGGACTCGATACATGTGGTCGAGGTGCAGGAGAGATCGACCGGGAGAATGGCTCACTACAAACTCACGTCCACGGCTATGCTGTGGCTCCAGACAAACAAACATGGTTCGGGAACCATGAATCTGGGTGGAAGTTTGACCAGACAGGTGACGCGTTAAACTATTTATTTTCTTAACATCTTTACATCGATTCTCATGAATGAATCACCATTGCTAAGGGAAAATGACACGTTGAGAAATTTCGATCCTGTCTGGTTCTTGCTGTAGTACTCCATCGATTTTCATCGACATAATGCTGCTGCCGATCGCTTCACGCCCTGCAGCTTGTACATAGAAAATGCATATTCTGTGCGAGTGAGCGACACACACACCCATTTGCACACATTGATGAACAATTATGTACACGGTTGTTTTCGGTACTTTTCTCTTATACTTTCACATAATGCAATGGTTTAAGTGGCAAAATGCATGTTTCTGTTGTGGCTACATTGATTTTTTCTACGACTTTGTAGACCAGCGAAGGCGCGTGTCGAGTCACCTTAAATCTGAGCGCTCCTTGAAAATTTCATTTATCGTTCGATACATGAAAAATAACGAAAACAATGCCTCTGGGCCGTTAGAGTTGATAAATAGAAGAAAAAAAACTAGCAACCAAACTGCTCGACAAATCAAAACAACGAAAAATTAGTGCAGCGCTGAGCTTTGAGCTCGTAACAAAATGGAGACATGAGAAAATGATTTGAATTATTCAGTTAGATCATTGTAGATAAGATCTGGCCTTTCGAAGCTCGAGTCAGTAGGAGGTGGTGAATTATCATCGGTGATGATTTATTTTTAAATAAATCGGCACGTTCGTTGCTCCAGGTGGAGCAAGACGCGGCGAAGAGCGAAACGTCTCCGCACATCGTGAACATCGGCCGTATGGTGGAGGACATGGAGAACAAAATACGAAATACGCTGAACGAAATTTATTTCGGCAAAACGAAAGACATCGTGAACGGCCTGAGATCACTCCAATCGTTGGCGGATCAGAGACAGCAAGCCGCGCTCAGGCAGGATCTAGCGGCGGCGCTTCAAAGGCGAAACGCGAACAATTGATCTAACGTACCGCAAGAGCACTTCGATTATGATTGTGATTAAGGGGGGTGAGTCGGAGGGATGGGGGAATAACGAGGATAGAAAAAAAAAGAAATACAAAAATGCGATGAGCCGGAAAACACCTGATTCACTAAGTTGCACCTGATACACTTTGTTACTGTCTAGATTTGAGCAAAAGAAGAAAAATGCAGGGAATTCATTACCGGGCTACTAAAGAAAACACTTCATTCTCTCTTGCTCTCTCACTCTCATTCCCTTTGTCTCTACCCCTTACCCCACCCCCCCCCCTCCTCACACACACACTTCTTTATTATTACGTTATTGTTTGTTCGGAACTTGCAATCGCTGCTGCTGCTGCTCAGACACTCGCTGGCAATTCAACATGTTACGTTACAAAGTGAATAGAAAATGTATTTCTATAAATAAATTTCATTTTGTTACGAAGAATTCCACGTTATTCGGCGCTCGTGCTTTCTTACAAATTTATTCGGAAAAAAATGTTCTTTTGTTCGTGCTCATAGTTTTTGTATAATTCAAAATCACTTCTGTCTCATATACGTGTATATGCTTCTGAGAAGCTCCCTTGAGAGACAAGAAGCTTTGGTTGCGTGCCTGGCTTCGTTTGTCATCCGGTACACCGTCGCGTTATTGCGGCACTTTCCAGTCTTTTTTTAAAACTATATCATGAACGAACTTCTCGATGTTTATTTCATGATTTGTACGCGCTAACGTTATTTGCGGAATATTGATCATTGCGTCGTTTTCGATATCTTTTGAATGGCATACTTTGTTGAAAGTTTATATATAAATATGTATACTGTGGATTCGAGGTAAAGCTACTACGGATCGTTGCTTGGGAACGTTAAAGTGTTGATTTTTTTTATTCACCTCGAACTAATAATCAGTAAGGCAATACGGCGGGCTATAAGTTGTCCGTAGTAACTGGAGGGGGGTCGTGTTGTCGATCAGCGAGTAGATACAAATTGGTCAATATTGTTGAGAGTATTTGAGCTCTCTACCAGCAATGAAATATAGGAATGATGAGCCTTTTGCTCATTAAACAAGCTTTACACACACACACACACACACACACACACACACACACATATTAATCAGAGTGGATCGAAAATAAATTCATGCTACCTTTAAATCCTCTCACGGGAGTTTAAGTCGTAGCGCTGGATACATTTTTTTATTGTTTCATTGGCACGGAAAACGTGCACGATCTTTTCGTTCAAACTTGAATAGCTCAACGACTGAATACTATTGGTCAAATATGGTTGAAGGTTCTGAAAGCTGAATTTGACACTTTTAAAAAGCTTTTTCTAAACTCTCGATGTTATTATTTTTACAAAAATTGAAACTATTTTGTAAATGAGTTTTAAACATTTCCAACTGGAATTCACGCAGTTGTTAAATGTAATTTATTTTTAAAACTATCATATCGAGATAAAAACTGCTTAATACTGTCGTTGGACGGGTGAATGTTACTTATTTTTGTCACACGCTAATATATATTTATTATGATGAAATTTGGAAAATTCTACAATAAAAACTGCAGAGAACTCACAAGATCGGATTCAAGTAGCCGAAAACGTTTGGCTCGGGAGAGATATTCAGATTGAAGTTTACACGATTCAAGACGCAGGTGTATTTCCTTAATACAAAATAATTGTAAATAGTATTGGCTCCTCTCAAACTGCCTTTCTGGAATTATCGTTCAATTCGTTCCAGCCGTGACGGATAATGTTCTTGTAAAAGAATAATCAACCCACTTCTAAAACGATTGTGCATTTATGCTCCACGCAAGATTATATTATTTGCTTGAATGAATTATTCGCAAAGGTGTCTCGTTCAGATTTTGCACACATTGTCGATGCAATATATATATATATATATATATATATATAAATTCTCGTAAAGGAGATTGTATTGGCGAAGACTCGACTGAGCGAGAAAACTACTATTACACCGAATAAGAGCATCAAAATTCAAGTCAATCCGATCACTAGACGTCGACAAATATATCGTTTCGAGAAAAGCGCATTTAAAGTTTGCCTAGCAGTTATATCGTTGTAATCATAAGTGTACCTTCAATCTGCGATTCCTTTACCATGTGTTGGACTGTACTCTTCAATTTCAGTTGCCTCAAGCGATGAACGAGAATTCGTCGTTTCCACAGTAGCTGGGAACCCCTTGAAAGAAGCGAGAAAAACAGAACGTCCTGGCTCGCGACTGCCACTTATTTTTAGTTCCAAGTTTATAGATTATAAAACATGAACATATTGTCGTCGTAATCTTAAAAATACAAATCAGCACATCGCACATGGTCTTAATTACGAGTTGTTACAAAATGTTGTCATCATTTTGAAAGAAATAGGCAAATCTGTTTTCTGAAAATTCCTTCCTGAAATTTCGAATACTCACGAAAATCGTCCTTACAGAATTTCGTTAATTAACGACAGAAATATCTCATAACGCGCGTTTACGCCGGGTATGAGTAAACTTCTCGTAGTGATGTGAGAATAAGTACCCAACGCACGCATACATGTGTGTGTGTGTGTGTGTGTGTGTGTGTGTGTGTATGTGTGTGTGTGTGTGTGTGTGTGTGTGTGTGTGTGTGTGTGTGTGTGTGTGTGTGTGTGTGTGTGTGTGTGTGTGTGTGTGTGTGTGTGTGTGTTTGTATTCCGATTTGTCTTATAAAAAAGAATTCAAACGGTGAAAGAAAATCGTATTGTTTACTGTCCTGTGCGATTAAACTTACCTGAAGTATACCCGATCGATCTACGCGCGTCCTACTCAATCATTTGATTAATCAAAGGGCATTCCAATATTCGATCCCGTTTTCGTTCAAAATTCGCGTACAGGTGAAAAACAACCACGGAAACCATTAGTTAAAAAAAACAAGTTCTTCCACACGTCTCGTTCACGATGGGTCGGAATGTTCATTTAGGTATTAAATTTTCTCATTTAAAACTCCCTCGACTAACAGCAATGTTTTGCTCAATATTGTTCGCTGTTTAATGATTAATCGACGCCGGAACGAATATTAAGTGAAATTGAAAACACGTGTCACATGACCGTTCGGTAAAAACCTTACGGCCAAGTTGTTCCCTAGACGGATTACATTTCAGGCAAATTTCGTCTCTTAACAGAGCGGAAGGGGTTTTTAAATTTTGTTTTTCTAAATATTAGCCGTGTGACTGAGCGCTGGAAATATGAAAAACAGCTATCTCTCTCGCACTTGTCCCCGTTCGGTCGATGTAACACTTCGCCTCAAAAGCCTAACGTAAACTCACAAATTTTCGAACAGCGTTTTCTTATAAATGGTTTAATTTTTTGGGAAAAACATAGTAATTTTTTTTTAGTTCGTTCGTTTCAGCCATACAGGGTCTCTTTTCCCTTTTTACGAGCCCCAACCCGCCTCAACTTCGTTCTTACCCGCCCATTCCACATATCCCCACACCCCTCCACTCTCCCCTTAACACCTCCCCCCCCCCACCTTGCGGCCGCAACCGCCACTTCCGCCCCTCTGCATCGTATTCACCATGCATAACTGCCATGGGTATAGGGAAACTGCGGAAAACCTATACAGCCGGTCACTAGTTGGCTTCCCAGTCACGGAACTAGTCGTCTTTCGCCAAAAAATGTCGAATAAAAACATTTCACGACGAAAGTACGCGACTGGGATTCGAACCCGCGACCTCCCGGTCCGTTGGCCAGTACGCTAACCACTAGACCAACGCACCGGTTTAAAAAAAAATATAGTATTAGGGTATTCTTTTCGCGAAGGGTCGTATGTAGCATGGGCATGAGGCGGGCCCTTCTGAATCATTGGTTAAGTTACAGTGGCGGTTAATAAAAATAACTCACATGCAATAATCACAACTTTAGTAGGTTTAAACATTTTTCCATTTTCTTCGAATACTCCGATTTTTCCAACTTTTTGATTAATATTTTCTTTAAATATTCGGTGCTCTTTTTTCTTTATTCTTGTTACGGAATCTTTACATTTTTTCACACGCGTGAGCAGTTTCTTCAAGCATCTAGAGTTATTTAGTGTATACATTATTATATAGAAATGTGGCCAGCGTGTCATAAAGCGCCGTACAAATGAGACGATTTTTAGAGTCGTACTTTTACGTTGAAAGTTCGGCAACGTGGCTTAAAAATTTACCAGTATACTGGGATGTGTTTGTACTTTATTATGGATGAAAATCAGTTGGCTCTTAAATATTCGGGTACGTGAACGGAATACCTTATAATCTGTAGAATTCGCCGACGCAGAGTCCGACTTCATTTAACCCTAAATATGACGAATCTCTAGTAAATCTCTCATTCAGAATTTCCGCTATCTCTCTCGCACTCACATGCCACCGGGTACAGCTCCTACTTCGCCTTACGGCCTTACATGTGAGTTGAAAAAAAGTTTTCGACCGTTTTCCTATTAGCTTAAACTATGTATAAACATCATAAGAATTATATAAAAATGAAATAAACGCAATTTTTTTTAAACTTTTAGCGCCCCCGAGCGTTCCGAATTGCACCAAACAGCCTAGACCAGCCTTTCCCAAACTTGTTTAATGGCGGACCCCTTGGGACATGCTCGCGGACCCCAGGTTGAGAAACCCTGGCCTAGACGATCGAAGTAGAAATATGGGGTCGTTTCGTCTAGTCGTTGTACAAAAAATATACCACGATTTAACGATTGAAAACCTACTATTAAAATGCCTCGGTGGGTACACACAGAATTCAAATAAGAGCTTCAATTCCTCGTGTGGACAGTTTCTGAATAAGTTTTTGGCGATAAAAACATTATCGACATAGGAGGTATAATTTCTAAGAAAGGGTTTAGCGAGCTTCTTGAATTCACGACTATCTTAGGATTGATGATTGGTTACGACAGTTAAAATTTTTGCCACGAAATTGACGAACACCGCGTAAGAACTACGGAGCACTCGTCGCAGAGATCGAGAAAAGATGCTTGAAAGAACCTTACTTCAGCCAGCAAAGATACTGCAGAGCATAGATTGAATCTGAGACGACAGCTTTAAGGCCCTGGCATCGCCGAGTAAAGGTAAAAAAATCAGCAAATCCGTATTTTTTACAAATTTCACGTTGAAAGACAGTTTGTTTGGGCTTGAATGCATTTTTCTCGAAAGCACGTTTTTGAAATCGGGAGGAAGTATAATTTAGGCAGTTTTCATCCGATTGACTTAGAATTTTAACTGTAACTTCTAAGGTAGATTCCCAAAACTAGTATACAGGACTTTACGATTCATCAACAATTCTCGTTTTTATAAAGAAATTGTAAAAGATGTTGACAACAAAATTTTTTTTTATTCAATATGATGCAATCTTACGAAAAAAATCATATTTTTGAATAATCGTGTGTACTTCTCTGGTAAAATTAATGTAAATGAGGAGCACGTTTTTTACGAGACTTTTTTTCGCGCTCTGCGATAGGAATCAGTACTTTCATGGATTAGGACCTAAAACAGAATAAATGTTCGGCTTTCCACATTAGTTTTATTTAAAGAAGTACACACGATTATTACAAAATATGGTGTTTCCGCAAGACGGCATAATTTTGCGTAAATGTTTTTTGTCGCTAAAAGATCGGCCTTCATTTGTTTATAGAAACAAGAATTTTTTGAGTCGTAAAAATCGTGTAAAAATGTTTCAGAGAAACTGTTCAAGGTTGAGTATTAAATTTTGAATCTTACGACAATATCCGCCCGATAGCATCCATTGTATGAGGCAGCGTCGTTGCCATTTTATTAGGTTGATAAAAAAGTGTTGTCGCAAAAATTTTAAAAATGTTTTTTTTCGTATTGACGCAATATGCCATCAAGCTATGTCGAGAATATTCTAGAATGTTTTCTACTCTTCCGCGTGACAGGGTATAAAAGGACGAGCGCGCGTTCTAGTGGACAGAAATGGCTTCGATCTCGCAGGAGCAGCTTCGAGCGCTCATATTTTACGAGTGGCGGCGCGGCACGAACGTAAGCACAACTGCTAAAAATGTTCAGGATGCATTCAGCGAGAACGTAGTTTCTTATCGAACAGCCCAACGTTGATTTAATCGTTTTAAATCTGGCGACACAAGCCTTGAAGAAAAGGAACGTTCCGGACGACCGTCGACCATCGATGGAGACGCATTACTCCGCTGCATCAAACAAAAACCGGAAGCCAGTACGCACGAGCTAGCGAGAGAACTTGGCTGCACCCAACCGTATATAGTAAATCACTTACACAACTTGGGATACAGGACGGTTCTAGCTCAATGGATACCACACCGTCTCACTGACGCCAATAAGAACTGCCGCGTGACCATCTGCCAGTCTCTCTTGCTTCGCCATCATCGCAAGGAGTTTTTATAAGATCTTGTGACGGGAGATGAAAGCTGGGTCGTGTATGATAACAGAACGTGTCAGAACTGGCTTCCTATCGGAGAAAAACCGCCACACCAACCGAAACTGATCGTCACTCACAAAAGATTTTGTTGTGCTGTTTCTGGGACGTAAAGGGAATGCTGTTTCACAATTTTCTCCCTGTAGGCAAGACGATCTCCTCTACACGATACATCGAGAATCTCCAGGAATTAGCAAAAGCTATAAGAGAAAAACGGCCAATACGCGCGACTGTGCACCTTCTCCACGACAACGCGAGACCCCATGTCGCAAAGGAAACCCACAAAACAATCACTGAGCTTCACTGGAATACCGTTCCTCATCCACCATACTCTCCCGATATCGCGCCATCTGACTACCATTTGTTCAGACATTTGAAGCCATATTTGAGGAACAAAACTTTCAAAAACGTCGACGATCTCAGAAGGGATGTTTCAAATTTCTTTGAGTCCCAGCCGCCGCAGTTTTGGGCAAAGGGAATAAATGAGTTGCCAACTAGATGGTCGAGTGACATAGGAACCGATGGCGAATATATTGTTGATTAGAAATGTTTTGTATAAGATATATAA
Source organism: Ophion costatus (assembly GCA_951751655.1). Lineage (NCBI taxonomy): Eukaryota > Metazoa > Arthropoda > Insecta > Hymenoptera > Ichneumonidae > Ophion > Ophion costatus. The sequence continues at coordinate 13,155,915 of OX632363.1, read as the reverse complement.
ATAAATAAATGATATTAATATTATTGCGACAAAACTTTTTTATCAACCTAATAGTTTTTCGCGTATATCTTCAGCATATGTGAAAGAGGTGGCCCAAAAAATGAATATTGTGGACAGAATAGTGTACAGAACAATATTATCGTATGTATGAAAACTACGCAACCGGTTTGCGAAACGTGTGGTTTGCTGAGTAGTATGTATCGAAATGTGGCAACTATGAGAATGGCAGAACAAATCGAAGACCTAGTGCGCCAATTTCAAATACGTCAAAGACAAATGCGAATTAGGAGAACCTGTTGACTGATTTATTCCTCAATCCGTGAAGGTGTTTAAGACACCATAATCCCGTGATTCTGGGTCGTATGCGTCTTCACACTACCAAACCAACAATTGCCAATGAAAAAATTCGAAAAGATTCATGGCCAATCTTTAGGCCGTACTTCTCAAGGAAAAAATAGGGTTTTTTTTTCATTTTTAATATTTTTTTATTTCATTGAATATTAAGCAACCTGCGAAGAAAGTGATTTTGGACAGGACGAAAACGACCCAGGTTCACGGATTAAGGGTTATTCCCTTTTTTGCTTGTGGGCACTGACAAATCGTATTCTCGGTCGGAAGCATTGTGGCGCACTAATCTTGTTTTTCTGTATCATTTGTTGTCTCCTTTTGCTCTGCCGTGACCTCTGAATACGCCGATCGGCACGAAACCCGTGACACAGCTGCGACCTGTGTCGGTGCGGTCGATCTGGCAGCTTCAAATTGGGAGAGAACCGTGCAGCGTTGCCAAAGCTCAGGTATTTTTAATAAGATTTTTAAAGATCGAAAATTAATTCCTGATTATCCTAACTCCTTTGCATTAACATATACGTAAATAGTAATTACGATTATCTACCGAACATTTGAAAATGTTCGCGATATTCATTCGTACACATCATTTATATTTTGATAAAAAAAGTTGGTACTGGTGACGTTGCACAATGTATTTGCATAGGGAGGCGTACGCAAATTACGTAACGCAATTGGGGGAGGGGGGCGTTACGGTCTACGTACGTGGGTGGAGGGGGTCAAGGTTTGCGTTACGTCATGATTTTAGAACTGCCAGAAATAGCAAAATTTTCGCACATTCAAGTTTTGAATTTAGAACTGGCACGCAATTTCACCGCCGAAAGTTTACACCTTTCCATACGAATTATCAGTCAAAGGGGAAGTCAGTGTACAAGCTTTCCAACTGCCCCGAAGCAAATTTTGAAAACAAATTTTTTGTAATAATTCTTGAAAGTACATATATTGAAAAATATGTTGGCAATATTTTTACTCGCAAGTCCGAAAATTGACAGAGTTACAGTCACTTTAGTGAGAACAAGTAGCGCGACCGGTTAGTGACATCATTCACAATAGATGAAGTGCAGTCTCATATTTTTTTGTGAAATATAATGAAGATAAGGAACCGCCATATCGTCCGCGACTAGATACTTTAATGTAAATAATAATATCCTAGAAACAAACATAACTTTGTATCAAGAAAGACGGAACAAAATCTTTGAATGTGTTTTGCTCGAAATGACTTTTTTCTATCTTGTCCCCGCGAATACTCAAAAACTTGGCCATTTTTGTGTATATTTTTGTAATCGCAGTGACAGGTTGTACGTAGCCGATTTTTAAAATGTTGATAATTACTATTTTTAAAGACTGCTTGAATACAAAAAAGGGCCTTGATAATGGAAAAAACTGTCCACACTGTCCGAATTGTGTAAAAAAAAACGACTACGCATAACCATAGTTACTATTGTATAGATATCGATAAATTGTTGATATTTTATTTACAGATGACCTTTCATAAAGACATCGATGGGATTTTTTTTTTTTCGTCGTCAAATCAAGGCATATATCTCGGTTAGTTTTATTGATTTTTTTTCATAAAAATTCGTTTAACATTAGATGAATATATACTTCATAAAATGGGTATAAACTTGATCCTTTCATAATTATCTATGTCTATGAAAAAAATCGCAATTATTGACGACAAAGCACCGGTTACGTGACGGAATAGAGGGCGGAGGGGGGGTCAGGCCAGGCGTTACGGCCCTGTTAGGAGGGGGGCAAAAATTGGGGAATTTCGCGGTACGTAATTTTTAGACGCCCCCGAGGAACTTCGGTTCTCTCCCTGCCGTTCAAAAAAGATTTTGCAGCAACCTTACGAAGCTACAGTTGAAATTTCAAGTTGGTCGGATGAAAATTGCATGAATTATGCTCTTACCTGATTTAAAAGAAATGTGGTTTCGAGAAAAACGCGTTTGTAGTTTCGACACTGATTCGACACATCTAGGCATTTTGATGTTTTCATTTGTTGGGTTGTTGTATATTTTTTGTACGACTGGACTAAATGACTTCAAATTGCTACTTTCGCCATCTAGGCTGTTTCGTGAGTTTCGGAACGCTTGGAGGCGCCGCGGAAAATAAGCTAAAAATAAAAAACGAAGAAATGACGCCCATAAATCCATCTGATGTTTGTACATCATTTGAGCCGATAATAAGATCGGTTATGATTTGTTTTCTACTCAAATGTGGCGCCTCAAGCGAATGCGATGTTGGAGTAAACAATGTGTGCGTGCGTGTAGGTATATATATTACTGATGTAAACCGAATTGGGATATGACGGGTATTACGATAGCATGATCGTTTGATCGATCGCTCCGAGACAGAAATCGTTGACTCGTAATGTCAACTTCACTTTTTTTAATAGAATTTTTTTTTATGACATAATTACCGATTTTACGACGAATTCAGCGACCTAAGACCCAAGGTCTTAAAATCGGCAATAACGTCATCGAAAAAAATACATGGTTCCATTTTAAAAAGTGGAGTTGACCTTGACGTAACTCCAGCGCCTCCACCGATAAAAAAAATAGGATGGTCCGGTATGACGGCCTTCTCGCACACTGAAACTTTTGTCTGAAACATTTTTGGATATGATCAATAGTTTAAGTGCTACTGCTCTGTAACACTTTATGCGCCTCACCCTGTATATAGCAATATATCGGTCTACGAGGTGAAAGCAATCGCACGAAGTTCTAACCTCGCAACAGACCGGTCGTGAAAGTATGCTAATTCGAATGACTTTATTCGTTGTTTTCAAAAGTCCACACGAGATATTTAAGGGAAAAACTATTTCAAAGGCAAAGTGAGCCTCTATAGAAATTTAATCATGTCTGCAGTCTCAAGTTTAAAAAAATACATACTCGTTTCTGTATTCCGATAAATAACGTACAGAAACGAAAAACATTGAATTTTCAATATAAAAAACTACGCACCTACGTGCAGTCACTGAAAAAATTATACTGCTTCATCAATACTGTATTCATACCAATCAGTGTATCGCTTAATCTTAAATTTCATTATAACACTGACAATTAAGGTTAGATGGGTTAGTCATCTGCTCTATAATCGGAGCCGATATTTTATATACATACGAAATATATATAGCATATTATCCTTCGAAAGACCGCAGCGCGATCATTAATATTTGTAATTTTAGAGACGAGTTGAAATGCCGAGTTTGGTTTCCTATACGTAGTCTCCACGAATTTGCGGTTCGACAAATATAATCGTTCGTGCGGATTATTTAAGCAGAAATGTGCCACATGACATATGAGTGTGAGATAGCTGAAAGTTTCGAATAGAGATTTTTCAGATATGAATAATATTTAGGGCAAAAAAGATCGTCAAGCTCTGCGCCAGGGCATTCTCCAGTCTGATGCGTTGTTTTTCCTTTAAACCCAAAAACCCAACCATCTGTGAAACAACTGAGTTCGAAAATTGGTGAGGTTATGTTGATCTTGTACATGGCCTTTGAGTTTCGCTCTTAGGGCCGGCTCCATAATTCGAATGTTCTATTCGCCCTTAAACTTCGGCAAACTCGAGTTGTGGAACTTCGTTTATTTGGCCATTTGTCCGCCAGGCGTCGGAAGTCCTTCAGTTATTTCGAAGTTGGGACATACGTATTTCATTCGTACACCTTTTCCTTTTTTTCTTTCTTCATTTTTACGCGTCAAAGACAACATTGCGTATGTGAGAGTAAATTTGTAATATTATTTATTCAATATTACTCGAACATTGAAATGTGAAACTGTGATAATTCTCGTATCTTTTGTATGTTTTTTCTCTCCCCATGACGTCGCCTCGTATTAAAAAAAAAAAATTTTATATATAAATTCCACTTCACAGTAATATATTTGTCGTACGCAAGTTTTCATCGTTTACAATCCTGAGACAATATTAGTTAACTAAGATACCGATAATGTTAAACCGGTTAAACCCTGAATAATAGCATTTCTTCGAGTTTCTTATTTTTTTCGATCCGAGGCGACGACGTTACTCACGCTTAATTTATATCGGATAACTCCCGTAACTAAAAGGTAAGTAGAAAAAAAAATCAAACTTGCGCTTGTACGAAATTGCTATAAGCGCTGGAAAAAGTTATTTTTTTCTTTGCGCTTTACAGTTTTGTTTTATCTCTTTAACGTCTCTAAACTCGTCTCCTTCATTTATTAAATTCTTCCAGTTATTAAAGCACTTATGCACTGTCTTTCATACGCGTTTTCGCACATCCTAATATGCAGTTCCTTTTTGTTGCTGTTGCTGTGTTGTTTCTTTTTCATTTACTGCCCCCTCCCAATAATCGTCTTACAAGTCCATAACAAAGCACATTTAAATTATATATACACACACACACGCGCGTGTATGTGTGTATCTGGTCCAACATAGCACGTGTGTAGTACGGACGTTGATTTATTTTTATTCGTTTTTTCTTCGTTCGTTATTCGTTAGGTATTGTATTTACTTAGATTATGCAATAGCTAAGGTTTTAATCATTAACTACAATCGCATACCGATGTTTCGAAAGAAGGTAAAAACACACTTTTTTTCTTATTGTGTTCGATTTTCGTCGAGGGTGGCTTAGGTCTGACCCGTTTATTATTATTTTTTGTACCCGCAAGTGTGCCCAAATTATTTCATACTGTATTGATGCATCGAAAACGCTGCAGCAGTTTGGATCTACAATTGAGGTAGTGAAGTAACTCAAATAAAATGTGTAAAAAAATCACGAATCACCTCTCTTTTTGTTTCAACTTTGAGAAATACCTTTCTGTAAAAAGCCTTGGATACACCCATTCTTCGAATCTTCCCTTTTTAAATCAGTATTCTTATCTGCTATACTTCCTCCTGAATATTTCAGCCATTGTATTTCGGAACAATTTTTTATACAAATCCAAGAATCGAAGATGCCATTTAAATTTGACAACCAGGGGAGGGGCGAACAGCCATATGAGGTTCCGCAGGAAAACAAATTAATACAATGAATCAAGTAATCAGGGCTACATTCGTTAATCAACCTAATTAATTAATCGAAATAAAGAATATTTCGTATTAAATTGTGATTACTTGCTCGCCTGGACTTTTAAGCACTTTTCTCCTTGCTTATTCCCCTTTTCTTCTTTCTTTTGTTTGTCGACGGGGACGTTAAATTCGATGTTGACTTCTCGCTTCGAACTTTCTGCCTCGAATCCGTCTATCGTTTCTTTTCTTCATTTACTTTCTTTTTCAATGATCGCGTGGCAGACTCGTCGCTTTTGAAGTTAAGCTCACATAAATAGTAAGTTTCTTCGGAATAATCGGAACTACTAGAATTCAACCACATCTATACTCTGTTTCTCGTTTGCTCATTTGTAAATCTTGTTTTTCTGTTTTTCGACGTTCCCGAGGACCCTGTTTCGAGGAGCGGCACGTTCCACAAATGTTTCCATTGAAGTTACATGTAAAAATATTTATTCGAGGGACGCGATATTGTGTTCGTTATAAATATCGTGTCAAAAATGGAGACTCAAAAGTATACCTGTTTCTTTCTCAATTCCCTCCCCCCACCGCCTTCCCCCCCCCCCCCCGTTTGTTATGCTTGTCGAGTGTAATTTTATGTAGGCCAAGGGACTAAACGGACCCGATTACGGCGGGTAATATATTATCGTAATACATTATTAGAGGCGGCTCGTTAATTTCCTCTTGTCTTGCTTGTTTCGTCGTCCAGTGACTCGCACGAGACGAATTAACTTTTTGCTAAGAAAAGCGGACTCTTATTGACTTTTTTTCTCTCCAAAATCTAAACAAAAGCGTCCGTTGGCAGTTCAATTTGTCCTAAATGCCATCGATTCGTGGACTAGCAATTTAAAAAAGAATGCACAAACCACGGAATGTGGCTCGAGGTGAAAGTGCTTCTCTTGGCAAATGACGTCATCGGGTGAGTTCGTTCATTGATGCTTCATACTATTCTTTCATTTATTACCGCTCGATCAGCGTTGATAATCGATTGTACGACAATACTTTAGTCAGAGGAAAAGAAAAGTATCCGTCACAATACTATCTCGCTTTTCGCACCATAATTATAATTTAAAAAAAAACAGAAAAAAGACCGATGTTATATGCTACAAACTTGTTCCAGACTCCCTTCGCGGAAAACGTCGAAGACAAACTAATGGCAAGAGTCGAAGAGAAAACTCTTGTTTCCCCTTTCGCTATTGATAACAAGCGTAACTTTTGAGTCACGATGCGAGTTGTCAGTTTTTTTCTCTTTTAATACGGTTTAGATGAAAAATTGTTCCACAGCAGATCGCTGGCATAAATCTGGGTCGCGAACGGTTACAATTGTCTTTTATTTTATTCCTTCTCTTTACCGACTTCGTTCATATGCTATGCAAGTTTCAAAGCGCGAGCCAAAGGAATATTCATTCTCTCGTTGCCTCCCTTGCCCCCCTTACACGAAGCGCCAACGCGGCAAGTGTTCGAGAACTTATGAACATGTCGCGCAATAGTTTATTTCCCGTTGCGGAAGAAAAAAAACCACAGCAAGAAAAAAAATCGAAAAAAAAATTGAGGAAGTGTAAAGGCTTTTTCAATTTTTATTGTTTTTTCCCCGTCTCCTTTCAATCAACCTTTTTTGATGAAAAGTTTCCGCCGTATCTCTTATATAACAAACAACATGTGTGTATGTATGTGTGTATTTTCGTTTTGTTTGAGAGTTATGTCTTAGAACCGGGACGCAAGCTGCGCTACGTCGGGCCGGTTCAACATTTTTCTCCTTCTCGCTCTATTCTCTTTTTTTCTGTTACTTACATTGCTTAGAAATTTTTTAGCGCGCCCATTTGTTGTCGAAACCGCTATGTTTTTTAGCTTGCTCGCTGTTTCGGATAATAGTAAGTAGTTACTATGATAAAGAGTTGTTTCGACCGTGTTTTTTTTCTTTTTTTTTTTATTATCATTAATATTATCATTCTCCGCTGCTGAGTTGCTGTTGATTCGCTTTTTTTTCGGAACTGTCGGCTCGTTTCTCTCTTACGTCTTTATTGTTGTTGTTGTTGTTGTTGTTGTTGTCGTTGTGGTTGTTGTTGCTGTTGTTGTTATCGTTCAGTTTTTTCAAACTTTGTTCTGTCTATCTCTCTCTCTCTTTCTCTCTTTGACCAATGATAAGATGTCGATTGGCTATAAAGCGGGTTGTGAGGTTGTGTAAGGTTGCAACTGAACACAATTATTTGTCGAGGGCAGTGTTGGTTTTGATGGCAATAACCACTTCTTCGCCACAGGCTTTTAGTACAGTGCACTGCGAAATGAGGAAAAAAACAGTTAAGCTTCGCTTTGTCGTATCTCAATTGAATTTTCTCAATAGGTCATTGAACAGCTGTCTATTGCTGGTACTTCTTGGTGTGGGAAAGCTCAAGGGGTTAGGCTACTGTGAAGAGTACGAATGATCGTTTGTCGCTTGAGGCAACTCAAATTGAAAAAGAAGGTCCAACGTATGTTGTAGGGATCTCAGATTGAAGGGATACCTATGACTACTACGATCAAACTGCTAGAAAAACTAAAACCGAGATAAACACATTTTTCTCGGAACTACCTTGAAAAACTGATGCACTTATTCGTTGTCATGGTACTTTAATCTTGACCGACGTTTTCCGCAACATTTTTTTTTGTACGATAATGTCAGGTTTCTTTGATGAAAAAAAGCTTTTTTTTGGCGATTGAAACACTATAACCGAAAAGCTCGGTCGAGCTTTAGCCAATGATATCCATCTTACGAAGAAAACTCATTTTTTCTTTCCATATCTAGAGCTTTCTGTCTAGAAGACACGGTCGAGCCGGTTACGTTCAAAGGTCCTTCACAAGATTGTTTATAATTTCTTTAGTTATGAATATTTTCTAACAAAAACTTGGTCCACAATTTTGTTAATGTACATAGAAATAAATTTTCAAACGAATTTTCCATCGAAATATATTATTTTAAATAACCTGGTTTTTCGTGTCGTCGCAGTAGCCTAACCCTTCAGGTGACAAATGGTGAATTTCATAACCTACCAGCAGTTCTTTTCCAGCATCATAGTCGGCACGCAGCTGAGCACCCAACTCGCCATCAGGAATCTTTAGATCCTCGCGAAGGTCTCCGTTATCAGCCATCAGGCACAAGTATCCGTCGTCAGATATGTCTGTCAGCTGTAATACGGAAAAAAGAACACAGACCGAGTGTACCGTTGATGCACAAAGATTGCGAATTAATTGAACAATGTGTATGAAAGCGGTGTATGCGATAAAAAGTTAAAAGGATTTACATTGTCGCATCTACGTGAATTCTTTTTTTCGCTTTCCTAAGTGTCTTTTGGCATTGTAATTTTAGTTGACGACTGCGCGCGAAAAGACTATGGGATACAGAATGTTGGTGAGGCAAGTTTGGTCACGCTTTTAGACACCAGTTGTGACCTGGTAGATTTTATGGGTAGCAATGCTTAGACTCGCAACTATTGCTAAGCTGGATTAGGGTTTCAATCCTGCACGAAATTTCGAGGAATTCGACCCCACTCATTTTCTCGTGTAGCTTCCAATAGAAGTGCGTTTTCCGACAAGTGTCCCTTCTTCTCCGAAAACTAGCGGTGCAGCCTCAAACGTGAAGGAATTCAGAGCGAAGATATGAAATTGAAAAAAAATCGGACCCGCGTGTTTTTGACCCAGTGCACAATGATGGAAACGTCAAAAGCCGAAAATTGTGCAGATTCGATCTGGCCTCGAGTGCATTGTCAGATTCTTTAAGAGGTTGTGGCTAGGAAAGTTAGAATACAAGAGAGTGCAAATTCACCTGATAGTCCTCTCGTTTGACAAAGGGCACGTCCATGTTGTGTGTAGATGGGCATATATCTTCGTACTTCTTGGATGAGAATATGTCAATGCCGACGAGGTGAACCTTGGCATGACCGTGCTTGCCTGTCTTGGAAGTCGACATCTCGACAATCTTGCAAGGTCGCGACTTCAGCATAACAAAACCATTTTTGCGCAGTGCGGAACATTGCATGGGATAGGTAACGGACGCGCCTGAGTCACCGGTCTCAAAGTGAGTATCCTCGATATCTGCCATCTTTCAATTTGTGGCTGTCTGCAGAAAAAAAGAAGACGTTATTACAGGATACGAACAAAAAGAAACATCGATGGTTATGTATTGGCTGAAGCCTCAAGAGTATCGACACTATGAATCTTCTCCTTGCCGTCTGTGCCATTGAATCCTGTAGAGTCGACGTACTTGGTTCGTTAAGCGTCGACTCAATGGATAAATAGATGCGACAGATAATTTGCAGAATAGAACAAAGCTGTTGGTCAAATTATCGTCGTACAATAACGATAACTGTGCAAAGGGGCGATAGGGTGATGCGGTAAAAAATGAAAATATTTTAGTATTCAGGATGCTGCTAACTTATAGCCGAGTAACACCAAAGCGGTATCATTATTGTTTGCATTGTTGGAAGACTTCGAGCCTTTCGAAACGGAACAATACGGACGGTGGAAGAAGTTAATGTGAAATAGTAACTGTACGACGAGCGGTTGACTCGACTTGCTCTCGCATATGTGGCAACATATGTTAGAGTGTGATCAGCCATGGAAGGATTCTTATCGTATCAAAGGATCCAGGAAATATGCTCCATGAGGTCACTTCTGGACACCCCCAACCCCAAAAAGGATTCACTTCCAGAGGAGGCCATGAGAATGCCATAAAAAATTCAATGAAAACATCGACAACCATCGCCGGCGCGAAAAATTCCGAGGATAACCTTGAGTTTTACGAGCACACGTTTTTTTCTACTTGGTTAAAACGGGAAACCGAGAATCGCGATTTTGTTACGGCAAGGAAAAAAATTGGAGGGGGCTTTGGGATACGGGATTCCCAAGGCACGTACTTTAGTGAAAGGTTTTTTCTCCTGAATGGACGAAGTCGAGTTTCGCGAGCCGGGTGTCCGTGTATTTCGATCTTAAAATTGTACTGACTGGCCGAAAGGCGCAAGACCCCGCCGCCGCCCTCCCCCGCCGCGGTACTTGGTAGCCATGTGGCACATTGACGCTGAGATTTTGTCGGGGGGAGTTGGAAACGCGACCCACAAAATTCGTACCCGCAAAATAATTCCGGTGTATGCAGAGTTCCCGATCTAATAGGAAAAACTGAGACCGGGAGACAGAGAGAGGTTGAAAAAGAAGCAAAGGTCCGAAGAGAAAAGATCACCGGAGAATTTGCAAACCGCGTGTCCGTAATTCCTTGTACGCCAATAATGCGACGAAAGCGCCAAGCGGCTAACCGAAGTGTATTTTTTTTTCTCTCTCGTCTCGAGTCTCGGCCGAGATACGGGACTTTTGCGAAACCGTAGTACCGGCGGAAAATATGTTTCTTTTTTGTCTTTCCGATTGACGGTATTGTCGAAGAAAAAATCCCGGATTTTATTATAATATGGAATTGGCGGAGATGGCGCTAAAGATCCACGACCACGAAGCCACATTGCTTTTCCTGTAATCGTGCACCCGTTCGTTGTCAATCGTGTGTGCCGCTGGATCCACACGACGTTAATTTAACCCCTCGTTGCCAGGCTCGCGTTCAACGTTCCCGATCGCACTATTTCGCGTATATTGAGATTTTTACAAACCGGTCTTTATTTTCACACTCGTAATATCAACGTTGCTCGTACGTTTCCTTTCGCTTGTTTCTTTCCTCTTTTTTTCCTTTCTTTCGTTCAAGCTATTAGCACCATTAGTTTTCACGGAAATATCGAAGACAGTCTCGGGGTATACTCACATGTGATCAAAATGGATACTCTCAACAGAAGATCGTGGATGGCGCTTGCGCACTCTATGGTCGACCAACGAGGGGTCCTCGAGACTGGAAACACGGAGCGGCTACAAGTTTCTCTCCTTTTCGGTCAACATGCAACTGTGAGGGCGTAATGTCAATTTTGTATTCTCATATTTGTCGCTTTTCACAAATTCGATGGGTAACGGCGCCTCATGGTTCGTCATAACGATATTTTTCGCGTTGCAGGTCATTCTTTGCTTTCAAATTCAATAATGCCAAGTGCTGCGCTCTTCCTTAAACGAGTTTTTGTCCAACCCATCGTTGTTCGATGTCAACGAACTTTTCTGGACACGAATTGAAACTCGTACGCGTACTCTGACCGGGCATTTTGGCTCTGTTCGAAGAATTATTGGGCTCAACGAATAAATTGAGATCAGATTAGAAGACGATTGACAATGTCGGTTACTTCCTTTTGCCATAATTATTAGTGCATTGTCGCGGCAGCTTCACGCGTTAGGACACTTCTCGATGAGTTTACGAACGTCACGCCCGGCGCTGCGTGACGTTTTTTTTCCTTCCGTCAAACAATATAACGTATGAGAGATCGTGCTGACTTTCGAGACCCAATATTGACATTCGATACGGCGAGTTCTTCAGCGTAACAAATCTCTCGGGAAGAAAAATGGACAACGAGCTCGTCACGAACAACCTAGAATTGCTCCCCAGCAGTTTCAAATTTCACCATTTCTCGACTCGCGTCGGTGAGGTTAGAGTAAGCTGTCGAGTCATGAGGATGGAAGATAGCGTTTATATATGGATTGGAGAAACTGAGGACGGCAAGATGGGCGATCTCACTGTCGCGATGATCTCGAGATACGAGAATTTGCCGGTTACTACGAAAATCATGGGGCCACACGAGGACTCGGTGTCGTCGAGTTTAGCCAAGAGACTCGCCAAAAAGTGTGGCAGACCGGTTTACGTTAGCTTCAACGTTCCCGCCAACAGAATTACGCTGCCCGGCATCGAAAAGGTCATTCAAGACGAGCTCAACACACATAAAGACATATTCGTGTTTTAACCTATGACACTGTATTTCACCTGTATCGAATACTCCTATCTAAGATTGTATTTTTTGCTTTCGATAGCGGATGTTAATAAAATTGTAAACCCAAGGATTCGAAATTGACGGCAAATGCTAATGTGTGTGTGTGTTGGTGTGTACGGTGCGTACCAAACATCTGAATATGGGTCTGTTCGATTTAGCTACACTTTTCTACACTTCTTACACCTCCAGTGGACTTTCTATTACTGTATCTGGTCAAAGTGTAGAAAGTTAGCTAGAGCGAACAAACCCTATGTCACGGCTTGAATATACATATCGTGGAGCCTACTAAAGAAGTTCGAACTATCTATGACGGGAATCTCATGCGAATATGTTGGAAAAACAGTTCCCATTGCGGCCACTATGTGGTGCCAGTATTGGCTGATGCTTCGGCAGTGAGGTAAATAGTGAGAAACTTCATTCCATTGAGCAAAAATGGAAAGGAACATAACCATAAACTCAATATTCAAAAATCCCCGTTAATTTGCCCACCTACTTAATTTCAGTTATTCAAACGCTCCATTATGAAGGCTAGAGTAAAGGAGCCCGCACGCTTATGGCAGAATCGTCAAAAAAATGCGTATGAAAGACATTACTTCGAAATTGAGCCACCGCAAGCGTTTGTGTTGCGGGGATATCAATATAAAGTATGACGTTGGTGATACAACGAAGTGAGCAGCAAACAAACTTCAAGGTTTTTTTTATATAGACCCCGGCGAAATACGCCATTCTTGTTTTTCGTCTATTCACGCAAACGCAACTTTTATAAAGATTTTTCCCGCGAAGATAACAGCTTATAGAAAAAGTGGTTTTTGTTTCTTAATTTATCTACGCTTAAAAATTCTCATTTATTTATATTTCAAATCCTTTTCGAGATGATTTTCCATTAGTATATTCGGCCTCGTGAATACAGGTAAAGAAATAGTCTATCTCTCTATGTGTGTGTGTGTATATATTATATTATGTTGTGAATCCACGATCCGACGTTCTTCGACAGCGAATTTTTATCGCTGATCGTTGATGTTATGGTTATTCTCATCGCGTTCAGCCGCATTTGCTTGACACATGGCAGCCACAGCTTTCATTCTTTTAGCAAGCGTTTTTTTTTCTTGTAAACTTTCCTTTGTATCGCATTTAGGTTGACATTTTCACGCTTTTTTAAATTTATATAAAACATTTCGCGAAAGACGGATCGTAGGAAGCTCAACGCTTCCAGGACGCGTTGCTGCTACTGTATGTTTTAAATTCAATGTGTTCTTGCTACAAAAATGGGCCTCAATTATTAATGTACAGCAGCTTGTGCCGCATTTATTATTTCAACGTGCCACAACTTTTATATGTTGTGTTGCTTCTAAGAGCCCCAACGGCGTATCACCGTTTTGTCGCTTATTTGTCAGCATTTAACGTAATATTGTGCTGTCACAATAAAGCTTAATGCGGCGGCAAAAGATACCATAAAGCAAAATCATCATTGTATTTCGTGCTGCCCTGTTGCTGTTACGTTGCCGTAAAATGTCTATCTGGGGTTGGTTTTTTGGGTGTCAACACCCAAAAAAATAGTGCAAAAAAAATAGACACCAAAATTTTCCGGTGTAAAAATTGTGATTTGACACCCTACACGTGACACTCACACCGAAAAATTACAGTGTCACGATCTGTCAGGGATTTAGTAAATATAGTTTGAATATAGTTGTTTACAGTTGATGCGAGAATACAGTCTGTCTCTTGTTATCCTCTAATCGCAGGGGCCATGTAGTACCTACATTAAGCCCTAAAAACGTGAGGATTAAGGGTACTTTACCCCACCACTGAAATTCGGCTTCGTTTTAACACCTGTATATAAAGCCGTGGTCCATGCCTATCGATGCTGGCAGCGCTTTGGGTGGTTGGGGTGATAACTAAGCATCACCCCAAGACATCGTGGCAGCGCTTTCATAAGGTCTGTGCTTCCATGTAATATATGTTCTTTGGTATCAGTCGGTGCAACCGCAGAGACGCAAAAATTTCGGCCAACCGTCGCGGCGACAAATAAATTCATCGTGTAATTGTGAATCCGGCTGTCGGTATATGTCACTTCGGACGTATTCAACATAGCTATTCACGGCTAATCGCTCTTCATTGCATTGACTAAGATCTTTTTTTTTATGTCGTTATATCATTTATAACCCTTGCTTACTGTGACTATCTTTACTCGTTACAAAAATTGGTCGTTTTTTTCGTCTCGTATATAAATCGTGAGTGAAAACACTACTCACGATTACTCTGTCATTCGAGACCGGCAGCGCTGTTCACCGCGAACGATTAAAAAAAATTCACGAATTCCTCGGGCTCGCATTCCAATGAGCAGTGTTTATTGAACAACTGTCGATCGCGCTTGTCGGCGCAATTAACTTTTCGCTCGGGCATCGTCGAATACCGTACGTCATGGCGGGTCTCGAAGATTACGATAGGGTTTATCGTGGACGGCCCCAGGATTTCCGAGACCCGACTTTCGATATTTCGGGCAGGTACCAAGATCGCGAAGTGATCAGGCCTCTGGATATTCCTCGTATCCATCCACTTGCGAAAGATAGTCCACCGCCTGACGATGGTAATGTATTTTCACCACAAACTCTTTTATATGCTCACTGATCTTTTCATTTAAGTACTAGAGATTGCGAACTAGTAAGAACAATACTGCGCTTGTATTTTTTTTTCTTTATTCAATATGTAATCTGTGTATATTTCTTATTTTTCCTGTTGTAATCCGACTATTCTTACCTTCGGATCTCACATTCTACCCACCTCGCGTCCAGGCAAAGTGTTGGTAAACTCTGAAAGCATTTATTTTCACATCCCCAAAGTTCAAGAGTAAAGCTTTGGCCGTTTCATGCCAATTTTTTTTTGATTGGTTTCGCTTACCGTCGCAATTAAAAAAATGAATTTGAAGGAATAAATAAGTTAACTGAAAAATCGTTTGGACATGCATTTGTATGTATATTAACAAAGTTATATACCACATTGCATAAAAAAATACTAGTAATTTAAAAAGTTATAAACCATCTCATGAGAAACTTTGATTGTGGGAGACTCGACGGTGTACTCAATTTTCGCCATCCCATCGATCTGAAGCAGAAAAGTTTTTTCTTAAGATAAATAATACAGGTTAAGAGTAAGTTTCAGTCATAAAAAAAACATTTTGATTTTTCGCAAACAATGACATTGCTAGTAACTAATGAAACGAAATGTTGAGCAAAAGAAAAGTCACTCAAGACTACTACTATCGCACCGAATAAGTGTGCCAAATTGCAAATCAATCTGTTCATTAGATGTCGATTAAAAACGCGTGCACTATTTTGATAAACATAGTTTCGAGAAAAACATGTTACAACGTTACCAGCAGTTCAATCGTCGTAATCATAAGTTTACTTTCGATCTGCAATTCCTGTACCATATGTTGGGTTTTCCCTTCCATTTTGAGTTGCCTCAAGCGAAGGGCGGCTGTTTGTCATTTTCACAGTAGCCTAACCCCTTAATCAGCCAGAGAGATGGAATTGTACGAAATTGTAGATATTTTTAGTATTGTATTTTAACGCTAACAGCCTGATTAAAATCTGAATAAACAAACGTGGAAACAGACACTAACGTTTTGGAATATTAGTAAGATAAGATACTCGATACAAGTATGGAACAATTATTACAGATTTGGTCGTAAAGCGTTATGTGGGTCTGGGCTGCGGCTTGGCTAGTCTAATAACGGAAAATCTACTGATTCATCCATTCATCGTGCTGCGAAGACAATGCCAAGTTAACCCTGGCGCTCAAAAATATCATCTCATACCCGTGACTCTGATACCCGTCATTGTACGGCTGCATCAGACGCAAGGGCTCAATACTCTGTGGAAAGGGATTGGATCGGTTCTTCTGGTCAGAGGTATGACCCTGGCCATAGAAGATTTCATCTCGAAAATAACACCTTGGCCAAAGTAAGGTAACCATTTGGGTATAATAATATCGTCTCTTAGAAACTTTTCCGGCTCAGCAGCGTTTGTAATATATTGTTCTTCTATTGTAATCCGTTTCAGGGAAATATCACGAAGCAGCTCGTTGAAATCGTTCGGTCAGCACATCCTGCTAAAATGGTACAATTAAAATGTTTCGCGTCCTTTTTCAAATCTCTCGTTTATCAGTGACGATCCCTTTAGCCCAAAAAATATGTTCGTGGCAATCTGTTTTGACTTATTACTCTCCTGCAATTGATCAATGGGAAGGAACGGACCCAATATTCAATCTGTTGGTTGTTGAATTTTGCAGCGTTTCGATTGGCATTGTTGCGCCATTTTACTCTGCGTCTCTGGTTGAGACCGTGCAGTCGGAAATAGCATCGGAGAAGCCTGGAATTCTCGATGTCTTTCGTGACGGGGCAATTCGCTTGTTGGAGGTCAGCAACAAGGGCAGGCTCATACCGATCTACGCTCTCTTGCCGCCGTCGATAGCTTACGGAGTGGCGAAATATCTCTTTGGTATCATCGTTAGAGGCGTTACGAGCAGAATAATGCACATTAGACGGAGACACTACGAAGAGTCGAGAGTGAGTGGCAAAACAGATAATAAAATCCACATTCGTATCGAGACTTCTATCAAGGCATCGCGAGTTAGTGGTATCCAAAATCACTGGCAAGCCTGTGAAACATTCACAAAAACAAATGCAAGTCCTATTGTTTTCATAATATTTTTCGTGTTTCTCTCTTACCCCCAGGGTGCCTGTAGTCGAGAAGTCGGTTCAGAGGCAGCTGCTCAGGACATCGAGCTTCAATCGATTCTCGTGTCGATATGCGCAGCCGACATTGTGTTTTATCCGTTAGAGACGGTAGTCCACAGACTCCACCTTCAGGGAACACGAACCATAATAGACAATCTCGACACTGGACGTAGCGTGACCCCATTGTTAACGGGTTACTGTGGTGCCGTGGATTGTTACAGAACTATCATATCGAGCGAGGGCCCATTGGGA
Source organism: Ophion costatus (assembly GCA_951751655.1). Classification (NCBI taxonomy): domain Eukaryota; kingdom Metazoa; phylum Arthropoda; class Insecta; order Hymenoptera; family Ichneumonidae; genus Ophion; species Ophion costatus. Next base: position 13,138,677 of record OX632363.1, on the reverse strand, counting down.
CTTTACAAAGGTTTCGGTGCTCTCGTTTTGCAATTCGCCGTTCACGTACTTGTTCTCAAAGCCACCAAATGGATACTAACGGAGGTCAGTAACGTGCTCAAATCGAAGCCCAAAGGCGGCAGACAAACGCAACACAATTACTACACCGAATCTTGAAGTCATACGTTTCGTAATGGTTTTGAAAATTAACGGAACAAATAGAAAAAAAAACAGGTGTATTTATACCTGCGTCGTCGTGTCTTTTTTTTCCTTGAAATGTCCTGCGAATAGTATTCTGCTAGTCAAAATATATATTCGGATGATCAAACATCTTATCGGTGCGTTGACAATTCGCACTTGATTACTCTTTTCCTGATCAAGTTTCAATGTTACGGCGTCAAGTATTTTTTAAGGTGGACAGCTACGTCTTGACATACGATGATGCGCATTTGTCCGATTACAAGTCTTGTAATATATATATATATATATATATATATATATATAATGACACCTAGATTGTACATTTTCGAAAAACGTTACAACAATGAGGATATCGATTACGCATAAAAATAACGCCGGATTAGTTAGTGAGATCAAGTCTTCGAAAGTCGCATATGCCACAGAGCAATGTATTGAATTGATTTCGACCAGTGTAACAATTTGTTGGCATTGTTATTTGAAAAAGGTGGATATTCCGTCTAATGCAATATGGTTAGTATTTCGTTCTTATTTCGTGGCGAAGTACAAACGAATTTGAATATGACCAAACGGTTGACTGAAACTGTATGAATCTGTTTGAAATAATTACGATGAAGAGTCGGAAGTAATTGTCGTTATTTAAGAATAATTCCTCAATATCATACCCAATGAATTTTTAGAAGAAAAATGGCCCTTATCTATATATATATGAGGGCAATTCTTTTTGAATCGTTTTTGAAACAGTACGCTATTTCCGGTTCTATTACTGCTCGACTGGTATATAAGGACCAGAGGGACGCTCACGAATAAGAAATTCCACCTACAACGTTGAAACTGATTAGGCTCTCCCTTTGTCGTCGATTAAAGTGTACAGAAAAAATCGCATCGACACGATTATGTATTATTCGATCAGAAATAGGCACTGTATCGAAGTATGTACAGAACAAATATTTGTAATAAGATTAGGAAGAAAAAAGTGGCCGAGGTATGTGATACGCCACCGATAGAATGCAATAACATCTGCTACGGTCAAAATGGAATTGATCAATAACATTGAGAAAGCTGCCTAACTCTTTGAATTAATCGAACTGTTAAGAAGCCTAAAATCGCTCATTCAAAAAACTACCGCACGAAAGTTCTCGTTCCGAAAAATCTAACGGAGATCGAAATGTAAATATTCCTGTGTATTTAAAGGGTTCATTTTGCACCTTATCGCGATAACACTAAGGCTTCGCAATATTTTACTATGGTGTTTCATTTCCATTTATTATAAATATAAGTTCGTACAATGTAAATTAGCTATTAATAATAACTTCGTGAAAATCCTGGATATTGTATATCGGAAATTCGCGCGGTCTCGTTCTTACTCCCGCTCATCTTCCCTTGCGTTAATTGAAAAATAAATCGTTTCACGAATTTGCTTCTAGAGTGATCGAATTTTTCTTTTTAAACCAAATGAATGGAAATGGCTTTTCCATTTAATATCACAATCGATATTTGAAGATACACGTAATTTTTAGGACAGCTCATTGTTTCTCTTTCCCGATACAAACGACGGTAGCCTTCAATTCTTCATGAATTTTTCCATCGTATCCATTCTTGGATTTTCTTTACATTTATTTCATATTGGAATCGTTGATTAGTAGAAATTCGAAAGAATTTTCCTCGATAACGAAATGAAATAATTGAACATTTCCTGTGCCCGCGGGAAAGACACAAAATAAGTCTCTTTGACCCAGCCATCTAAAAGATCCTTTTGAAGACAGTATAATTGGGCCGAGAAATCTCTCGGCTTTTGAATATACCGACGAGTTTCTACTAATCTATTGCTATGTACAATATAATACAGAAATCCTTTGTCCGTCTATAAATTCACATAAAAATAATTCATCGTCAATGTGGTATTTTTGCCTCGGCTGCGTTGTTCAGATTTTTATTGGTTTCTACTTCTTCACCGCCTTGTCCTCGTTTTCCCCTTCAACATGCCTCAATTTCGAATCAATAGATGAGAGTGGTCGAGTGAAATCTACGATTGCGGAGATTAATAAACTCGAGCGGTGTTTCGTCGGACAATAAAGGATGAACGTTAAATTTCCTTGTTTCTTCTTCTTCGTATTCCATTTTTTCATGTTTTTGTCTCTTAATCGCGATGCAAGTAAGAGCTTTTTGTTGGTTTGTTCATTATGCGCTTCAGAATATCTCGGTTTAGAAAATGACTCATTCGGACAATTGTAACGATTTATCGTCGTTGGCATTGAAAGCGTGATTTTTTCTTTACTTCGGAGACTGAATAGTCACATAATAAACCCGCCCCCTGTTCCCTAATTGTTCACATGCTGCGCTTGTTGGGGCTCGTCCTCGTTGGCCTCAGCTCCTTTTCTCATATACTGGGGCTTGCAGTCACCTCGAACCGTAGCGTCAGTCACATGCACAGACAACACATCGCTGCCCGGAACGTCGAACATTGGCTCGAGTAACAAGGATTCCATTATTGCGCGAAGCCCCCGAGCTCCGGTTTTCCTGTCCATCGCCAACGCTGCTATCGCCTCCAGCGCTTCTGCCGTGAAAGTCAACTCCACCTTAAAAACAAGGAATAATCATCTATGTAGTTACCGCTTGAGAATGCGCAGCAATGAGTGAAGTCGTTTATTCGACTTTATCCAACGTTTTTTTCAGCTAAGAATAAACATATTTACGCCCATCAAAAAAGTTAGTTTACTAACAGCGATGTACGCAAGTGATTATTGACAAAACCCATAGGATTATATGGAAAATAGACAAGTTTCGGGTAGTGTAAATTTTACAGCCACGTGGTCCTAACTAAATATTATCAAGGCGGCTTTACGATGAAAAAATTTATCGCATTTAATTAGGTTATTAAATGATTTTTTTTTGTTCAATTTGAAAGATCGTGTTCGGTTTTTATAACGAAAGTATTTTCTTTTTCATTCAAACAATTAGCAAAGATATAGCATCTAGAAACTTGGATTTTATTCGACTAGGCGAAGACGCGCCGAACGTATTTGCAGTTAGCCGAGTGCACTGTAACGTCACAATGTTATAGTCTGTATACGAACTATACGTGTAGTACGAGTATTGGGTTGTTAACGATCAAAAGGAGTCGACTTACTTTTCAGGAATTGTGCTTTTGTAAATAAAAATAAAAAAGATTCGCAAAGGGGTTTTCTTGTATAATAAAGAACACTTTCTTTTCATCAAACATATATTTTTTGAGTTTAGAAATATTAGTATTTGTAAACGTTACAAACTATACGAGAAAATTATATACATAAAAATAGCAATAAATGATTGTTGTGAAAAAAACAACTTTTTTAACCGACTCGAAGAAACAACGGAAATTCTCAACTCGATCCTTCTATTGAAGAATTATGTTGAACTAGATATCATAATTTTTTTAAGACCAAATATATGGAAATTTGACAAAATCGATATTTATTTTTTGTCAACTGAAATTCGAAACATAATTTAAACACTATAAAGTAAAAGAGACATTAAAAGAAAACACAGAACCTGTTCTTCATTATAAACAAAAGTTTCTACGCTGATGAAAATAAAGAAAAAATAAATATAAATACTTATCTATAATGTTAATGATGTGGTTGTGTATCGACAGATCGAACACAAATGTATTTTAGTAGCTTTACCTTTGATTTACTTTAATTTACATATGTAGCTTTACAGTAAATTAGTTTTCAGTTATTTGAATCCTATATGCTTGGCACTGACATAACTTTCTTTTGTGTATAATGAGGAGTGATATGAATATTAGAGATATACAAAAATATTTATTTTTATACTGTTCAGTTTTTTTTGTCAAGTCGGTTTCATTTTTTCGTATCCCTTTCAAAAAGTAAATTGTGAGAAAATTCCGGAAAATTTCCAAAATTCCCTGACTTTTTCCTGATTATTCCGGGAGGAACGAAATTCCCTAAGTTTTCCCGGTTTTCCATATGGGTAACAACCCTGTAATTGTAGTACGTGCGATAACCACACTCATATATATCAATAGTCTTATTGAATTTTCCACGTCGGTCCATTCTGCGGGGAGTAACAAAGTCAACAGTAAACCCGTGTTTCCGTGGAGTGGTGCGAACGAGTTTTCTTGTTATCTTTCTGATAGCAAAAACTTGATGGATATTGAGAGACAAAAAAAAGATGTACAGTTAAAACGACGTGTTAATAGAACCCATGGGGTTTTTTGTCCGATATATGTAGCATATAGATTTCGGCAACAGCTGGCATTATTTGGTCATTACCAGGGAGACTAGAGGTAAGGAGTGGACACACAGTGCTTATGAAACGTTCGCAAAAACGCAGCAAATAAGGAGGCGCTGCGATTGTATGTGTCCGATTGGTTAGCTCCGCCTACTAGCCTCGTGCTCTTGGCGTGCTCTCGGTTGCTGTTGACAGCACATTCGTGATGGGGGACCTAACTGTTGCGTCTACCTCTCCTATTTCGCTGTCTTTCTCATTGTTGCAAGCTCATAATAGCAACTAATGATCAATTAAATTAAGCGGTGAACCAGCTAAATAAACCAACTAAGAAAATAAAAACAGAATACAAATGTAGCCTTGACTGTCGTGCATTGGAAATATGTTTCAGAAAAGGGTATTCAGTTGATTTTTTTTCACCGATGCGAATGAAAGTGTGAAAAACATTGCCCTATGCAAACAATATTACTCTTTATGTGGCTTGTAAATGCAACTGCACTGGAGAAAAAAAGGAACTTGTCAAAAAATTGCAGTTGTATTTGCAAGAAAAATAACTTTTAAATGATGCTCCATTTTATGCTTATTACTCCAGGGAGAATGAAGCGTAAAGATGATGTTTCTCATGAACTGAACTACATGCATGAAAAAAGAAACTGAAGGCTAACCCTAATGACGATTGATTGGGAGCAATATTGAAAATAATTCTGCCTTGGGCTTTGAAGAAAACAATTCCGTGAAGATTTTCTCAATATTACAAAAAATAATAATATTAAAAATGAGTGTCAAAGCGGAGCACAAAGACACATCGAAATCAAATTATTTTATTATTTGTGCGCATGCGTTAGGTTTGGACTATGATAATAATTTGAGATGTTATCGTCAGGAGAGCTGCTAGTGGCGCGATCTGGAACTATTGCAAGTCAGATTTTTTAAGACGCTGGAACTACGTATTGGCCTATGCTGTGTCCACGCCTTCTCTCTAGTCTCCCTGGTCATTACAGTGAACGGTTACCCTAACCGTAATAAGATTATCTCGTAGAAAAATGGCGATTGTCGTGAATAAAAAAATTGTTTCCGTCCGAAGCCGGGGCGGATCACCGGTATTTTAATGTTTCGTGTAACGAAAGAAAATGTCGATTTTGCGTATCTAGTTGCGCGCTAAGTTAATTCAATTTGTCTTCAATTCCGTACTCACTTTATCCATAGAGAAGAGCATTTGATACTGAGGTACCATGGCATTTTTCGGCTCCGTGAGAATCCTGACAAGCATATTACGATCAAGTGTGTGGAAAGGAACTAGTACGGGAAATCTACCGACGAATTCCGGTATCATTCCAAAATCAATGAGATCTCTGGCTTCGACTTGTCGCAGCAATACGTCCTTTTCCTTGTTGTCGTCCTCGGTGGACGGGGACATGTTAGCGACATCGGCAAGTGTGGCCGCGCGTCTTCCAGGATTCTCGGAGGCCGGTGTCGCGCCGAAACCGAGATATTTTTCGTTTTTACGTCGTGAAACGAGTCTATCAAGGCCGTTGTAAGCGCCGGAAGCGACGAACAGTATATTCGTCGTGTCGACCTGTAGGGTATCGCCCCGTAATTTTCTCGAGCTATTTCTCTCGGGTACGTTGACTATCGTACCCTCGAGCATCTTGAGCATTCCTTGTTGCACGCCTTCGCCACCGACGTCACGCAATTGATGTATTCCCGGTACTGCGCCGATCTTGTCGACCTCGTCGAGAAATACGATACCCATTTGGGCCCGATCTACCACATAATTTGCATCCTGTAGTAACTTCGCGATTACGCTCTCGATGTCCTCGCCAACGTAACCAGCTTGGGTCAGTGTTGTGCAGTCACAAATTGCGAATGGTACGTCCAAGCATTGGGCTATCGTTTGCGCCAACAGAGTCTTGCCCGAGCCTGTTGGCCCCAACAGAAGTATATTTGATTTCTCCAGCTTCAACTGATGCTGCTTGCTGTCCAGTATGTCCGAACCCGGCGCCGATTGCACACCGCCGCTTCCGCCTTTTTGCTGTTGATCGTTGCCCACCGGTACATGCTGGAATCCTACGCCCAACGGATTCCCAATACTAGATACGTGGAGTAAATCTGCGAGGGGAAGAAAAATCACGGTTAAGTCGTGTTGATGCGTCGCGCCGTTTTCGAATCTAAATTCGTTAAGAGCCGCCATATTTTTAACGTTATATTCATACAGAGGTAGACGCGACTGTTAAGGGTGCCCTCCCATTAAAATTAAAATGAAAATCCATATTTTTTCTTCAATATTTTCAATACGCCTTTAAAGAACGTAGTGGCCAAATTTGAAGGCGCAAATGCAAATTGATTAGATTTTACAGGCAGGTAAGCGGACCCATGCGGATGTTGCGCGCAATTAATTTCGAAAACTTTAAACACGGTTCCCTCGAAACGACTGCTTTCCAAACCTTGCCCACGATAACTGCCGAAATTATTAAACGATTTTGGAAATCCTTTGTCCATTACATTCTACGCCGTAGCCGCTGGCCCCGGTACCATAATTATAAGTTTACAACTATGCGGTGTTCTCTCGTAAGCAATTATGCGCGCCGAAAAGATCCTTCTCTAAACTTTCTCTAAACTCTTTTCAGAGCTGACTATTCTACGAAGAGTTACGATGTGTCCGGGTAACCTGTGCATCTCGCGCAGCGCTTCAAACACGCCTCATTGCATGGAAAATCCTTACTAAGGAAATTTCGTTAGAAACCATTTTCGGGTTCGACCTGAGAGATTATTGGGGAGAGTAACGTGGGTGAAGATTTTATTTACGCGGTTTGAGACCTCTGTGTGTGAAGGGATGATTGAGTTCTTGTGTCCCGACGGGATTGGCAGTCGTCTGCACCGACGTTTGAATCGGCAGGTTGTTGTAAATTCTTTTGTAATGATTGTACACAGCAACGCTCAAAACTTTCTTTGCGTACTCTTGGCCAACGACGTGCTTGTTCAAATACTCATATATCTGTTGGAGAAGAAAACAAATCGTGGGAATCATTCGATTGTTGATACAAATCCATTTGTGCATGGTTATTGCAAAGGATTATTTCGTTATAAGGGGATATCTAATCATAGTACAGAGATAGCATTCACATGGCACGAAAGCCATTGCAAAATGACCAACAAAATGCAATGCATGCTAATCACTGTCAATGGATTACTATTAAGCCAATTGCATACACTAGTGGAGATAAATATGAACTCTTCATGATTTTCGACCAGAAGCCATCGTGGAAACGAAATTTATCAAATATATTATTTTTCGAATTCTAATCTGTTTAATTGCTTCTAAACGAATATTTTTTTCACTAGATATTTCATTTTGAACCCAATAGTTCTGGAGTTGCAGTGCATTTTAGAAAATTGCACTACTTCCAAAAAGCGAAATAACTTAGTGGGAAAACATTGAAAATAAATTTGCACAGGTAGATCGGTAGTAAACATCTTCCTTTTCGAGTTTCCATGAGGGCATATGGTTATTGCCATTTTAGAAAACATGATCTGCGGGTTTATGAAAGTTGGAGAATAGCAGATAAAAGTAACTATTTCCGTGGGCACCCAGTATCCAAAAAAGAGTAACAGAGAACGAGAGAAATATCGGATAATGTATCTTGTTTTCTTTTATCTTCCATATAGTCCCTCAAAAATCCTTTCTACTTTTTTTTTGGTTGAGACTTGTAACTCTTCGTCTTGATCGGATCAATTCATAAAGATAGCCATATTATCGCCTGTATTGACGCAATTGTAACATAAACTTTTTACGTAATCTCTAAAATCTCATCATACCTTTTTCGGCGGGGGAGGTGGTTTCCTATAAAAGCCCTGCTTCGGATCCTCTGGCCTCAGTGCCTCCTTCAGACTCTTTTTCGAGTCAATTTCTGACAGTACAACGAAGAAGTGATGACACTTTTCGCACTTGACAAACCTTGTTGAAGCTGCGAATATTAGCACTGTGTTATATCGCGCGGGTTGTTACTCACAACTCTGCACCCGATACCAAACGTCGGCGCAGTGTTTACTCACATACGAATGTTTCAACATGAGTACATGGATCTCCACACTTGGGGCACGTCAGCGTATTCTTTTTTCCCCCACCCGATCCTGCGCCTCCATGAGACGTTGACGAATTCGCTCCGATATCTTTGCCAGGTGGATTGGAGTCGTTTGTCGCTTTGTTCCGAGGGCCACTGGTGTTGATCGAGCGGCTAGCTACGACTCTCACTATCTTGTGAACTAGACCAAGTAAAAGATGTTAGAGTAACTTCATGTCTGAGCAACTCAGAGAATAGAAAGTCAAAACACAGCTTACCATGACTCGCTGCATGATTGGAGGACGCTATTCGACCGACACTAACTAAACAACAGCGTACGCAACTCATTGCTACAAGGCGTATCTAATCAGCCGTTGTCTCTGCACTTGGAGTAGCGCAATTTATCGTAGCTCTCCAAATGTCTGCTTCAAACGAAACCTGAAATACAAGCCATTGATCGCGCACTTGACCCAAACAATTCAGAGACACTGTAACTGATATAGCGACAAATTTCATTGGCAGGAGAGAGAGAAACGAAAGAGGAAAGCCTTGGGAGAAGAGATGCCAACTTTAAAAATAGTTGACAGCAAATTTGCACACGTGTCGGGTGTTTCGCAATTTCGACAATGTGCCGTCAAAAACATAGCTATTACGTGCCAGCCGTGCATGCTAATGAGCTAATACGCATTGTCCATTTTTTCTTCCACGTTGAAAAACACAATTAAGGAATTACTTATTTTTTCGGCGGCATTTGGGCAATATTTCATTGCAATTGACGATTTTTTACTCAGTGCGATGCAAGATCGCGTCAGGACGAGGGCAAGTTACCGAGGGTGAGAGAGCGAGAGAGAGGGGGAGAGAGAGAGAGAGAGAGAGAGAGAGAGAGAGAGAGAGAGAGAGAGAGAGAGAGAGGCTATTATTAATGTGTGCCGTACTATTGTTTCATGATTCTTGACGACGTGGCGACGAAGCGTACGATGAGAAAAATCGATAAAACCACCACGATAACACGAAAAAATTGTTACAAATTGTTACAGAAATTAAAAGACACAAAATAATTTTACTCTATTGGGGGAATCTGACACATCACGATGGAGGGAAAACAATCACAGAGGGGCTCCCTCCCAAGGAGCGTAGGCTCGTTGCGGGGCCAAGGTCACGTGAAATGATCGCGCGATCTTGTTTGTTTGGAATTGCGCGTCACACTAGCTTCGATGTTTCCTCGACTTATTGTAAGCGTACGAACAGTTTTCGTCCTATAAAGTTACCTCAAAATGTCGAACAAACAAAATCCAAGATGCTGCGATACCAAAAAGATTACACGAGCTCGCACCACAGTTTCGTGGACGAAAACTCGTCACGACCGACGCGGTATCTGGCGGGAATATTTCTCAACGACGCGCCGCGCATGCGCTCCCATCTACTACGTCATCGATTTACTTTCGTAATAGCGATCTTTTTTTCATTTGTTAAGGCCGAGTTGACGTATTTTGCGACGCGAGACGCATTTGTTGTACATCAGAAGCTGTCGTGGCTGAGTAATAATGAGTAAAACTGCTGTTAACAACGAGGTGAATAGAGACATTTTTTGTCCATCTGTTCTAACACATCGTGCATGTGGTTGTTGCACTTTTGAGGTTATACTCAGCAGATTAGTTCAGCCGAGTAAATAAATACTTTTCCGTTGATTAATCGGTTAATCGGTTAATTCCGTTGATTTTTCGGTTCTTCATTAAATTTTCCATCATTGGTGCGTGCGGCATTTGACAAAGCATCGTTTTTTTTTCATAGTAAATTGTAGGTTAAGTTTTAGGTCGAGCTGCAATTGTCCATAGGGTAAATATTCGGGAGTGGGGCTCTTCCCAGATTCACGCTAAGTTTTGTTTGGGTTTGTTTGAACCCTTGAAGAAAATTAGCCTGATTCTAGCAGGAGCCCCACTTCCGAATATTTACCGTCCATAGTTTATTTGGTGTACAATTAAAAAATAAATATATCGGCTTCAAAAATAATATCTTGACCGACTGCCAATTTGCTCCTTGATTTATTATTTTAATGGAAATACAAAAGATTTTATTCATTCATGCATCTTCATTGTTAGCATTGTTTTTATTTTATTTATTGCAGTTTTACTTGTACAGTCTTTCTGGCTTTTTACAAGGCTCCACTGTTATACGGCCTTTGCTCTATGCTTGTGCTCTCCCTCTATCATTCCTCCCTACCTTGCGGCTACAGCCAACTTCCTCTGTATCATATTCACCATGGGCATAGGGAAACTGTGGAAAACACATACCGATATAGCGAGTCCCAAGTTTGCTTCCCAATCACGCAACTAGTCGCCTTTTGCCGTGGAAGTGTCAAAGAAAAACATTTCACGACGAAAGTACGCGACTGCGATTCAAACCTGCGACCTCCCGATCCATTGGCCAGCATGCTAACCACCAGACCAATGCACCGGTTGTTGTCATTCTTCTCTTAACGTTTCGATTTTCAGACATATTGTAGCAATATCCAAAAAATAAATGATGTATTTTTTATCTAGATCATACTGATGCGGCAGGCTGTTCGGAAATCCCGTGTCAGTGTAGTACGGAAATTGATAAAAGAGGCGAAGCTCCTCAATGCCAGAAAACACGGTAATGAAAAGGTTCTGGAGAAGTGCAAGAGAAAAGCCAAAAGATTGATAGCTGAAATTGAAACTGCCAAGAAGATCAAAGACGATGATGTTTCGAAATTTGGTATAAGAGAAACTAGATGCTTGCAGACGATACTGAGCGACACGGGATCAGAGCCGAGTACACGAATTATGACTAGGCTGATCTTTCACAAGTGCCTCCGGGAAAGAATACTCCAGTTCAAGGAAAAGTTTCCATCATATGAGGAATTTTTGGGCCCAGGTAGAAAAAAGATGTCAAAGTTGCAGAAAAAAGCAAACCGGGAGGCGCGAAATCGGATGAGAAATATCGGAGAGACAACGGATCAAAGCAACACCAAAGTTCGAGTTGAAAAGGTGAATAAGGATGATAGCGAAGAAGAAGCTGACGATATCATGGATTCCAAGAACATGGATGGATCTGTAGATAGTGAAGTTGGGGAGAGTATGGAAGAGAATGAAATAAACAACAAACCACTGCAAGATGTAACGACCAAGGACGACCCTGAATTACAAAGTAATCCCAGAATGAAATCGTCCCAAGCCATGCCCCAAAAAACGAAAAAGAACGTTCAGGAAAATATCAAGGCCGCGACGAATTGTTCCGCAAGAGCGAAGAAACCAGCTCTCATCAAAGTGATAAGTGAGGAAGCGACGGTCAAGAGGTTCACGGATCTTATGGAGAAGAATGAATCGTTCGAAGTCGTTGAACAACGAATTAACGGAAACAATACGAGGAAAGGTGTTATAATTGAGAAACAGGTCGACTCATTTTTCGTGACGGAGAACGGCGGAGGCGAGTATATGAGCATCGTTGTCCCAAAGTCGGAGCACGGTGGGGACGACGACCAGGGCGACCAGTACCATCACAGTCACGGGACAAAGAGGCAAAAAACGTTCCACGAGAAGAACAACAAATTTTTCAACAAAATCGATCAACTCAGTAACAGCGACTATGCGAATAGATTGAGGTTGAACACCAATAAATGTGGTAGGAACGACGGTCGAGCGACGGACAGATTCGCTCGAACAGGAAAAGGAAACGTCAAAAAGTTCCAAAATGTTAAGCCAGGCATCGAGGAAAAGAACGACGCAAAGGAGGAAGAACTCCACCCTTCGTGGCAGGCCAGGAAGAAACAGCAAGAAATCCTTAAGCAAGGCTTCCAAGGGAAAAAAATCGTTTTTGCCGATTAGACGATGTACATAAGGTTTTGTCGAATAAACGAATAATTTTGTATTTGAAAATTTGGAATTTCTAAAAACTCTCAATATTTAGTCTAGATAGTTAAAGTTATTTATCAAAAAAAAAAAAAAAAAAACGGTGACCGAAAAGTGTTCTACCCGCAAACGGTTGAGTTCTATAGTTTCCGATACTTTCTAGCGATAATTCTAGTGATTTTACAACAAAAAAAGCTTTGATTGAAAATATGGTAACTTCCCACAGCAATATGTTGGCGCAAAGGTGTGAGTTCTAGGTACTTTCATCTCGGTATATTCAAACGATTGTTACCAATTTTGATCAGCATGTCAACTATACAAGCGTGATATGCTAATGCATAAGCGAGATCTCTACGTGCTGCTTATATGGTACAGTATACAGTAAAACCTCGTTTATAATGCGGAGAATTTCGGATAAAACGGAAGAATCTGCTATGCCTATGCGTGGAGGTACAGTTTTCCGCATTATCCGAAATTTCACTTATCCGAGAGACACTTCCCATATTACCGCAGATAAGCGAGGTTCCACTGTAGTTCCAAAATTCTTTGACGTTGACAGTTATTTTCAAATAATTAGTAACAATGTTTATCAGTATTTCAACTATGCTGGTGTGATGAGCTGGTGCACAAGTGCAAGTCCTATTAGGTGTACAACTTAGTTCGGTCCATTTTGAAAAGATGGCTCTAGGTGCTATAAATGGTTGACGGCAATAGCTGAGACGCTGAACGATCGCAGGCGAGACGCAACCCGCACGCTCGAGGGACGAACGGATTTGGAAAAAAAAAAGGAAAAAAAAAGGGTTGTCTAGTTATGAGGAGTGGCTTATTTAGCAAGACAAAGGCAGTGACACTTTTATTATTTAGTTCTAAGAAAGTAATTTCGCGATAAAGAAGTGAAGGAGGAAGTTTTTAGACCTTGACATAACCTCATCCTCTGGCGGGACGCTACCCGGCCTGAGGACGACGGAATGTGATTTTGATGAATTCGCTGCATATGTAAAGGAGCATGACGTGAACCACGTCGCGGTCACAGATTACCGAGAATGGTTTCAGAAGAAAGATAAGAGAAGAAGAGTAAGTTCCGACGAGTCCAACGACGAAGAAGAGGAGGGCAACAACGTACATACACCGCGAGCTTCCTCACAGCAAACCCAGAAGTCTACAATGGCTAAAAGCAAGGAGAAAATCAAGGGCATGAGCCAAGAAAACAGCACGAAAAGAATGAAAGATTCCAACCGACCTGTATCAAAGCGTACAGACATCCCGATTGTGGATTCTGTCGACATGATGACGCCGGAGTCACAAAACGCATCAGGTAATAAAGAGACGGCGGATAATACGCACACTTCCCGTTTGCATCAGCAGGAAGACAAAGGTCCTTACGTGATTCATGTCAAATTTATTTCTAATAACAAAGACGATCCTTCTCTCCCAATCCTTAAAATCTCACAGAAATTAAGGAAAGCAAACATTAAATACGACATGTTGGACGTGTATGGTAAGAACGAGTGGATTCTCACATTCACGACACGCGACGAAGCAAATAGGTCTATATCGAACAGATTCGTAACGGAATTGGGATTGAAGACTTTCGTACCGCAGTATGCTCTCTCTCGAAAGGGGAAGATCTTTGATGTCCCATTAGACATAACAATCGAGGAGCTTAAGGATGCGATCAAAGAGGACAATAAAGGGCTCGACGTCATGCACATCCGTCGTCTGCCGAAACGAGTGATTGCTAACGGTCGGCCGGTGTGGCAGGATAGTGAGTCGGTCTGTGTGGAGTTCAGAGGCAAGGCCTTGCCTGAAGCCATCTTCATATGGAGAACTCGAGTCAAAGTTGTTCCATATATTGAATCGGTCACAATCTGCTATAACTGTGGAAAACTACGCCAAAAACTACCCCAAAAAATATTGTTCCAGGCCGCAACTCTGCCTGAAGTGCGGAGGTCCCTATCACACCGACGAGGGGCAAAAGTGTACGTTGGACGCCAAATGCATTAACTGCAATGAGAATCACAGTACACTTGATAAAACGTTCCCAATACTTTGCAAAGAAAGGGAGATCAATCGGATTATGGCTTACGACAACTTGCCGTATCTTCTCGCCAGAAGGACTAAGGAAGGGTTTATTCAACGCCCGAACGTACCGACCAAAACAGTTGGAAACTTTCCACCGCTTTCAAGAGGGAAGGATGCACAAAATGATCAGTTTCGATCATCGCAGTCAGCTAGAAGCACACAATCTGACTTCGACAAGGCAAATGCCTGGAACCAGGCCTCGACGTCGAAGGGTCGGCATGATGGGCGGAATCGAAATTCTCGACGAAAGGGGCCTTTTGCCACTGTAATCGGAGACGAACTCGAGAAACTACCTAGGGAGATCGCTGAGGGATTACTTGGCATTTCTCAAGTACTCGCAGATGATGATAACGCGGCACTGTTACTGGAGAGGATCCGGAAAACAATCAGTCTTCATATTCATCCTAAAAATGGACCAGCATGCTACCAAACTTAGTATCGTTCAGTGGAATGCTCAAAGCATTAGGCTAAAAGTACCTGAATTACAATATAATTCACGCAATGTTGATATTTTTTTGTTGTCAGAAACTTGGCTTCAACCAAAGGATATGTTGTACTTGAAGGGATTCGATGTGGTGCGAACGGATCGCCAGGGTCAGAGAGGCGGAGGCGTCGCGATCCTAATCAGAGATACTCTGAGATACAAAATAGTTCACGACCTTGCCAATTGCAACGGTAAAGTTGAGATATGTGCTGTAGAACTGGATCTCAAGGACGGGAAACTATTGATGGCATCGTGCTACAGACCGCCGAGGGGTGGGCCTATTTCTGTTCGGGAGTGGACCAACTTTTTTGCTCAGTTTAAAAATAGATTTCTTATTGGTGGGGACTTTAATGCCCACCATACCCTTTGGGGGTATTCTCATGAGTGCGCTTTTGGTACTGGGATAGTCGATAGCATTTATTCTATGGATATTTCTATATTGAATGAGGGACAGTATACGTTTTATAGTGGTGCGTACAATACCGATTCAGCCCTAGATATTACTCTCGTTGATGACAGATCAACGCTAGCGTATAACTGGTCAGTAGGAGAAGACTCGTGGGGTAGTGACCACTTCCCTATCTTCTTAGAGCTCAACAGGTGCGCGGTCTCAAATGTTAGATATAGACCTCAGAAGAAACTTTATACGCGAAAAACGGATTGGGTTTTTTTTTCAAAGACCCTTAAGTATGAGATTGAGAGGAACTTTAACTCGGAAATTGACTATAACGACCCTCAGACAAAGTATTCGTCTTTTGTAGCTCTCGTTGAAAAATGCTTAATTGAGGCCACTCCAAACGTAAATGCGCGAAATGTCGCGAGCCGTCCGGGTGCCCGGGAGGAACGTCCGCCATGTCCCTGGTGGACAAAAGAGTGTGATAGATTGATCCGTCTTAGAAGAACAGCTTTTCTGAAATTTAAATTTTTACCTTCACGCTCAAACTTTCTGGCTTTTAAAAAAGCAGAGTTCATGGCCAAACTGGGCCTTCGGAGGATCAAAAGAGAAAATTTTAAACAGTTCTGTGAGGGTTTAACTAGATATACCAGTCCTACCTACTTATGGAGGAAGATGAAATGTTTCAAAAACAGATTTAACTTCAAGGATAATGCGAATGAGTACAATGAGGAGAAACAGAAGAATGTAGCAGCTATGATAGAGAAACTGTGTCCACCATGGGCAAAGGTTTCCACTCCTTCATTCCATAATCCGGGTTAGGATGAATTCTTGGATCTACCCTTCACGGAAACGGAACTAGAGTTTGCAAGTTCTAATGTAAAATTGACGTCCAGTCCAGGCGTTGACAGGATAGATTATTTTATTATTTCGTTACTACCTAGAGAAGCTAAAACTTTACTACTCGATTTGTTTAATGCATTTTTTTCATCTCGTTCATTCCCAGATGAATGGCGAAAGTACAGCATTTTTTTTATTCCCAAGGGGGATGGCTCTAATTTTCGACCTATTTCACTGGCTCCATGCCTATGTAAAATTCTCGAGAAAATGATTAACTATAGATTTTGCTGGTGGATGGAGTATTATCAAAAATTTCCTATGTCACAGTTTGGATTTCGGAAAACAAGATCATGTATGGATAATATTTCCCTATTATACTCAGAGATCGTTAAAGCATTCAAGACGGACCAAGTGGTACCGGCGGTTTTCCTGGACATCCGGTCGGCTTATGACAATGTATTGGCGGATGTTTTGATTGACAAGCTCAAGGTTATTGGTTGTCCTAGTTCCTTTTGGCATTTATCTTCAATTTAGTATCTGCTAGATCATTGTCTTTCAAATTTGGAGATATCGATGAAGTACGGTGGGTCTATCGAGGTCTCCCACAAGAGAGCGTGCTCTGTCCGCTTTTGTACGCAATATATGTAATGGAGTTAGAAACCAAGATTAATTTAGATTGCAAGATGATCCAATATGCGGATGACGTGGTCATTTATACTACTACTCCACATATTCGTCTTGGCATTAACGATATTAAATGCTCTCTTCTCAAGGTAGCCGACCATCTAGACCAAGTAGGTCTGTCTCTAGCTCCTGAAAAAACCAAGCTTGTCGTTTTCAATAAGAAAAGGAATAGACAACAACAAAATACATATAGGTTCAGCTTTAAGGATTCCACCATTCAAGAAAGCAAAGTGGTGCGGTTTCTCGGGTTACAACTCCAGTCTACACTCTCTTGGAGTGCTCAAGTTAAAAAATTACAGATAGCTGCCAAAATCCCTTGAAGATTCTCAGTTGCTTGAGGGGTACGTGGTGGGGAGCTTTCCCTGTTTTGCTTTTGAGGCTATATTCAGCACTTATTCGATCGAGAATTGAGTACGGGGCGTTTTTATTTCACAAGCTTTCTCCTCAACAGTCGTCCCAATTAGAAAAAATTCAGTACAAGGCTTTACGAACGGCACTAGGCTACAGGAGTTCCACTCCGACAAATGTTATTCTTGCAGAGACGAAATTTCCTCCTCTCTCTTTGCGTTTTAGATATTTGGGCGCTAATTTCCTGACTAAGGCACTTGCGAATAATCGTGACCATAAGTTATTTTCCATCCTCGAGGAGATAGTGCAGATCGAAGATAATCCAGTAATAACCAATCGGGATGGTAATATTCCAATTATCGAATGTTTCCGAGATCTTGGTCTGGTCGCTCATCTTTTAAATACCTCGAACATACCACTTTGTTTTCAATATAGCTATGAATCAATTTTCTTCCAACCGTTAGTTTCATTTGAAGAGGGCCAGATCATTCAGACATCCAAAAATCCGAAAAATACCTTTGAAATCATATTTAAGGATCGACTGCGCACATCAGCGTGTTTTTTTACAGATGGTTCAAAAAAACCTGGTACCGCCTCCGTTGGCTTCTCTTCGGTTGGGACGGGTGTTCAGGAGACTCGGGGCTTTAGGGCAGCTGGATTTGCTTCGATTTTCACGGCTGAGGCTATGGCTATTGCCGAGACTTTGTTGTGGATCTCGCGAATCGGAGGGTCAAGCTTTGTCATTTTTTCGGATTCAAGGAGTGTTCTGCAAGCTATTTCCTCTCCGCCGAATTTAGGATGCAAGTCGTACTTAGTTTTGTATTTAAAGAACCTTTTGAAAGAACTCCAACGTGAGGGTAAGATCATCGATCTCTTCTGGATCCCTGCTCATGTAGGAATTGTCGGTAATGAGCTGGCAGATAAAACGGCCAAAGAGGCCTCTACTACGGGGCGGGATACCCAGCTTGGTCAGTCGATAGCGGATTTTACTAGTCTATGGAAATCCAAGCTAGAAGTAAGGTTTCATGAATGGTGCTTAGAAGGTAGCAGGGATAAGGGAGTTTTTTATTTTAACAACTTTTATAATCGTGGTCGTCGGCCCTGGTTTTATAATAGCAAGCTCCCGAGAAGGACTATTGTTTCCATCAGTCGCTTGAGAAGTAATCATATGTCTTTGAGATCCAGTCTCAGCCGTTTCAAGATAGTTCCCTTACCAAGATGCGATTGCGGTAATGCCGATGAAACCCCCAACCACGTTCTTTGGGAGTGTGGCTTGTATAATCGGGAAAGGTCAGTGATGTTGAAAAATTTGAAAAAAGTATCTGGTTTCTTACCGTGCACCGTCGAGTCCCTACTACAATCCATGGAGCCAAGTTCCTTACAAGCTATCGAAAAGTTTTTTGCAAAGATCAACATCTTAGTGTAATATGGTTATAGATCTGCGAGTTTCCTGCTGTTGTTAACTGCCTCTCGCAGTTTCGTTAGAGTTTATTCTCTTTATCAATAAGTTTGTATGTTCAAAAGAGTATTTTATACTATATACTATATATTTTCATAAATGGAAATGTAAGGTTAGAGTTAAGATAGCGTTTAAGTCATAGGATCTCACTTGTATTACTGTACCTCTTTGGTCATTCTCATAGGGTGACATCTATGTATTTTTTTGTAAACGACCATATACTTTTGTACCAGTGGCTAGATGGGACATGTGTCCTAAGGCCTTTACTTTATTTCTGTATCTAACGTTGTGTACGTTGGACACTCTTAATAAAAAAAAAAAAAAAGACGGCAATAGCTGATGTTTGCTGTATCGTAAACAGCCCCCTGGCACTGCTGGGGCTACCGTGTCTCGTTATTGTCGCCACGTAAACTAACCCACCATGCGGCGCTAGTAGTCACTAGCATGACCCCCACTCCAGTCGCGCAGCGTCTGCATAATTTGCATTCGACGCGTCTGGAAAATTCATTGTTTAGAATAGAATTTAAAAGTATATGTGTACATAGGAAGGGATGCAATATTTACACTTGTTGCAATATTATGTATTTAAAAATATTTATTGAACGAAATAAACAGATAACATTAATATTTTGTAAATAATGGATTAGTCACGTTGTACAATGTTTTGCGATTTTTTTCTTGTCGATATTGCTTTTTTTTGTTCTGCGTTGAGACGTGCAGAATATTGCTGCATCCGCATCAATACGTAATATTGTATTATGTTTAAGGATGTTGAGTCCCAAATCGCAAATGATGATAAAATTCTGAAAATTTGGTATGTTTTTGTATGAAGTATTTCAGAGGTCGTGTAAAAATTTCACGACAATTAGGAAGCTCGTTATTGAACAATTAACATTCACAAATTAAATGTTGTTTTATGGAAACTGATGTAACTTTGCCATAAGTTTTTTTTTTGACCTCTCAATTTTATAATATCTACAATATACTGAAAGCAACGGAAACAAAACGAAGTTTATTGATAATTTTTTTTTTATTTCTTCTAAAAATTGTTCTTAACAAAATGTTAATTTTTTAATAACGAGCTTCCTAATCATCGTGAAATTTTAACACGACCTCTTAAATACTTCATACAAAAACCAAATTTTCAGAATTTTCTTATCATTTTTTATTTCAACCCTTAAGGAGGTTGAAGTAATGATGATAGAATTCTGAAAATTTGGTATGTTTTTACGTGAAGTATTCAGGAGGTCGTGTAAAAATTTCATGACGATTAAGAAGCTATTTATTGAACAATTAACATTAACATGTTTCATAGGGACTCAACATCCTTAAAAGAACACTATCGGCGTGTTCTATACACGGAAAAGAGAGCTTTTCATAGTTATACACGTCGTCCAATATAGACTCTAAAACACGTGTTGAATTGCGATGAGCCACAAATCGCTCTTCTAATGTGATAAAATAATTACGATTTTACCACACTACGATTTTTTTGTTCGAGAACAATGACAGGTCGAGAATAAAATGACGAAAAAAATGATGAAATAATACGGAGAGGTGCTTTGCGGAGTGGGGGTCATGCGGGTGACTACTAGCGCCGCATGGTGGGTTAGTTACGTGGCGACAATACGGGGACACGTTACACCGTTAAGAGAATTTATCCCAGTGTCAGCCCCCTGATCGTAAAGTATCAACATCTCTTAACCAAATATCGTTTACAGACCTTTGAGTATTGCGCATCAAGTCTAATTTTTACTGCGGCGAAAATGTTGAATTTCGTCCCAAATAAGCACAATTTGCGGGAAGTGTTGATTTTCTGTTTCAATTGGAAGAAAAGTGCAGCTGAAGCCCACCGAATGCTTGTGGAAGTTTCACGGGAGACTTCTACAGGCAACAATTGATCCGTTTAAAGCGAGCTATAGCCGAAAAACGTCCAGAATATGCGACCGGACACGAGTCCATAATCTTTCAACATGACAACGCTCGGCCTCATGTTGCTATTGTGGTTAAAAACTATTTGGAAAATAGCGGGTGGGAAATTCTGGCTCGCCCGCCTTATAGCCCAGACCTTACCCCTTCCGACTACCATTTGTTTCGATCGATGCAGAACGCTTTGACTGGAATACGCTTCACGTCACAACAGGGTATCAAAAATTGGCTCGATTCATTCTTGGCTTCAAAAGATGAACGTTTCTTCCGCGACGGAATTTATAAATTACCAGAAAGATGGGAGAAAGTAGTGGCGAGTGATGGACAATATTTTGATTAATGTATTAGTTCATTTTATCATTCAAATAAGTGCGTATTTCAAGCAAAAAAACCGACCGCCTTAAGTTGTATACCCAATAGATGCTTTCTATCTGGTACATTATAATTCTATTATTCTTTTATGCACCTAATAAGAGTTCTCACTTCTAGCTACGTTCAAGTAATTATTAACCATTTTTATCGGCATCTCAACTATACAAGTGTGATTTACTTATTCGAGGGCATGTGTTCTCGGCGCTTTTAATATCGTACATTACAGTTCCAATATTTTTAGATGTGCTGCAGAAGAAAATCCGTATTCTAGCTATTTTTGAATAATTATTTCAAAATCTTAACAGCTTCTCAACTGTATAAGTGTGATTTGCTGATACATAGGCGTGAGTTCTAAGTGCTTTTCATGTGGTACTTTATGGTTCTCGTATTCCGAGATGTGTTTAAGAAGACTTCCGACGTCTAGCTACTTTCAAATAATTATTAACAATTTTTAGGCGGCACCTCAACTGTACCACTGTTATATGTTGGCGCATAGGTGTGAGTTCTAGGTGCGATCTGACTCCTTAATTTCGTTAGTTTCAAATGATTGCTAATACACATTCATTTATTTAAAAATAGCTAGAAGACATATATATCAAAGAATACTGTAACTATAATGTCTCACATAGAAAGCATCTAGAGCTCACGCTATTGCACGAACATAGTGAAGTGACTAAAAATTTTTTTCAATAAACGCTCCTTTGGGTGAAACCACCAGAGAATCGCTAAAAAGTAACAGGAACGATAGAACAGCTGTATGCGAGAAGAACTCTGCATTATTGTTGGTCTGGTAGAAAAAGAGCCGCCAAATTCACCGACATTGTCAATGGATAGCAGTTGCATAACCTCTGCAACACATTCATAGTTTACTTAAACGCTTATAGCTAATCATCCGTAAGGCACCCTTTGTGGTTTACATAGTTCTGACAGATATCCACATGTTCAGAATAGTTGGATACCTACTGCGAGGACTTTCTTGAGGATCTTTCGTTGCATTTTCTGAATCGACTATTCTCGTTTTTGAGCTCGTCGTGACTGCTCGTTGATGAATCTCCAGGGTTTCATTTAACTTTGTTTAAGCTTTAGGTTTGTTCTAGCTTCTATCTACTCGATGATATCCAGGACTTGTTCGGATTTATTTGGGATTAGTGGTTTTCTGGCTCTTAACTGATCACTGTATATTTAGCCGTTTTGTTTGGGTTTATCTCAGGGTTCGGATTTGTACTAGCTCTCAACCGCTTGTCGATAAATAGCCAGGACTTTTCTTTGGGCCAATAGGAACTCTTGCATGTTTGCTTGAAATGGTCTACACGGACACTAAATCATTTTTTTTTATTGTTCCATGCACGGAAGATGTTGAGAAAACGTCGAGTCCGGTATCGTTGGATAGATCGTCGAAATTCATTCTCAATTTTATTATTTAAAAAAGTCCATCCAGCTCAGCTAAGCGCTGTAAGGTACGATTCCTGATCTTTCATTTAATCGAGTCGAGCCGGGTTTTGCCCGGTAAGCGTAATTCCATTTGGTCCAGTCGCCCTTAAAGTTCGGTTAACTCGATTAACCGAGGGTTGTGAAACCGGGGTTTAGAGAGTAATCTCAAGAAAAAAAGGCAGAGAAAGGTTTTTTAAAAATTCTATGAAGTTCTACGTAACATTGTATTTTACTCCGTCATTATAAAAAGTATCTCAAAATGATCCGACATTTTAAATTGCGCGCCATTTTTTTGTGGCGAACATAGAGTACTAATCTTTGACAACTGTGATTGGGAAGTATTGAGGTTCAGTCGTGGAGAATTACACAATCGAGCAACGCATAGAAATTGTTATTTGCTGCATTGTTGTTGCATAGTGATGGCAGATGAAATGTTCGGGTCGTGTTATCTCGCGCCACGCGACGTATACTGGCCACCGTTATCGTCCGATTCGACGGCATTGGGCTTCTTTTTTTCGGGGTTTTCTGAAAGAAAAGCTATATGCCAATGATCCACAGACCATTCCGGAGCTCAAGGAAGCAATTGGACGCACCATTAATGAAGTTAGGCTGTAATTATGCCATAATGATGATGAAAATTTCGTCAAAGCAGTGGACTGTTGCAAACAGGAACGAGGCGGCCATTCATCGAATATTGTGTTCCACACATAACCTCTGTTTCTACCGTATATCAAAATAAAAATATTTGTTTTTTGCAAATAAATAATACGTTTTATTAGGACGTTAAAATGTCAGGTCATTTGCGGCACCCTATAGTGATTTCCTGAGTTCCAACATATACCCTTGCGAGATTTTGAGTGTATCCGTCCGGATTAAATCCTTTCCTATCACTCCCAACCTGCATTTCGCTAATCTAACCCAATTTTCGCTGCGTCCACAACCGTCGTAAGGTAGACTATATCCAATTTTCCGGGGATACGGGGAAACTATGGAAAACCCGTACTGGTATAGGCGGCCCCATATTCTTCTGATTCTCTGGTGCACAAACTTTGTTCTTGAATATCTACACCAAAGTCGCAGAAGTATCGGCCTTCCGCTTACTGGTTGACGTGCCGCCGAGACACTCGTCCGAGTATAGGCCATGCACAATTCTGCTTAAGAGGGAATGATACCTTATCGCGGTCGGTATGGTAGAACGATTATAGATTCCCACGAATCTTTGAAACGGCTCTTCAGATCCCGTCGAAACTTTGCCAAACGACGTCAAAATGCCAAATTTTCCGAATTTGAGAAAAAAAATGTAGATTGGGTTATCATAAGCCAATCTACATTCTTTTTCTCAAAATCAGAAAATTTGAGAAGAAGAGAGCCATTCATCTATCTATTTGACGTCGTTTGGCAAAGTTTCGACGGGATCTGAAGAGCCGTTTCAGAGATTAGTGGGAATCTATAATCGTTCTACCATACCGACCGCGATAAGGTATCATTCCCTCTTAACTCAAAGAATCGCCGAAGCCGAACACGCACCGCCCATCCGGTGTGGGTTAGGGTCTACGTACCATATTTACTATAATATCTAAAAAGTGTCATACTTCAAAAGAGTAATTCAGTTTTAATTAAATATAAAAATGATAAACGCATTATGCGAATGAACTTAAGGAAGTTCATCTGGTACCGAGTTGGTCAAAAGAAAAATTATTACGACCAGCGTAGTCCGTTCAATAAGTTTGGCAACGCTGCAACGTAGCGCGACCGCGTATCCTGTACAGCTGCCATGTGCTAGAATTTTTTCACTCGCGTCCATGGTTCATCGTCGATCTCTTTTTCGACCATGGAAGAAAATTAAAAAAAGAAAGCGTCTTTCTGGAAAGGCAAACAAAATCAATTTTCGAACATCAAATTTTTTCTCAATCAATCTCGAAATCAATTTTTTTTTGTGTTATTATTTCCTATCCTTTTTTTTATAACTACAATGATTTTATTTGCGATTAATTTATTTTATTTTATGCTTTAAGCCGATTTAGTCATTACATTTCCAGTCACTTCTGCATCATTTGCTGTAGAAGTGTAGTGCACATTGCGTCGTTCGGAAAGTATTAGTGTTGATTTTAAAAAGCGCGCGGTTGCGACGTTGCCATCATAATATGCGACTGGAGTAATATGGAGGTTAACCTCCAAAAAATCAGCATTTTTCGAGACAAATTAATTTATTCTGAAGTTCACAAGTATCTCATGGATTTTAGAAAGCTGTCCAAACGTTCTTTAGATATTTTTTTATCCATTATAAACGTTTATTTCGAAATCGTCAATGCTTGCAAATTTTACGTTTATAGACGGGAAAAACACGACATTCCATAAGAGACCATGTTAATTTAGAAAAATTTTATTTATTAATTGCTCACAAATAAGGTGTTCGGAGAGTTTGAAATTTGAACCGGTGACTTTTTAGATACTCATAAGTGAACACGAATTTTTTTTATCAATATCTGTTTGTTAATTCGATCACCAGATGAACTTCCTTAAGACTAACCGTGCTAAGCCCGGTGAAGTGACCGGATTGAAATGTGAAAAGCAGTGTATGCGCAATTGCCGGCACGGTTAGTTTTAATATATTAAACCGTAGGTGCATAAAACAATCGTTTTATGTTCAAATCCTTGACGTTTTTATACAGGTTTTCGAAATAACTTCTACAAAATAAAATTCAGCTACGTTGTTTTTTTTTTAAATCCTTGACGTTTTCACACGATTTTATAAAATAACTTCTACGAAATTGAATTCAGCCAAATTATTTTTTTCAAATGCGGAGCTGATTGAATGATCAAGGCCCTAAAAACCTGTACAAAAAACATTGGCTTTTGCCTATAGCGGTGCTATATCTGTGAGCATCGGTCATTATAATTCATCTTCATACCATAGGACGGACAAAATCGGAAGCAGGTTCAGGATGACAAAAATCAGTGATCTTCAAATATAAATTTAATCTTCGCAATTGTAAAAGCAGTGGAATAGTAACAGAGTCGTTAATAAATGTTCTTCCTTTTTTGTTGTTGTGGTTGTTTCATTTGGCGTTACTACAAGTACGTACAGTTGAGGTAGCGAAAAATAAACAATATGATTATTTCTTCTTGGAAAGAGTTCTCTGCTTTTCACCGTGAGTAACGAGCTGCGAGTCAACCGGAAGTCCCTTACGATGTCGAACCGCATCTATGTATCTCTTGGCGCGATTTCCGCTGTCGGCTTTTTCACCGAAGTGAAGATATTCCTCTTCAGTCGAGGGTACCCAGTAAGGGTCTTGCTCGATGACCTGAAACAGATAACGATGGTCTTAGAAAAAAGAACTGCGTACCAGTCTACGGGATATACACGAAGACTGTTTTTGTTATATAATTCTCGAATTAGTTTAGAATCTAGAATTTATAGAATTATCCAGTATACGTTCCAAAAAATAACGGTTAGGGATGAGACGTAAATAAATTTTCTAAGAATATTATGAGTATTGCGGTTATAAGTTATTTCTTGTAGATAAACGAAGCTGTCTAGGAATAAAAACGACGGACTATAAAATATAGAGATTTAAGTCTAGGGTTTTAATATGTGAACCCCAGAATCTCTAGATGTGGATACATATATATACACATATCGAATAGTTGATTAGTGTAAAAGTATAGTTCACAGTCCACATAATTTATGTAAATAATTTATACTTCATGGATTCAATAGTGGATAAGATTACACTCCTTCACTTTATAGTTTCTTATTGTTTGATCTATATACATATAAAGATCAAATCGTTATAGTAGTTAGATATTATAGTTTAAGTAACGATCTCTAACTATAAAATCTCTAGATGTGTGGTTGCCCTTTTACTTTTTACGTTACTGAGACGATAGAACAACGGTTCCTGACCTGTTCAGTCTTGTTACCCCTATGACCTATCAGGGACATTTAACCCCCCCCCTACCTACACACAAACATCACCACGCTTCTTAACAGTGTACGCGTAGCGGGAGAGAGCGCAAGCCACGTGGCGCTGATCTGTAATTTTATCACCTACGTATGGGGTACTCAAATTACCAGCCTTATTACCCCCGCCGAATAGCTGTTTAACCCCCGCGGGGTCATTGCCTCTAGGTTCGAAACCCCGGCCATAGAATCTACAGGTTCAAAAATTGAAGTTACAAGTACGTTTACGGTAATTATTTACTTTAGTCACTTTTCCGAAAAACGAGCGTAAATTTTTTGTTTTGCTATTTTCTCATTGATTGGGACATAAATTATGATATTCAGTCGGGGGAAGCTGAATTCCACCTTCCCATAAAAAGTTATGGGGTTTTGAAGTTCGCGGAAACATGAGATAAAATGTGCATTTTCGGGTCGTTGTTTTTTTTCCACGCCGCACTACCATCTTCTTTTGGCATCGCCAAAATTGTACATCTTTAGACAATGTCGCTGGCTTCCCACACGACGCACTATCTACACTGACCAACACTACACCATGACGTTGTAAAAATTCGACACTCCGATCTCGATCTTCGAAAAATCGACACACCGCGATGGTTCCCATATTATACCCTGAGCAAGACATTTTTCGCACTGAAGAAATGTGCTATTCGTTGCTGTATACGTTGCTGTATACGAAAATCGAATGTGTATTCGTATTCTTGTGTTCACAAGTGTTTACACGTACGACTTGTGTTTACAAGTACATGAGAAATGTATGTTTTTATTTTCTTGTATTGTATACTGTATGTACGTATATATAATGTACTGTATGTATAATGTACGTACGAAATATACGATAATCGAATGTGCGGAATGTAGAAAAATCGCTATTCAAACTTTTCAAATTTTGCAAACTTCAAAACCCCATAACTTTTTATGGGAAGGTGGAATTCAGCTTCCCCCGACTGAATATCATCATTTATAACCCAATCAATGAGAAAATAGCGAAAAAAAAATTTACGCTCATTTTTCGGAAAAGTAACTAAAGTAAATAATTACCCTTATAAATGTAATTAACATTGGCGTAATTAGGTAGGGGCCAGGGGGGGGCGGGCCCCCCCCGAAATTCTGTATGTACCCCCCCAGGGTTTTCTCAATATCTGTCTTATTCACGGTCATACGTATCAATCTGGTTACACTGTTACTTTTTCGATGGCAAGAGCGAAGCTCTCATTGTAAGTGATTTAGGTGGTTATCAATTAGGTGGTTAACCACATAGGTTGCTGTGATCACATTGTATTTCAGACTACCGCTGGCGGTTCGCATTCTGAACGATCTCTTATGTATATACCGACCGAATTAAGGGGCCTATGCAGGAACTCAGTAGTGACAATACAACAACAAAATGATAACTATGTAAGAATTCTTAATTGTCCGTACCAACGAGGCTGTGATAGGCATAGAGAAACAGAATAGCAGTGTTATTGCGTGTCGGGAGTTGAGAACACTTGTATACCAGCCACGTCTTATTGCGTCATCGAAATGAGGTTCGTATGGCGGTTAACTAACAATAAAAGCGATTCCTTATTACCGTACAGACAGCGGCCCAAGCGGCCTATACAGGAACTTCCACCGCAAGTATACAGGAACTGCTGAGTCCCTGCATAGGCCGCTTGGGTCGCTGTCTGTACGGTAATAAGAAATCGCTCTTATTGGTTGTTAACCGGCCATACTAACCCCATTCCGACGATGCAATAAGACGTGGCTGGTATCCAAGTCTCCTCAACTCCCGATACGCAATAACACTGCTATTCTGTTTGTTTGTGCCCATCACAGCCTCGTTGGTATGGATAAATAAGAAAGGCTTTATTGATGTAAAAATCCTTGTTTCCACATCCTTGCATAGAGATAAAATATGAAGATGAGATATGTATATATAGATCAAACAGGGCCTCCCCCCCCAGAAGAAAATTTCAAATACGCCAATGGTAATTAACATTTTTATAGGTTTAATAGTTTCAGAGATAAAATCCTTCAAATTTGTGGTTTCTTATTGCTTAAGATAATATTGTATAAGCTATTGTGAACACTATTATCACTGATGTTGATGAAATAGGTGAGTGGCTGGTTTTGGCTTAGAACTAAGAAATCTCTGGATATTATAGCTAAAGTATCAATCTCTAGATCTAGATATTTAAAAGATCTAGAACTTTAAGTCTAGCGTTTCTATAGTTTAAACTTCTACAACGTTTTCTGATTTAACAGTGTACTGTTTTAGAAATATCGCTTACAGTTCATAAAATGTATTAAAATAAATCAAGCGATGCAGACACCAATAGTTTACAAAATATGATATTCAGATTTCGTTATTTCTTATTCATATTTGTGTACTAATTGTGGTCTCTACCTACAGGGCATAACATGTATTAAAAATACGGTGAAATTTTCCCAAACTGTAATTTCCATCGATTCTCCCATTCAGTTTTCCAAAACAAAGAACATCTAACTATGGGTCGGTTTATTAACCGACCCTCAAATCATACAACTAATGTAATTCTCATCGTTGCTCCTGAAGAAAATACACATAAATAAGAATGCTCGACAATTGTTTACAACCGATTTCGATCGAGATTTCGTACCGAACTTCTCGACAAGATTTTTCATTTTCAGCAACTAGAAACTGAGAGGAACGTTTGCTTTTTTTCATCTTTGAAACGTAAAGGTCTCTAATGGTGCGGTAGGAAATATTTTGTACAGCTCAGAGTCTAATAGGAGAAGGATCCGAGTCGAAGAAGAAGACGAAGGAAGATGTGCGCGGGCGATCAGGTCGTCTGGGCAGCGGAAGGGCGCGGCGGAGAGGGGGTTCGTATGCGAAAAGTGCGACAGGACACACACCCGAACGCACTTGAAACTCGTCGTTTTTCGAGCGTACAAGTGGCCGTAGAACGAAGAAAAGAAAAACGGCAATAACGAAGAAAAAATTATAATAAAGTATACGAAGGTGGGGAGGCCGAGAGAGGAGAGGGACGAAAGGTTGCCCCTCTCGAAACTCACGAAACTCGGCTACCGTACGCCGCATTATACTACGAAACGTTCGACGGACAAAACTTCCTCATCATCTTCGAGAGCATCTCGTCTTGCGTAAGCCAGTAGCACTTCTCCTTCCCTTCCCCTTCCCGCCATCAAAGCCCGGGAGACGCGAACGGTTTTCCAGCGAACCGCTCTTCTCTTCTCACTTGTCTTGCCGTCGCCTTGCTTTGCTCGCATGTGCCCTGAGGGCCAAGACTGACACGCCAACAAAACGAAAAAGTATCATCAACAACACAGGCGTCCAGGACTAACAGTTACGCCCCTCTCTACACCCTTCCGCTTTTGATCAGCGTCGTTTACGCATGTTTCTCCTTGTCGCTCTTTTCGATTCTGCCTCCACGTCCGCAAGCCACCTTTTCGATTTTATTCGAGAATAAATTAAAACAAATTTTTCAAACCGACATCTATTTTGTCGGGGACTACAATCGATTTGCTCGAGATCACGATTCTTGCGCTATGGAGCCTCGGACGTCACTTTTTGCAGACAATATCTTCACGTTATCCCAACTTCTGTACAAGCTGAAGCTTCTTACGTTATCGCGGACAAATAAAACATGGCGGATGTACGGATACAGTGGGCCAGAAAAAACCTGCGAAAAAGATATTTATAAAAAGCAGTTTTTTTTTTACTACCGAGAAATTATACTAGATCGGCCCGCCCGTTTGAATTTCACATCCAGATAAATTCGAATGCAACGATTTGAAAAACCCCGAAGTAGCGGGGAACTTTCGCAAGTTAAACGTCCGACCCCCTCTTCCTTCATAACTGCTAGCTCACTAACTATTAATGTCAATTTAACGCATACCAGCCGGTTGTTCCTGCCTTCAACTGCGGTTCGACTGTCTGAGAGATTCCCCCCAGCATCGTGATTTCAAATTTGAATGCGGCTTTTCTTGAAACACATCCACGAACCCCAAAATGTCTGATCGCCAATTCCCAAAAGAATAACATCAATGCGTAACGATCGAATGGTCATGGCCGAAACGTCTCCATTACTGTCTCAACATTATTTGTCTTTCAAAGGAATCATGCGAGTTGCGAGCAACCTCGTCTAGATACGTAGACATAAAAAAAACTGCAATTTTTTTATTTTCATATCGTAAGCCCCAGAGGTTTGAAATCTCATAATTTTTCATCTTCTCGAGAATTTCGTGTGTCTTCGATGGGTACCGTCGTGGCTGATGCCACAAAATCCAAGAAGGTGCATCACACACCATCGAGCATGTTCTCATCTCCTTTAGTCCTGTGGTCCTTTATTGAAATTTATGTGGACACCTGGCTGTGCCCAAATATATATATAGGGGGAAGGCTGATTTCGAAGCCATTCGACTTCGATAACCGTCGAGAATAGCCAGCTGTGCTGATAGCCAACATTACATAGATATAACGGTTTCAAAATCTACTTTCTCCATATCCATGTGTATAGTCCTTATGTGTATTAATAATACGTGACAGTGGTGTTGCTGGTCGCCCTGCGATACAAGCCGTGCTTCTTCCTTTTTTGGTTCTTCCTCGATCTCTCCCTGAGCGCCTTGGGAACGAATCCGTGCTTGACGAAGACTCCGCTCTCGGCACCGGCCTGGCACTCTGGAATATCACGCCTGTAAGAGAGCAGATGGTCGTTTCCCTCTTTTTGTCCCTCCTATTGTCCCACCATACTTCCACCCGGTACAATACGGTTTTTTTTTGTTTCAGCCCAGATTTGTTTTCATTTTCGAGGGGTTACGAGCGTGTGTGGGCTTCTTTTCTCGATCGAGGTGGCACCACGGCTATATTTTTCGGAGTTTGGGAATGCTACGATCCTTCGATCGGGAGCTAAGCGAAGAGGAATGCCCTTTTGTGGTTGGGCTCATGTCAATGTATGTAGATGGATACTTTACGCATGAGTGTAACTAACAGGCCAACATGCAACCACGAGCGGAAGAAGATCTTGTAACGGCCCTGGGTAAATCCATATGTTGCTTCAACGCATCTTTTTTTTCTTGCACGGGGAAGATGAGGAGAAGGAGAAAATCTTCAAGTTGGGGAGACATGCGAGAACAGACACAGGGGCAACCTGTTGCCCTGCTTTGATTCCTATATTCGTTGGGGTGGTTTTAAGCGGGTTATCATGATCATAGTGTGGAGCTGCCCAATCGCTTCTTTCGCGAGGGACAAAACTCTAAGGATACTGATGTTTTTCGCGTCGAACTGTTGACGAACTTCGACTTTGAAGTTTCAAAAAGGTTTGACGTATTGTTTGCGGTAAAAAAAATTATGGAAATATCGTACAACTCCGCACAGTTTCTTATGGTTTCTACTGCTGATTTACCTACATCTGAATGATATTATTCAGTTTTTGCAGTACACTTTTTGCGCTCTAACTGTTACTTCGCTATTTCCGATTCCTGAGAGACCCCTAGACTATTGGCGACAACCACTCTTTCCTAATACGCTACTGTAATATATCATATCTGTATCTGTCTCGTACCAAGGCACCGGGAAATTGTGGAAAACCTTTGCCGAAGCAGGTGGCCATATTGTACTGGGTGTCGGTCGCGTTACCACCTGAAACTCCGTGACACTCCCTTCCGCATGCGATGTAACCACGCAAAGTGCTCCATTCCCCGTTTCATTTTTTATAAAACTGCCACTTTGTGGAGTGGGTCAATATATTCGGTACGTATTTTTTTGTTTCCTTTTGACGGAACCCCAATTTCATGGGATAAATCGCACCTCTGGAAACTGTTTGTTTTCGTTTTTCTTTTTTTATAATTTGTAAGCGCAGAATATAGAAATACAAATGGAAAAAAAATACATTCTTCGAGTGCTATACATTCATGATGTAGATGGATGTAGATTGTACATTGTACGATGAATATGAGAACAAATTGCGTATCGTTTATTGAAAATTTTTTTTTTATATGCATATCTACGACGTTTCTCGGTAGCATGAAATAAACGTTTGTACATGTTAAAGTTGTACAAGTGGCTGGAAAAGTAGCCGACATAGGTTTTTTGTTTCATGAGTAGTTCGCAATGAAGGGGGTGATAACCATCCTTCATTTTTCGCTATTATTGGTGCGGAAGTAGATAAGATTTGCTGTAAACAGCTGGATCACAATGGTATAGTCGGGAAAAATGGACTCTCGTCAAAAAGGAAATCTACTCTTGAAGATTACAGCATTTTCGCTTTTCTACTTAGCTTCAAGATGTATACATTCACAATACTGGTCCAAAATCAACGATACTTCTGAATTCTAGGAGCGGTCAACATCCTACTACATTCCGAGAAATAGATATGCATGGGGAATATATTAGAGCTCTAACTATATTCCTGGAGGTATACAGACTGTATTCGATAAGGTGTTATCCGAGAAAATATGAATTGTAATAGAACATGTTTTGAATAAAAGACGTTTCCTTTCAAACGGGAAAAAATATCGGAATGTGAATTTGACTTTTTGTATAATCGAGAAGGTTATGTAAAGGTCAATTAATTTTTTAAATATTAGAACCCTCATTTTTTATTGTCTATTCTTTGGGTCCGCGCCCACGCTCACGCGTGCATACACACACACACGCATGATTGGACGCAAGTACACATAGAGCAGTTGGGTGTCAATCCGACGGAAAAATCGCCACGCGGTACATTCTGGATAACGCTGATACCGGCGGTATTATGAATTTCGAGTTTGGTGATTGAAAAAGTTTGCAATAAGAAACAATCCATACTTTCTGAGATAAAAGCTTGAACCACCCTATCTGAGGCAGCCTGTTTACAAGGCCCTTACTATTTTTATAGATATACATTAGACACCAATAATTCTTGCAGATGCCAGAGGAATGAAACAGCCCCCAAATGTATGTGACTTCCATAAATGAAAAAAAAAAAAAAATGATAAACCCATTTTCTCACATAGTAATATTAAACACTGAGAGAAAAGTGTATATAGTATTTACAAAAAACGCGCACGGTAAAAGAGAGTATAGTCGAATTCCCTATAGTTTATTGTCACCGCAATTATAATATGGTTAACACAACTATAAGCGATAAGTATACGTAAACATGCGACTTTGATGGCGTGTTTGACTATCTAGTAACACCGAAATTACTATACACTATTGTAAAAGGCTTTACAATATCGATATGATTAATTCAGCTATATCATAAAATCGGTGCACAAATACTAATGCTGCACTGAGAGCAAAGTACATGGTATGTATGAAAGACGCCAACGTCAAAAGAGGGGATAGTAAAATCCTGTATAGTTTATTGGCACCGTAATCATAATATCGTTGACACAACTATAAGCGAAAAATATATCTAAACATGTAGCTTTGGTGGCGTGCTCGACTATCTATTATCCCCGAAAAAACTACTAACTATTGTAAAAATATTAACTAAATTAACGATATCGATATCGTAAAGTCTTTCACAGTAGTTAATAGTTATTTCAGGAATACTAGATAAAAAAAACACACTACCAAAACGGCATGATTAGATAGACGCTTATAGTTGTGTTAACCATATTATGATTGCGGCAGCAATAAGCGATATGAATTTTTCTATGCCCGCTTTTACCATGGGCGTTTAAAAAAAATAAATACTATGGGCATTTTTCTCAGTGCAAGTTTCTCCTATTTATATGGTTGACATTGACACTTGTTGAGTATAAACTGTTACAAGATCTTACGAAAAGTGACTATACGGACAACATTATGATAATCTTATAGTGAAGACGTAAATCATTTGTGGAACGTGTCAATAAAGTAGAAACAGCGGTGGTACGCTATAATCGATATAGTATATTAGCGCATTCTTTTATCAATTTTTAGAATTCGATCTTTCGAAAACTATCAGGCTGCGCCAAAAAATCCATTGAAGCAGTGACATGTTTTATCAAAAAGGCTATCTATGCAAAATTCCACCCATATCAGAGGTAACAGCTATTCGGAATTGCAGCTGGAGTTACTTTTATCCGTTATGCCAAATCCATGATCGAAATAACATAAGTGTCCGGTAGGATAGTGGCAGCGTGCATGAATATAGATAGGTAGGTCGTAGGTCCGAATCGCCATGTAGGTGAAATATTTTCTTCGATAGGAATCATTTCAGGAGACCAGGAAATAACAAATCATGATAAACAATCATACAGGTGTACTCTCAATTGAAACTTGTTGAATTCATGAAATATTATATACATTTAGACAATCAAGGTATGCTTGAAAGATTGTTGGTTGCGGTTAACATATGAGCATGGTTAACACAACTGCTAAAATATCATAAGCAGTACTATATTTTCTGCAGTAACCATGGCTATAAAATATTATTTTCCCCTCAGGGTAATATAAAATATGGTTGAAATATGGTTAAAGTTACTATACATTTCTCTCTGTGCATGATTACGGTGCCAATAAACTATACGAGATTTTACTATCCCTTCTTTGCCGTGGGCGTCTTTCATAAATACCATGTACTTTGCTCTCAGTGCAGCATTAGTATTTGTGCGACGATTTTGTGATACAGCCGGATTAACCATACCGATATTGTAAAGCCTTTTACAATAGTGTACAGTAATTTCGGAGATACTAGATAGTCAAACACGCCACCAAAGTCGCATGCCTACGTGCACTTTTCACTTATAGTTGTGTCAACCATATTATGATTATGGTGACAATAAACTATAGGGAATTAGACTATACCCTCTTTTACCATGCGCGTTTTTTTGTAAATACTAATCACTTTTCTCTCAGTGTATAATCAAGAGACGCGCCCGCGTCTTGACGCCAAGTAATAAAAAAGAAAACATTTACTCCACTTACAAACACGCCGCGTACTCGTTATACACTGAGATGAGATTTTTTCTGTCATTTTTTAACTTTTCAAGAGACGCGGCAGCGTCTTGACACCAAGTAATAAAAAACTCGGTCAATTGCGAGTCGGGCCCTGCACTATTAGAGTTTCGTACATATGACGAATTAATTATTAAATTGCTTTTAGTTGTTCAAATATAATATATAACAGTATACGGAAATTCCACACTCCTAACTAGTTTAGTTTTTGAGATAGACCCCGTAACAAAAATTGTCTAAAACTGACAACTTTGACGGCCCGCCATTTATTTATTTTCGAAGATAAAAAGAAATAATATATTTGTACTCTACTCAATGGGCTTTAAAAATGACACCCTACATGCCAGGGTAAGACATTTTTTGAGCTCCGTTTTTATGTATGGGACCCCCATGAAAAATCATTTTATTGAGCTTTTAATTTAATATTCGGTTTTGGGTCAACATTCTACACAAAATATCAAAATTTCAGGTCTGTAACTCATTTCGTTTATGAGCTAGAGATCGGTGACATAAGGACGGACAGACGGCAGAGTGCCATTAATAGGGTTCCGCTTTCCCCTTTGGGTAAGGAACCCTAAAAAACGTTTACCTCACTGATCGACCCCACTGACGAACACGCCGCGTACTCTTTATGCACTAAGCGGCAATTTATATTTTAGCTTTGAACTTTGGGTCGACGCCACGCAAAACCGCCTTGACGAATCGAAAATCTGACGGGGTTTGGTAAGTGTGATGTGATTTTTTTCCGATCGTTTGGTTCAGGTTATTTTTCGATTCGTCCACTCAATCTCGAGATCTCATAGTTCTCATAGATCTCATCTCGGCCGGATTCCCGAGTGATTTTTTCCCCAAAAAAGTGGGCCCACAATCGCGATTTAGTTCAATCGAATAAAGTCAATTCGTCATGTCGTAAACATCGTACATGCGCCCTTGTGTTAGATGGCTTTGTTAAAAGAAAAGATAACCAAATTTAACGAATGGCGTTTTGAAGGGAAGAAATTCATCTTTGTTTTGCTTTGATGCAATATTTTTTATGATTTTTTTTCGACCCGGTACGCTCTTTTCTACGGGACTGTTGTCCGGCTATTTTTGGACCACCACAGAATTGGACGCATAACTTATGGACATTTTTTTGTCATTTCTATCCATGATAAACTTGAAAGAGGTAGCAGAAGCCTCATTTTCGTTTTTTGAACAGTTTCATACGATTTACTTTCGCAAAATATTTTCAGTTTTTGTTAAAAAAAGCTAAATTTTGGAAAATGCAACGTAACTCAAGAAGTATAGGGTTTAAGCGGAAATGTGAAAAATGTAATGTTGATACTGAATCGCCTGAATTTTTTTTCGGAATTTTCATTCGAAATCTTTGTTTACTTTTTTCGCTCGAAATCCCGATGAGTCGGATGGCTTAACTCGAAAAGTATGGCGTTTAGGACAAATTATGAGGAGAAGAAAGTTTTTTAATTTTCGATTTTAAATTCGCTTGATATTCTTCAGAATTTTTTTGGCCGAATCTCGGAGAATCGTCCATGCAACTAATTGGCGTATCTTAAAAACTATTGAGTTAGAGACAAAATATCAAGAGGGAAAAATGTTGCCGTATTTCGTTTTAAATACGTTGACATTTTTTCAGAATCTTTCCAAAAAATTTTTTACAATGTTTTTTAGCTCTTCTTGGTATTTTTGACACTGTAAAAAAATCTAAAAAAAATTGAACGCATTTAAAACGAAACGCTACAACATTTTGCGTTCCTGATATTTTGTCTCCAACGCAATAGTTTTCGAGATAGACCAATCAATCTTTTTGACGATTGTACGAGATACGGCCAAAAAAATTAGAAACAAAATTGAAAAATTAAAGCAAATTCAAAATTGAAAATGAAAAGAGTTTTTCCTCTTAATGTTTTGTCGTAAGCGTCACACTTTTCGAGCTTAAGCCATCCACCCATCAGAGTTTCGAGCGAAAATATTTTTAAAAATTCACAGGAAATTTCTTTAAAAATTCCAAGCAATCTAGTATAAACTTACGCAACTTTTTACATCTTTGACATTTCCGCTTAAACCCTACAATTCTTGGGTTACGTTCCATTTTCCAAAATTGGTATTTTTTCGCCAAAGATGAAATAACTTTGCGAAAAAATCCTACGAAATATTTAAAAAAACGCAAATGGAACTTGTGCTATCCTTTTCAAGTTTATCATAGATAAAAATGACAAAAAAATTTCCATAAGTTATGCCCCCAATTCTCGATGGTCGAAAATAGATGAAAAACAGTCGCGTACCAAAGTGGGTAACGGGTTGAAAAAAAAAACAAAAAATATTTCAAAAAAGCAACCCACCGCTGAATTTGTTTCCTTCACAACGCCGTTTTGTAAATTTGCTTATCTTATTTTTTACGGAGCTATCTAACTTGTAGTCGGGCAAGAAATGTCGACTGGTGTATCCAAACTTTTTAGCGGCAGTGTACATATAATATAATATGTTACAGAGGGAAGCGTTTTGACAGCAGTAATCTTGTCATGGTTAGACCATTTCTAAGCGTGAAGGAACAGTCCTTTTTAGGGCCGAAAATAAATTTGACAAAAGTTCCTCGTGTGTCATATTTAGACCTAAAAGAATCGTCGCAATTGGGAATAGGACGGCAATCAATACATTGAACTCTCACGTTACCCTGGAAATAATAAAACGGCAGAGCATGGAATCGGCTTGCATTCAACATAGGTACGAAAAAAATGTATATTCTCAGGTATGAAAAGTCTGCTTGGGGTACGGTTTCAGAACATCAAACCAATTTTCAGATAATAAAAAGTGTAAGCAATAAAAATGAACTTTTCATTGTTTAAACACAACGAAAACCATATACTCATAGGTGTCGAGGTGTTAACATAGAAATCCCAAAATCATGGATTTCTCTTTTAGCACCTTCGTCAAAAACAGTCAACGTTTTATACACTTTAAAAAAAGATATGAAATTTACAATACGTTTAAGATACAAAAGAATTGAATTTTACGAACTCAGTAGATGAAATTAAATTTGAAACACTTGTATCGTAAATTTAAAACAGGAACATGAAATTCTAACGTGGATATAGAATTTAATAGATGGAACATGGAATTTCAAAGACAAGTTTGTAAATTTGTGGAAAATGTATTGCATTAACCCGTGTCTTCAATTGAAAATTACCACAGATGTATGATAAATCAACTATAAAAAACAGAGCATTGAAAATACAAAACAAGTTTGAAATTTATTTACAGCTGCCTGAAAAGTGTAATATATGTGAAACTGAATTTTACGATACGTACAATGTATGATCACAACAGATTTATTTAAAAGTGCGAAACTGGAATTGAAAAAAGAATTCATAAACGCTAATGAAAATCACATGAAGCAACGTGAAAATGATATTAAATTTACACTACATTTAAGGGACAAAAGAATTGAATTTTATGAACTCAGTAAATGAAATTGAATTTAAGACACTTGTACCGTAAATTCAAAACAGGGACATGAAATTCTAACGTGGATATAGAATTTAATAGATGCAACATGGAATTTCCAAGAAAAGTTTGCAAATTTATGGAAAATGTATTGCATCAACCCGTACCTTAAATTAAAGATTACAATAGTTGCATATTAATTCAAATATAAAAAACAGAGTATTGCAAATACAAAACGCGCTTAACTCATCTCGGCCGCTCGCGACGACCGATGGTCGCGCGTAGTTCGCGTAGCGCCCGAGGGACGGCGTTTTGTTCCGCACTTTCCCATAGCCATTCGCAGCTTCGGTCGCGCATATAACCCGACCACCGGCTACGATCGTCCTGGGAAAAACAGACGCGTTTGCAACTCGTGCACGCGTCGGAGAGTGTCACAAATTCGTTACCTCTCCATATCCACGCCAGAGTCGCAGTTCTTGAACTCGCCCATCCGGAAGTAAATTATTTTTCCCTTTTTACGCCGCCAGGTGTTGAAGGAAGAAATATCACAAAAACCACCTTTTTTATCTCTAGCTCCTGTCGAGGAGGATAAATACGAGTCACATTTTCAGTGGGCTTAATTATCAATTTCTGAAATAAACTTAATACTTAGGATCAGTCATTTTAATACACACCCGTATGTTGATATTAGCAAATGGTTCTTGAATTTAATATACATGGATGTGAACATTTTTTTATACGTGCATTATTTTTCAAATGCACTAGAATATTAATATTACGGGGCTACACTTTTATTTTTAAAATGACCTGCTTTGGATTTTCAACATATTATCCGAAATTTCATAAACGGCGTCCGCATAAAAACACCATACACTTGTGTATTAATTTTTATACAGAAGCTTTTTACAGTGTACATTAAAGGTAATACTTTGGTTCTGTGAAATTAATACACACCCGTATGCTGATATTAGCAAATGGTTCTTGAATTTAATATACACTCGTATATTGATATCAGCAAATGGTTCTTGATTTCAATATACTTGGATGTGATTATTTCTTTACACGTGCATTATTTTTCAAACGCACAAGTATATTAATATTACGGAGCTACACTTTCATTTTTCACATAACCTGTTTTGGATTTTCAAAGTCGTATCTTAAATTTCATAAGCGGTATCCGCATAAAAACTTCCTACACTTGTGTATTAATTTTTATACAGAAATTTTTTAGTGTATCTTTAGAGACAGTGACACCAAAATTATGGATTTCCTCGCAGCGATCGGATACATTGAAAACCTCGAATTTCTAGATATCGAGGAGCCAGTCTATGAATTTTTCTCACATCAACCAAAGGCAATGAAACGTGTATGTCCTTACGGATATACATTTTTCATTGCCTTCAGTTGTTGTGAGAAAAGATCATCGGTTGGCTTCTGTACATCGAGAAACAAACATTTTTAAATGTCTCCAATCGCAGCATAAAAATCCATGTTCTTCGCTGCACATTCTCTAAAGATATATAATGTTCATTGCTCTTAGTTAACGAACAATAAAATGCTCATATAATTAGGCACTGGAAAGCCAAAAATATGAATTTGTCTTAGATTAACTAAAAACAATCAACATTTTATATTTTTAGAGACTGCGAAGCCAAAATCATGTATTTCTTTGTAGCGATCGGAGACATCGGAAACCTCATATTTTTAGATATAGAGAAGGCAATCTATGATTTTTTCTCACATAAACCGGAGGCAAAAAAATGATAATTCGATGGATATACGTTTTTCATTGCCTTCAGTTGATGTGAGATAAATTTAAGAATGCGCTTCTCTATACCGAGTCAATGCCTCCGACCGCTCCGAAGAAATCCATGTTATGGCTTCGCAGTCTCTAAAAGTATAAAATGTTGAATGTTTTTAGTTGAAAACCAAAAATATGCATTTGTCTTACAGTTACTAAAAAAATTCAACACTGCATTCGACAGTAACTGTTTAATTCACTTGTTGTCCAATTCAATTGTTCACTTACAGTAATTGAAAGCAACCAACAGTGAATTAGAAATTCACTTCTCTATGGACCGAACCTAAAGGAAATAAGGAATCTTTACCTTCCAAGAAGATATGAAATATCTTTGGAAAACTCTTAAAAAGTTAAAAATGAACGTCAAGTAATAAAAAAATCGCCTCAGAACATTATCGGTTATTTTGACTTATAAAAACATTATGATTTACCTTATAATAAAGTTTTATTTTTATTCGAGCAATAGGTTGAATCTTGTTTTAAAATTAATCAAATGTTGAAAAAAGTAAGATAACATTTTTTAAACTAGCCAAGTCAGTTTACTAGAAAGGTTGTAAACAAAACTGTTAAGCCTTAAGAATAACATTGTTTCAAATATTTTCTTTCAGTGAAAAGAATTATATTACTATTACAAAGAAAGTGATATCACCGTGGTATAACACTACTACATTATATATGTACCACACAAGTACACTGGGAATGCTGTGCAACGACTTGGCGTGCATGGTGAAGAAAAAAAAGCTCGGCGAACGATCTTATCCTCTCCACTACTCAACTCTCAACTTAAAAAAATGTTAAATTGCCCCATATCTCGATCTTAGGAATACGCACGAGTCGATCAGATAGTAGTAATCAGTGATGTACTCCTAAACCATACGATACTTGAAATCATACTTTATTACATAATTCGAAAAATTATATAAAAATATAAACTCGATCACATAACTATTGCACATTGCATGAAATATATTTAGTCACATAGACTTTGGCCGTCGTCTAGCTAACGAAAAAATATATATCTCCATTTTACTGCTGGAATATATTTGATTGTTCGAAACGAATACAGTCAAACATTTAGTGGCAGTGGATATAAGGTAGTTCCGGCACCGTGACGCCAACAGAGTGGTTCGACATACACACCGATATATCAATGTTACCCTGTCGAATCACACTAGCGCAAGAGACTGTGCATTCCATCGCTAAAAAACCAGCGGTTGATGCGACGCTTAAAATTTAAAATAATTTTAAGGAAGCTTTCCAGTGTGACAGCCCGAAAAATCGCTGTTTTTCGCGATTTTTTTTTTTAAAGAAAAAATAATCTAATCGGTCTGGTTTTTTTTTTGTATATTAATTGGGTATTGAAGAATACAAAACAATTTTTTTAAAGATCGATTTATTTATTAATTAATATCTATAAAAATGATGAAACAATTGTTGCAGAAAATGCACTTGGATGTGGTGTCCACGTTGGGGGTCACAATTTTGATCTGAAACAAAAAACACAAAAAGATTATTGATCGGTATATAATTGGCTTTCGTGCTATGGAGGCTTTTTTTTTTTTTTTTTGCAAAAATGGCGCCGGTTTGAACAAAAAGTATCGATTTTAGCATTTTTTTTGGCAGTTTTTTTTACAAAAAATAGGAAGATGTCAAAAAAAAAAAAAGCTTCCATAGCACGATAAACAATGACGTTAAGAATATTGTGTAAAAAATTCAACTCGATAGCTTTAAAGCTCTGCCCTCCAAGTTGGACACCGTTTTGAAAAATGCTGTTTCGAGAAAAACGCGTTCAAAGTTTCACTGTAGCTGTAGCGCTCCGTTGCCTTTTTCCAAGAAATGCTGTACAGTAACCGAAATAATCTGAATTTCGGCATGAAAATTTCAGGGAATATTCAGAAGAGTGTATACTATTCGATAAAGCAAAAAAAAAAATCGATTTTTTGAAAATTTCACACTGGAAAGCTCCCTTAAGGGGTAAGGCCACTGTAAATTTTTTGAAAAATCGATTTTTTTTTATTGGCTTAAAAAATAGTTTAAACCCTCTAGAATAAGAAAAAAAAGGTCCTGTGCGAAAAAAAATTTGTTGTCCTTAGGAAATGAAGGTCGCCGCCAAGCGTGTCAAAACTTGCTCCGAAACGACTGCAATTATATCGGAGATGGCGATTCCAAAATTTTCAAAGGCATCGTGGATTCGAAGCCTTATGAAAATGTTGATGTTAAAAAAAAAGAGTGCATAGATCACGTGCAAAAAAGAATGGGCACTCGATTGAGAAACTTAAAAAAAGGAACAAAAGGTCTCGGGGGAAGAGGAAAACTCACTGCCAAATTGATTGACGAACTAAGCATTTATTACGGCTTAGCAATCCGTCGAAATTCCGATTCCATCAAAAATATGAAAAATGAGATCTGGGCAACCCTTTTTCACAAAATGTCAACGGATGAAAAGCCTCAGCACGAAAAATGTTCGGAGAATTGGTGCAGTTGGAAGAAAGCGAAAGCAGAAAATGCCTTGGATGCGTATCATCACAATCAGCCAATGAGTGAGGAGGTTTATCAAGCTATCAAACCCATCTACATGGAATTGAGCCGGGACGAGTTGCTGGAGCGTTGCTTGGGGGCCTATACTCAAAACAATAACGAAAGTTTCAACGCTACCGTTTGGAGTTTGGCCCCCAAATCATCCTCAAGCGGAAAAACTGTACTAGATATTGCGACGGATATCGCTGTTTGCATATTCAATGGCGGCCTTACCAACGTCTTGCAAATATTCAAGATGTTGGAGGTGGAAATTGGTGTACAGTTATATAATTTCTGCATCGAAGCCGACGCCAAACGCATCACGCACGCGGAGACATCTCTGAGCGACGCGGCCAAAAGTGCGCGCGCGCTCCAAAAATCAACCAGGAAAGACGAAGAAGACGAAAATTTGGCTATCGAAGGACAAATGTATGGTGCTGGGATTGCAGACTAACGGTAAAAATTTTTTTTAACTTCTTTTTTTAATTTTTTCCAATAAAAAACTATTCGCAAAACTTTAAACGCGTTTTTCTCGAAACATGGTTTTTCAAAATGGCACGCAGCATAACTCGAACAATTTTCATTTTTTTTACTTGAAATTTTAACCAGATGTGAACATTTACATTATCTTGAGAATGTCGATCGGAATTTTCAAGAACTTTATTTATTGATTTTTTATTAACAAAAAACTTGCCGTTTTTTTCGTCAAAAATCAATTTTTTTTTCAAACGCACGCCAAATCCACAAAAATTGATACTTTTTAAAATCCGATCGATATTCTCTAGCTATAGCCCTCTAGATTAATGGTTTTTTTTTTGTTCTAGATTCAAAAGTGCACCAGTGGTGCTGCGTGCCGCGGAGCCCTGGAAGCAAAACATGTCCCGGGAAGATAGCTGTGGAACCGCCATTTTGTTTTTTTTTACTGTAAAAAAATTTTATAATAAAGTTTAATGTATGCCCGATAACACCATTAAAAGTTTTTTTTCAAATACCTTCAATTTCGGGAGCAAAAAATTAGTGAAAAAACCTTTTTTTTTGGGCCGTTACAGTGGCCTTACTCCTTAATATATATGTACTGTCGCAATCGTCATTTCTCCAGGCGGTAGGAACGAAAAATGTTTAATCTTCCCGAGGTTGCTTTCTTAACCATGCACGCTAGGTCGTTGCACAGCGTTCGTAGTGTACTTGGGTGGTACATACGCTGTACTGCTATATAATGGTGATATCAATTTCATGTCATAATAATGTGATATCATTGTTTTCAATGAAAATAAAATATTTGAAAAAACAAGTTATTCCTAAGGTTTTACAGTTTTGCGAACAACATTTATAGTTAACTAGCTTGGCTAGTTTAAAAAATGTTATCTCACTTTTTCAATACATTTGATTAATTTAAAAACCAGATTTTAATAAGTTATAAAAAAATAATCAGAGTTAAATTATTATAAACATAATCGAAATTTTAAAAACCATTTATGGTACCATTATTCTACTTAACTCGTGATTCACACTTCCTAGGGTTCTA
Organism: Ophion costatus; assembly: GCA_951751655.1. Lineage (NCBI taxonomy): Eukaryota > Metazoa > Arthropoda > Insecta > Hymenoptera > Ichneumonidae > Ophion > Ophion costatus. Next base: position 13,094,161 of record OX632363.1, on the reverse strand, counting down.
CGAGTTTAAATATCTTGAGACACTTTACCTTTCAAAATATGAATTTGAAACTATACGCGTATAGTTTCTTGAAGCATATTTGAAATCACTACTTTTTGGATTGAAGCTGAAGGAAAACAATGATTTCTGCCCTTTAAAAAAATTAATGGAATCCCTTTTTCAAACTCTAAAAAAGTTAACAACCATGATAAAGAATAAAACATCCCCTCGAAAACATTGCCGTTTGTTTCATCTTGTAACAAATTATGGTTTACCTTAAAAATAATGACTAATTGTCATAATTCAAACAATGGGTTTATTATATTTTTTTCCATTAACCAATTGTACAAAAAAATGTAATGATTTATAAAATAGCCAAGCACAATGTATTCATTATGCAAGTGTACAAAATATAATAATTTAAAAAGTTGTACACAAAACTGTTAATCCTACGAAATAATCTTGTAGCAAACGTTTTAATGTTATGTGAAAAAATCACATTATTATAATAAAAAATTAATATCACTCTTATAGAAAAATACAACGTATGAACCACACAAGTATTTCGAATTCCGAATTCCTAAACTTGCCGAGGATTCCTAACTAGTCGACTCTCAGGTTCGAAACAACGAAATTCATTAGTCGAATAATAGCGATTGGATATAGTGTTTTTTGTTCTTGAACCTCTTCACATAACCACATTGAACACTTTGTTACCCTCGGATTATTTTTTAGCCTGCACGAGTATATCTATATCGCTCGCCACAGCCGATCAATGTTCCCACTCCTCTGACTTCACTGGTGGCTAGCGTGCCGCGCTTACCCCTGCAAGTATATTTGTACTGCAGGGGTAACCCATACAAAGAAAACCAAGCAAACCCAAGTAAACCCAAACAAATTCGATATCTCGTAAACTATTGGAATGCGTCAGAAAACCCTTTGAGGGATGACTTTATACATTAAATGGAACATCTGTGAAAAATTTCAGCCAAATCGCGTGTAACAGCTTTTCGGAAGTTCACCCTTACCCTCAATCGGTTATGTGAAGGATAATTAATATTCCCGCGAAGTACTGATCGGATCAGTGATGTGACCTTTATATATCGCACAGTGAGGCCAAAACCCAAAAAGCTGGCCTAAAGTCGAAAACGTTATAGATTTGGCTGAAAGTCCGAAGTTAAAATTTCGAATAAAAACAAAATGGCGGATTTGACATGAACCACTTTTATAGAGAAAGTACAAAATAGATACATATGTTGTATTATACGATAGAACATACAATCGGTTGATTTAAAGTTCACGCATCGTCATTCGAAGAATAATTTGATTCACAATCAGTTGATTCAACATTTAAATCACTGGAGCTTCCTGTACTTGCTGGTATACGTGGCGCAACTAACAATAGAACTACTTCTGGGATCAACGACTTTAAGTTTTTTCGAGGCAATTTGCGCAAACTTGAAATAAATGGATCGGATACTAATAATAAGCGTCAAATAATGTCTTCTATTGTTTTGGCTCGGGAACACTATCTTGCAAAATCTTCATGAAACTTTTAAATGTATTTATTATAGACTCTTGAGCGTATTCAGACATTTGTTCTATCGGCAATACCGATGAGTTTATCATTTTTGCGCCATGAATCAATACCTTATGTACCAAAGTTGGCATGTAGAACCACGGATATAATTGCACAAAGTAGCAAGCTGTGTGTGAGGCATAATCTTGACATTTTATGAAACCGATTTCATGGCCACCCGAAATTGTCTGCAATATGACATGGAAACGCTTAAACAAGTCCTCATCAACCCCTGTAATAAAAGCAGAAATGCTTGAGTTTTCGAAAAATCGTCGAGCGGTGTTCCCATCATTCGCGCAACTGAAACCAGGCTTTGGCTGATCGACTATTAGACCCAATTCGATACGGAAACCCTTCTGTATATTTGTTTTTCGGATTCTTATTTGTTCCTTTTCTTTATCACTACGCGCTTGTCACTTTTTAATTTCAAGCTTATATGCTACATGCAAACAACATTCGACAAACCGTATCCATCCATGCAAAGTTGATAATCCAAACTGTAAATGATCTTCAGATGCTTCCTTTACTAGAATTGCATCTATATTGTTTAATTCTTTTGAAGTTGCTTGCATAAATAGCATCGTTGAGTAGACGTATTATGCGTGATAGCATTACAAACATTACCGTCTACCATGGTGAAAGCAAGTCGGAAAGAAACTCTTATTTCTTATCCATCTATGATCTTTTCGAAAGGGACAAGATTGTTCACTTGCTGTTTAATATAATCCATTTCCTCACGACTGGCTTTAGGACTTTCGTGAAAAAATTGGATCCTAATTGATGTACAAAAGCGAGGAGATGACGGCTTCGGATTTTTCCATACAATGAGTTTAGCGTTTGTTTTTTCGTCGTCTGATACAAGCTGCAGTGGAACGATTGAGGTGAAAAAATATTAGCATCGGACTTGCTTCCATCATCATTGGCAAACTTTTGCTTGTACGTACTTTGGCCAGAAGTGCTATCGCAGCCCCACTTACACATTCAATTCAAGTTGCTAACATTTTCAAGAGACAAACTTTCGACACATCCATTTGTGTTAATAATATTCTATCAGCTGTGAGATTCAGCAAAGCCAGCAATTTTACCTCAGCACTGCATTCTTTGACAGAAATATCTGACGTAGGTGGATAACATTTGAGCTTGGCTTGATATGGCTTATTGGCCTGATATTGTGATTTCGATAATTTTAGTTCCACTATGAGCGACAGATCAGCGTCGGCAGATAAAGTCGTTTCTTGAATTGCATCTATGGACTCCTTATACTTCTTAGCTTTAGATGGGTTCTCCAATCCCACATCACGGGCCATTTTCGCAGCATCTGATTTCCCAGATGAACGAAGGCTCATTTGCGTCGCGTACGTCAATTCTTCCATACTATGTCTTGCGCGTAATTCTCCAGTCCTCCTTCGTTTTGTCCGGTCACTAGACTGCAAATTCTGACGAAGACCGACCCAAATTATGGGATTTTTCTGAAGATTGTTTAGTTTCTTGGAAAGAAACAAACATGCTCAACCATTCAGAATATTTTTGCAGAAATTTGCCTTCGGTTCTTGATGTTTGCTGCCACTTTTTATGCAAGTTATGCAACAACTTGCGGAGGACACGTTTTGTATTGTCTGATAGAGCAAAGGGGCGTTGCAATTTAGCAGACATGAAATTTTCGATCACTGCATATGTTTCAGTCGCAGTGTCATTCAAATGACCTTTTAATATCGAAAAATGTCCTCTCTTGTCAGGCCACATGCTTCACGTTCATCAGCGACAGATTCTAAAATTGGAAAATATAATATCTATATAGATGGATAATTCCATATTCAACCGCGTTACTATTATTTATTCCAACATATTATTTGCAAAGAAAAAGAGGATATTTTTAAAAGTGAATTATGTATCATAGAACTTCGGTCGGTCAAGTCACAGAACTCTATAGAACTTATAAACTTTTCTCTATGTGGTTAAAATGTTCCGTTGTGATTTTCCGTTCATTTTCGTACCAATGATCCGTTTATTGTTATCGCATAAACTATTATTATTAATTTTGTGTTACATAATGATATTCTACTTACTCGCAGCTGCTGATTCCATTCAAAAATATAGAAATCGATTGATTTTTAGAGATTTGGCGACCTCTTGAATATAGCGTTGAAATATTTGCTTACTGCACGACGCGTCTAGCTCGATTGAGAGTCTCCTTTCAACTGTCCCACAGTAGCAGGTATAAGGGAAAGGGGGCGCTGAAGCCTGGAGTTCGACCTTCAGACCCTTACTTAACCTAACTCACGACTACAAGTTACCGGAACGTAAACTCTATTTTTCGACTTTCGGCCGGTTTTTCAGGATTCGGCCCACTGTGTGTCGCAAACTTGAAATCTTATTTAATCTAAATAATCCAAAAAGTTAGATTAAAATTTGAATGTTCAACTTCATCACATAGCGAATCTGCTTTAGTTGTAAGTAGAGCGCATGTTCCCCTTTACTTTATTTTACTTTGATTTATATAGAGTAACTCTTCTTTTGTTTTTGTATTAAGTCTTTTATTTTATGCTTGTATGTTTTGTGCATATTGAAAGAAGAAAGATTGTGTGCCAGAGGACGTTTCTGTCCTAGTAGCACTAATAAACCTAATCTAATATCTATGACAGATTACATTAAGTAAGAGTAAGTAATTAAAAAAATGTATATATATATATATATATATAGTATGTCCTATAAGCGATTTATGCGGATGGTAGGAACGGCAAATTCTATATCTTCCCGACTTTTTCCATCTTGTGAGGTTCATACGTTGTATTTTTCTATAATGGTGAGATCAATTTTGTGTTATAGCAATGTGCGTTTTCAAATGAAAATAAAACAATTTTAATAAGATTATTTCTAAGGTTTAACAATTGTGTGTACATTTCCTGTACGGTTGCATAATACGTACATTTTACTTCGGTATTTTATAAATTATTTCTTTTTTTTTGTACAATTGATTAGCGAAAAATGTAATAAAACCATGGTACAAATTCAAATAAAGAATAATTGCTTTCAGGTAAACCATAATTTTTGACAAGGGTAAACAACGACAATGTCTTCGAGAGGATTTCTTATCACCTGGCGTATCTTTAGAACATTTTTTTACGTTTTTAAAAGATATTATTATATTATTAGCTATGAATGAACGGTGGTTTTCACCTCTTCATTGCAAGATATCGATGAACTATTAAAAAATCCGTGTTCGCTATTTTCCTAGCCTCTGCCCATATACAAAATTATATTTCAATCTAATAAAAACCTGCATACGCACGCATGTAAAAAACAGTGTTTCAACAAACAATACGCATCTCGTGGTTGCATTCTTCGTTATCAGCGTAAATGTACTCAAAGAATACAATCTTTTTGCCATTTAAACTTAATTTCTATCGCTCGCCGTTTAAACGTTATAGCTAAAAACGAAAAAAACCGTCAATTTTCAAGGTTACGTTTCACTCCTTAAAAATGGGGTTT
>OX632363.1:13081614-13084114 GCA_951751655.1 Ophion costatus | reverse complement strand
TCTGGTCTATCTTCGTTCTGCGTCTTCTGACCACCCTCCAGTTCTTTCTCTCTTTCAGACTCTCATAAAATGTGAAGTGCTGCTAGGGGAGCTAAGTCCTTCGGGCAAGAGGAGGGTGTACAGGTCCCTCGATCCAGCCGTAGAATACCTATATAGATAGAATAAAAGACAGCGAAAAAGAGAGGGAGGCCGCTACACCAGAGAGTACATTGCATACGGAGCCTACAACAGGGACCTCGGACCATTGTTGCCCTGTCGCCGGTTGATTGTCCGTATTGTCAAGGGGACAATAGCACAGCGGGGGCTTGAAACTTACACCCCGCGCGATTTGCTCTCTAAGGCTTCCTTTCGCAGCCGCTTCTTCTTCCACTACCTCTCCCATTGCCGATGCAGTGTCGTTGTATCTCGATGATCCGGGATAACAGACGGGAGAAAAAGGGAGAGTGGAAGAAGACCGGTAACGATTACGGATCCATCTGATTTCTCCACTTAGGCGAGAGTCGTAGGCTTCGTGATGACGGCTCGCGTGCACCAACCGGCGAAAGATAATGCGAATGGAAAATAAGCGGATAGGGTGTTAAACGAGACAGGAAGGGAGACGAGAAAAATACTTGTCTTCGACAAGAGGGCGTCCAACAACTTCCCCAAAAACCCAATGCGGGCGAGGCAATCCCCTCGGCCCCCGGAGTTTTGGCTATGTTAACATTCGCATATATTGTATTTGTATATCTAGTACAATGACGAAAGAGACGAGAATAGAAAAAGAGGCATAAAACAATTATTTGCGGCTATGTCCAGGCTTATCACGGTATATTGCGTCTCTTGTTCGGGTCCTCGGTATCCTTCGGGACGGCAATCTTCTTCGAGGGGTTTTTATACATTCTCTTTCTCTTTTTGTCTTTTGTCTCATTCGCTCCTTTTATCGTCACTTCTCATCAGAATAAATTAGAGGGACACCCGGTGAGAGAAAGAGAGGAAGACAGAAGGGAGAATGAGCTTAATCGCAAGTCAGGATCTTTGTTGCCTCCATCACGATGTTGAGAAGCCTTGAATTCATGCGGATTCCGCGAATCAGCGGGGGACGCGAGGGTAGACAGTTTTCGGATTGTTCTCTTTCGTTTTCTTCGCTGTCGAGTTATTTGCAACTCGACAATATTAATCGCTTACAGCGTATACGAGGGTCGTATGATTTAACGCGAACCATTAATCAGGGGAAATTGATGTGGCGAAATTACGGAAAAAAACACGACTCTGCAGATTTTCACTTACCTCCCAATGACTGAACACAAGCTGTGGGCTGGCAAGACCGGAAGTTTGCGTTCGCAGTTCTCGGGCTAGCTGGAAACTTTCTGGTACAGGAAGTGTCGCCAATACTCGGAATTGACCACCAAAGCCCAATGCACTTTCAGCTGCTATTACACGACCCTGTCTTCTGCCAAATACTGCGTACAATTTTCCTGTAACCAAAATGAAAAAGAAACATGCTTAATGACACCTACACGAAGATAAGCGTTCGTTATATCTGCATCGGTTACGTAAGAGGGGAAGTCGATCTTGTATTTTGCTGTGATCTGACCTAAGAATAAAAATCTCGATTTCGCGATTTTGTAAAAGTGTTTTGCATGCAGTTAAGATCAACGATCCGCAGTAGTCGGAAAAGTCAATAGTGAATTTCATTATTTGTTCGATAGTCCTAAAGTACATCTGCGGATCCCCATCAACAAGAGAGTGTACGCTTGCTTGTTCCCCTGGCCTTCTCGTCTTGTTATTTGGGGCCCTGCGGTGTCAAGTGGTCCGGGCCGAAGAAGCAAAAAGGCCTCGATCTCACGTTCGCATAACCGCGATACGGCGACGGAAGGGTATACTTAGATCAGCTGCGCGTTTCAACCGTGCGGCTGGAGAGTGCTTCGCCATTCCTTTTCTCTGGTAAGCAGATTCAGTCCAGTAAAATAGATAGCCGCTAGCCACATCTCTGCTCGGTGGAAGCCTCGAATGTGCAGCAGCGATGCCTACCTGTTGCTTTAACGCAGAAAGTTCGTTGATCAAGTTGGAAATATACGAGGGAAGGTCTTTTGGTTGTAAGGGAATAACGAGAGATCGACTGTAGGCACGCGGCAGGGTGTTAATCAAGGGATAATGAAGTTAAGAGTAGTCCGATCATGATCCATGCTCTGTACATTGCATCGATGTCGATACATCATGATTTTTCCCTCGCAGAGTGCGAGGAACTTTCCCGTCAATGGACGAGAGGAAGAGGGAGCGATAGAGATAAAAAGAGACCCAACAATGGTCCGGGAACACACAGAACACAGCGATCGTCACGAACCGGACGCGAGTCAGCGTTTTTGCTCCGCCAATCACTACACCGTCGGCTCGTCGTCGTCGCTGTTGTTGTCGTTCAATCGTAGTGTACAGCATAGAAATAGTTAGTGGTGCACATCAAGAAGAAATCCGACATGTCTACCTCACATGCTCTTCTTCAACGACGACAGAATCTTTC
>OX632363.1:13073449-13081414 GCA_951751655.1 Ophion costatus | reverse complement strand
ATAGTAATAATAAACATCTGGGACATATATACGAATGCGAGACAATGAAATCCGATATATAGGAAGAAGTGTTGAAAAACCTCAAAGTATGACTGGAAAATAAAAAGGAGAAGAAGCAAGGGTAAAATTAGCGGCGTCGCTAAGGGAAAAACCAACAATGAAAAGACGCACCTAGGTTAAACAATTCGAAAGCCTTGTGATAATTTTAGAACGCAATGATAAAGAATAGCAAGATCAGGAAGCACTAAGTTAAATACGCTTCGGAAGCAAATGTGAACTTGGTTAATTTAATGTAAACCTAGATAGTAAAATTGATGTAAATTATCCCTTGAAAAGTATACAGGAAATAAAATGATTATTACTACTACCAGGAAAGTTAACCAGTCATGCTTCTATATTTTCACAGATATAACATCGGGAGAATTCGAAAATCGTGTGGGATTGAATAAAACACGTAGAGCGCGAATTTTTCGCAATGCCGAAAATTTCGATTTGTGTCAGGGCACTCGTTGTTAGAGATTAGAAATAAGGTCTATGTAATAGAAAAATCGGAATAAAATATGAAGCAAGTGAAGGTACAGAAAGGAAAATATGCGAGAACCTTATCAAGTTTGAGCGTAAAGAAAGACGAGCTTATTCGATGATCATAGAATTATCGGGAAAACGAAGAACAAACCAATCATCACCAGCCGTGTTATATTAGAAAACACAGTGCTGAACATTTCAGATGGTACGGTGCGTAGAAGACTGCGACAAGCAGGATACTAAAAGATAGTTTTGTGCAGCGTCAACCATTGATTCGGAAGGCAAATAAAATCAAGCGCGTAAAATTTCAAAGTAAAATACGTTGATGAACCCTCCGAATTAAAAAAAAACGTTTTCCGGCGTGCTGAGAAAAAATTCGATCTCTTCCATCACGCGGATGACGGAATTCGAAGGAGTCGGCGTATTAGTATGGAGCTCTTTTGTGTGGTCAAGAATGGGAAATTTATTTGATATCAACGGTATGATGACAGCAAGAGTTCATCATAGTATTGTGAATGGAAATTTGGAGGAATCTCTGCGGAAGGTCGGTCTACAGGATGACTTTACTTTCCAACAAGACAATGACCGTGAACATACGGCTCGAAAAACAGTGGCTTTTGTTTCGTTCATCGCAGATTAAAGTTTTAGACTAGCCACCAGCCCAATCGCCACATTTAAATAAGAGTAGTTGGCAAGAATGAAGTGACGAATAAAACAAATGATGGGGCTTATTGCAAAGCGTGAAATGATATAGACAAGCAGCACATCTACAATATTATGCAAGGGATGCTTAGACAAGCTGCCATTCGAGCAAGTGGTCGTCACACAAAGTATTACGTAACGATCGTATATTTACTCTTTAATTCACATGCGTAGTATTTTTTGTTGAACGGTACTTTACGGGTTTATTTTTTGTACGCGTTTATTTTTTGTCGAATTGGTACTTTACGAGTTTTGCTCAATCTCACACGCTTTTCGAATATCATCGATATTATTGCTATGAAACACAGGGGCAGACTAGTTAATTTTCCTCTGGGCGGCTTAATGTCTATACTATTTATTATTTCGATGAACATATTGACACAACTATCGAAATAACACTGGGACGTACTTTTTTTTCATGTACTACTGTATATAAAAAAAATCGTTATTCTTCTATCAACAGATTAAAAGGTGGTACCATTTCCCGGTGGTAATCGCCAGAACGTATACGGATCCCGAGATATTCCTTCGTGTTAATCCAAACTTGTTACGCGCAGCAACATCGTTGCAAAAGTATTTTCGCACATGGGAACACATACACACGTGTAATGTGCATCGATACACTAGAATGCATATGCATTTTTACGAGAAATAATCGTGGCGCAAGTGGTCGTGGGACACGCGAGAGCATTCGTGATACTACGAAACCGCTATTCCCAGCGAATGTCTGTCGCATTAATTCTCAACTGACAAAAGGCATTCTCAAGTGCAAACCTACTTTGACTCAAGTCCAAGCCTGGATAGGGCACTTACCACACTGGTGAGTTTATTTAGCCTTGCATCAAGCTTCAATGATAAACGTGAATTGGCCATAAAAATTGACCGGGATATTTAAACGTATGATATGGTGCTGAATATACCAATAACGTGCTTTTGGGTTTGATACGTTTTATTGGTCGATAACTATGTGAATTAAGTATTTTTGGGTTACTTAGCATATTCCTGTCTTGATACAGACAGCATACGCGTTGAGATGGGATCGTCGGAAACGTTTCGCCGATTAAGTATAGTTCAAATATCTAACACCCACACAACATAGAGGATATGTCCCAGTTGGAGAAACGTCAAGTCGCTCGCGCGCCCGCGCGCACGCACACACACACACACACGCGCATACTTTGTAAGGGTGCGGTGGCGAATAAGAGGGGGAAAACGACGCCCGAGGACGAAGACGAAGAGTAAAAAGACAAAAACAAAAAAGACCATGTATTGTGGCGAGGTAAGGAAAACGACTGTGACTTGCTTGCGCTCGAATTGTTAACCATACCTTAACGCTTATACCATATATGTATCGGATTTAGGCGATGCTTTATGTACACGTAACCCCTCGGATCTCGTTCAATGTAAACGAGGATTACAAGCATACGTGCTTGTACACACGCACACGCGCGAACACACGTGTATATACGGAAAGTAGGAAATAGAAAGCCGGTATATCAATAAAATATTGGCTATCAGCACATCTAGGTAGAATCATTCATATCGAAGATAGAACGATTTTTAAAATTGCCATGATAGCACTATGCTCGGATTTATCTAAACGTGCTTTTGAAGCACTAAAGCTTATATATCGGAAGTATAGGGAAAATATGCTTTTATAGAGTGGACTGCGATGTCGAATGTCTTCGAAATCACCCTGTCCATATATGTATGTGTGCGTGTGCGCGCGCACGTGTATGTTTGTATTCTTGCGAATTAAACTAAGCACCCAATTACCTCATATACATGTATATAATGTAATATCGGTGTTTAGTTAAATTGGTGAGTATGCAGTTAACAGAAAAAGGCGAAGATTCGAAAAACAGTATACCTCGTATGTGGTTGCAACTCGCATGTACGTGTCTGTATATCTGGCTTTATGAGTGTGTGTGTGTGCGCGCGCGCGTGTGTAGGAGAAGACGGAGTGAGATAGAAATGTTCTTTCGCTGCTCGCAGCCTGAGAGTGCTCGCTTTACGTGTAGGTTGAAGAGTAGTGAGAGGTGGGCTTATGCACATATACGTGTGCACGCGGTGTTACGCACAGTACACGTTCTCCGACGACGACGGTCCCTCTGGTCGGTGAGAGGAGATGGAGTCTCATCGTGGAAGAGATCGAGAGGGAGACGCAACCTGCTCTGGTTGGGGAATACAGCGGTGCCAGGAAACCTGCAGTCGTGGTGAAGGTATGAAATGGCCCTCGAAAGAATGAGCTCCGTTTCTTATTCTACATGTATAGTAGTATTTAACCCGCTCTTCGTATACCCTACTCCCGCGCGTGTTGAAAAGGGCGTTCGGGGTTCGATTTGAAGTTTTGTCTGACGCCGTTGTCGCGCTATCGTATCAATAAATACGTATTACTACATATGTATATGCGCGCGCGCGTGTGTGTGCGTCGGTACATACATAAACCTGTGGATAGTGCGATGCTGGAGAGCAAGGGAGTGAATGGTCTCTCGAGAACGAGGAGGAAGGAGTACGCCGCGGGCACGGAAGGCAAAGGCGACGGTGAACTCCCCACCTGGCTCTCAGAGAGAGAGGAAGAGAGAGAGAGATAGAGAGAGAGGCTGGTAACATCGTAAAAGAGTGGGAGAGATGGAGGACCTTCGGTATAGAGAAGGAGATGACCGGATAAAACATCACCTTCCTTTTTCTTTCTTTTTCTTTCGAATTTCCTAACGCGTGCACACCACGGGCAAGCGAGGGAAGAAGCCACGAAGTGATGGTAGGGCAAAGCAGGGATCGGAGAAGGGGGAGTGAAGGAGAGCGAGAGAGAGAGAGAGAGCGCCGCGACGAAGTAGGTAGAAGGAAAGGAGAAGGAGGTTCGATCCTAAGGGACTCAAAGGCGACCACACGAGGGAGGGAAACAAGGCAGTGAATAAGACAGAGATGGAGACGTCCAGTGAAAGAGCGCGAATGGCGTAGGGTGGGGGCACCCATTCATGCTTTGCCTCTCGTCTACGAGACTGTACGAGACCAGTTTACCGCATAGCATACCTTCGTATACCCCGTGGGCGCCATTCTACGCCCGGCATTCACCTACTATACTCGGGCCACGAGTCATCCAAGTCATTCGAGTCATTCGTAAAAGCCAAGCCTTATAGCCAGAGGGAACGAAAGTTTGAAAATTAAATAAATAAACGAGAATACATATATACGTATCTTCGTCGTAAGCATACAGTGTGCGGTGTTTGTGTGTGTGTGTGTGTGTGTGTGTGTGTGTGTGTGCGTATGTGTGTGAGCTCGTAACCACGATTATAATTTTTTGGTCTTCGCACTATCGATCTCGGAACAAATATTTTCAAAGTCCTGCGAACGGTGAACAGAAATAAAAATGTTTAAATCAAAATTATCGGGATCCTTTTAGTGAACCTTGACATTCCTTTTGGGGTATTTTATTTTATTTTTTGTTATTTGCGAGTGTTCTCCGTGTTTTTCCACTTTGACGAGCTCGAGATGCCAAACAGGAGTTAAGTTAAAGAAGAAAGGCAACAAATTTTTCTCCGGTGCTCCAAAATCGTTGAATCTTGCGGACAATTTTTATTCGGCCGTTTATTTCCTCCCAGTGAAAAAGAACAGAATAAAGATAAAACAAAAACCTGGTCCTATGGTCCTCGAGGGTGTCGCAACGAGCGCTCAGATAATGACGGCTATAAAATGGACTTTAAATAATTGAATTATTGCGCGGGCATTTGTGCGCCGGGGTGCCATCTTTGGATTGTCGTGTTTACCGGTATTTTTTTTACCGCCGCGACTCTCAGTTCTCAGTTGTGATCACACGAGGCTTTCAATTTGATTTGTTTTCTTATATAATTATATACACTCGTACGTGCATATGTGTAGACAAACGTGTATATTTGTATATACGTACACCCACGTCGAAGCCACAAAAGAGCGATAGACGGCTCTCGGTCGTCCCGGTGAAACAAGTGTTATGTGATATCGGCGGTTTGTCGGCCTCCCTCCCGCCTCTGGGCCGCCCCCCTCCCCAATTTCTGCAAACCCAGATATGCGTCGCAAAGCCTTGCCAGCTTTGATATATTCGTGCCGGTGAACGAGATAAGAAGATTAATTGAAAGAGAAGAGAAGAAAAGTATTAAGGTCGTTCGAGCATCGATTTGCCTTCCCTCCTTCCCCCAGCGGAACAACAAAAAAGACAGCATGAAAGGTGCAAAGGTAACGATGAAGGGGCTGAGACTGATCGTGCTTTTGACGAGCCTAACGATAACGAGAACAAGAACGAGCTTACTTGGCGTCGAGCTTGACGAGACGGGCGAGGAATTCTTGAACGAATATTTGTCACTCGACGAGAGCCGATATCTCGCCGAACTCCAAGAGTTCCAGGACGCCGCGATTGAGATCGATCTCATTGACAGCAAGAAACATCGACGACCACATCAAGAGCCTCGAGTACTGTATCAGATAGGGGTATGTTTCCCGTTTTAGTTTTGTCGTAACATTTTTTTCCCCTCGTCATTTCCATGTAAATGTGTTGAGAATATTTCAAAATGTCGAAAAAAGACAGTTTGAAAGAATGTCTCGTGTGATTTTTTGGTACACGCAAAAACTTGCCGTTTTTGTCATACCTGGTTGAATTTTTGCACGTCAGTAGTGTATCAGGTAGTATATTTCAAATGAATTTAAGGATGTTGAGTCCCTATGAAATATGTTAATGTTAATTGTTCAATAAATAGCTTCTTAATCGTCATGAAATTTTTACACGACCTCCTGAATACTTCATGTAAAAACATACTAAATTTTTCGAATTCTATCATCATTAGTTCAACCTCCTTAAGGGTTGAAATAAAAAATGATAAGAAAATTCGGTATGTTTTTTATGAAGTATTTAAGAGGTCGTGTTAAAATTTCACGACGATTAGGAAGCTTGGTATTAAAAAATTAACATTTTGTTAAGAACAATTTTTAAAAGTAATTAAAAAAAAATTTATCAATATACTTCGTTTTATTTCCGTTGCTGTCAGGATATTGTAGATATTACAAAATTGAGGGGACGAAAAAAAAAATATAGCAAAGTTACATCAGTTTCCATAAGACAACATTTAATTTGTGAATGTTAATTGCTCAATAACGAGCTTCCTAATTGTCGTGAAATTTTTACACGACCTCTGAAATACTTCATACGAAAACGTACCAAATTTTCAGAATTTTATTATCATTTGCGATTTGGGACTCAACATCCTTAAGGAAAATCGATGAAACCCTTTCGATTTTGGGCGAGCATGTATTTTTATATATACCTCATCGCGTCGTAACTTTCACAATTGTGATAGGTACCTGGTTAAATTTGTTCATAGATACAGAGTAATACGGGATATGGGAGAAACATTTGCGGGAATCGCTGAATATAGGTTTATATTTTAAGGGAAGTTTAAACTTTCCGAAGAATGTACTGTGGGTGATTTTTCAACATTTAGATATATCAGATATATTTAGATACCGAATATCTAGATATTCAGATAATTTTTCGCACATAACTAGTGTTATAGGAGAAACGTCGTGTCTTAATTTAACGAAAATATGTGAAAGCGTTTACATTCCCTTTTCTTTTTTTTATTGTTCACATGAACCAGCAAAAATCCATTGATAGAACTAATCTGTCTGCGCTCAAAAACCATTCGATCAACTTTGCTGCCGCGAGCAATGACAAGAGAAAAAACACAAAATATAAAACTATACAGCTAATTCTACCTCGCGCAATTGATGTATCTTCTCATTATTGTTCGTTGTTTTTTTTTACTGTTGCGATCTTTTGAAGTTTAATTGTATAAAACATTGATACCGCCCGCACCTCGTGCGCCGACGACACGCCGACTAACAACTCGTGTCTCCCGCGCCTTTTTTAGCCTTTAACGATTCTCTCACTCGCTGCTCATGCTCAGCGCTATGTAACAGGCATAACTTATCGCGTACGCATTCGCCGCCCACCAATTCTCACGTGTTCAAACATTTATATTCCCAATGATGAAAACGATAAAAACAACAACAATAATAACACTAATAATAATGATGCCATATACATGCCGAAACTAATGAATAGTAGATGATAATAATGATTATAATACCAATGATCATGACGATGATAATCACGATAATATTAATCACGATGATAATATCATTAATGATGATGAAGATAAAGTAATACATTCCAATTCATACAAATTAACGCCTATAAAACATTCATAAAACTAATACCATATGGTCGATATTTGTTTTGTCGTACGCGCATCCAAATTTTCATGAGCGAGAGATTTTCCTTTCGTTCGGTAAATTTCAGTTGTGATGTCTCAATCTTTGCATCCCAGTACGAGAGTAAGTTAGTAAACACAAGAATAACAGGAATAGTGTAAATGTTGAAATTCAATTCGTACTGAAAGTTTGCACCTGTAGACCGGAAACCCATAATATTCAATGGAAGAATTCCCGTGCATATAGAGTTATAAAATCATTTCTGCGAAATTTTGAATGCTTCATAGCTATTACATCTGTGCACGTATATATATATATATATATATATATATATATATATATATATATATATATGTGCACAACAAAGGCACGCACTTTTTATGGTGTTCTTACTATTTGTCGTGGATGCGTGTAGGGCATCAACAATTATATAAATACCGATGGAGCAAGATGAGAGAACGCAGAAGCGAGCAGAGATCAAGCCATGACTGTTCC
>OX632363.1:13030949-13068449 GCA_951751655.1 Ophion costatus | reverse complement strand
AGGTGCTCCTGCAATTACATTACGGAACACGTAGAATTGTGTTGAAGGGCATTTATACTAACGTTCAAGTAAATCTGACCAGATATTTCTTTTAACATACAAACTATGCTACCCCCTTTTCCCCTTGGGGATTGAATTTCCAAAAACGCTGGAATTTCATTAATTGTGTCTACGAGCAGTTATTCAAGGTTTCAAGTGAGTTTTACCAGTTTTTTTTAGTTTTTCGTATAAACTTTGCAACCCCCTTTCGTGTAGGGGTTGAATAATGAAAAACGCTAGAATACGTCTAATTGTGTTGAAGAGCATCAATACTAAGTTCAAAGTAAATCTTCTGACCAGATTTTTTTTTATTTTCCATACAAATTTTGCCACCCATTTTCTCTCCTTTGGGGTTTAATTTCCTAAAACGCTGAAATACGTGTTTTATTAATTTTGTCAAGGAGTACAAATACCAAATTTCAAGTAAGTCCGACCATATTTTTTTAAATTTCCATACAAACTTTGGCAGCCCTCTTTTCCGCTTAAGGGTTGATAAAAAAAGCCGGAATACGTATTTCAGTAATTGCGTCACAGAGCATTCGTACCACCTCTCTATTAAGCTTGGCCAGGAAAATATTTCTTCCCATACAAACGTTGCCTCCCCCTTTCGCCCCCTTAGGAGTTGAATTTCTAGAAACCCGTTCTTAAGTGATGTTTCCGATGTAAAATCTTCACCCTCTCTAAATTTGACGTTTCCACCTCAAACGGTTTGGGCTGGGCGATGATGAGTCAGTCAGTCAGTCAGGATTTTGCCTTTGTTATATTTCTTTATATTTATGTATATTTTTATATATAAATATATAAATATATACATACATGTATAAATAATATATAATATATATAAATATATACATACATGTATAAATAATATATAATATATATATATATTCTTTGCCTTTGTTATATTTCTTTAAAAAATACCAACAGTTCACACACCTATGACGCAGAATTAATTCGAGTCACATAATCAGTAACATTCGATGTGCATTTAAAAATTCCTCTTATCGATGTAGCTTTGCTGGATCATCCGATATTCATTGAATCCATTGATTATAAACGATTCTGAAATCGTTATTGCTCCTTTCGAAGGCGGATAGGGGGTTGCAAGCAGAATATTTCGATGCAGTTTGTATATGAAGATGAGTATGGTCGTGGTTGGCCTGGAAACCAGGGGACAGGACGTACACGATTGCCTTATTGACTGGATTGACAACCTCTGAATGGAGTTGTTACGAAGTGAGATATATGAGGAGGGAGAAAAGAGACTTGAGACGCGAATTGATGTTCTTTTGCCCAGCTCAAGCTATACCTACGTCCATACACGCGCGCGCGCACACACACGCACACGCACGCACACACGCACATACGCACGCGCGCGCGCGCACACTCATTCAGCATTCCTTAAAAATACACGTACACACCCATACATCGTTCTATGTAGGTGGATGAAAGGCTGTCTTGCATTTAATTCAATCCCGCTGTTTGCCTTTTACACGTCTATTTCATTCTAATTATTAGTTATAATTCTTGACACTTTATGCCACACGTGTGCAGGAACAACTTTATCTACCAGATCAATTTTTTATGCGTTCAATACCATTGGCAAAATTTGTATAACGAAAAATCATTCGAACAAATAAGTTTGATAATTGATTAATTCCATCGGGGAAGATTGGTCGATTTTACAAAAAAAAAAAAAAACAAACAAATACCTTCGTTAAAAGTGGATAGATAAATTGAACATCCATTCATTAGTAATTGTTTTAACCTACTTTAGTTATTTTTTGGTTGCACAGAATAATTAGTCCAGCGCATTTAATATGTAACGATAGTGTGTTATTAAGGAACTTCCACCATTTTTAGGGGAGCAAAGTATGGCTTTTGAGCATTAGAATTAATTTTCGGAAATTTTGTACACTTTCGACAAATGTTGGAAGAAAGAAGTCGGTAAATATTCGAAAGTGGGGCTTCTGCCAGAATCAGGCTAACTTTTGTTTGGGTTTGTTTGGGGTTGTTTGAGGCCGTTTGGGGTTATTGGAGGTTGTTTAGGGTTGTTTATGTTTGTTTGTGGTTGTTTGGGTTTGTTTGGGATTGTTTAGGGTGGTTTGAGTTTGTTTGAACCCTTGAAGAAAATTTGCTTGATTCTAGCAGGAACCCCACTTCCGAACATTTACCAAGAAATCGTGTATAAAAAGTGATATGCTATTCTCCCGAAATGGATGTATATATGAACAGATCGGAAGAGTTTCATATCTCTTTTATATGTACTATACTTTTGCATGCATGTAGACCAGGTGTAGAAGTATGAAATCGGAATTTCCCTATAGATGGTGCTAGCCATCAGTTTAGGGAACGTAAGACCGCTTCTGCAGCGTCATCATCTCCCTCTAACAGCTGACGAAGATTTTCAACACACAACAATCCAAGTTCCCTACACCGTTATGTTTTCCTATAACCTTAAACATGTCGAGTTTTGTGCCCACGAACTACGATTTGCGGACAGCATTGGTTTTCTGTTATCATTTGAAGAAAACGGCTGCAGGATCGCATGGAATGCTTGTCGAAGCTTACAGGGTTCACAGTGTTCAGAGTGGTTCAAAAAAATTCAAAAGTGGTGATTTTGACGTGATAAACGAAGAACGTGGAACGAAGAACGTGGGAAACCACTGAAAAAGTTCGCAGACAACGAATTGCAAGCCTTATTGGATGAAGGTGATGCTCAAAGTCAACAAGAACTCGCGGATCAATTGAATGTGACGCAGAAAGCCGTCTCCATACGTTTTGATCATTTTCAAACAACAGACGTGTAATTTTTACGAAATATTCCGGTTTTATACTTCTACACCTGGTACATATGTACTTACAGCAGAACCCCGATTATCCGGGCCAATTGGAACCAGGGGGAGTCCGGATAATCCATTTTATGGTAAAATGAAAGTAGTTGTAACATAGAATCACATAAACATACTAATATTATGTAATTACTAATAACGTATTAATGTACAAATCGTCGTTCGTTTCGCGCTCACGAGTGCGACATACACCGGCTTTCCGGACAATCGGACTTCTACTGTACATATATACAGGGTGTCCCAAATGTCACGCAACACTTAACATGCGCGGCTTATGCATATTGTTGCGTGACATTTGGGTCACCCTGTACGTACACACAATATGGGGTTGCAATTATAATGTGGCCATGCTTTTTTTTACAGGTTTGCGCGGCCTTTTTCGACGTTTCAGGCGTGCATTGTGAACATTTTCGAGCCCTTTCTGAAAAGATATAGCGTCTATGTGAAAAAAATAGTTTCCCCTAGAAAAGAAATATTTTGAAAGAAATAAGAATGTCATTTCGCGTGGCAAGTAAAGTCGACTTGATTCGAATACGGCAAACCCGGTGAAAGTTCGTTAAAAAATTGTTATCACAGAGAAAAACAATATAAAAAAAATGAATATCGAACGATAGTTCAAATTTAACTCTGAGGAACGGCGGAATTGGATAAGTCGAAATCGGAGTTGGCGTCCGAGCTTCCACTGCTATGTTCTCGTCGCGGCTGTCATGAGGTTGTGCGTTTCGCCGGCAAATGTTAAACCATGGCTAACGTTATAATGCCTAAGGCGTCGCGTGGTTTCTGTCACGTGGAATACCAATGTCGAACGGCCTTTATTTTTGCGTAGGTCCCCCCGAATCGGCGGAAAGAAATATCAAATTACAGAAAAAACTTGGGGCTATGGGCAAATAATGAAACGTGCGAATCTTGCGAGACCCTTGACGACTGGCTGGACAATTTTAACCATGCGGGGTGGATGTACCGTTTTCAGGGCTGAAAAAAACCGTCCGCTAGTCCTCAAGACCGAATTAAAGGGGTCAAGTGGGGTTACTTCGTGAGAATCTTAAACACCGACTTAATATTAGTCGACGCGCATTCTTTGTTTTCTATTTTTACCCGTTAAATCAGGTTTCGAGAACTACCAAACCATTTTGGATTCGGTGATTCGTCCTCCTTTTTTCGCCGCTTCGGCGAAAACTGCATAGAAATAAAGACCATTCCGCCTGTCTACTGCATCAATGCGTCGATGGACATTTGTCTCCCATGTGACACTCGCACACTCCAACACTTTTGTCATCGAAACGTTCACTTTGACTTGACATCTCTCGGTGAAATTTCCAACCTCGTGACAGCCGTGATAAGAAGATAGCAACGAAGGTCAGACGCCTACTTCGATCCCGGCTTACCACATTCCACCGTTCCTCAGAGTTAAGTTTGAATTATCGTTCGATATTGACTTTTTGATAGTGTTTTTCTCTATGATAATATTTTTAAAGAAGCTTGAACCTGGTTTGCCGTTTTTGAAATCAAGTCGACTTTACTATTGTCACGCGTAATGCCATTCCTATTTTTTTTTTTAATATTCATTTTTTAGCCAAAACTATTTTTCTCACATAGCCGCTAGATTATTTTTAAGAAGGGCTCGCCAAAGTTCAAAATGCGCACCTCAAACGTCTCAAAACCCCATATTATATATATATATATATATATATATATATATATATATAATATGGGGTTACAATTATAATGTGGCCATGCTTTTTTGCAAGTTTGCGCGGCCATTTTTTGCGCGGCAAAAAAGCGCAAGTTTGCGCGGCCATTTTTTGCGCGGCAAAAAAGCATGGCCACATTATAATTGTAACCCCATATTATATATATATATATATATATATATATATAATATGGGGTTACAATTATAATGTGGCCATGCTTTTTTGCCGCGCAAAAAATGGCCGCGCAAACTTGCGCTTTTTTGCCGCGCAAAAAATGGCCGCGCAATGGCCGCGCAATGGCCGCGCCACATTATAATTGTAACCCCATATTATATATATATATATATATATATATATATATATATATATATATATATATATATATATAATATGGGGTTACAATTATAATGTGGCCATGCTTTTTTGCAAGTTTGCGCGGCCATTTTGAGACGTTTGAGGTGCGCATTTTGAACTTTATTATTGAACTTTATTATTGAACTTTGAACTTTATTTTATATATAGTAAAAGTCCGATTATCCGGAAAGCCAGTTATTCGGACTCTCGTACTGTAACCCTACACATTCTAGCTCCAGGTATATGTGCACTCGTGAGCACTATAGTGACCGCGGAACGCCATTGACAAATTTCTCAAAATGTACTTTTTTTTTCCTTGCGGAATCTATTTTTCTCACACAGGCGCTAATATTTCTTTGACAATGTTTTTTTTCAGGTTATCTAGGTGCTTTTGAAACACTGTAAAAAAAAAAATTTTAATAAATGTCAACTTGTTCAAAACGAAACACTGCAACATTTTCCCCTCTTGATATTTTGTCTCTAACCCTATAGTTTTCGAGTCACGCCAATCAATTGTTCGAATATTTAAGCGAATTTAAAATCGAAAATTAAGAAAGTTTCTCCTGATGTTTTGTTATAAACGGCATACTTTTCGCGTTGAACCATCCTACTCATTAGAGTTTCTAGCGAAAATAGTAAAAAAAAAATCTCAGAGAAAAAATTTGAAAAAGGTTCACGCGAAAAGGTTTACGTTGCATTTTCCAAAATTTGTATTTTTTAGCCAAAAATAAAACAACTTTACGAAAAAAATCGCACGAAACTTCTTAAAAAATGAAAACGGAGCTCCTGCTACCCCGTTTAAGTTTATCATGGATTACATGTGTGTGGATTACGCACACACTTGGGTGCGCGTGCGCGCGTGTGTGTAAGATATTTGTGCATATGCGCGAGTGTACGCTTATATTGAAATATTGTTGACAAATGTATGATTTTCTTCCTACGTGAAGGCAGTGAAAGCTACGAGGGCGAATGAATTGGAAAGTGTTATGAGCAGCGTGTCCTCCACGATTTGTGGCCGCTCCTATGGTCGCGCGGTATCAATGATGTAGAAACGAATGAACGGCAGAATCATACGTTTGTCAATATGCGTGAACTTTTTAGGCGTATGCGCAAGTGCTCTTGCCTTAGTGTTCGTACGCAGATGGAATATTGCCAAAATGAAAATGCCGTGTCCCGGCAGTCCGTTGTCAATTACGTGAATCGATTGAGCCCCGCGGTATCCCGGATTTAGGCAATTTTGGATATAAACTATATTTGAGCTTGGAAATAAAATTGATAAATTGTGATTATTGTTGTTATTGGCATTCAATCACATACGCGGTGCCCGGCGCATTTCCGGCCTGCATATTTGCGCAATGTAACTCGTGACGACGCAAGTCATTCGTGGACAAAACGCGTTATTATACAAATGATCACTTTTCTTCACCGCTCAGGTGGGCTGAGTGGAATTACATTACGTTGAAGATTTAAAAAATATATATATATTGCATAATATTTCGAAAACTTCTCTATGAGTAGATGACCCTCCACGACTTCTATCTTTTAAAATTTATTTAGGAAGTTAATCATTTCATTTCGCAAATGAAAAAAATAGTTCATTTGTGATTGATGGCTTACCGGGATTTTCGTATGCATATTTATATACAAGTGTATATATATATATATATATACATATATCAGTATATACAAAAATAGATATGTACACTGGACAAAAAAGATTTACGCTGACTGAATCCGTCATTAGGGAATGGCAACAAGTTATCTATTGAAAAAAATGCATATTGGGTTATTTTAAGAATCGTTTATTCAATCGAGCTAACGAATACTCGGAATGATGAGATATTTTGGTGTTTTATTTTAATATTTCGTTATCCACTTGCAAATTAACAATTCCGTTAATCTTTGTGATTTGTTATATGTAAAAAATATATATTTATTTATCAGCAGCTTATATATAATATATGAATAACAACTGCACAAACTGATTATCGCGGTGAACGCTATAAGAAAAAAGAGAACAAATAGAGAGTGCAGAGTACGAAATGTACCGTTGAAATATATATTAGACTTATATCTATGAGCACGGAGGGACTGATTGTGAGATTAGGAGAAAAAAATTCTATGAATGACAAAGTACGCGGCACGATCACCGTGTTAAAAGAAAAAATACATACTATGTGCAAGCGGCTTCATATAAACTCGTGATGTGCCAAAGTTGCATGCCGAAATATAAGGGATATGTGGGAAATCGATGAACGAGGCACAACAAAAAATGGATTCGGAGACACGCTACTTTCGTCGTGCAAAACATATAGATGTACAGATTTGATTGATGTTGATATTGAATTGTATGGTACTATCGCGATAAATGATGACGTATCTTGTATCTTTAGGATGCACCGGAAAATAATGTTTTCACTTGCCTAATTTTGGTGGCGAATTCAGGTTACGACAACTACTGGAACGCGTTTTAGGATCCTTATTAGAGATTCTCTAAAATTTGATGGAACAATGGTCTAACCGCAAAACGAGGATATTGCGCATTGCCAGAGGCAAGAGCGAGTAATCATTTTATCCTGCCTACCCTTTGTTTCTTTTTTGTGGGTTACCGAAGGTCTCAGCATTTTCGTACGAAACACCCTGTATACACAGATAGATCTACAGATATCCGTAATGCGGCGGACTGACAGGAGAAGATGAAGAAAAAAAGGTGAAAAAAATAAAGACAGCCGGAAAAGAAGATAGCCGAACATACATCCGTTATTAACAAGGAGCAGAAAAAGAAGGGGAAGGATGAGCCGAAAATCCCGTTTGAAAAATTTCGTGGCAGGAAGTAGGATGGAAATGCGGTCCTTTTTCCAATTATGTTCGCTCCTTCTTGCTTTGCTCAAGGACTTCTCTGTGTACCCGGAGACAGATGTCGTTGCACGCACAACAAACAGTTATTGCGAGTAATGAAGTTATACGTGTTCGTACATACACCAAATATAATCGTATTCGAATGAATAAAAATTAAATGAAAATTCATCATACCAATGACGTTGTGAATGAAATTAAAATCCATTCAATTTTTTAAGCGATGATTAATCAGTTTTAGAAAATTATAATCTTCATTTTGATGATTTTGATTATGCGACGAATGTGAAAAAAAAACAAATGCTATTCGCTTTTTTCAAAATCGTTCCACTTATTTTTGCGGATTTAGAATACGATGATTTCTAGAACGTTATATGCGGTCCTTATTAGAGATCTACAGCCTAAGTGGCTGTATATCTTTGAAAAAAATCCAGCTGCCAAAAAGTATTTTTTTTATAATAATCATGGAAAAAAGAAAAAAATAGACAAGATGTTTGTTTGCACTTGAACGAAGTAAAAGTTTAGGACCGTTGTCATAATACTATGATTAAAAAAGGACGTTTTTCCAGTTCTCGAGCAGTTTCGATGTAAGATAAATCATTTTTCCGAATGTGTATTTCCGTCTTCATTTCTCTCTTTCTCACTCACTCTTCGTGAGATGCGACTCTCCGATGTCTGTAGATCCGAGCCCCGTCACTTCCGGGCCCTGGGGACAGGTAAAAAGGTATTCGGAAGGATAAGTCTTAAGACGAAGGGAAAAAAAGGAAGAGGTCGAAGAAGGATGTTTTGATTCTTGAGAAACCACCTCCCCCGCTCTTTCTACTGCTGATTCGTTCTTGTCCTTTCTATATCTTCTTCCGGTTTCCTCCATCTCTTCCTCCCTACTCTTTGTTCTTTTTTCGTACCTTCGTATCTATAGATACACACACACATACATATACATGCAGAGTTAGTCCGAGAGCGAAAAGGCTACGCTATACAAGAACCACGTGGTTCTTCTTCTTACTTTCTCAATCTATCTCTCTTTCTGGGCCAACGGAGAGACGCAAATGCGAACCATTGTCGTATTACGGAGTGGGGTCATCCGGTTTATTCTCAACCAGCGGAGCGACTTCCGCTATTTTACTCTAAGAAATTTATATGTGTATATATAAATATACGCGCGGGCACCCGCGTGTGTCTAGAGCGGATCTTGTCATTAAGGGGAGGAGGAAATCTATTGAGCCATTATTTCACGGCACCATCGCGGACACTGATTCGCCTCTGCACCTCTGACGCTCGACCAAAAGAAATGAGACCAGAATTTCTTTGCCTTCGTTCGACCCACGAGGAAATGATGAACTATCAGGAAACCATATAAAAGCGTTGAAATGTGAAAATAAATATTTTTTGTTTTTTTTTTAATTTCGTATATTATCTGAAATCACTCAGTAGATTTATCCTGTAGCTTTAAAACAAAAAAAAAATGGTTTTGACCTCATTGATACATATAACTCCATTTTTAATTACAATATTTTTTTGGGCACACTTTGGCCTCACAAATCACAGCTCAAGTCTGCGAACAATCAATAATGGAGCAATGAGAAGGAGATTCGCCATCGCATTTCAATTATGAAAAGTTCAAAGACAAATAAAAAAAAAATATTGATATTATGATCGACCGGTCGTATTTGTGAAAAAGGATTATTGCTTTATTGAACTTGCCGTCTCGTCCTTCGATATCGATATAACTCTACCATAAACGTTCTCATTTTGAGATCAATTGAGGGAGTTGCAAAAGTTTCGGAGCGGGCAAGAAACAATGTTCAATATTTGTTTCGTATCGTGAAGTTTGCATCGTTAGAATGCAAAAAAAATGAATGTTTTTTTTTAATTCCAACAATTCTTTTCGACCCACTTGTGTGAATAATAATGCAAAGTCGTAGTTGGACTTCTTGATGTTAAAATCATCCCACGCTGTTGTACGTGCCTCACGTTACGTTGCTTTACATATCCTTGGACACGAAATTCATTCACCCGCGAAAACGAATTGCTACCTAGTGGTGTGTAGGTATATATATATGTGCACGAGCTGACAGTCTCTGTCAGCAAAAGCGCGCTCACCTCGTATAATAACGTTCAGTCAATTCATTCGAAACCATCGTTTGCTTTATAAGAAATAATTTTCAATATGTGGGTGTACGCGGGCGCGCGCGTCCGCGTGTATACGTATGCGTGCGGCTAAAGGTGGACGTGTATACAGTCATGATGATTATTACGAAAAACGTACATATACACTCGTTAATCGATAACATCATTTCTAATATAAGAAATTATGGCATCGAGGCGGGAACGATGAAAATTCAAATGATGATAACGAAAAATTGATTCGAGCATACGCATATAACGTGATAGTACCATGTAGGACAACAAATAACTTGGCCGCGCTCATTTGAATGCGAAATAACATTGGCTCTTGCTTGATTGGTCATGTACTCCCATATATATCACGTTAATTATTTGAATCAACTATAATGAGAAGGATTAATTGATATCGATATATCGATTGTGCTCATTGTTTCTTGTCTTGACGATGCAGTTCATTTAAATTATGTCGCTTATGCGAGTATTGTATACCAAGGGATTAAAAGGTAAGGAGAAATGTACGTCCAATTTTTACCACGATTTTATTAACTCGCTTTGCTTGTTATCTGTTAGTCTGTGCGGTACAAATTTTGCAATCGATTTTAAACCAACTTCCGGATGAGCTAGAGACTTGAAACTTTGAACATAGGTCAGATCTGGATGACAGACAAATAAACAGACAGGTAAGTTTGCCACAGAGAGAGAAAAAGAAAACAATTGACGAAAATATACATAAAGAAATAAAATATATAGTTTAGTGAAAGAGACATTAACGACAATTTCTATGACGGTCAAGGAGACAGCCCCCCAACGCAAGCGACGCCTAGAGAAAAAGAAGAAGCAGAATTTCACATACACAAGACTAAGAAGCACATAATAAAAAGATTTAAATACAAACATTTTGAAACACGTTTTTAAAGCAGACTAAAAAGTATAAAATAATTTGTCCTAGTCCCATACAAATTCATAACCCAATACAGATTCCTAACCGCATACAGATTGTCCTGAAAATTTCTTATTGTGAATTTTTCAGAGCTACGAAATTAGTTGTAAGATTTAGAACAAAAAACGTGGGGTGCATGCATAGATAATAGTAAGGGGCATAGGGAGCAGCTATCGTTGAAAAAATTCACACAACAGTTCATATCATTTGCAGTGTAATAAAATCGTAAGTGACTTAGGTGAACTATTCATGCATCAATTATCTATTACATGCGCTCCACGTTTTCTGTTTTAAATCTTACAAGTATTTACATACCTATTAAAAATTCACAATCACAAATTTTCAGGACAATTTGTATGCGGTGAGGAATCTGTTTTTGGTTTCAAATCTGTATGGGGCAAGGAGAAATTGTTTTATACTTTCTAGTCCATTTAAAAAATGTCGTTTGAACTTTTTTTAAATTTACATATTTAACGGTTAAGGCCCGGTTCCACAACACAGTGACCCGAAGCTTAGTGTGCTAAGCGTGATTCTGATTGATCTATTCGCATTAGAATGCCGGTTAACTAGAGTTGTGAAACCGAGCCTTAATGATGATCCGAATATAGTTAGGGTAAATAAATAATGGTACAGTTTTTTTCAATTCATCACTTGAATGTCGAAGAATTGAACTGAGGTAAATATTTCCTTTTTTCAAATTAATTTTTCATTCGAGGAACTATCCTCAAGCGCCAGAGATGCGAATCGAAGGAATATAAAAGAAAATAAACGAGAATTATTTTTTTCGCATGCGATAGAAATATACAGGATTCGCTCGTTTTAGTATGTATCCTTTGGGCTTTGATGATTCTATCGCTTCGGCTTTTACTTTACACTTGTCACTTCACTATTTCTAGTTCCTAAAAGTTTTCCAGAGGATATTGCACACAACCGCTCATCCATAATGCACGAATGTATCGCACTTTCACGAGGGCACAGGGGACTCGTGAAAAATCTGTGTCGATACGGGCTGCTATTTATGTATTCACTGCACCGACAGAAAATTTCTATTGATATTAACAAGATGCTTCTATTTACTTTTTGGAATTTAAATTGACTAGATTTTCCGTGAAATCAAGTTTTCCCTATTTAATTCCATTACTGCAATTATTTATTTTAAATATATTTATTTATTCAAATAAAGATCTATGTAATATCGTCTAATAACTAAATATTTTATTTATCTCTAATAAATCTGTGATTCGGTTCGAATGTCAGATTGGGTGACATCTGTTCAAAGAACAATGTAATTGAATCCACTAAATATATCTATTTGATTTAAAAAAAATTGAATTAGATAGAATTTTCGTATATGGCCATCATACAGCGACCGTACGTGGACATCTCTCCTAATCTCTCGGAAGAAATGGTCACATCTAAAATGTAAACAAGTAGAAAGAATACATGTGAAATCTTGAGGTTACAACGAAGCACTGTTTGTGAACTATTCAAGAAATTTAAAAGTAACCATTACTTTCACAAAATAACATTACCAAGATGTAAAACATGAAACGTTCAAACAAATTTAGCAATAGACAGAGAAATTAAAAAGGATTTTACTTAACATTTTTTTGCCAAACATTTGCTCGTACACTTACACCTGCGCACGACGCAAAGCGAATTAAGCAGTAACAGGTGAAATCTAGTGCGCGGTTCTATGAAACATTTCTATTGGCCATCTCTCGCTTACGGCCAACTCCCTCGGAATTAATCTATAGGTAGATAGGTTGTAGGCTCGATTCCATATGTCGGGGAAATATTTTCTTCGGTTACAATCAGGTCAGAATGCCAAGGAATGGCGAATTATGGTACAAAATCATTGTGGTAGAACTCTAATTTGAGTATTTCATTTTGGATTTATAAAATTTTCCGTGCTCATAGTCACGTGGATTTGCAGTGTATGTTGCAAACAGATAAAGACTCATTCGAAACGGATATTTCTTTTTTAATTTTAATATATTTAATATTTAAAAAGAATAGCTGAAGAAATTAAAAAAAATGCTTGGAACAAATTGCATTGTAGTAGGCCGTGAGTCAAGGAAAAAATCTATTTGATTTAAATAGATCCTATATAAATTAGATCTTTTTTTTTGTTTGGTGGGGTGCGTTTCACTTGCGTTACCATCGGAAATTCAGTAAAATCGTCTTCCGCTCTGTAGTCGCCGACCTAGCCACAAATATTTAAAAACTAGTTTTCTAGTACATAATTTACTTGAATTTGCTTCGAAATATTAAAATGATCGTTAACCTGAAAAAAACCATGGTGAAAGTAATCATTTTCAGGGAAATATTTGCAATCCGTTGGTGTACTCGATTATCTATTTTCCTTGCATTTAGTCACTTTCCTTGTATGCTTTCCCCCTCGATGTCTGTGCTTGTTACCTGCTCTGGTATAAAGTTTGAAGTATTACGAGATAAGTCTTGTCTCCCGTATGCAACTGAAATTGAACGTTTTCCACGACAATCGTTGTACACGCAACTACGAACGAATTAGACGCCGTTCAAGTTTCTAGTAGCGATATAAACTACATGCGACGAATGATTCATACAACTTCTTGTTAGAATGTTATTCCCTCGTCATCTCGGATCGCAGTGACACTTGGCTGACGATGATAACGAGACCAATTAATCTCGCTCACCCTTCTGTGCTCTATTTGTATCATCAAACGGGAAAATTGTAACGAAAGGTCTCGGAATTATGGTTGGCAAATTTAATATTTCCACGGATCATGAAGGATTGGGTGAAAAATTCCGTGAGAATCCCACCGTGCGGAGTATATTCGTTGATTACTTTGATAAATAAATAACTGACCAAAGTGAACCCGGTGCGTTGGTGTGGTGGTCAGCGTGCTGGCCAGCGGATCGGGAGGTCGCGGGTTCGAATCCCAGTCGCGTACTTTCGTCGTGAAATGTTTGCCTTCGACATTTTCTCGACAAAAGGCGACTAAAGTTGCGTGACTGGGAAGCAATTTTGGGACCGGCTGTATCGGTATAGGTTGTAAGAGACAATTCGAAACGCCAGTATTTCATCCAAACAAAACACAATGTATACCTATTAAGGTAAATGACCCAATTATTGAACAGCTAAGGATCTGGGGGATTAAATTCGGTGAGAAAAAATATAAAATAAAGAAAAAAACCATCGCTTTCATGTTCAAATGATACTTTGATATTTTTACTTTCGAAAAATCACCCTTTAAATTATTTTTAAATGATTTCAAATGAAAAAAAAGAATAACAATGTGAAGCATGCAAATGTCCCAATTATTGAACACTGGAACTGCCTATGTCCCTAATATTGAACAGGCATGTCCCAGTTATTGAACACTCTCGAGAATTCTCTTTCCGTTCTGAAAATATTATTTTGGGTACAATATTAAGAAATAAAAGCAAAATCAAACACTTAAATAATCTTTTATTAATCATGTAAAAATACAAAAATATATATTTAGTCCCTCTTGACAGGTTTTTGGTTCATTCGCATGTGGTTTATTTTTGCTTTTCAACTAGAACTTTATTTTATTTTTCTTTTCAGCTTCCTCGTTTTTATGTTCTGTTTTTGTTCGATTTTGTTGCAGCTTTCTTGTTTTTCGACTCTAACTAGATTTTCTTTTTTATTTACCACTCTGCATATAGTGCGGTTTTTACAACTTCCGCACTATATGCAGAGCGACGTCTTTTTGTCGCCATGTTTATGCCGTTTTATTGAGAAAATTTTGTCCCTGAAATATCGGAGAGCAAAAAATATTGAACATTACATTCGTATTTTTAGGTTACATTTACGTTATATTCTCTTTTTACTTTTCTTTTTATGTTTATTGCACGAAAATACAAATAAAAAATATATTTGACGATCTTAGAGTTATTATTAAAAGAATAAAGGTAAGTTTATTCAGGAACTTACAGTTTTTGTTTGAATAAATCCGATTCACACGATCTGTCACACGTTAACTGTCTCGATGGTTTGATGGGTTTAATGACGCCATCTTGGAGAATTCGAGTGTTCAATAATTGGGACACACGGCATTTTCTATGTCCCAATGATCGAACACCGTATTTTTTAACAAATAATTAATTAATTTTTTTTTTCAATTGTTATTTGTGAGAAATTTTCTGAGGAACCTGAAACGCCTTTACTTTTTGAGATGTGACAGTTTTTGAATTTTTTAGGCCCTTACGCATGAAGCGGCGCGTCTTAACAAAAAACGATAAGCAGTTACCACGAGACGTCAAATCGGGTCGCCGTTGCTGATTAAATAATTTTTTTCTCTATTAATTAAACCTTTTTTGCACAAGTAACATTTCGATAGCTAAAAGTTCCATATATGTAATGAAATTTTTATAAATAAGTAAATGCATGCAGGTGAATGAGAAATAATAAAAATACAAGATAGTGTTCAATAATTGGGACATTTACCTTATGGTGGACGACTGGGGTGTATTATAAAGATGACGAAGAAAAAATAAAAATAAAGCGACTTCGGACATTCACGATGTCACCGGCACGTAGCGAATCACAGAGTGTTTTCAAGATTTTTCCTCCGTGGTCCTCGTGGGCTTTACAGGCTTGTACGGTTTCACCCCTCCCACTTTTACCTGATAATTGTCACTGCCCTATCTCCTACTCCGCACAGACCCCTATAGCGTTGGCTACAGTCATGCGATACGATGACGGTATATCTATGAATTTCAGAAATTTCTTTGTCTGGTTGTCTGTTTGATCGAAACTCGCTTGAACATGGTTGAAGCTGTTGGCCAACTTTGTTGAGAGATGAGAAGCAAACGACAAGTGAAGGTAAACGGGTGCAGAATTTTCCTTCACTTTGCTGCATCTGTACTCGTCAAGTAGAACTTGAACATCTGCAATTTTCTTTTTGAAAGAACAATGGCGTCTGTAACCCTTGAGGATTTATGAGAAAGTTTTTCAATGAATACTTAATGTAAAACAGTTTCATTAACTTTAATATGTATGCATGTATGTATATGTAAAGTATGTATATGTGAAGAAAACCATATGTAAGTATGGTTTTCTATAAATACATAGAGAATGTATTTATCATGATAACCTACATTTACGAGTCTCGAAAAGATATTCGTAAATATGATTTCCGACAAAGACGTGAAATCAAGTCTTCGACATACTAAGTTGATGTTTGGGTAAAAGTTAAGAATTTATGTAAATGTACAAATATGACCGAATTCATCATTGTAAGATTCACTTGTTTTGCATTGATTGCAGGAGAGCGAGGAGGAATTGCCGGAATGCTCGGATCGCAGCGAGGTCTGCAGCAAAGTTGATTTGTACGGCGCACCGTGGGTCGAGAGGCAGTGCCGATGTCCAGGTGGACGTGCCTGCCCGAGCAGTCTCCATGCCGACGACGGTCACACCATCGTCGACAAGACCCGACAGTACAAGCTATGCGAGCCCGTTAAGAGATTGCCGATCTGTCGTTATTTCAAGTGAGTTCCACGTACACACCGAGTGCCGCGCAAATAACAAACGAGAAAACTTTTCTTAAAACACAAAAAAACGAACGTAAAGCTATTCGCTTCCGCTACTCCACCGAGAAATCTTCGCATTCACGGAGGCAGAAATTGCAATGGAATGGGAAAACCAAATAAATATTTTTTAAAAGACCGAACTTGAATGGAGCAAGCAGTTCACACAAAAGTGTTTGATGCAGCGTATTATAGTGGCCCAGTATGCTTTGCAAATAACCCCACTGTATAATTCATTAATTCATATGTGACTTGCTGTTGTCAAAGCAAGAAGAGTCCGAAAAAATAGGATCCGAGAAGAACAAATCGAGAACAAAAGTACCACATTTTCACAACCTTTGCATTGTTATTAGTTCTGTTCTTGGCAACAATCGTCAACGAGCGTTCGGTGTGTTTGTGATTCTCAACTTGTTTTTCCATTCTCAAGAGGTTCTTCCGCGGGATGAAAAATACGAGCAATTCATTCTTGGCCGACTACACATTCAAATCCTTCCAGGCGATTGAGAAAGATACATTTTCCAAGTGGGAATTGCATCACGAATGCATTCTCGTTGAAACCAGTTGATGCAATAGGTACATTTTTGTACCGTTTTTACTTTTAACTGTGGTTTTTCGTCGTCATTTTCAGAGATGTAACGTGGACATTGGCACCGGGTGGAGGACCGGCAAATGCAACTGTGCAAAGGGTTCACTGCCGTTGCAGACCAGGAAGCGTCCCTTATCTCGTTCGGCGGCAACCTCACAGATCACCCGAGGGTAACCCGGGTTTTATCTACGCTTTTGCGTGCTCACCCCAAAGTGTAAGTCCCACGGGTTTTGAAGAAGCCATTAAAAAAAAACAACTCATAAAGGACGAGTTTTTCATCTAGGAATGTTGAAGGACACTGATTTTTTTTAGACTTTGATCCGGCCGACAAAATTACAACATTGAAGTTTCTATATGTTTCGCTTTATCGTATTCAAGTAGACATAATGAGCATTAAAATCTAGGAAATTTGACACAGTTCTTCATGCAAAATCGTGATTGCGCCCATTCTATCGCCTTTTTCGTGAAAAACTATGCTAAATTGCCGAGACATTAATCTTTTTTAACTCCATAAGTTGAATTCTTACTGGACGTGTCAATGTCTAAAAACGGATCCATATCCTACAACGTTCATCGATGATCGGATATTAAACTTAATGCTTCTTAATCCTTAGACATTAATCCTTAGCCTTAGACAAGTTTTCCTCTAATCCTTAGCCTTAGTTAGACAAGTTTTCCTCTAATTTTTCCGCATCACCATATCAAATTTGTATTCATTTATTTAAATAAATTATGAAAGTATCGTTGAATACGAATGGAATATAGAAATTATTCGGATTATTTGTAATATCGTAACGATTTTATAACACGCTTGATTTACGCTTGAATCAGATATTTTTGTTTTCGCGATTCTTCGAGTGAAATATTTATTGAGGAAAACCTTTTTCTTAAAATAATTTCAAAGACGGATTATTTCGCACATATTGCATTTTTTTGTTTTCAAGCTCGTCGATTAATTGTGGACATTTGTATTTTTCGTTTAACGCAGAGGCTAAGATGCCAGCACAAGGAGCCGTGCCGGCTATTCACGGTACGAAAACGACGAAGTTCCCAGCTCGAGGAAGTCAACGCATCGCCATTGTGTCAATGTCCGAAAGGTCATAGATGTCCGAGACGCCATACGGACCCGGGTTCACTTCCGGCGAGATCGTACTCGGGTGTTCTCGAGATAAAGACTTACAGCGGTTACTGCGTGCCCTCACATCACACCGAACCTGTTTACACTCTGTGATGCTCAGGACAAAAATCTTCGGAACAAAGAACAGCGAGGCAAAAACCCCTTCGACGTGGCACCGTTCGGAAACTTGTGCTCCAAACTTTGACAACGCAAAGGGTTGGGTTCGAAATAAGAGAGGAAAACAATAAACAGACGAAGAAAACATTGTAGGATTCCATCAAGAGTTACCGATATCGTTCAAGCGAACCAAAAAGCCACCAAAGTTGGGAAACGAAGATCACAGTCTGACATACCGACGGTGGATAACATCGATAACTTTCTTTACGCTCCATTACATAACACGTGAAAAGAGGAGAATAACGTCACGCGATATTCTCGTAGAAATATTTTTTGGCATCCCTTAGAAAAGAAAATGCCTACATGCACAACAAAAAATGGGCCCCGAAATGTCCGTCGAGTCCTTTTCCCTTGCCAAACGAAGTAACTGGCGCCTTGTAAAGTTCTCGTCCGTTCTGTCCAGAGTAAAATAAGAAAGGATAATAGTATTAAAAAGCGAAAGAAGTCGAAAACGATCGTGGTTTCTCGAGGGAAGAGGGACACCGTAAAACATGGTATTACTCGTGTATTTTTTGGGAACAATTCCACATCAGCGAGAACACATGCAAATTAAGCTTTAAAGTGACGACAGTTCGTTTTTTTACATTTTTTTCATCGTTCGTCCTAACGTCAATAAAGGGTAGGAAAAAAGAGGAAAAACGAAAATTGAATAAACGTCACGCAACTCTGTTATTCTGCACGAATTGTTGCAGATTTATCGTTACTTGTATAGACAGTGTATAGTTCATTCGGTTTATAATTTTTTTAACAATAGTGAGCGTACTACTCATAATTATCTACCGATTGCTATTATTATTATTTTACAATACTTAATATTAATATTATTGTAACTACCGTCATTATTATGAAACTATACTACCATTATTTTTTAATCCCATTATTATTATTTTTTTTATTGTTATTATTATTATTATTATTATCTTTATCGAGGAGACTTTGGAAATACGAAAGGTATGTTTTATCTTTGGTGATTAAACATACGCATCATAGCTATTATTAATATTATTGAACATCTAAATGACGGTTCGGAGTTCTTCGTATCCATTAATATTTGCGAACACTGTAAATACAATATATATATATATATATATATATATATATATATATATATATATATATATATATATATATATATATATATATATATATATGGATGGATTTAGTGGTACGAAAACCTTTTGTTTTTTTCTGTATGGTCGTTAATAATTACAAATCGATTTAACATCGACACCGATAGTCTTTATGTAATTATACAATCTACATTTCTTTTAGTAGCGCCTTCTTATGTTTGCTTTAATTTAATAAAATATATCACGACTTTGTTGACGATAAAGGTTTTTTTATGTCCCTTTTTTGTACTTCATAATTGTACTTCCCAAGACTATTTTCAAGGGAATTTGTTGCTCTACTGGAGAGTACAGAAATAATTATACCTCTGTCGGTAATGCGGGAACGCTCGAAATAGATCGATCGTTGAATAAGATAGATGGCGGCCGGCGTGCTTTCTACCTGCACGATAGTATTTTTTCATTTCACTACTGGAAAATCTTATTTTGCATTTTGTTTTGGAATTATTTATTGTTCGACAAGGCATCTGGGAACCGCGGACTCTCGAAAACACTTATTTTAAAATTGCCTCTAATAGAAAAACGTATTTACGATTTTTCTGCCAAACGGAACGCCATTTTTCTGACGCGGAAAATCCATGAAGGCTTTTTTGCTTATAAAGATTATTACTATTTTCTTTTTTCTGATGAAATGAATGTTTGCTTCGATAAACTCCATAAATCTCGTCATCAAGTAAATAGTCTGATTCATTGAATTTATATTAGAAAGGCGAATGCATACGAGGATCAGAGACGAAAAACTTGGGCGACAAACGAACCGGTTTCGATCGAAAATATATCTTCGGCCAGAATACCGGATATATTTGAGCGCGTTATACTCGCTCATTGCTTATGAAGTGATTCAGTTTATACACGAAACAGTTTCGCCACTGTAGTTTAACGGTATCTAGTTTGCGCTATGTGCTCCGGTATATCAGTTATAGTATTTCACCCGAGACACCCTTTATGTAGAGAGAATACTAGTACGGTTGTATATATACTTAAATAAAAGTTTCGTATACACCAGTCACTGTATGTATCGAGGGGCAATAGGAAGTATGAGAAAATGTATAGTCGTCCATGGGAACGTTGCGGTCCATCAACCCCTTCGAACGCGATATCTCTCTCTCTCTCTCTCTCTCTCTCTCTCTCTCTCTTACCTTCTTCTCGCATAATTGGCGATTTATCGATCTCCTTCTTCCTTGGTTGGTCGATCATTTCGTTAGAGCATGTTTCGTGAAGTGTATCTAATAACTTTTTATCCTATACTCTCATTAATATATCCACTAGTATAATTTGCCGTAAGATCACACAGACATAAGAATGGAATTCCAGTTTTACTGCGGATGTAAATACAGAAAATTCCTAAATCCGATATAGCCAATTTGATGTGGCGGACTAAAAGAGTCAGCAACTTTCAAATCATCATTTTTGACTTGTTATTCCGCAAAAAGATACCACTACCAAATTCCGTCCATATCAAGTTTTTGTTGTATTTTAGTACGCCATATTTGACCTGCTATTTTGAGTTTATGATCTTGTAGTTTAGATACTTTATCAGTGATCTCAAAAACCTCGGAATACTAAATTTCAAGAAAATCGTATATAAGACAAACGTACTGCTCGAGGGATTCAGAAGCTTCTTGATGATACCGAAAATTAAAATACTTGTTCTTGCTTCTAAATAATTGTGGAGGCGTCTATATTCCCTTGAAAAAATCTTTCTCTAGCCTTGAATTATTTCTCTTTTACGAAAAAGAAAAAAAAATATGGCACGAGAGCAACAGAGAACAGTGATTCGTTAATTAATTCGTGCATTGCGAAATTATTCGGTTCTTCTACTTAGTTAGATATTCCAAAATGATAGCCATTGTTATTCACCCTCGAGGAGGTAGTTCGCAAGATTGGCTTATCCATCTGAAGAGCAGGGTTCGTTTTAGGTCGCGAAAGGATATATTGAAGTTGGGGGGCACTTGACTCATTTCCGTTCCCAATCACGTTACCTAGCCGCTACCTACGCAAATAAATCCATGCGATCCAGTCTGGCACTAATAAATAATTCCATAAAGGCTCATTTTGATCAAGTATTGAGCTCGCGGTATTGAGCGCTTGGCCCGAGGGTAATTAGGTTATATAACGGAAAACCCGCCGGAAATGGCCTGGTCGCCCTGATTCTTGGACACACCTGCAATACTGGTAAATTTATGTTTACATTGCGTATACGTTCCAAACTGTCCATAACATCGGTGGGTGAATTATTTCTCATCATACCTGTATATTATTCTTAGCTGTTAGTAGGGTAAGGTGGTATAGGAGTACGCGGGCAATGAGAGTGCGTAGTTACGCTACTGACGAAACAGTTTGCTAATTGAAGCTAACCTTTGTTGTGTTTAGACCGCCTAACAGGGAAGGGTTTCTCACAAAAAAATGCAAAGTGAAATAAAACGGAGAGCCTAGGTAAGTTTGAAGTTTTAGTTGCAATTTCTGATTTATTTTTGACATTTTCAAAGCATTACAAGTACAGAACGCAATTTACTTCCTTCAAAAGCAACTATTAATTTCGTATGCCGGTTCGCTAAGGTTATTGTTCAAAATGAAAGTAATTTCGCATCTTATCAATAAATGGCTGTAACAGTCATGTTTGTTTAAAATAATGTGCAGGTGGCATAAGAGTACGCAGTGCTTAGGTGTATAGGAGTACGCGCGTACTCTTATACGACTGTTGTAAAAAATGTTTTTTTTCGTAGTATACAAAGTATACAAGAAGTATAAATGTATGTAGTTTTGTATTTTTTTTTGTTTATGTATATAGTATATATTTTATATAGATGAGACATTTCACGGCATTTTACCTAGCCCGTGACCCCGACTATGTTGCAATTTCCCGATTTTTCTTTGTAAGATTGTACTCCATGAACGGAATATTTACACGAATTTTTAGATTTTTATCTCTTCTCTTTTAGGAGTTGTAATTTTCCAAACAATGTTGATTTCGGAAGTTTTGGAAACGTTTAAACGCTGATAACTCCTGAATTAATTGAGATATGAACAAATGTCACTACATAGGTTTTATTTTGTTTTTTTCCTAAGGTACACGCTTGTTCGCTTTTGTTACCGATTTTTACCTCCACTGTGACTGTTTCGTTCCTCCACTTTTTTTCCACATTCCTTTTTCTTCATTTTCGCCCTCAGTCGCCCCCATCCTTGTGACCGCAGCCGAATTTCTTCTCTGTATCATATGCGTCCTGACATTTCTGTCATGGGTATAGAGAAACTGCGGAAAACCTATACCAATACAGCCGGTCATCAAGTTCGCCCCCCCTTCCCAGTCGGGGAACTAGTCTTATTTCGCTGCAAAATATCGAAGAAAAATATTTCACGACGAAATGTACGCGACTGGGGTTCGAACCCGGGATCGCCTGCTCCGCAGGTTTAGTGGCAAGCACGCTAACCACTCGACCATCGCATCGGTCAAAAGTCACTATATAATTTTTTCGATGTTGAAGCATACTTTCGTTAAAAAATATGAAAAAATGATCACTTATCAGTGTCCACTTTTTTTGCTTCTAAAGTGAAAACTATTTTGTTTAAAGACGGTTGCTTTTGTTTATTTTTTTCTGAATATTATCTTACATAGAGTGACCCATTCTATGATTTTTAAGACTAGTCTCATTGTGAACGCATTTTGGATTCTATTTTTTTTCGAATTAATCATATTTTTTTCAGAAGTCGTTTATTATTTTAATCTCCAATAATGCTACCCGTCGCGCGAAATAACGTAACTTCCGCGTCAAACGCTCGCCGGCTTGGACACTGTCGACCTGGCAATTGCTCAGCATACAACAAACGCGCTCTTATGAATTTTTTTCTTGCTTCACCGTAACACAATTTCGTATCCAACTTTTCCGAAATGCCGGTACATTTTCAAATTATGAATAGCTCTTATCCAAATTCGAAATCAAACTGAAGACAACCTCGATTGAGCTACATACGATACAGATTAACGCGAGTTGGTAAATAAACCGAAGGTATTCGAAGTATTGTCGATGACTACGATCTCCGATATCTCTCATTTCAAGCTAATTCCGAACACCTATTAAAATGAAAGACCTTGAATGATCTTGAGCGACTTTGACCCCCGAATGTTTTTTATGCGGCTTGCAGTGGTCCGCATCATGGTTGAAAAAAATGTACCATTCCATTAAAAAAAAGTGGAAGTGATCTTCACTGTGCGTCAGCGCCTCCAGCGAAATAAAAAAATTGTCAGCATTTGATGGCCCCCTTCACACCGTACAATTGTTGTCTGACACATTTTTTTGTCACATCGATAATTACCGAGTTATTTCGGGTGGTAGAGATAAGAGGGACACCCTGTGTATTGCAGATGGCTACATAAATATCTTGAAAAATGGTTAAAAGATTTATGTAAGCCAAGTTTGCCTAATTGAATGATAGGAATTCACAAATATTCATTTTCATTGAGTTCCAACGATGCAAATTTCAACCTCTCTCTCCTCCGCGGAACGCAGTAGAACTGTCGTGAATTTAATCCTGAAGCTAAGAGCGATATCTTTTTATTAATTATATGAGTTTTAGCAGTCAAGTACGGCGGGGATTTTGAAAATAATGAAAAAAATAAAATAAAGACGGGTTTGAAAAAAGTTCGTGGTTTCAACCATAATTTTTATACACTACTTAAATAATTAAAGGAACAGAAAATTTCTTCAAATTTGCTTAGTGTTTTTTGAAGCGCTGTATCAATGTAAAAAATGGTTGTATCGAGATAAAAAAAAGCATTTTGAAGCTTCCAGTTTCTAGTTTCGAGAATTTTTGGCAAAGAAATGTTGCGAGCTATGGTTATCGCGCAATCATAAGAAATAGCGAGAGCATTTTTTTCCTAATTGTTTATTTTCAAGAATCCACGCGTTTGGGAGTTTTCTTTTCAGCTAAATCAATATATAGTTCAGTTAGCTTGTTTATTCAGCTTCAATTTGGTTTTTTGGTCTCTCTAAACGTCAATTTTTTGCTGAGATATCCGACTTTGAATGAAAAAAGATCCGTTGTCTTTGATGGTCGATAACTCAGCAACCAATGATCGCACGGGGAATTAAAGGGCAGCTTTGAAAACTTGAATAAATTTCCTACAAGACCCTTTCATTGATTTCTGAGATTTTTTTTCACCATCAATATTAATTTGAAAAAAGGATTAAAAAATGACTTTTTATACTTTTTTAGTAAATCTACTACTACTTTGAAAAAAAATTATGGAAAGACTAATGTTGCCAAATTTTTTTTTCATCTGAATGTACCCCCAATAGTCCTGTTGATTTTCAAATTGAAACATCGAACCATTTATCTGAATCGATTGATCAAAGTTTCACAAAACAATTAAAGCAACAAGTATATTGTTCCTAAACATCGTGTAATCGTCATCAAAATGAAAAGACCAATTTTCTCCAACTTTTTGTCACAATTTTGCACTAGTTATTTGTTTAATTTAAGAAAAAAAAATTTCGAGAAATTTGAATTTTCTTCTCTTAATTTGTAAAACATTTCAGCTAACAATGCTGACTCATTTTTGACACAATTCGGTCTTTGCGCACTATAATTTAACTCATTTTTAATTGCATTAAGGGCTTACATACACCTAGGTAAGTCAAAAACATCGATTTTTCAAAACGGTGCTCATTCAAAAGTACTATCTTTTGAGTGCCTATCCTTAAAATTTCATAAGAAAATTTGCAGTAATGATGAAGTTATAGCGTTTTGTAACTGACCGGGCGAGCAACGACTAACGATTGGAGCGCAGATGTAGCGTATACTCAAAACTTTAAACGCGTTATACTTGAAACCGAGTTTTCACAATTTGTACCAGAAATGTCTCCGCAATTACTGGACCGATCGGCATCAAGTTTTGCACAGTTATGCGTCGAAATTTTCTGACGATTTTGCGCTTCCAATTTGGCTGCGTCAGGCGTGCAAAGCTTTGTTTTTAACTTGTGCGGCATTTAAAGAAAAAGTGTTATTTTGAATACAAATTTTTTTTTTTCGTTAAATTCGGCACAAATAAATTCTTTCTTCACTTTTCATTCGTTTATTTTTAAACTCATTGAAAGGTAATCAATCAAAATGATAAAACTAAATTTTATTGCCACAAGTTAAATTTTTTTTTTTCTACAAAATCATCATCCGAAGCCTATTTTTGCAAATTCCGGTCGTAACACTCTAATGAGAATATGTAAAAACGTGTGAGTTATTTTCACAGCCTAAATAGGCAGAAAAAATCCGGCAAAAGAAAAATTATTGTTGCATTGCAACAATGCAATCTGCAACCTCATGAATAAAATTATTGACATTCTTTAGGATTATTGACATTCTTTAGAATAGAATTAAAATGATAAAAATATGCAAAGAAAAAAGAAGGTTTAGACAAGTGGTGGAATGGCTAAATAGGTAGCGCACTCAGCTCTAGAATTAGAAGACGTAGGTTCAATTCCGAGGGTAGGTAAAAAACTTTACCGAGGCAGGATATACGTTTCATTCCAATTATCATATAGGCAGCATCATAAATAACGCGTATGGAAACAAAAAAAACAACCAGAATTTTTTTATTCGCAATTTTTAGAGTTTTTCTTTCATTTCCGGCATAGATATGGCAAGCGGTTCAGAACCTGAAAAGGTATACGGATCAGTTACGTTACCAGCATCTGCGTCATAGCCGGATTCAAAAAAGCGTTTCACGCTTGGTAAAGCTCTGATACGGCGGCCTGTACCGTGCCATGGTATGGAATACGGTATGCCGGATGCAGCTCTAGTCTGCCCCGTTGCAACATTTCTAGTCGGGTTTCTTTGGTTTGCGCGTGTGCAAACGGTTGTGACCGTAAGATTCGGGAAGCGTCTCGCTTCTCGAAATCGGCGGGTCTTTACGGCGTACGTCTTTTTTGGTACGCATTGGTTTTCCGATTAACAATTCGAATGGTGTTCTCTTGGTACTACGGTGATACAATGAGTTTATCAGCTGTTGCACCTTGTTCACAAATTTGTACCACCCTGCGGGGTTGGCCTCAGCCAACTTCGCTAAGATTGGGATGATCGTCCGATTCACTCGCTCGACTTGCCCATTTCCACGAGGCACTCCAGTCGTGATAAGAATCAATTTTTTCGACCTGAAAATATTATTGGAAACCACTTGCGATAAACGCGGTTCCTCGAGCTGAAACGATCTTCCGAGGATTGCCAAAAATCGTCGCCTGCGTTTGGAGTCTCGTGATAACTCCTCCGGACGTCGTCGATTTCGTTGGGTAAAGCCACATGAACTTGGTAAAAGTGTGTATCACTGCCAATAGATGTTTATAGTTCTTGTTCGTTGAAGGCATCGGTCGGCGATGATCGATATGGTACGTGCCAAGCGATGTGTCTCCTTTATCGATCGGGTTTAAAAATTCTTCCCTCTTTCCAGCCTTTTTCTCAGCGAGGATACAACTCACGCAGTTGTCGGCAACTCGTTGTATTCGCTCACGCATCTGGGGAAATCAGAATTCGCGTAGCAATAAATACTCACAGTCTTTTTCGCACTACACTGCTCTTGTTCGTGGGCCTGTCGTATAAGTTCGTTTCTCATCATCTTTGGCACGACCAACCACGTCGATCCATTCCGCACTTTGTAAAGAATTCCGTGATTAACCTCGAAATCGGTTTTCCCTCCGGCTTTTACTTTATCGATAATAGTTTGAGTCGTCTCGTCTTCTCCTTGAACTCTCGATATTTTTGCTCTCGTTGAATTGGTCGACTGAGTCATCATAACGTTGACGGGATTTCGACTCAATGCGTCAACGTGCTTCATCAATGTGCCGGGGCGATGCTTGATCGTATAGTCGAACTCTTCAATCGCCAACGCCCAACGCGCATCGCTTTTTTGCCATCGTTAGTGTGAATGTTCGACAGTCGGTTACTATTTTCATCGAGCGGCCGTGCAGGTACACTCTGAATTTTTTCAGCGCATTGATGACCGCCAAAATCTCAAGCTCGTAGCTCGTATAGCGTTCTTCGGTCGGCATCGTCTCCCAGCTGGCGTAGTACGCCGGGTGGAGCAGTCCATCTTCGGCGTTTTTCTGGACAAGATCGCTCGTAGCCCGTACATACTCGCGTCAGTGTGAAGCTCAGTAGCGGGACCTACTCCGTACAGTTTTAACACTGGTTCTTCTGCCAACGCCCTCTTGAGTGTCGAAAAGGCCGTCTCTTGCTCTGGTCCAAACTAGAACTTTTCTCCGTTTTTTAGCAGTTTTGTCAAGGGTCTCGCTATCAACACGAAATGCGAGATAAATTTTAGAAAATAACTGGTCAGTCCCAAAAAGCACTGCACTTGCTTCAGCGTCGTCGGCCTTGGAAACTTCGCCACAGCTGTCATCTTTCGTTCGGTGTGTTTGACCGTTCCGTCTTCGATAATGTGTCCTAAATACTCGACATGTCTCACCAAAATTTGGCACTTTCGCCAGTCCACATTTAGACCGTAATCGCTCGCTCTTTTCAACACTTGACGTAGTTAGTTCGATACGTCTTTTTCATCTTTTCCGAGTACCATGATATCATCGAGATAGACAACTCCGTCGGAAAGAAAGTCACGGAACACTTCCCGTATCAGTTTTTGGAAACACGCGGGCGTGTTACTCAAACCAAACGGCACACGAAAAACTCATAATGCCCGTCCGGCACGATAAAAGAGGTGTATTTCACACTGTCGTCTTCGATCGGTACGTGAAATAAACCGTCTTTCAAGTCTAGCGAACTAAACATGGCCGCGCACGACAGTTTGTTAATCAATGCATTTAGCCCAAATATATGGTCCCTTGTTCCTTTTTCTGTTCTAAATCCCGCCTGGCTCTCTCTGAGGATTCCATTATTTTCTACACAGCTGTTAATTATTTGCACCATGATATTAGTCAACATTTTATACTCTACATCGCGTAACGAGATCCCTCTGTAGTTTTCCACCTCGTCTTCTTCTCCAGCCTTATGTATTGGATATATCCTCGCCGTTTCCCATCCCTCCGGGAGTTTTCCACCGTACCACACATCGTTCATCACTGTCCTCAGCTCTCCTATTACCTCTTTTGAAAGCCCCCTAATAAATTTCGCTGTGATGCCAACCTTTTCCGGTGCTTTCTTGTTTAAAAATTTTTTAATTGTTTTTTCCAACTCCTTATCGCTTATCTCTGCATCTAATCCGGAATCTATCGATTTCTCCGCCGTTCCTTCCAAGTGAAGACATGAAGGCTTTGCTTCATTGTCTTCTTCTTCGTCCTCTTTCGTTCTCTCCCCCAGAAGATTTTTAAAGTGCATTATCCATTTTTCTTTTTCTATATTTTCTCCTGCCCTCTTTCTTTTTACCCTAAAGTTCCAAATTGCTCTCCGCCAATCTACCATATTTGTACTTATTCGCCCCCCCCCACCGCTCCTCAAACTACACCCGCTTTTTTCCCTCCCCCAATTTCTTCCATTTGGTCCATTCCACCTTGAGTTACTCCTTTTTCCTTCTCCCCGCTAAGAATGTTTTAAGGCTCCTCCAAACCTTTTTTCTTTGTTTCTAGCATTCCTCACTCAACCATGATGTCGCCCCCTTATTTTTTCCCTATTTTTGACCATTCCCGTTCGTTTTGCTGCTTGCCATATTGATGTTTTAATTTAACCCCATCTCGAGTATGTCGTATCTCCTGCTTCTTTATCACCTGTCTCGATATCCACTTCCTTTCGTACTTGTCCCTCGTCTCATTCTTCCAAGTCAGCATTTCCTCCTCTTCCCCTCTATTCCTAAGTCGTTGACCAATTCCTCCCTCCCCTTCCTGCATTCCCTGTAGCGTAAATGTTACGGGTAAATGATCCAGCTCTATTCTTGCTACCACATGCACTTCACCCACAAGTCCTCCCTCCTCATCTTCCATCCATATCACTAGGTTTAATACCGAGCTGCTACCTTCATTCCCAACAAAAGTTACCTTTCCCTCTTTATCTTCCTTCACTCTAGCGTTA
Organism: Ophion costatus; assembly: GCA_951751655.1. Classification (NCBI taxonomy): domain Eukaryota; kingdom Metazoa; phylum Arthropoda; class Insecta; order Hymenoptera; family Ichneumonidae; genus Ophion; species Ophion costatus. The sequence goes on along the minus strand of OX632363.1, from coordinate 13,039,040 downwards.
TGTACCCCCAGTCCCAATTTTTCGCAAAATTTTATCAATTTCTTCCCTTGTGTATTCAGCACTGAATCTTGTGACTTTCTTTCCCATGCTAACCCTCCTACTTTTTCACATTCCACTATCCCATTCCTGGCCCCTATTCTTGCGTTAAGATCCCCTGCTATTATTATCCCCATCCTTTGCTCCATTTCTTCTTCCACACACTGCCTTAGTGGGCCTTCGAAATCTTTAAAACCGACATTGTTGTATGCACTTATTTCTCACAAGCTTTTCTGTCCTTCCCTCCTTGTTATTTAAATTATCATCCCGTATCATCCCACCTCTCTACCCTGCAGTTATCGGCTATGTTTTTTTCTTATTCCTACTAGGTGGCTCCCGCTCGCCCTTCCGCTAGTTTTTTCTCTCGCTGCCACTTTGGTGCTCTATCTGTATCCCCTTGCAATCTTATTTAACGCTTGCTTCCCACTCCTTTTCCATCCACGTTTCTTGTAACATCATAACGTCGTGCTCCTCCAGGAATTCTCTTGTCTCTTTTATATTTCCCAACCCCGCCAGGTTCCCCGACACCACCTTATATACTCGTTTTTCTTTTCCCACGACACACAGTGGGACAGAATCCCAAAAAGCTGGCCAAAACCTCAAAACGTTGTCTGACGGCTTTGAAATTTTCTACTCGGGAGTTTTCGGGGTCGCTGATAAAGAATCCAATATCAGTTTTAGCAAAAAAAATGGCGGATCCAATATGGCGACCGAGTATATTATAAAATTCTTATTTTTCGGTGAAATTTTGTATTTGGGAGTTTTAGATTGCGCTATTACGAATAAGATGTTTGATTTAAAATGAAAAAAAATATTTTAACCGTAATTGCATCGGCAATGTATAAGAATCAGAAAGATTCCGGCGAGGAATTAGGTACAAATGAATGGAACATGAAAATTACATAAATTTTTTTTTTTTATTTGCACACTACATCTACATTGGATTAATCTAGTCACATTCACTATCATTAGATTCACTATCGGTATGTATATATCGGTATGTCTATATGTGTCATCGGGTACAGTTAAATGTAGAGCTTCAAACGACATTTTTTTTTCTTTTCCGGTAGTTTTCGTACTCTTGAAATGTATGGATCGGAGCTACTAGGTGCGCAACTAAGTTTCCGGGTTTTTTTTACCAATAAAAAATCCGAAGAGTATGTGGCTTCCGGATGGAGGCCGTATTGAGAATCAGCGTTGTGCCGACGTTTCGCAAACGTTACAGTCTGCATCATCAGGGCTGAGAGCTCCGATACTGAAGCTCCCGTGTCTCAGGCATTCCTTATATAGTTGCAGTCACTGTTCCAGATCACTGTACCAGCCAATCAGATGGTTCAATTGAAAGGCCGGTCAATTAAAAAAAAAATTCAGCGGCAGAGAATCAGCGGAGAATCAGCGGCACGACGCTGATTCTCAACACGACCTCTGTCCGGAAGCCACATACTCTTCGAATTACATAAAGAGCCGTGAAAGCCTTAAAAATACAATAAAAAATCTAAAATTTCAAGACAAATACAAAAAATGGTTCATTCGAAGTATTGCCCTTCGCTATTTACATATTTTTGCCATCTCTCTGGCAATACATAAATACCGCGACGATAAAAAGACGCGTCTTTGGACTGGAACCATTCGTCCAACCAATTTTGTAATGCATCGTAATTGGCCAAGTGTAGCCCACCCAAGCCATGCGCCATCGACTGGAACAAATGATAGTCTGAAGGGGCCAGGTCTGGCGAATACGGCGGTTGCGGTAGCAGATCCCATTTCAGTGTTTTTATGGTGTCCTGGACGATGGAACTGCGATGGCGCAGAGCGTTGTCGTGCTACAATATCACATGTTCGTGTCTCGTGTCCCATTCTGGCCGTTTTTCGAGCAATGCGTGGTTCAAATTGATTAGTTGGCGTCGGTAGCGATGCCCATTGACAGTTTCGCCCGGTTTCAGCAGCTCATAGTACATGATTCCTTCCTGGTCCCACCAAACGCAGAGCATTGTCTTTTTCCGAAGCGATTTGGCCGTGCCGTCGATGTTGACGCTTCGGCAAGTGAAAGCCGCGATTTTCTGCGTTTGGGAGTCTCGAAATATATCCACTTTTCATCGCCAGTAACAATTCGATGCAAGAAACTCTTTCTGTTCTGCCGCCAAAGCAAAATTCCGGACGTGGCTTCCCGCTTCCCGCAAATGCAGTTTATTTGGCACAAACTTTGACATTTTCGAGGTTAGAAAAAAGGTCGTTGTGTTGCGATATTTGTTTATATTACGACTGGGTATTTTTAACAGATGTCCAATCATGTCATCGTTGTATGAACCCCGGGAACTTAGTTGCGCGCCTAGTAATTAACAGACGGCAAAAATCATCTTGCATTGTCAAGGAACGGCTGCTTTTGCGCGAGAAATCCTGGCGAAATTTTTTGATATATTTGTGGCACGCTTCCTGTGCTTCCGTAGACATCTGACCGATTGGCAGCAAAGCCGAAGCAATGATTTACGGACCATGAATAAGCAGTTTATGGATCGATGGTGGCATGCAGAACCATGAGTACAATTCAATATATCAGTTCGCAGTTTCCCAAGCACAATCTCTAAATCTCGGGGTATCAATTGTGCGACCTGACGAAATCGCTTGTGAAATAGAGTGAATCGTGTGATTAAATGAATGCCTACTCTAGTAATTTCAGCTAAAATTGTAGCGTTTTCGAAAAAGCGATGAGCAGTGTTGCCATCATTCGTGCTCGCAAACCCTGGCTTCGGCTGGTCAACAATAAGGCCTAATTTTTTCTTGAATGATTTCGAGTGGCTTTTTTTCGATTCTTAACAATCGTTTTTTCTTCCGCAGTTCGCGCGTGCCATTTTTTAATATCTATTTTATAAGATAAGTGCAAACAACATTCAAAGCAGCGTATCCATAAATGCAACGAAGAAATACCTAAGTTCAAATAATCATACAGAACTTCGAGCTTCAACATTTTATCGAGGTCATTAAAATCTTTTGATGTATCTTTGCAAAGATAGCAGCGTTGAGTCGCTGCACTGTCCGCCACTGCATTACACACTTTCCTGTTTACCATGGTCAAGGCAAGGTTATAATTTACTTTTATACATTTTCCCTTAACTATGTCTGAAAATGGAACAAGATTTTTAACTTGATCTTGTACATATTGAATTTCGGCTTTCGTTGTATTCGCAGTTTCTTTTAGAAACTCTATTTTAATTAGTCTACAGTGTCGCGGAGGTGAAGGCACACGGTTTTGCCCGATAACATATTTTTCGTTTTGTTCAGTTATACTTGAAAGCTGCAGCGGAACTAATAACGCAAGGAAAATCCTCGCGTCTGTAAATGTGCCATCAACACCGGTGAATTTTTGCTTATATTCACTCTGACATAAAGTTCCATCACAACCCTACTTACAAATAAGAGTAGGAGTCACTTTACCCAAATCAACGTTTGATATATTTTGAATGGCACTTTCTTGCGCTAAAACGATTCGTTTCACTGTAAGGTCTAATAATGCTTAAAGTTCTATGGCGGCTCGTTTCTCTGTCTATGTAATTGTTTTTATCGGCGGATAACAAGAATTTTAAGCTTCTCGAAGTATGTTATACGACGGAAAGCTCGACTATTAACTAATTTGCAGCCTACTCTTACCACTAAGTGTTGATTTTTCGAAAATCTACCTTTTACAAAAACCGATAATGCTTCTTCATGCGCCATTGTTCTTTCTCTAACGGGGTTCGACGACGACAAGTAAGATGATGCTTTGGAGGGACTCTCCATTGTAACGTTCTTCAATACCTGCGCAGCGCGAATCTTACTGCTTGGACGGAGGCTTATCTGCGTAGCAAAAGCGAGTTCCTCTGACCTATATTCTTCGCGCAGTTTTTCCTTTTTTCGCCGTTTTGATCTGCCACTGCTATCCGAAAAAAGGTCGACCACCGATCGCTTTTGACTCCGAAGTACTTTGAGAAGATCCGTCCTGAGATAAGATGAATTGAATGCTTAACCATTCCGCATCCTTCTCGAATAACCCCTCTTCCTTCCGGGAGGCCTTTTTCCAAATATCACGTAATTTGTAGAATATATAAAAGAAATTTTTGTTCACTTCTTCAGTCTTAAAGAATGCATGGCCCAATTAGCACGCGACGCGTGCTTCAAGAATGAGAGCTGCATCGTCCACAGTTTGGGAAGCAAGAGTATTCTTAATTATGTGAAATACCTCTTTCGTTGTCAATTCCCGTGCTTCTCTAACATCTGCAGTTCCTGAAGTCAGTGAATAATACGGGATTACATCCCTCGGAGCCGAAACTAGCCCGTGAATAGAATCAACAGCGCGCGAAAATAAAAGATCTCACTTTACTGTGACACTACTATATTGTGATATATTTTACTGTGTTTTATTCAATGTACACAATAATTTATTCAAGAGATATGTTTATTCATCCTTAACTAACAACTAATAATGAAAGCAGTTAAGAAATAATATGTAAATCAGCGACCTCGAAACCCTCTTATACCAAAATACCACGTTGAAATTTGCGCGGCTTCAGAAAAAAATCATATCTCTGTTCGCGCAAGAATGGGCTAGTTCGTCGACCACGCTTTTTTTCCTTAGGATATAAGCAATTCAATAAAAAAATATTCCAAAGAATGAGCGAGGACGAGCAATAAAGTTATGTCTGCCTGAAAGTTTACTTTTCGTTTGCGTTTTCCCAAAAACACACGCTCAATTCAAAACGAATAACATTTTTCATAATAACAATTTTTCAATTATTTAAATCGTATTCCATTCTACATACCTTCACGAAAAGAATCTATTTTACACGTTTCCAATTGCACTATTTTTCACGATTATATTGTGGTTTTTCTGTAGCGTATGGCGCGCGTCAAATTTGTTAGTTCGATGAGACTCGTGTAACGGTTACATTCGAACTGATCCTGCAGGGACAAGACATATACCTGCGCCTAGAGAACGGTTGCTTGGGGACCCTTCCATACCCCTACTTCACACCTCGCAACAAAAAAAAACTCGAAATAAAACCTTGGTTTTTAAGGTTTTGCTCAGCTTTTTGGGATTCTGTCCCACTGTGCGACATGTCTTTTCCCTTTCCATTCTCTCTTCCAGTTCCACCCAGTATGGCCATTCGCCATTCACGTACATTTTCATGTACCCCTCTCTTACAATCTTCCCTTCTCTCCTCCGCATGCTGGCCGCCCTAGTGATCCATTCTTGAACCCCCTTTTCTCTCGGCGTCAGGTCGTCTTCCAGGTTTATTCTTGGTACTCCCATTTTCCACGTACTCCTCATGATTTCTCCCTTCATTCTCATTGACTCAAGTGTGGCCACTGGTCCTATCCCCACTTGCTGGATTTTGACGATTTTTGGGTCCACCGCCACTCTCGCCCTTAGTATTTACGTGATTTCCCGGACTATTTAGTTGTCACTGCGGTTTGTGTTGATCCCTCTGAACACTACGTTCTTTTTTCTTTTGCTTCTCTCCTCCAGCTCACTTTTCCACTATCCTCTCGACAGTGGTCCTGGCCTTGTTGCTCTTCCCCTTTTCTCCTCGTGATCTTTCAAGCTGCTTCTTTCTGTTCCCCCTTTTCTTTTTCTTTGCGAACATTTCCGCTCCTGCCTTGTCCACCCTTTCATATCATTGATGTCCACCTGTGATTCCTCATTATTGTTGCTATCTCTTCGATTGCAGCTGTCAATAGTTTCAAACGATCCTCCTGACACGTCCAGCAATCCCCTTTCTTCTTCCCCTTATTTCTTACGGGTTTGTTAAACGGGTCCTTCCTTCCTTCGTTGCTACCCCCTCTTCCTCTATTCCACCGGTGGTTCTGTCTCTCCTTTCTTAGCGTTTTGATTTCCTCCATTAGCTCCCTCTTCTCATCCTGCCATTGCACTGTCTTTTCGTAGCCGGGCATCCTTCACTGTTCAGTCTCCCCTAGCAATTCTCTGATGATTCTATTAATTTCCTCGCACCGACAGGGAAGCAGTTTTATTAGCCTGTTGATCTGTTCTTTAATTTCGTCCTTAATTTCTATAATAAATCGTTTTAAGCTGCTTTCTGTCTCCTTTACTTGCTGTTTCTCTTTCAGTATGTCTTCCAGCTTTTTTGCTCCTACCTCCTCCTTTTGGTTGCTCCAACTTCTTCGGTTCTTGCCTTCCTCCTTGTCCTTTGGCCTGCTCTTTCTCTTGCCCACGCCCCCATAACCTCGACTTCCTGGTTTGACTGTTCGTTTTTTCCTCTGTTGTCCGTCGTCACTTTGAGCGGCATGTGCTGGAGTTTGCTTCTCGTCGCAAACGCGCGCGATTCGCCCTCTATATTCGGTGCTCCTTTGGTTAGGTAGCTATCTATCTTACCGACGTTTTCGGATGCCTTCATCGACGCAGTTTTATTCGGCCGACCTCTTCCTCGATTCGGTTGTTTCGGTCCCGTTTCTAGCCCGGCAGCGCCATCTACCGTCTCCTTCACGACTTCGGGGTCATCCACTTCTTCCTTCTCCTCTCGCCCCTCGTCCATCGCCGCTGTTTCACCACTACCGCCTTTTCCGGCCATTCTCTTAACCTCCACTTTTTTTAGCACGGATTCGTTAGGTATTTGTCCGTTTTATCTTTGCCTTATCTAACCTTCTTCACTTTCACGTGTCCTTGCCTTTTTCCTGCCCCACTTTATTCACTCTTCTCGTCCTCACGAATTCTTCTTTCTTGGTCTTTATCGCTAATTCACAGAGCACCACGAGATCACGTCCGTTCGGTCGGGCTACCTCCGTAGCCATCTCTTTGAGGTAAAGTATTTGATTTTATTTTGGAATTATGATATATATCTTGCAGTTATTAGATTGGCTGTAGAGTCCTAAACCAACGCGCGCGCGGTGCGTTCATTTGAACAACGCGGGATAAAACGGGTGAAAGTATGCGACAGAATTTCAACCTTGAAACGTATTGGCATAACATTTCCTTTTTATAGGGCACACTCACGCACGTTCACACATAGCTGCAACAATTTTTATAAGGTACTGTTGAGTAAATTTCACAGGCCCCGATAGTTCTGCCTCCGGTAGCAAAGTGTGACTGTCCACTGGTGGCCCATGTAAGGCTTCGCCACACTAGGGCCCTAATAGAGTTAGGAAAAACGAAGATGGGCCCGATCAGAGCCCGAACTCAATTTCTGCATGGGATCTTTGATTCTTTCAGACACATCTATGATGATGAGTGATACAAAAAAATGGTACAGTTAGTTTACGTTTGGCAAATGGTGGTCGTTCGAAGTGGGACGGAGGGCCTTCGCTCTACCCCCAGCACGCTGGTGGTTTCCGGTAGGCGATGGGACGCATGGACGCTGCGTTTACAATGCTTCTCGGTTGTCTCGGTAGGTCGATTCGCGAAAGTGAAAGCACGGAATCGGTTTACAATGAGGCTGTGTTACTTCGGCGCCAATAGGAATACTGACTTATTATAAACAAAAAGAACTTAGGTTATTAGACACGGAACAAAAGGTATACGAGACATGAGGTATACGAGTCGCGATATGAGATTGAAGTCGATTACAAGAAGTCTTCCTCGTCCGAATGTTGCTGCGAGACTCTATGTTAGACTCAGCAATAGAGTATGGGATTAAGATTAGACGTTGGGTTCGGACTGATGGATTACGACTGACGTTGCATTTGTCCTCAGGGCCTTTCTGCTCCAGATTCTATATTTGCGTAGAGTAGGGAAAAGGGGGTTTTCGATTCTTAATATGCCCTACCGACTATGTGCCCTAAAGACAGCACATTATATGAGTTGCCTATAGACCAATTAGAACGAGGGAGATAGAAAGAAGTCTGTCCCTGTGGGTTTTTGTGGGAAAAACGTGTAGAATCGGATTTGTTTATCTGCAGTCTAGGGTCTCGGAGCTGAGTCGCCTCGCGATAACGTAGCGGCTATGCGCTTCGTGGGCCTTCTACGCGCATTCGGTTTTTACGCGGCCCGAGGTATAACCGGGTCAAGTAGAGTTTTCCTAAGCCCTCAGCGTATCTTTGGTTCTCATACGGGTAAAATATCGAAACGCT
>OX632363.1:12940382-13030749 GCA_951751655.1 Ophion costatus | reverse complement strand
CACTCGTGTATTTTCCCGACGAGAGAGTCGAGATCTCGCGGAAGACCTTTTAGCTGGCACTACTATATACATACGTTGGCAAACGTCGAAGGCTTCTCGCTCGCATCGCGCTGCGTCGGTGGAAAGCGATTCTTGATCATTTATATACACAAAGCCTCACGTCTCCAAGCATCTATGAAAAGTGATACATGATCGCTTTCTATGCACGAAAGCACGTATGGGTAATTTTACACGGCAATGATAAACTCCTCCGGGTCGCATCTCCAACCATGTTTGTATTATTCACTATACAATTTTTTTGTATTACAAATAAAAGTTTGAAGACCTTGAGCGTTGTTTTGCTACTGTGTTTAAAAAAATGCTTATCGAGTAATAAATTATCCTCAAACCTCAATTCTATATCTTGAATTATTTTTTCGCAATCCTGGAGGATTGAGGTTAGGTGGAGAACTCGACATTGCGAAGACAGAAAATGAAATTTTAAGACAGCAGTCCAACTGGGACCAACATCTTCTAGATGTCTTACAGTCTTTGGATCACACTAGAATGTCAGAACACATGCCACGATACGCGATTCACTCGCAGATGTTGACGGAAGGGTTATCCGTCAAAAGGGGGATAGTTATCGTCGAATACATCATCCAAGATATTCCTATCGCCAGTGTTAGAAACCAGGCTCACATGCAAAGGTTTAACATTGTAGGCAAGCTTTTAAAAGGGTTTCAGAGGGCCTCCATATGGTTTGAACTAAAAATCTCCTTGTTGAGACGTGACGGAAACAACTTCAAACTAGAAGTCAATCAGACCAAGAAATCCAAAGCTGACGATTACCGAGGAAGTATACGATGCTATAATTGCAACTTGAATTGTCATCTGGCCACGCAGTGCAAACAACAACGAAAGGAAAAGTCGTGCTTCCGGTGTAAGACATCCGGTCCTTTCCTGAATAATTGTTCTCTTCGTGCTCCAGCTCAAAAGGATAAAAAAATAGAAGTGCACAACACAAGTAAAACACAAGCTGACGCTGGGTTTGCGAAGATCGTCGAGTTTCGGTTTAACAAAGGTCAGCATGATGGTCGTGTTTCGCTCGAGACTTTGTTCAATGTCGGTGGTCTGATAAGTTTCGCGAAAGTGCTTATGGTTCCTTCGGTGGTAAAGTATAAATGTTTCAAATTGGTCGACGAGTATAACGGGATGAACAAAACGCGATGTTTTCGGTGCTGTATTAATCGACATAACGTTTGACGGTGAAAAATAGAGCTACACGTCGTTCTAGATGAGATATGCGCAGCGCAGCAATTATCGGACGTGATGTGCTATATGTTTTTAGTATAAAACTTACCAACTCATTCAATGTTTCCGTACTTAGATCCTTGAAAGAGATCATCAAAGTCGACGTCGAACAATCGTGTGACGCGAGCGAGACGTTGGAAATAAATTCGAATGTGCCACCGGACATTCGCGAGGCTTTTTGGGGAATTTTCAAAAAACATTATGGAAAGCCAGAGTGTCCGGAAGTTCCAAAAGTTCAAGCGGTATTAACTCTGAATATAAAAGATTCGAGTCCTATAGACTATACTCCGCGTCATTTATCTTTCACGGAAAAAGAGTTGCTCAATATCCGTGCAATATCCGTGCAGAAATGTGACGGGGAATTCCCTACTTTGTGTCGGGCCCTGACCAGACTTGCCTTGTCTGATTTACCTGGCGGGGCCTCCCGCTTGAACCAACCGGGAAGGTCGGTAAATCGTTTTTACAGCTTGCCCTCTATGTTTGGAAATTACAATCTTCTGGCTGGGATACATTGGGAGCAAGTGCATCTACACGTAATGTCTATCCGGTTAGGACAATGACATATCCTGAACAGTGGAGCCTGCCATTAAGAACTGTATAAAGCTTTTCACTTCATTAAAGATATTTATTATTTAATAGGATGAAACAGATAAAGGGTTTTTCAATAAGGGCGGATAGATGTTGAAATGGAACAAAACAAGCTGTGTGTGAGGTATTAATGAAATTTTTTTTTTATTTCAAAGGCCTATGTATGCCATTATGTATGCAATATAACATTGTTCAAATGTCCGCCGCGGCTTCTCACGGTGGCACGGATCCGAGTAGTCCAATTTTCAATGACTCTGCCGCATAGCTCCGGCTGAATTTGAGCGATGGCCTGGGTTATGTTGACTTTAAGAGCATCGGTCGATTGCGGCTTATCGCCAGAGCCCTGCGACTTCAAGAAATTCCACAAGAAAAAGTCTAGCGGGGTCAAATCGCATGATCTTGGTGGCCACTTCACGTCACCTCTGCGAGAGATAAACATACTCTCAAATCGTTTATGCAGAATGTGCATGGTGGCGTCCCCTGTGTGGCACGTAGCGCCGTCCTGTTGGAACCACATGTCGTCTACGTCCATATCGTTCAATTTGGGCCAAAAGAAATCGGTTATCATCGTTCTGTAGCATTCGCCGTTGACGGTGACGGCCTCACCAACGTCATTTAAAAAAAAAACGTACGGACCAATGACGCCGCCGGCCCAAAATCCGCACAAAACAGTAACTTCTTGTGGATGCATTGCCAACTGGTGAACCTCGTGTGGGTTGGCGTCGTCCCATATACGGCAATTTTGCTTGTTAACATAGTCATTTATCCAAAACTGCGCCTCGTCGCTAAGGATGATTTTTCGGCCAAAATTGGTGGTCCTCTTTCAAACGCTCCGTAGCCCAGTCAGCAAACAAACGGCGTTGTTTATGGTCATTAACTTTGAGCTCCTGGGTCAGTTGGATCTTGTAGGGGTGTAGGCCCAAGTCCTGACGCAAAATTTGCTAAGTTGAAGTCTGTGAAAGGCCGAGTTTTTGTGCATGGCGAGGAATTGACTGCCTCGGGTTCTCCTGTACACTTTCACGGACCGCGACGATGTACTCGGTCGATCTGGCGTTCCTTCGACATACGGGTGTTGGCTGATTGTTTACTGAGCCGGCCGTCTCGAATTTGGCCACCAAACGTTGGAGAGTCGACTGTGAAGGGCCACCGCGTCTGCCGTAAAATAGGCGCAACGCGCGCGACGTTTGCACTAACGAACACTCATTTTGATAATAAAGTTTTATCATTTGGAGGTGCTGTTCACTCGTGTAACTTGCCATGGTGATTTGGCATCAGTGACTGAATAATAAACAACAAATTAGACAGACGCCACCAAAACAACATGGGCACCACAGGCCGCCAACATCTACCCGTACCAATTGAAAAACCCTTTACATGTGTTGTAATTATATTCACCATTCATTTCATCAATGATAATCGACAAGGATAAGAATGCTTATCCTAATTACCGGGATTACAATGACTAATGATTTGCGTATACGAATAGCCAAATTATTTAATGAGGCAAAAAAGTAAAGTAGATACTTTGTGGTTTCTTAATGCCTTGTCACCATGTGGGGAAATATCAATGTTCCGGCCAGGAAGACATTACCTGAATGTATTTCGCCAACAATCCGCCAGGTGGCTACAAGCGAAGCGCTTCGCGTAAGCAGGCGTGCCATCGTATGAGGATGAAAGTTCGTATTATGCGTTGTACGTTGTGCGTTGTACTACGTACAGATGTGCGACAGATTTTGCGATATTTCTGAAATAACCCTTTGCACTGGAGGCCTATTTCGCTCGGATCGTGAATAATGAACGAGAGTCACCTCTCGAGTGTAGATGGACAATAAGTATCCGTTTACAACCTAATACTATCTATTTTATTAGGTTGAAAAAAGTGTTGTCGCAAAATTTTTAAAAATGTTCTTTTACGTGTTGCGCAACATGACATCGAGCTATATCGAGAATATTCTAGAATGTTTTCTATTCTTCCGCGTGACAGGGTATAAAAGGACGAGCGCGCGTTCGAGTGGACAGAAATGGCTTCGATCTCGCAGGAGCAACTTCGAGCGTCATATTTTACGAGTGGCGGCACGGCACGAACGCAAGCACAACTGCTAAAAATATTCAGGATCCATTCAGCGAGAATATAATTTCTGATTGAACAGTCCAGCGTTGGTTCAATCGTTTTAAGGGGTTATGCCCACTTGCGATTTTGAAAAAATCGATTTTTTTAATTGCATTTTTTTGAAGTATAAGTATCTGAGAATATGTCCTGAAAATTTCAAGTCGATCCGAACAAAATTGACTGAGATATGAGCGTTGAAAGAGAAGAATCCGTGAATTGAAGGACTGAAATTGAAACTTTAAACGCGTTTTTCTCAAAATGGCATTTCTGAAGTCGGTGACCAAGATTACTCGAACACTAATGAACCGATCTTCCTGAAATTTTGTAGGCTTATTTAATACATAAAAATGTAGTCTTTAATAGTTCGATTTTTTTTTTCGACAAAAATGGCCGTTTTATAGCCAAAAAACGGCCGTTTTTTTTTGTTAAAATCGAACCATTAACTTTGACTGTCCGCCATTTTGTGAAAAATGAATATTTTTTAAAATCCTTCGATTAAAAACTAGTTTATACTTATATTTGACTAAATCCATCCGTATTTTTTTTCAGATGATCCACTTCGCCGCAATGTTGGTCACCGCAAACCATGTATATAAAAACATTAAACCATTGACGGCCATTTGCCACTAAACAATGTAATATTTTTCAATAAAAAAAGTACTGAAAGTTCTTCAAGATGTGTTCTTTAAGATGGTATATTGATCGATTAAGAAAGTTTTGTAGTTTTCTTTAAAAAAATTCATGAAAAAGGCTTTTTTTTTGCGCTACAAGTGGGGGTAACGCGTTAAATCTGGAGACAAGCCTTGAAGATAAGGAACGTTCCGGACGACCGTCGACCATCGATGAAGACGCATTACTCCGCTGCATCAAAGAAAAACCGGAAGCAAGTACGCACGAGCTAGCAAGAGAACTTGGCTGCACCCACCCGTCAATAGTAAATCACTTACACAACTTGGGATACAGGAAGGTTCTAGCTCAATGCATACCACACCGTCTCACCGACGCCAATAAGAACTGCCGCGTAACCATCTGCCAGTCTGTCCTGCTTCGCCATCATCGCAAGGAGTTTTTAGAAGATCTTGTGACGGGAGATGAAAGCTAGGTCTTGTATGATAACAGAACGCATCTAGCCTACTGGCTTCCTATCGGAGAAAAACCGCCATACCAACCGAAACCTGATCGTCACTCACAAAAGATTTTGTTGTGCTGTTTCTGGGGCACAAAGGGAATGCTGTTTCACAATTTCCTCCCTGTAGGCAAGACGATCTCCTCTACACGATACATCGAGAATCTCCAGAAATTGGCAAAAGCTATAAGAGAAAAGCGGCCAAGACACGCGACTGTGCGCCTTCTCCACGACAACGCGAGACCCCATGTCGCAAAGGAAACCCACAAAAAAATCACTGAGCTTCACTGGAATACCGTTCCTCATCCACCATACTCTCCCGACATCGCGCCATCTGACTACTATTTGTTCAGACATTTGAAGGCATATTTGAGGAACAAAACTTTCAAAAACATCGACGATTTCAGAAGGGATGTTTCAAATTTCTTTGAGTCCCAGCCGCCGCAGTTTTGGGCAAAGGGAATAAATGAGTTGCCAACTGGATGGTCGAGTGTCATAGGAACCGATGGCGAATATATTGTTGATTAGAAATGTTTTGTATAAGATGTATAAATAAATGAACTATATTGAAATTATTGCGACAAAACTTTTTTATGAACCCAATACTTGGGTAGAACGCCAACAGCCTTTCCGGTACTTGATCGTTGTCCTGTAAATTTTCTAAGGGAATGAAGGATTACATGCGTAACTGTCTCAAGTGCTTGCTCTTCCCGTCTATAGAAAAATCCAAGGGTAAGCTGCCAAACATACCGCGGAATTCACGGGTAAGCTATACAACATACCACTACAAAGCAACACGCCTATTCACATGACACATGTCGCCCATTGCGGCCCATTCGAGAGATGGTCTTAAACAGTACGCGCTCGTTGTAGCCGACACGTTTACGAATTGTACGAAGCTCTACACAGTTAGATCTACTTTTAGTAAAGAGACTGTTGATTGTCTGACACAGTTTTTCGCGAACTACAGTAGGTCCCGAGTGTTAGTGTCGGATCGAGGCACATGTTTTACCTTTGAAGAATTTCTGAATTTTGTACAAGCGAAACATATTTAGTACGTGTTGATGGCAACTGCGTCCCGCAGCGCCAACGGTCAGGTAGATCGAGTTAACGTTAGAACCCTACAATATCTGTACGAAACAAAGAACCTACACAGGGGTTACGCACACTCCGGCACTTCAAATCAACGCTGCTAACGAACTATTTGAAACGACAAATTTAAGAGACAGCGCAAGTCAGAGGCGGAAGAAATGGACAACACTGAAAAAACAGCGCGTGCTACAGACGCGCAGGGTCATAAAAGCGTACGTTTTAGTTTTGGATTCAGTTTGACATTGTATCGTGAAATTTTCAAACCCACGTAACCCCTTAAGATACATCTTGTATAATGTCACCCGCTTGTCTTTTCATTTATTCCCCGTAAGGACATAACTCTTTTTACCGTACACTACAGTGATATAAGGCGTTACATCTAAGTAAATAAAAGTTTTTGACCTTGTTTGAGAATTGTCCTCAATATTTATTATGTATAAACATCATAAAAATTATGTACAAAAGGAACTATATGCGAAATTTTTTATTAATTATTTTTTAACCTCCTTTTCCGAAGCCCATCCGAGCACGCCGAGAGCACACGGAACAACCTAGATGGTGAAAGTAGCAATTTGGAGTCGTTTAGTCTAGTCGTACAAAAAATATATAACGACCTAACCACTGAATACCTACTACACTGCGACCTCTTTTATCGGAACCTTCACTGATGCAACAAACCCCCACTATTTGCCAAATACCAATCGGTGTAGGGCATGGTGGGAGAAGTGCCAAGCTCTAGAGTGAGG
Source organism: Ophion costatus (assembly GCA_951751655.1). Classification (NCBI taxonomy): domain Eukaryota; kingdom Metazoa; phylum Arthropoda; class Insecta; order Hymenoptera; family Ichneumonidae; genus Ophion; species Ophion costatus. The sequence continues at coordinate 13,023,794 of OX632363.1, read as the reverse complement.
TTCGAAGCATGCTAGACAATATAAGAATGCCGTGAGAGGTACAGGGATCAGCTACCTGAGTTGCGCAGAGTCGTAGTCCAGTCGAAATGTACATAAATTTAGACGACTGATTCAACGATCTCAGCATATTGCTCAGCATATTCTTTGTAGGTCTTTTGGACCATCTGGAATGTGCCCTAAAAAATGCTGACTGATCTATCATGTTTTGCGACCGCCAAAAATTGTCAAGGAAAAACCAGTATTTTATTGTTATTTTTTTAAATACTGTTTAACAAAAAATCTCTCGTATAAAAGTTATGAGGCATAGTGTCATCTACAAAATAAGTCCCATACGAAAATCACGTAGGATTGTTAGTTTAACGATAAATCGCCGATGAACAACAATTTTTGTCTTTAGTGTACGAATTTTGGTTATCGACGAACTTATTGACTTGAAACTCATACGTCACCTAGAAAAATCTATCTTCAAGAGATTTACTTCAATTTTATGTAGGCATGTCGTATACTTTAGCCGTAATAACCGATTTTCGTAAATCCGGCGTTTGGTTATAGAAACTCATCCACAAGGCTCACACAGTGCAAAATGGTAGTGGCAGTTTTTACATTCATGATTTACCTTTCAAAAGTGATTTAAAGAAACTCATATTTCGAGGATATAAAATTTGAGCTTACAAGCAAATCAAACTCACTACTTGAATTTCGAGCCTACATGAAATATTTTTTGAGATTCTTTTACGTCTCTGCAAGACGCGTAATTTTCACGAAAAGGTCTCAATATCTTTGTTAGGAGAAAATATATAATTATTTACTTATGAGTTTCTTCGATTTATTTCTATTGCAATCGACATTTTCGCCAAATTCAAGTTCGTGAGCATTCCTAATACTTTTAGGTGTCACAATTAATATAAACCCGTTGAAGCGGTTCTCTCATTGCAGATGATTGAATTCGATCGCCCGCACGCGGAATAGCGAACGGCGTCGTCTGCACCTTGAAAGTATGAAGAAATAATACTAAGCTGCTTAAAAGTTGGAGTAGTACCGAAAAACATTGATTTTCGAGGTCATTTTCAAATTCGTGTATTTCAAATTCGGTCATTTTCAAATTCAAAAGTACGCGAAGCAATAGAAAATCTCCTCGTAAACATTTTTGTTCCTTTTACGTCATAGCAAATTATGATTTACCTCAAAGATAATAATTATTCGTCTCTATTCAAACATGAGGTTTATTATATTTATTCAATTAAACAACTGTAGAAACAAAACATGTAATGATTCGTGTAATAGTCAAACACAATGAGTGTATTATGCAAGTGTACAAGCAATGTTGTACACACAATTGTTAAACCTTCGAAATAATCTTCCTAAAAACGCTTAATTTTTATTTAAAAATCTCATCCTTATAACAAAAAATTGATATCACAGTTCTAGAAAAATACAACGTATGAACCACAGAAGTACACTGGAAATGCTGTGCGCAGTTAAGAAAAAAAGTAACAAATTTCTTGTTAAGATCTCGTATCGCTGAAACGGATGATTGTATAAGAATGGTTATTAGCCCATGCTGAAGGAAATTTATCTGGCTACAATTAAAAAAAAAACAAGTACCTAACGTAAATAGATCATTAACAGCGCCGATTGTTTACAAAAAAGTCCGGTGTTACTTTTAACCCCCGTTTCGGAGCTAGTTTTAACACGGCTGGGGCAGGATATAACAGGAGGGACATGCATTGAATAAATCTAGTTTTCAATTACATTAAACTAATTAATGTTTTTCTACATTCATTATTTAAGTTAAGTATTCATTATTTAGCCGCATCAATCACATTTTTTTCAATCACAGTCAAAGGTACGTAAGATATCAGTCTTCATGTAACTAATATATAATGAAATAAGATATCCGGAAAATGGATCAAATGAGATTAATCCTCCTCATCCGAGTTGCATTTTGTGCAAACAAAACAACGAGTACCGCCTTTTACGCAAGTCAAATTGGCCCTTTGCTTGCACACCGTGCATTGTACCCGGTCAACATATGTCGAATCATGAGAATACAACTTGCCACAGGCTAGACGATCACAATTCTCATCTTCTGTTTCGCTATCGACCCTCAACATTTTTTCTTCACTTTGTCAGCTTCCTTCTTGTTTCTTTTTCGTTTGCCTTTTCCTTTCTCGACGTTTTTTTTGGATGTGTAGTATCTTTCTTAGAGTTTGGTTTGCCAGTTCTCTTCTTTGCACTTGACTGGTCTTGTTTCACGTATTTTGTCGGCAGCTCTTCTTCCAGCTTGTTTTTTCTTGGCGTGTCGGTGAGGATCGCTGTTTGACGTGTGCGTTCACGTGTTAACGTTGTCTTGCGTGGTGATGCCTTCGGCAATGGTCTATACTATTTCTATGTTGAAACATTTAGGAGATTGGTCAAGTCCGGATGGTCCTCGTTGAGGGTGAGACAACATTTGGTCTATCACCTCTGAAATGCTGATGTCGAAACCAATGGGGATTTCTTTTCCAATCTCGGAAATAATTGACGAGTCCAAATTAAGGAAAATCCGATCATCTCCTGCTTTCATGATAGCCGATGGCGGGTTTTAGTCGATAGTAGAGTCTTCAATATTTGTAACAGCAGATGTCGAAGGCTGGACTGGTGGTTCAAGGATCGATGGAGAACCGATTGCATTGGTCGAGCGGTTCGGCCGGTCCGTAACGAATGACGGTGCAAAGTCGTTGTTGTCGAAGACATTCTTATTATATAGCTAGAGACCGGCTTTACTTAATGAGTTCGTTATATTGTTTGGGGTGAAAGCCAAAGCAAACGCTGCTTTAACTATTTTTAGAAGGTCATAAATAGTCATTGTTTTCCCTGGATTGTTGATCATCCAATTCGTTTGTTGTCCATTTATATAGTTATTCAGCGGCCCGTACACACCAACATCCAAAGGTTGAAGGTGATGCGAGCAATGGGGCGTAAACGATAGCAATACCATGTGGTTTTCTTTCGCCTTCTTCACCACCTCGAAAGCCACATGGGAATGATGACTGCCCAGTAAAAGTAACACTGGATCTTCAGCAGATGGCCTTGTATGCTTGATGAAATGGTCCAGAAAAATAGAAAACTCCTTTTCGGACATCCAACCTGATTTGTTTCCAGTGCCTATCGCTTCAGGTGGGCCGTTTCTGATAAACATGTTGTTGTATCTCATACTGGGAAAAACAAACATGCAAGGAATGGAGTTCGCGATGGCGGTTGCGGCCCCTGCCAGAGCAACCAGCGTCCCTCTTTCTGCTTAGGTAGCTGCTCCAACTTGTCATGAACTTTGATCAGCCACAACTGTTTCGTATTTGGACAGTTGTGATACCGGTTTTATCAACATTCCAGTTTCGGCTCGGTCTGAAAGCGTATCCGGTCAAAATTTGCTTGTATTTAAAAAAAAACTCGTGAACGTTCGCCCGATTTAAGGAAGTGGCTCGGCTTAAGCTCGTTGCTTCAGGGCTACGGATGGATAGTGTTGGATTTATTTTAAGGTACTCCTATCGATTCACACTAGTCATACCACTGATCATACTTAAGACCTGTACAATTTATATTTATAACATTTGCAAAAAAAAACTGTAATAACTCAAATTTTCCATTTGTAAACTGTTTAATGGATGTTCACATTTAATTAAAAAAATGAAAAATAGCTATTCCAACGATTCGCGTATTATTTCAGGTTTGATATTTGGCAGTATTGGTTTCATAATGGAGGGAATTTCCTGTTCAGAGGGTGGGGGAGGGGATCATTCTTCATAATCATTCAATCGAGTGGTCGAATGGGTTTACATGGACACAAATTTAACCGAGTGTTGCAAAATTCGAGTAGCTTATGCGCCGATATTAGCAAAAAATCGAAGGTTGGTTTCAACCCTTCAATTGCGAAATGTCAATAAACCAAAAACACGTACCGTTAATTTTCTATCCTCTACACATGTGCTAATTTCCATCCCAATTGAATAAACACCTTTGTAGATATGCATTAAATAATTGCATTTTTAGAATAACAAATGGCATTGCTTGCCTATGCATCATTCTCATAACAAGAGTACAGTACTTGAAAAATTACATATTATCGCTATCATTTTTTTTCGTATCTTATTCCGTTTAGGAGTTATTGCGAGAAAACGAAACAAAACCGTAACTTTCAAGTGTACAACAATACGTGTGGAGTGTTTTAACACTTTACAAACACGCCAAATTTAATCCAAATCAAAGGGGGGTAGTTCACACGGTTTCCTCGTCAGATGAGGTTACGTAAGACTTATAAGCTTCTATCTAAAGAAGTATGAATTGTAATACAAAAGGTGTCACATAAAAGTTTTGTTTTAAGGTGGATGCCACACCGGTCATGAGTGTGAGAGAGATAGCTGATTTAGCATCTCATTTTTTCAAAATGCGTTTTCGATAGTAAAATCGACAGAACTATTATTAAAACTTATCAAGAACTGTAGAACTATTCGGGATGTCACTTTATACGGACTTTATTGGTGAGATGCTAACAATTGAGATGCTAACTTCACACACGTCATTTCAAGACCGTTAGGCCTTTGACGGTGAAAAAACCCACATTTTGCGCGTTCTTTCAACTGATTTGATGGGGAAATGATGGAGAAATCAGCGCTTGGAGTTTTTTAAAACATAAAACTAGAAAAATTGTATCGCCGAAGCTCAAAATATTATTGCCAACCGCGAAAATTTAGTGCATGAGTTTCCGTACTCACGGCGATCCCCCATGGTTAACGAGCTCACATTTACACGCATCACTCACAAGCTCGTAGTAACCGTCCCCAATTTTGAGCAACTCGATAACGTCGATGTGAATATGGTTGAATCGGTTGTCCGGTACATCTATTTTGTTTCGCTGAGCAGGGTGGATAGCTTCGGCGTCGAGAACTGTTGGCATCGAGATCGCAGCTATGCGAGAGAGAGCATCGGCAACGGAGTTATTTTGTCCATCGATGTGGACTATCTCCGTTGTAAATTGAGATATGTAATCAAGTTGGCGAAGTTGTCTCGGGGAAGCTTTCTCGTCTCGTTGAGAGAAGGGGTAGACGAGAGCTCGGTGGTCAGTTTTAATAACGAAACGACAACCCTCGAGAATGTGCCGAAAGAGTTATATAGCTGCAAAGATGGCGGGAAACTTTCTGTCGTAAGTGCTGTACCGTGTTTCTGTAGGTGTGAGCTTCCGAGAGAAGAAACTGATGGATCGTGGAAACTGATGGGGACCACACATCATGCTCGAGTTGTTTGAGAGATGCGCCAATGGCGAAGTCGGAGGCGTCAGAAGTAAGAGCCAAGGAAGCTGAGGCGGACAAGAAACAGGTCCTAGCAATGGCAGCGGTGCAATTCTTGCAGTCCTCAAAAGCTCGTTTGGTGTCCTCGTTCCACTCGACCTTTCGCTTATAATTTTTTTACAATTCTTCCGGTACTCGTTCTGAAGGGCTTGCAACTGAGCGGCTCGAGGTGTGCAGCGCCGATAATAGTTGAGCACGAGCAAAACACGTCGGCCGGAGATCGTATCGGGCCGGGGATACGAAGTGATGGCCTGTATCCTATCCATCGTAGGCTCGTAGCTATCTTTGTTAACGGTAGAGCCCAGGTACACAACTTTGTCCTTATCTAGGTGGCATTTATTGACATTGATACTAAGCCGATTGGCCCGAAGAATGTCGAAGATGATGCTGTTGTGACGCCGGTATTTTCCGTGAGAGCTTGACATCACGATTATGTCATCGATGAAACGTCCGACAAAGTCGAGTCTGCGCACGATGGGGTCCATCTGCATTTAAAACGTTTGAGTGGCGTTCGAAAGCCTGGCGGCAAACCAAGGAAATCGAAAAGCGCGAACGGAGTAGTCCCAGCGGTTTTCTTGATGTCCTCGGTGGCAACAGGGATCTGATGATAGTTGCAGATGAGATCCGAAGTCGTGAATTTAGTTTTTCTATGAAGTAGTTGGAATATATCCTCGACGTCAGGCACGGGGTACCGATGCGGAATAGTGGGTGAATTGAGACTCCTGTAATCACCAGTGGTATGCCAACTCCCGGTCTGCTTGGAGACCATATGCAGGGGACTGGCCCATTGACTGTTGGAGGAGCGTATTATGCCATGATGCTAGAGGAGATAACAATCCGCACTGGCGATACTAAGTTTTTCTCCGGTGAGTTGACGAGGTCATTCCATAGTAGGGGGTCCAGTTGTCACAATGCACAGTAGGAGAAAAGCCCAAAAACCTGGCCAAAACCCCAAAAAATAAATTTTCGAAATAGGGTCAGTTGAGTAGTCATTCAGGTAGAGGACTAGTAACTGCATTCTATTGTGGAAGGGAAAGCCCTTTAAGTGTATACCTGCGCCGCAGCGTCAGTTGGCAGTTAGTGTTCGTGAAGAGTGTACGTGTCACGCGCTGAACAGACGAAAATAACGCTGACTTCAAAAACCCATAACTTTAAAGTGACGGGTTTAATTTCAATTCTGCAACATGGATACGACTTCTGGAGGTATGTAGAACATGTTTTTACATCGGTTGAATCTAAAGTTTATGTATAAATGATTGAAATGTAGTATAGCCTTCGGCATAAATAAAATTGAATAATTTTGAAAACTTATATTTTCAACGGTCCGAAAAGTTATTTATTTTGTCACATTTTGCAAAGCTCCTAGTCTCGGCCTTTAGTTTAATGTATAAGCTTTCGAAATTTACAAGAGTTACCTGCGGAAAACGTGCGTCTTGTCCGTTATGATTTTTTTCGCATCGTGCGGTAGCCGAGCGTGCACGCGGCACTATTGAGCAGCCTCTGCGCCTCTACCTGAGAATGGGTGAAGTAGCATCATAACGGACAAGACGGCTGTTATACGCTTGAAATAAATTATTTTAATATATATGTATGTGTATATATATATATATATATATATATAAATTTTCTGTGATTTAATTATGATATATACGTATGCATATATATATATATATATATACATATTAAAATCAACCACATAAAAATTTCTTAAATATGAATGAAATGTTATAACATTCAAATAAAATATTTGAATATATATATATTATATAGTAAGCAAAGCTTTCTTTTAACCAAATCCATGTCAATATTTTCTGTCTAATTTTCTTAAAATTATTTCAATTATTGCGGTTATTTATTTGATAAAATAATGTACATTGTTCAAGTTTTTGTATTAATTGAAAATTTTATCTTTTCCTTTAACACCAATTTTCTACAATTTTATGTCTTTATTACAGGATCCGGTTACAAAGAATTGGTGCTGACAAGGAAAGAAGTATTTCTGATAATCAGCGAGCATTTATCCGATAAATTCGCTTCCTTGATCGAATTTATGGTAGAAAAAATTTCCAAGGACACCGGACGTACAGTTGTAGTGCCTGCGGACTCGAAACAGACTTTTTCGATACTCTTCAATCAAATGAGAACGAGGTGGCAACAAGCTCACAGAAAATCCTGTGTATTTTTCAAGAATAACGGTGAATGGCTTAGCAAGCAGGTATGTTTTGCCGCACCTACAGACACTGTAGTAACAAGCCCGGGAAATACGGGCGGCCGCCCGTCCCTTGAGTTTACAATGTCCAGTGAAAGATCTAAACGAAGGAAGACCCAAGATATTCGTACATCGTTCAACTCGGTCGAGTTAGCATACGCTACTCAGATGAGCCTTCGCTCTTCAGGACAATCCGACGCCGCAAAAGTTATTAAGGACGTAACAATGACGAGTCCTTTAAGAGCTTCCAAGTATCGTAAAGCTTACTCAGCAACGGATGAAATTACTTTATCCGAAGAGGCTGCACTTTCCGCTATGATTGAATATAAATTCTCCAAGAGTACTTACCAGGGAATGAGAAGATTAGGGAAGGAAAATAACTGTAAGCTATATCCGCCTTACGAAAAAGTGATGAAAGCAAAAAAGCGTTGTTATCCACCACGTGATGCAATCAGGATTACAGAGAGTAGTGCAGAAGTCCAACTACAGCCACTATTAGATCATACAGTTGAACGTATTTTACTCGTCCAAAATGTACTCATTCAAAGATTGACTCCAGATAATGTTCGTAAAATGGACTTGATTTGCAAGTGGGGTTGCGATGGAAGTTCTGGGCAAAGTGAATATAAGCAGACGTTCAGTGATGACAGCAAATCCGATGCGCATGTATTCTTTACTTCAGTCGTGCCATTACAACTCGTGTGTTATGATCAACAATCGAAGGAAGAAATAGTTGTTTGGAAGAACCCCAGACCCTCGTCTCCACGATTTTGTAGACCGCTTAGACTACTGTTTCTACGCGAAGACACAGAGTCAACACTTAATGAAGTCCTAATTGTTGAAGAACAAATAAAGTCACTTCGTCCATTCGAAAGTGTAATAGATGGAAAAGAAATCTCCGTAATGTACAAGTTGTTGTTCACCATGATAGATGGTAAAGTTTGCAACGCTTTATCATTGACGAAATCTGCTCAACGGCGCTATTTGTGTGGAGCAACCAGCAAAGATTTTAATGCCATCGACACTGTATTGCAAAGGGAAATCAATGAAACAAATTTGAAGTTCGGATTGTCGACGCTGCATGCGTGGATACGGTGCTTCGAGTATTGCTTACACGTGTCTTACAAACTCGGCATTAAAAAATGGCAAACTCGAAGTGCCGAAGAAAAAAAAATTACCCAGGAACGCAAGAGGGCCATTCAAGAAGGATTCAAGAAGCAATTGGGTCTAAATATCGATCGCCCAAAGCCTGGATACGGCAGCAGCAATGATGGCAACACAGCTCGGCGATTCTTTGAAAATTCGACGGTTTCCGCTGCGATAACGGGGGTCAACGAAGAAGTTATTAAACGCTTGTACGTAATCCTACAAGTTATATCGTGTGGCGACGAGATAAACTGTGAAAGATTTGAACAGTATGCTATTGAAACGGCAAGAAAGACCGTTGCATTATACCCTTGGTACTCCATGCCTACTTCGGTGCACAAACTATTAATTCATGGTCCAGTGATAATAACTCATGCTCTATTACCAATCGGCCAATTATCCGAAGATGCTCAGGAAGCTCGAAACAAAGACATCAAACGATATCGAGAAGATTTTGCGCGAAAAAGTTCCAGGGTTAAAACTATGGAAGATGTTTTTCATCGGCTCTTAGTTACTTCTGATCCGTACATTTCAAGTGTCAGAAGACTACCACAGAAGAAGCTGAAGAGTTTGTCGCCGGAAGCTGTAGCGATGTTGATCGCTCCTAAAGTGACTGCTGCAGCAGACGAATTTTGCGCCGAGATTGAAGCCGTGCCGGGAGTTGTAATAGATACAAACTCGGATAATGATTCTGACTCCGACTCCGACTCCGATTACGATTTTGATTAAGAATAAAATTTTCTATTTTTGAAACGTTCCGTATGTATTTTGGAAATAAAAATAATAATTGCGTAGAATACACTGTTCACGTTTATTTTATTATGATGATTTTTTTAAATATATTAATTTATCTATTTAGCAGGATACTCGGCCATTTTGTTTATAACAATTTGCTGTAAGCTCTTTGTTGCAAGTTATAAACAATAGATATCGGATTGGTAATCAGCGACCTTGAAAACCCGTATATACCAATTTTTGTCAACATCTGGTAACTTTTTAACGTTCATGTCGGCCATTTTTTTTACGATAATTTGGCTTGCGGATTCGTAATCAGCGACCTTGAAAACCCGTAAATACCAATTTTTGTCGACATCTGGCAACTTTTTAACATTCATGTCAGCCATATTGGATCGGCCATTTTGCTTACGATAATTTGGCTTTCAGATTCGTAATCAGCGACCTTGAAAACCCCTGTAAGCCAATTTTCATTCCCGTCAAAGGTCATTTGAGGTTTTGGCCAGGTTTTTGGGCTTTTCTCCTACTGTGCAATGTGGTGAACAACGGAATTATGGATGTCGGTGTACGATGCCGATTGGGTCTCGAGATGTCTTCGCATTTGCGCAGCAGCGTGACGTACTCGTTGCCTTCAGAAGTGCTAGGCACGGCAAGGTGGTCTACCATAGATACACCATTAACGGAGGCTTCGTACAATTTGCCGACAGTGACCAGTGAGGTCAAAGGATCGATGAGTTGATAACCTTTGAGGTTTATGATGAGTCCATAGAGAACGAGACGATCCGCCCCGATAATGGCCGATTTGACGTCATCAATGATGAAAGCCCATTTAAAGGCTCGCATAAGCCAATATTGGCAGTGAGAGCCGCTTGACCGTAGGTGAAGATGACAGTGGTGTTAGCTGCATAGAGTTTTAAATCAGCGAATTGAAGTTTACGTCTGATTGCAGCTCTTGGCACTAGAGACACGACGGAACCTGAATCGATTCAGTCAACACTCGGGATGGTGTTGTTGCTGTCGCCAACCGCTATTACGGATGACAACCCATTCAGTTTGCCGACTGGTCGCACGGAGTCAATGTCAGAGTAGAAGTTCATGGCTGAGCACATCGGTAAGCCTTTGGCCCACTTCTACGGTGATAGTAGCAGAGGCTCGCTGTCGCTGGTGATTGTGGACGGGGCGTGATCGAGATCGTGACTTTTGCATTTGGTTCTCTGTGCGCGCTCGTCCGCGCACCTGTAGCGCGATAGATGTACTTCACGTTCCTTGCAGGGGGTAGCTAGGACTTGCTTCAGTGGTGTGGGAGGGGGGGGGCAAAAGCGGGGGAAGTCGATATGAAGTACTTATTACATCATTTTTCAGTAATTATGCAGAAGTACGGCTCCACCTCAATTTTGGCGGGAGATTTTTTTTTGCCATAAATTACTTTAATTATTCACCACTAGTGATATTTAGCCGGCAGAGGCTGACATTTAAAAATTTTTTCCATGAGTTATCGGGTTTTTAATCGTGGCCAAAAATGCGATAAAATAGGGCATTTTCGTATTTTTTTACGCCTAAACTGAAGGTGAGGAGTAGGGGGATTTATGAAATGAGCTTTCCAGAATATACCCAAAGAAACCCAAACCAACAAACTCAAACAACCAAACCGAAACAAACCCAAACAACCCAAACAACCTCATAACTAATGGAAATAATTAAAAATGTCAGCCTCGTTTTGGTATTTTTCGTATTTTTTGACGCCTAAATTTTATGAAATGAGCCTTCCAGAATATAATACTGATTTGTGTTTATATACACATCAGTATACATCTGGTAATACATGATAATAGCGTGTGAACACAACAATAACCATGTTGACGTTCCGTGGTACTGGATTTTGATTGTGATTGAGGTTCTCCTCTAAGGTAAGTATACGAAAATACAGTAATAGAGCGAACATGGCTTGCGATGGTTGTACAATACTTGTTGAAGGCATTAGTCTTTTTCAAGACCGGCATAAAACTTTAGAAGTATCAAAAAATCATGGGATCACAAATATGGAGGTGAAGTGTTCTGAGTGTGGGGAATTAGCAACATTAAATGAAAATACTTTAGTGTGGCGTTGCCAAAGAAGACGCCCGGAAAAAAATCGAAGAAAGTGCAAAAAAGTGTAATTTCAAACTGGCGATAAGAAGCCGTACATGTTTCGCGTATGTACATTTAACGCCAGAAAAATGTTGCATGTATGTTGCAATGTACTTGCTACTAAATCCACCGCATGCGCAGTTCTTCATGCGGGAATTAAATCTATCAAGTCATACGGAAGTGGGTTGGTGCAGTTTCATACGCGAGATTCTCGAAGACGATTGTTTCCACAATTCGTCTCGGCAATTAGGTCGACATGGTATCATCGTGGAGATTGATGAAGCCAAGTTCGGTAAAAGGAAATATAACCGCGGCTGTATCGTTGACGGTGTATGGATATTCGGCGGTTTTGAGAGAGACTCGAAAAATATTTTCATCGAGGTCGTTGCCGACCGTACATTGTCGACATTATTGGAAGTCATCATGAGGAGAATTCTTCTTGAAACGACCGTTATGTCAGACTGCTGGAGGGCATATGATTGTCTCCAAGAAGAAAGTATGTCATATAGTAATATAATACATACATACAATAATATATACAACAATATATAAAATAATTAATAATTTCAATTTTACATTTTCGTCAACGCTTTCAACATCTAACGGGCAACCACAGTGTCAATTGCGTCGACCCTGACACTGGCGCCCATACGCAAAACATCGAGCGTACTTAGCGTAATGCGCGTGGGGCGATACCAAAGTACGGTAGACGAGAGCCCCATATGAGCGGATACATAGCAGAGGTCTTTTTCCGAAGACGTTTCCCGGATCATCGAGATCCCCTCCATCATTTTTGGATGGCAGTCAAAAGGTTCGACAGAAATGGAGTAGGAAGGTGCTAAATAATTATCTAAATATAAAAATCTAAATAATTATCTCGACGTCTCACATTCAGTTTAGGTGTCGAAGTGTACGAAAATGCCCTATTTTATTGCATTTTTCGCCAAACTTCAAAACCTCATAACTTATGGAAATAATTAAAAATGTCAACCTCCGCCGGCTAAATATAACTAGTGGTGACTAATTAAGGTAATTTATGGCAAAAAAAAAATCTCCCGTTTTTTTTGCTTAAAATACGAACTTATTTGAATGATAAAATTAATTAATACATTAATCAAAATATTGTCCATCGCTAACCACTACTTTTCCCCAACTTTCTGGTAATTTATGAATTCTCCCGCTGCTCAATCCGGGCCTTCTTTGCTGCGTCGGTCACCTGCCTCTCCGCGCGCTCGATCCTTGCTTTGTCCCGTGAATGGACCCGGCTCTCGGCGAATGTGCCAATCCGGACACCCATGAAATCCATGGCAATTAACAATGATTTCTCACCTTCGTTGAAGATAATCACTGCTAATTCCGTGGCAATATTGACCACATCTGCGCCGGAATGAAGATGTTTGGGCGCACGCATCCAAATCATATTATTAAGTGACTCATTACTGTTTTGAGTATGAGCACCCAAACATCTTTCGAGCAAATCGTCCGACAACAAGTCTTTTTTTTTTACAGTAACGTCATCATAGGGATTGGCTTCAAGCAATCCCTTAAACGTTTTACTGTCACCATCCCCGACGTAAGTGATGTATTTGACTCCGTGCAGTTCTACCGATCGGAGAAACATTGCGGTGATTCCGTCGGTTTCCATCTTTCCTGTGGAATCGACGTGGTTTGCGGTGCAAGTTTCCACGTGTGTTTCCTTCCATTCATCGTAACCAGCAGGATCTTCATCTTTTTTTTCTCGAAAAGCTGCAAGATTGGCAAAACTTCGATTTGACCATGGCGTCGACAACTTTTTTTGGTGTGGTATCCAATGAGACTAGTCACGCCAATGAGAGATGAAAACCCTCTCTGTTTCCACGTGCCATCTCCTGAAACGATGAAGTGATCTTCCTGTAGTCCTCGAGAAACGTTTTCTTTCTTCTCCTCTGCTACAGCTTTCTTCAGAACCATGTCGTAAACCGATTTCGTCGCGATTCGTGTATTTTCTACACAAGCGTAATATATTGTGGTCGTCATCCCGCTGCAAATGTCCATTATGCCACAAAACCTGCTCAAACCGTTTTTTCCGAGGCCTAATAAACGGAAAACAAACACGATTCGGCGATTTATTTCATAAGCTTTACCGATAAGTGGACACGAAGTAACACTCTTTTCCCCGCAGTCGCATTTTAAATTTAGTTTCAAACCGATGCCTCGTCGATCACGCATGGAAAAAGCGATTCGTCCGTTGCACTCTTTACACAAAACGTTATCGGATAAAAAGTTAAAAACTGATACGAAGTTCAAAAAGCAGTACACTGAATCAACACTTAGTTCATAACTTCCCAATTTGCCACTTTGTAAAATTTTCTGCGCTGACGTGCTTGTGAACGACTTGCTTTTTTCAAATTCCCAGCGATTAGGGGGTTACGGATGCAATCTTTTGCGCGCGTACTGTTTCGGATGATCTTTTGTACCCTTTCGAGGCATATTGCGCACAAATTTTCGATAAATTACTTGAAAATAACGAAAAACAAAAAACACAGACGCTATGATGTTTTCGCTTTCAATGCCGAAGCCAGACTGAAATAACCGTTGCAAAATCGATAAAGGAGAAAGTAGCGACCCTATTCAAAGGTTTCTAAGCATAAAAGGCTCTGTATACCTGCGTCAGACGCGCTGAGACCTGCAGAAACCCAGCTAGCCGGGCGTCCCGCTGAAACTGTCAGAGCGCGCGGACGGGGTCAACTTCAAACGCGTTTAAAATATCGTAAACGTTCGAAATCCGGGAAACGCTTCGACAGATTTATTTCTACTTACATGTAGATTAAGAATCCGCAATAAAAATAAAATTGATTTTTTGGAAATTTCAAGGGCAATGTCTCCCTTAAACGGATTAATTGTTGCCTGTAGAAGTCTCCCGTGAATCTTCCACAAGCATTCGGTGGGCTTCAGCTGCACTTTTCTTCCAATTGAAACAGAAAATCAACACTTCCCGTAAATGGTGCTTATTTGAGACGAAATTCGACATTTTCACCGCAGTAAAAATTAGGGTTGATGCGCAAAACTCAAAGATCTGTAAACGATATTTGGTTAAGAGATGTTGATACTTCACGATACAGCAAAAATCAGCTGTTGCCGTCAACCATTTATAGCGCCTAGAACCATCTTTTGAAAACGGACCGAACTAAGTTGTACACCTAATATTATTTTAAGCATAGTCATTGGTAGGTATTCACTTAATATAGGAGTCAGACAAGTTTATTAAACTACATGCAATTACAACAATTTCATCGAGTACCTCAAACATATATTAATTAATCCAAGCATGTGGTTTTAATATTGCAAACTCTCTTAAGCGGCGTATCACCCGCTCTATGTGTATTCTTAGACTAGCAATTGGTTTAGTCTAATGTACTTCTTTGTTTGATAATTTCGATACAGTATTTACATTTGGAGGTCGCACTAATCGTAATCCTGTTTAACGTAAACACTGTTCGATGTGTTTAAACCCTCTATCTGCCATGAAAGAAGCACCATGCTCTAAACCAGGGTTTATTAACGTGGGGTCCATGGACCCCCAGGGAGCCCACAGGGGGTCCACGGCATTATTACAATGTTTGCCAGGGTATTGGGACCTTTAACGATGTTGGGTATTTTTTTCCTACATGATAAGTAACCAACGATTGCATTATAGATTAATTACGGTTTCTGACATTACCATGCTACAAGTGGAAACACCCAGACAAACAGACGTACGTACGTACATACGTACGTTCGTACGTCCGGACAGACAGACGGCCATTGCTAAAATGGAAAGGAAAAACCTTTATAACTCGTTAAATATGCGTTTTATCGAAAAAAAAACAAGAGCTCTTTTCGACGCAGAATGCGGTTTTTCATAAGAAACAATTCTCGTAAAATCATTTTTTCCGACTGGGGGGTCTCTAAATGTATTTTCCCAAAGTTTTATCTGCAGTTTTTTTGCCGACGAAACCAATACTTTCCTTATCATTACGCGATGAAAAGTAAAAAGATGACGTTTTTACCATACATCTCAAAAAGGTGAATAATCCTGATGCTGAAAAAACTGTTCACTTAACTTAAAATTAAAATAAATTTTTGCGAATTACCTTGAATTAAAAAAAAATATCATATGATTCGATTCAAATACATTATAGTTCAACCACGTTTTTTATATCGGTGAAAAATAAAAAAATATACAAACCAAAAAAAAAGTGAAAAATACCAAAAACCCAAAAAGAAATTGAAAAATACAAAAACAAAAAAAAATTTAAATATGAAAACCAAAAAAAATACAAAAACTCAAAAAAAATTGAAAAATACAAAAACCCAAAATAAAATTGAAAAATATAGAAACCCAAAAAAAATGTAAAAAATACAAAAACCCAGAAAAAATTGAAAAATACAAAAACCCAAAATAAAATTGAAAAATATAGAAACCCAAAAAAAATTTTAAAAATACAAAAACCCAAAAAAAATTGAAAAATACAGAAACCCCTAAAAAATTGGAAAAAATTAAACATGGAGTCAGATATCCGCGACGTCCCCGTTCGTTGACTGCGGGTGCTGCTGAAAGCGGACATTCCTATCGCAATTCAACGAAATGCAATTCGACGAATTTTCCGTAGGGGATTTTTCCGACAATTTCGGTTTTCCGGTAAACTTTCTGCGTCAGTTTACAATTTCTGACGAAATCGCACTTTGTTTTGAAATTTCAATTGAAATAATACATTTTTTCAATACATTGTTTCGAAAGGGGTCCACAGGAAATGCGAGATGGTTTAGAGGGGTCAAAAGGTTAAGAACCCCTGCTCTAAACAATACCAAAGTTGCTATTTAAAATCACACTCACATAGCTCATTATACCACCACATCCTGGTGAGATATAATTCAAAACCGTCTGGCGTACAAGATACCAAGTACAGCGTGTCCCAAATGTCACGCAACATTTAACATGCGCGGCTTATGCGTATTGTTGCGTGACATTAGGGACACCCTGTATTTTGCCGTATTTACGTTTCTGTAGTCTGAAAACGTTCAAGCTTGATTTGCAGCATTTAAGGGCTTTTGGGTTTCAATTTTCAAACAGTCAATCATGCAACTGACATAGTTGTGCTTATGCCTGAATGACACAGGCAAATTCCTTTTTATTGCATTTTTATCTAATTTAATAATACCAGGTGTACAAGTATGAAACCGGATTTTTTTTGTAAAAATTACACGTCTGTTGTTAAAAAATTATAAAAACGAATGGAGACGGCTTTCTGCCTCACATTCAATTGATCCGCGAGTTCTTTTAACTTTGAGTATCATCTTCATCCAATAAGGCTTGCAATTCGTTGTCTGCGAACTTTTTCGGTGGTTTCCCACGCTGTTCGTTTCTCACGTCAAAATCACCACTTTCGAATTTCTTTCCATTCTTTTTTGATCACGGGTATGAGCGGTAGATACGATATGTTCTATACCTCTCAGTCACCAAATAAAATTGCTGCTTACGCGTTGCAAAAAATAACGGTAAAAATGACGCAAAAATATTTGTTCAAACTATTATTTTTGAATTTATTTTCGATCACGGGAATGAGAATAATTGTTTAAACAATTATTTTTGCATTTATTCACGATCACGGGAATGATCGTTAGATTGGGCATGTTCTATACCTCTCAGTCAGCAAATATGATTGCTGCTTACGCGCGGCAAAAAATAATGGTGAAATTAATGCAAAAATTCTCGATCGAGAGTGTGATCGGTAGGCGCGGTACTACCTATTAGAGATGGGCGATTATAATCGATTTCCATGTAATCGATTGTTTTCGTTGTAAAAATCGATTATTTTTAGCGATTGTTGATTTCTCGATTAATCGATTTTTCGATTTTTTTTTCGGCCGCGATATCGATATGGACGCCATCTTGTATTATACATAACATAACCTGAGTGTGAGTAAATATACTGTGTAAATACTGTAAACAAACTTTTCGGCTTACGGGATATTATACGATATTACGATGAATGCGGGTAAGATATTTTTATTTGATATACACATAAATATGAATAAATTAACGAATAGCTAACGTTTAAGGAACATGCGCGGATCCGAACCGCACATTCGAATCCAGTGAAATCAGTCCTTGCACCTCCCATCTTGCTGAGCCAGAACAATTGCAGCAATCTTCAACAGGCGACCGAATAAATGTTCAGTAAGTTGTGTGAATTTATCGTAATTTCTTAGTTTTTAAATGATATTTATTATTTGCTTCATATTGAATTTGTCCCAGGAATACTCCAAAGGACACGAGTTCTGGAAAAACGAAGCATGGAAGCATTTTAAAAAAGTCGATAATACGTCGGCTCGATGCAATATTTGTGCCAAATCGATCAAACATAGTGGCAACACGACTAACTTGATGCAGCATATGAGGCACTCCCATTCAATGCATTTACCATCGGAAAAACGACAGGCAGGTCAAACAGCAACTGCAAGCGGGAGAGCTGCCAAACGAGGCAAATTCATAAATGATTCAGATTCAGAAAATGTGGATGATCCATCATCGAGTAAGGTACACCGACAAAAAGTCTGAAGTCTAATAACTAAAATGTAAATCTGGATTGGAACATTTCATATATGCAGTAATGCTTTTTGCAGCCAAAGCCGAATATCAAAAAAGCATTCGAGAGAATTACCAAATTTCAAGGTAACCTTTTGACACACATATAAGGTCTTACATAAATTACTTCATTTTTTGGTGTTGTACTAATCTTCCATTCTTTTTACTCCGTTTTAACAGGTGGAGGCTCTTCTGCAACCAGGATCACGAACAAAATCGTCTACATGATTGCCGTTGATCATTGGCCGTTGTCAATAGTTGATTCTAGAGGATTTAGAGCGTTAATGAAGGAGATCGTCCCACTTTACTCAATTCCAAGTCGAAAAACAATCACAAAAACACTTGAGCTGAAGTACAAGCAGATGAAGGAAGTGTATCGAAATCGTCTTGCACTTCAAACTTCCTTCACTCTAACATGCGACATATGGACTGATACGGCTAATCAGAGTTATCTTGGCATCACGAGTCATTATTTAACAACAGAACTCTCATTGACGAGAAGTTGCTTGGGAGTAATTCCACTTTATGAGCGTCACACGGCTGACTACATTTCGGAAAAATTGAAATCTTCATTGGCGTCGTTCAATATACCATTATCCAGAGTTACAGCGATTGTAACGGATTGTGGAGCAAATATTAAGAAGGCAGCGAATGACACGTTTGGTACTTCAAAACACATTCCGTGTTTGGCTCATATCCTTTCAGGCGTGGTGCCGAAATCTCTACAAAACCTACCTTCAATTGAAAAAATCTTCTTTCGTGTCAAGGAAATTGTCAGGATTACGAAAAGGAGTGTCGTTGCATCTGATGAGCTGCTAAGACTCCAAATCTGCAATGGGAAGACTGAAGGTACCGCACTGAAATTAAAGCAAGATGTGCCCACGCGCTGGAACTCAACATTTTACATGATTGAAAGATTTCTCAATCTCCGTGATTACATATATCCAGTCCTAATGAAATGCCCGTCAGCTCCGGAAATGTTGACACGAGAAGAGATTGCAATCCTTAAAGATTGCGTAGGAGTTATGAGTCCGACTGAACACGTAATACGTGAAATGAGCGGTGAATCGTATTCGACTGGCAGTATGGCCATCCCAATCATCCGATGCATGGAAATCACATTGACCAAATGTGAACCGACCACGAAAGAGGGGCAATCTTTCAAGTCTGCCGTTATTGCCCATGTGCAAAAAAAATTCAGTGGGATCGAAAAAACTGAATTATTGGCAATGGCAACAATTTTGGATCCCCGGTTCAAAAAAATTCATTTCCAATCGGCTCTAGCAGCAGCAGGGGCAATCAGGAAGATAAATGACGAGCTCAAATCGGTTGGTGGTAGTCCCGGATTAATTGTTACACCGGCTGCAGATTCGAAAAGCTCGAGTGATGTCGATATATGGCAAGTTCATGATAACTTGGTCGCCAAAAATATAGAATTATCGGGCGATGATTCTTCGGAGCTTAATCTTGAATTGCGTCAATACCTGAATCAGCCCACAATCCCACGACATGGAAACCCACTCGAATATTGGTCGAGCGTGAAAAACGCATTTCCAAAACTCTATACTTTGGCAATAAAGTATTTGAGCATTATCTCAACTTCGGTCCCATCGGAGCGTTTATTTTCCAAGGCTGGGGCAATAAAAACAGAGCGGCGCAACAGATTGGCGGGTAAGCGATTGAACATGCTGCTATTCCTGGATTCAATGTGTGATGAGGACTGGGATATAGAATAGTTGTTTAAGGTTTTACGTGTATGCGTATTATTTATACCTCGAATGGGGTTCTTTTGTACTTTTTTAACAATGTGATTTGTTCCTGTGAAATCTATGTAATTTGTTGTATATAGGAGATATTGGTTGTTGGTAAATGTTCCTAAAAACCCCATGTGATATGTATTTTAAGCTTGTTTCTTTAAACTGATGGTTTGTTTTTTTTGTCACGATATATAGTGTAATTTTTGTTTTTTGTCAAAATATATTGGAAAATATTTATTGTTGACAAAGGAAAAAAAAATGAATGCATGTGTAAATTACTGTACGTCTTTATCCCGTCATACTTTTTAAATAAGGAATTCCTCCGGTAATATGCTTATAAATTAATTAATTTTTTGTTTTGATGCATCACTTTAAACTGAAAAAAATAACGTTCAAATTTATATTGCAGATAACGATTTATAACTCCTGGTACCCTGCTGGATAAGGAACTGGATTTATTTGCACATTTTTCAGGGACTTCTTTAATTATTGAGGAATCAATGAAATATATACATTTTTTGGTAAAAAATATTTCTTGCGGTGTTTTTTTTACTCTAGAAGTAAAAGTTGTGGATTAGGATCAAATTAATTTTTTTATTATAGAGAAATAGAGAATATTAGAAATAATCGATTAATCGATTATTTTTCGATTTTTTTCTTGATAAATCGATTTTTAGATATCGATTGTTGGTATAATCAATTATTTGAAAATCGATTTTTTTTTTCAATATCGCCCATCTCTACTACCTATACCTCTCAGCAAGTATGATTACTCCTTAGGCGCTGCAGAAACCTAAAGGTCGAATCGTGTGTATTATGAGTCAGTATCGTTTCCGACGTGTTTTAGAAATGTTCAACAACAAAAAATTCAAATGTTTTTTGGATTTTTCTTTTTTTATCAAATGTGACAACTAGGACGAAGTTGTGAAAAAAATCGAAAAGATTGGTCTTTTCATTTTGATGATGATTACACAATGTTTAGGAACAATGCACTTGATCAAAACTTTGATCGATCGCTCCAGAAAAACGGTTCGATGGGTCAATTTCAAAATTAACAAGGCTGTTGGGGGTCCATTGAGCTGACAATAAATCTGGTAGCATTAGTATTTCCATCAATACTTATACACAGGTAGGTTTATTGAAAACCTATAAAAACTAATTTTTTGTACTTTTTCGAGTTAATGTTAAGTGTTTTTACTTTGGTTTTGTTTACAAAATGCCGACAGTTTGGACATTTTTTTTTTATCTTCAAGGGCCTTTTTTGTACTCAAGCAATCTTCAAAAACGGTAATGATCAAAATTGAAAAAAATCGGCTACGTACAACCTTAGTCACTGGGATTACAAAAATGTTTTTAAAAAATTGAAAATCGATTGATAAGTTTTAAGTATTCGCTGAGACAAGACCAAAAAAAGTAGTTTCGAGAAAATCGCGATCAAAGTTTTCATTTCTTTTTTCTTGATCTAAAGTTGTTTTTTTTCTAGAATATTGATACTTACAATAAAGTGTCAAGTCGCGGGCGATATGACGGTTTTTCATCTTCATTATATTTTTCAAAATAATAAGAGCGTGCACTTAATCTATTCTGAACCATGAGTTTAAAATTTAAAAACTTAAACGTGCAGAAATTTTGCTATTTCTGGCAGTTCTAAAATCGTAATGTAACGCAAACCTCGACCCCCCTCACGTACGTAGACCGTAAGGCCAGGTCGAACCCCCCCCCCCCCCCCC
The DNA here is from genome assembly GCA_951751655.1 of Ophion costatus. Classification (NCBI taxonomy): domain Eukaryota; kingdom Metazoa; phylum Arthropoda; class Insecta; order Hymenoptera; family Ichneumonidae; genus Ophion; species Ophion costatus. The sequence continues at coordinate 13,002,159 of OX632363.1, read as the reverse complement.
CCATTGCGTTACGTAATTTGCGTACGGCCCCAAACCAGACATTATATTTACAATTGCAAATAGAAAAACGCTTTAAAGTATTTCCCTAATTATTCATAACTTTTTTTATAGTTTAAAAAAATGATACATCGTAAATAAAATAAATTTTGCATATTTGCGGTATTCATGGGTTTTTTCGAGCCTTTATAGAACTTATCCATACTCGCACAAAACAAAATTCTGTAAATACACAATGCCCAAAAATGAAAGGAACGATAATTTCCGTATGTAGAAAAAAATGCCTATTACTCTATCTCCGCAAAAGTCAACATAGAAGAAAATTGAAAAAATATATAAATATATATATATATATATTTTAAAGCTCAAAACGTCTATGCTTCAAGTTTTCACCTCAACAAAATTTTTACCCTTTTGTAATACTAGATAACCTCTATAAAATAAACCTCAAACAAGTGTCTTTATTGAAACTATGAAATGTTTTTAAATTACATTTTCTCTTGCACTTGTCTCTCGCCCGTTCGCTTTTCTCTCTCTTTCTCTCACTCATTCTCTCTATCGTCGCACCATCTTCCTTCGCAAATTACTCTCCACCATGGGTCCCATCTGTTGACTCTTTCCTTTGTTTTAATATTACGAAATTTTATTGCTAATGAATCGAAATCAAATGTTCTTTTTTTCATAAACATGTACAGACAAGGGATAATTTTTTTGACTAATGACGCAACTACAATCTTTTTCTTTGATGCTTCCACTTGAATTTAAAAAAAACCACAATGGGCAAATTCAGCAGAATATAAATTTCGGATTGAAAAAGTATAGACAACACAGAGAAGTTACTTTTTCCAACAACCAGTTAATTTTTCAAACAGAAAAAAACATTAAACATCGTACTTTTTTACTTTTAGAGGGTATATTTCTTATTTTACAATGAGAAATTGGCGAACCAATAAAAAAAACACGTAAAAAAATTGCTTATCGAAAAAAAGTTTACATATGTTTCTTTATAGATATTCTTACATTAAAGGAACCGAAATACCCGTAAATAACGAAAAATAATTGTTCACCTAATAAACGAAATTATCGTTGTCTTAAACAATAAAGGCTTTTCTTCAAGTTTTTTAAATCAAATTTCAAACCATCATTCGGGCTACACGGGACAGTTGTCTGCAAAGATAACGTAACTTCATTAAAGGACCAAACGCCATTGTTTGACGTTTTCTTACGTGCATATCTTGTAGAAAAAAGTTATGATAAATGTGGATTTTTACTTTGAAGGGCATACTCTCAGCTTACCGGAACTGTCCTTCAAATTCCTGTTGATGAGATATAAAGGTAAAAGCGTCATTTTGATTTTGATAACCCATAAATTTACAACAAATTATCGTACAAACTGGTTTGAATACTCAAAATGAAGGAGGAGATCCAAGGAAAATGGGTCTAATTGCGTTATTGACCAAACAAATTTTTCCGTCTGCAGACATTTCTGAAAGAAAATTGTACATTTTCCTATGCGACGTTTGGTTGGTTCATTAAAATAACAAAGTTATTTTAATAGTATTAGAGAAAGTAATAATGAAGCAAACTATCTTTTCAAGTGAAAGCTATAAAACAAGAGATTCTACGCTTCAAAATGCTCTTTTAAATGTTTTCCTACACCTCATTTTTCACAGCGATAGATCTTGACAATCACTAAAAAATTCCGGTAATTAATTTGTTCCCTTAATTTTTGTGAGTAGTGATGTCAATGACGTTGAGGTTTGCAATATTGGAATGCAACGAACACGAATTTTTCGTAGATGCTGAAATTTGTTTTGCTTGGTGGTGCAGGCTATAAAAATCATTCAAACGTTCTGACACAGTCTTATTTGATATTTACGGCCTCAAATTGCAGGAAGAAAAATCCATAATAATAGAAGAAAATAAATATCAAATATCTATATTTATATATATATATATATTTGTAGTGAGGTTCCAGTCACACGATTCAATTTTTGTTTAACGCATTTGAATCGCTCTTAAATTATCCACCTTCTAAGTCCAAACATTGTGGATGCATTATACAACACTGTGGAAAAGTTTGGCATCAGTAGTTCCATAAATTCTCGTAAGTGTTTAAAATAATTACATACAGTGTCGTGAAGATGAATGGGTTTCCTTGCGTCAGTGCTTACAACACTGGATACGGTAAGTGCGAAAGCTGCACTTTGCAGTATGCTCTTTACCCCTCGCAAGAGACCCAAGCCCGTTGCAGATATGCCGCAAACAACTTTCTATACTAAGTAAACCAAAGAAACTTTGTTCGTACGCAGTTCAATTGTACGCATTACTAATACGGTACCGGTACGCCGTACGATAGTAACTCGTACAAGTACCGTATCGGTACCGTGTGTTCACCGTACTAATACGGTGGCGGTACCGCGTACTGGTACTGTACCGGAACCGTACGCACGTACCTGGTGAGTACCGTACTGGTACGGCGTACTCCACCAGAGCAGTACGTAGTTATCTGGGTACTGTTATTCCCGCCCTATCGTGAATTTTATATCTATATTAGGGTGATTCCCCCATTCAGTATTTGCAGTAAGATGAAAGGCAATAAAAAACTTCATGTTTTTGCAGTGACCCTAAGTAGCGTCGGCAAAGTTCAGCATCCCGATCAATCTAACGTATACAATAGATATGCAAATAGAAAAATAATACTTCATTAACTGGAGGGAATAAATGACGCGGGCAACCACGTCGAGTTTTTAACTGTAGAAAAGGAAGTATTTCCGTTTCAAAAAGATATGAAATCTCCCTAAAAAACTTTAACGAGTAAAAAAACGCCAAATAATAAAAAAAGCCCTCAAAAAAATTATCGGTTGTTTCACTACTTACTTTTTCAATTCAAACATACGAAAGAAGTAAAATAACTTTTTATGAAAAAGTCAAGCAAATTTACTAGAAACGTACACAAAATTGTCAATCACGATTTTCTTACAGAAACATTCCTACCGCTTGCATAAGTAATTTTGGCAACCATTTATCTACGTAGATTGTTTCAAATTGTACCATTGCATTCGTTACCGCATCAGGTAAAACAGGATTATTAGAAATTAGTTGTTCGACTGTACTTCGACATACTATCGGAAATGGAGCGATAGGTGCCAAGAGTAATATCGCTATTGCTTTTCTACCAGAAAGTGGGGCGCACCGTAATTAAAACCTCCAGCCTGCCAAAATGCCCATTATACCAAAATTTATACGACGCAATAGATTTTATAAGATGTTGGGTGGTTTTGCAATAGAGTTCAAAGTAAATACTTTCACGTAACTTTTCAAATTATGCAAATAAAATGAGATTTCAAAAGCCGTGTTGTCTAGATTTGATGAATTGATTGATTTTTTAATTTATACTTTGCGGAATCAGAAACTTGGTTCGTGGTTACATAATAAATTGCATCGATTAGTGTAATCGATGCTTAACCTGATAATCAAGTTGTTGAGAACACGTTATCCTTCGGCGAGCTTTTTTTTCTTAACCATGCACGCCGAGTACATAAATTACGAAACGCAATTGGGGGGGAGGGGGGGATCGGCTTGGCGTAACAGTGTACGTACGTGGGAGGGGGGGGGGGGGCGGGGGGGGGGGGTGAAGGTTTGCGTTACGTCAGCATTTTTGAACTGCCAGAAATAGCAAAATTTCTGCATGTTTAAGTTTAAAAAATGTTAAACTCATCTTTCAGAATAGATGAAGTGCAAGCTCTCATTATTTTGAGAAATATAATGAAGATGAAAAACCGTCATATCGCCCGCGACTTGATACTTTAATGTAAGTATCAATATTCAAGAAAAAAACATAACTTTATATCAAGAAAAGCAGAACGAAAACTTTAATTGCGATTTTCTCGTAACTACTTTTTTCGACCTTATCTCAGCGAATACTCAAAAACTTATCGACCGATTTTCAATTTTTTAAAAACATTTTTGTAATCGCAGTGACTAAAGTTGTACCTAGCCGATTTTTTAAATTTTAATCATTACTATTTTTAAAGATTGCTTGGGTACAATAAAGGGCCTTAAAGATAGAAAAAAATGTCCAAACGGCCCGCGTAAAAATTTCTTAGGGTTAGCCTGACCCAAGGGTCAGGCCTTGATCGGGGTGTGATACGGGTAACACCTATTACGGACATCCTGATCCGGCCCCGATCGAGCCAGAAGTATTTAGGCCCTAAATCAGGCTGTACTAAAATGGCCCTACTAAGGCCGTCCCTGATAAGGTCCTACTAAGGCTTTCCCTAATGAGGCCCTACTAAGGCTTCCCCTGATAAGGCCCTATGCAGGCTTTCTCAGGTAAGGCGCTACTAGACTGTCCCTGATAAGGCCATAAACAGGCTTGCCCTATAACTGCCTCAGCAGTCGATGCTCATAACTTTTATTTTTGACGTGGAAACTTCGATTCGTCAGCATCGCGCTTCGTTCTTCAGTTTCGATGTATTTCTAATTTATATTGAAAAACGGTGTTATGGACTTTCACGACAAAAAACATTATGCAACACGGATGCGTGTTCGAAGATTTCGGCAGCTCCGTAAATGTGAGAGCGCTGATCAGAATAAAGATGAGTGATCGTCGTCGTGGAAACAAGGTATGTATAACCTATACCCAAGTTTATAGGTGTTAAACATATGTTATTCTCACGCAAATGCTAAATGTACAGATATATTTATTATATATACATATATATATATACTTTATTTAATTAAATAAAAGGATCGGGTACGGATAAATCACATGCATAACGCTTAATAAAGGCCTCAACTGTATGTATATGAGAATCATCAATAGTACGATGTTTATTTTATAGGAGCCGTTATCACAAAATTCTCGAACGCGGAGAACGCAGCTCCGATCCGTGCAAAAGTCTTTAAGCAAGCGGTTGGGAAGATGATCAACAATGCCAAGGACTGAAAGGGCAACCGCACGATGAGCAATAAAAATACGACATAAGTGATAACTATATTAGTCGAATGAAAGTAACTACACAGTATTAAACATTTTATTTCATTTTTCATTTTTCAATTTAATTTTTTTGTAACTGGTTTTAATAAAAAAAATATGTTCAAAATATGTACTAAAATTTAAAATTGATCCGTATGTGCTCTGACTGCGCCAGGGAGATAATAGCCTAATCAGGCAATATTATAAACGCCCGGTTAGGCAACCCGACAGGGGCCTGACAGGAAACTCGATAAGGGCCCGATTCGGCAACCCGATTAGGGCCTGATCGGGCAGCCTGATAGGGACCTCATCAGGCAACCTGGTCAGGCCCATATGTGACACAACGTTACATTTCCTAGGAGGGCCCATTCAGGCTGCCTCATTAGTGCCCTGCCAGGGCAGTCAGGCAACCTGAACGGGCCCTGATTTGGGCCCTATCAAAATTTCTACGCGGGGGTCGGCATTTTGTACAAAAAAACCAAAATAAAAAAACGGCTACGCATAACGATAGTTACATTTGCATAGATATAGATAAATTGTTGACTTTTTATTTACAGATAACCTTTCATAAAGATATCGATGGGACAATGAAGAGAATTGTTTTCGTCGCCAAATCAGGGTTAATTTTTTTTAATTCATAAAAATTAGTATAACAATAGATGAATATAAACTTCATAAAATGAGTATAACCTCTATCCTTTCATAATTAGTTATTTCTTTTTAAAAAAACGCTATTATTGACGACAAAGCATCCGTTACGTAACGGATAAGGGTGACGGTTCTGTTACGGGGGAGGGGGGTAAAAATTGGGAAATTCAGCGTTACGTAATTTATGGACGCCCCCCAAGTTGTTGCACAGCATTTGCAGTGATACTTACTTAGTGTACTTGTGTGATGCATACATTGTACTTTTATATAATCGTGATTCGAACTTTTTATTATAATAGTAATATGGTTTTTATAAATAAAATATTGAGAAAAATAGTATTTCTAGGCTTCGACAATTTTGCGTACGTTTCTAGTAAATACATACATATATACAACACTTGCATGATGCATTCGTTGTACTTTTATATAATTGTGATTCGAACTTTTTATTATAATAGTAATATGGTTTTTTTAAATAAAATATTGAGAGAAATAGTATTTCTAAGATTTGACAATCTTGTGTACGTTTCTAGTAAATTTGCTTGGCTTTTTCATAAAAAGTTCACTTCTTTTGTACATTTGAATTGAAAAATAAAGTAGTGAAACAACCGAAAATTTTTTTGAGGACATTTTTTATTACTTGGCTTTTTTTACTTGTTATAGTTTTTTAGGGGGATATAAGCTTACATCAAAATGATGTTCATAGAAATAAACCTTTGTACTCGTAGACGCAAATGCAAAACCCCTGTGCGGGAACTGAAGCCGCTTTTCCCTGACATTTCCCGTTGTGCAAGATTAATGAACAGCTTTTCAGGTGTTTTTATTGTAGCATTTCGACATTGAGGCGCTGCACAATACTCATAGAATTTGGAATTCATCCTTGAACTTATTGATGCTGAAACATTTGTTACTGTGTTTCGTTAGAGACCGGTATTTTGCAGAGTATCTCGTCACGCGCCGTCAAATGACAGGTCTGGGCTTTTGGCGCGTATTTTCAAACGGATTAATTAAAATGCGATTGCATTAAAATGACAGATTAAAATGCGATGCATAAAATAAACATTTAGAGGTAGGTAAATGACGTATATGTGAACAATTTTAAACACTATCCCAAAAATAGGCAACATCAGTATTGTGTAGGCGCTCGCGCGCAGACGCACAGACACATACGCATGTACTATTGACTATTTCAAACTTTTCTGTCATGTTTTTCGGGGCGATTGAAAAATGCTCAAATGTTCCAAAAAATGACAGTGCATTTTATTCGTGTGTAATAAGTGAAATCTATGAAAGCGGTTGATTGTGTTACATAACAGAAACCATGAATAAATCAAATTTTGGACTGAATCCACGACTGCTAGGTTTATGTATATATACACGTGTATGAGAAAGTTCACGTTGTTCGGGAACAAACGCCGAGAAGTTAGATTCTGAGTTCCGGCGCATGCTAGTCAATGTGTCGAGAGCTTGGGGAGGGGGGATAATTCATTTTTGGAAGATATTTTCTGTGTCGGAGAAAGTATCCCCGTTTAAGTAATCGAGCGCACTCAGCCCATGAGCGCACGAGGATCCCTCATCCTCGGACAGGAATGTATATTCATTTCTTCGTATAATTAATTGTTCTGTCACTCATTTCAACTTCGGCGTATTCATCTACGCTAACATTGGGAAGCCAACGAAAAATGGAGATCGTGAAATATACGCGATACATTACGCATGCACGCACGATATCGAGAAGACTAAAGGAAGAATCGGGAGGAGAAAATAAGTCGCGTGCAAGGGCGTACGAAAGAATTACGATGGGCAATCCCTCAGTCACACGGATAGTGCCTCAATTTTTAATTACATATACCGTGTAAGGCAACAGTTATCAGTAGTAGAAATATTTTCTAACTTATCAGAAAGCTGCACAGCTCGAAGAGGGTTATCGATCGCAGCTAGCTAGCACATTTTGTTTTCTCATAATTCTAACAAGGAACTAAAAATAAGTTTGCACGCCAAGTTTCAAGATGGTCTATCAAGATTTTGTACAAAAAATCGATAAAAAATACATTTCAATGATTTTAGCCAACAGTCGATTTAAAAACAGTGCAAATACTTACTCCTAGAGAAGGTGCTGAAAGTGATGAACCACTTTCAATGCACGCTTGCAATCTGATGGCAGATATTGTCTTATTAATCACTTCGGCGTGTATTAACGAACAGTTTCTAGTCATTCTTCCTGGCATATCTTGCGCAGTATATAACTAAAATTTATTACTCGAAATTTTTCGTTTACTAATAAAACAAGCATTCAAAGAAAGAAAGCAGAAAACACTTTATTTAAGTTTTGAGAACAATATAGAAGCGCTTATTGAATTTAACATTAGCTAGAAACGAAGCAAAACACGACAAGACATGAGTTTATTTGAAAATAGTTTAAAAAAAAGAAAGTATCGCTACGGCAAAAATATTTTTTATAAAATTCTGGGGGCTATGCCAAATATTTGTTCGGAAGGAAACTATTATTTGTCATTTGTATTATCCTGCTACGATCCTGACCGCTTATTGGGAACGCGGTGTTCTACGGTCGTAATTAGCATCTTTATTGCCCCCATACCGTATTCTCACATGTGTATACGACAGAAATACTTTCTCCGTAGCTAGGCAAGTGTGTTGTTCAAGAAATCAGTGGAAACTCGGCACGCAGATCAGCGTAATATTTTGGGATGCTGCATTGTGTTTTCGGCTTAGTCATTTCCTTTCAGTCATGTTAATAAAAAAATATTCACACACATTCAGTTTCCTTGACTAATGGGCAACGACTTGTGGCCTTAATAATTAATTATTTTCCATAGTATGTTAGAAGGGAAATTGTTGTGATACAGTTACCATTCATTAAGTCTAACTCGATTACGAAATCAATTGTAATAATATCACCGGGGATTCATCCGACAATGTACTCGTGTGTTATTAATCCATCCAAGCCTCGGTCCTTATTGCCGGAAACGTACAAGTAACGGTCTCTACATCGTTTGTGAGATCTAAGAACGATATTTAGAGAGATTAGGGACGTGAAGGTTTTGTATTCGTTGTAGTAATCGGAGACGAATTTTCAAGACACCGCTACTCCATGAATAATATTAACAATCGTGCATTTACACTGCTATCGTGCGATTTAATGATAGGGTTTCCATCTCATTGTAAGCTTTGAAAGAGGACAAATAAGTAACCCTTTTATATAGTGTTGAACTTTCGCACTCGAGAGGTGACTCTCGCTCACACTTACTGTCCAAGCAAAAAAGCCTCGAGTCCAAAGCGATGAAAGACCCCGTAATGATTTAGCTGCGATTAAGTAGTCCCGATAAATGATCTTGCCCTCATTTGCCTTCTATCAACAAAGTACCGTAAAACGTCCACGATATGAGCTTTGCAGGCTCGAAAGATATAAAATGTCAATTGTTTTTAGTTAATGTTAGACAGACACATATTTTTGGCTTTTTAGTGCCTGGGGATATAAACATTTCATTATTTGTTTCACCTCAACTAAAAGAAATCCACATTCCATCTCTTTAGAGACTGCAAAGCAAAAAACATGGATTCGTTCACAGCGATCGCAGACATTGAAACAAATTCATTTCTGGGTATACAGGAGCCAATTTATGAACTTTTCCCACATCAACTGAAGGCAATGAAAAATGAATATCTGTAGAGTATATATTTTTAATTATTCGTATTTAACGTATTCATTTGTGTGCATTTGGTTTATGTGAGATAAGTTCATAGACTGGCTCATCGACATCTAGAAATTTGAGGTTCTCAGTGTTTCCGATAGCTGCGAAGAAATCCATAATTTTGGTGTAACAGTCTCTAAAGATATAAAATGTTGAGTATTTTCATTTACTGTAAGACCAACGATAAAATGCTCAAATAATTAGGCACTGGAAAGCCAAAAATATGTGTTTGTCCTAGATTAACTAAAAAACAATCAACATTTTATACCTTTAGCGACTGTGAAACTAAAATCATGGATTTCTTGTTTAACACCTTGATACCTATGGATATATGTTTTTCGTTGTGCTTAAACAATGAAAATTTTATTTTTATTTCTCACAAGACTATGATGAAAAAGACTTTGCATACCTGAGAATATGCATTTTTTCGTACCTATGCTGAAAGCAAGCCGATTCCATGATTTGCCATTTGATTCTTTCCAGGGTAAAGTAAGAGTTTAAGGTTCTGCTTGCCGTCTTCTTCCCAATTACGATGAATTGTTTGAGGTATGAATATGAGACACGAAAAATCTGTGTCAACTTTATTTTGGCTCTAAAAATTATATTATACGAGCTTTCCGCTCGTGGCTTCGTTCGCGTAGACTTGTATTGAACATCCGTTAATGAAATGTGCTCCTGAAATGTTTCATTAAGAAGACGTATAGAAGTGTAGTGAAGAACATTAATACTTTTTTTATTTTAGTTTTAAGGCTTTCACGGCTCTTTATGTAATTCCAAGAGTATGTGGCTTCCAGATGGAGGCTGTGTTGAGAATCAGCGTTGTGCCGACGTTTCATAGCTTTCCCGGCAGAGGGGCTCGCTTATTATTATCATTGTTACTATTTGTAGTCCTGCCACACTAATTCGAACAGTTCACGAGATTTTTTATTCCAGTAAGTTCTCAGTCTCAAGACACCTAAAGTCTAAAGTAAACCTCAGTCTAAAGACAATAAAATAAAAGTTTGACCAAATTCGGCATCGGGGGGGCCTAGAGTGAACGGTCCCCACGATACACTAATAGTTCAATCGAAATTGCTGGGGAAATCGCGAGCGTACAGATTTGCTACAATAGCAGTGCAATTAGAGTGACCTTGCAATAAAGTTCCTCTGCAATCGCAATACAAATAATTGTACAGATGCGCGTACGGTGTAGTGTACAGTTATAATACAATTGCTACAAAGGCACGGTTCAACTCGAGCAAGTTACAGTCGAATTATCATAAAATTCACGTATGTGCAGTACAATTGCAAGTCCAGTGGCAATTAGACTGGCAATTTGACCACTTACAATAAAATTAGAGTTACACGTGTATTTATTGAATGGTTTATGCCGTAATTTTCGTGTTATTTTATGCAGCTATGCATTCGATGTAACATACTCCATTTAAATCAGTTGCACGAATACCGAATTGCATTTTCGCTGTAGTTTAGCCTAGTCCCACGATTGGATATTGAAATTCTCTCTCGGCGTACGCGTGCATACATTTGGCTCTCAAAAAGTGTTGTCGCCTCATTCACCGATGGCCGTAACATGGGTGTTCTACATGTCATGAGTCCGTGACTGCGTGCATCTATCGGAAGCAATTGAAAGTAGAATCGACTCCGAGAACCGAAGCCACGGTAAGAGAGAGACGAGTGCACGTGCAGCCCACACATCAGTAAAGAGTACGTCGTCCAATAACTATAGTCAGAAGATCAACTCGGCACGATCGATTTCTAGGTCGAGCATACATCGCTACGCTCACCTCCGACTACCTACTCATAGCTCTGGGCCATACGAGAAGGAGAGCTATTCGATCGATTGCAATCTATTAAAACAAACATCATTTTTTTTCTAGATACTCACAGTGTCCTCTCTTGCCGCTTTCATCACGAGCTATAGTTTTTAAAACTGACGCAAGTCTTCTATATGTGATACGTCAGTAACTGCGCTACATGGCTAGTTTTATTACTCGGGAATGCAAAAATCGCTAGTGCATTTCGCTCCCTGCGAATACATACAAGTACACGTGGACGCTGACACGCTGTTAAAGCAGTTTTTGGTTTTTGTGGAAACTAGTAAACTCGTCGTTGAGTTAGCGACACTATTTGCAAGTGAGGCAAGTCGAGGCTTTGGTTTAAGATGAGCATTGAACGATTGACTTCTTAGGTTGTAGTCACAAGTACATGCGTATACGGCACATCAAGAATCAAAAAGTATATATATGTGTGCATAAGACTTCTGTATTATTACTTTAGCAACCGGAAAGTGGGCCAGGATCGAGATCCAGAGGGAGTATATAGTGACGAGAGTGGGCAAGTCTGCTACGATCAATTTCCGCGCCCGCCAGATGTGTTCCACATACCATAGCATCCCATTGGCGCATTTAGTGGGTACAGTGAAACTTCGAATAAGTTGACAGAAGCGAGAATTAAGGTCATTTCGACAGTGGATTTACATGAGAAATCGATGGCTAGGAAAAAGAAGACACCAAAACTGGTTATTTCTTGTTATGCTTTGTACCGAGAATGTGAATTTTAGGGAACGAAGAGGACTAACGGGACAGAAGTTTGACAGCAAACGAAAACGGCATCAGGGTCTAAAAGATGTGCGATAGTGTTGGAACTTCGGAATATTGAAACGATCGTACGAATAGGTATTGCATTAGGAAATGCTGCAGTAACTACAGTGGGGTAAAATCGTAATAGATAAGATGATGAAGAGCATATGACCGAAGAGTGGAAATACTAAAACTCCGTATGAGCAAATATTGGATGAAAGAAAGACGTCCAGTTAAGCGGAGCTTAACTGTACGAGACGCAAAGGTGCTTAAAGTAGGGTAGGTATGTAGATAGGTAGGCATAACTCCTCGAGATCTAGTTTAGATAGTGTTGGTCTTGTCTGCTGCTGCTGCTGCAGTGAGTACATGCATATAGTATAACCCGTGACTCGATCGGTATCCAAGGAGTGTGTCCATGTCGTCCCGAGAAGATGAAAGCAGTCAACGGTATACGATACATGTACGTCCATATGTGTATGTATGGACATTTATATTTCGCTACGGGAATTGGAGCAATTTCGTGTTCAAAGTCATTTCCTTGTTTTTCGGTCATGTTTTGTCACTCATTTTCACGCATAACTTGGAATCAACGAGAAATCTCAATTTACCGCAAATCCTCCTTGCATTCGTTTTCTTGACCGTCAACTAAATATAAGTAATTAACAATATGGAGATGCAATACTTTACAGGGGTTGGATATCAAACAGCACAGCCAAGCGTCTTTACTTTTTCTCCCTCACTGTTCATATATCATAGTCACAATCAATCGCTCAGTCTCCGAACATGCCGGGTACAATTATTCTGCATTAAATATTGGAATGCTTAGGGATTCTGACATAACGACTGAGCAAAAGCGTCAGAAGGTAGAGAGACAGATATTTCGAGGGAGGGTGGGGCAGGAAAAGAGGGAGCAAGTGGGAGGGAAGGGGTGAGATTGATTGACTTAATGTTTATTGTTTATGCCCTTGTAATGGGCAAAAACCTAACTCAAAGGAAAAGTTGGTTAAAACATAATTTGATGAACTTCAGCGCTTCGACTAAACACATGAAAATGATAGCAATTAAAAAAAACAAGAAATGTAAAGTGAAATAATGAAATAAAAGTAAACGCAAAATCATAATCGGTACGGAAATCATACCCAATCATGCCAGTTTTTACAGCGCAATAATCATGATACTTAATAATGCAAGGGTATACAAATAATAAAGCATAATATCACATCCATCGAAATTATGCAATATAAACAAAATAATTACAGAATGAGATGAACTGATACAAAATGGAAACAAATCAAATTATCTATAGCATCTATAAAATGAGTGGTGTCAAGCGCAAGTAAATAAGTAAAATAAATTCGCCATGATCAATCTGATGAATTAAAAAAGTATATAAGAAAATAGTTCCTCTTCGAACTGATCGCAAACCATAAAGGTTTCTTTCTGTACGGAGAACTGTGCTCGTGACGATGCAGTTTAAAAGTAAATCTAATCCAGTTGTAGGATGTTAATATAAATATTGTGACAAAGAAGAAACGGTAGGATCGAAAGTGAGGGACAGAGGGCCCGGGTAGAGAGGAAAGAAAGAAGACCTGAAGGGGATCGTCGGAGATACTCGAGTAAGATCGTAGAATACCGGAATATCCTCCAACGATCACCGGAATGCCGAAATAAACTTTGATTGAGCGGCGGCCGTTAAGGAGGAACCACCCGCACGGCAATATTTCCGTCACATTCGGCTCAACGCCGAAACCTGATCGCACCAACTGCCGGAAATCGAAAATACCAAGGTTGGCAGGAACGAGCATCTTCAAGGATCGATCGTGTTCTGTGAAGAAGTCAGGAACATATAATCGGGTCGAGGACTTGAAGGACGTCTTCACCGACCGGAATACGGCATACGAACATATGTATTCGTAGATTTTAACATAAGAAATGTTTCACAAATATTGCGGCGATAAGGATTTAAACAATTTGTATATAAAGGACACACACGCATGGCGGATCGCCGTCCCGCCGATCGTGGTTATAGTTGTCGCTGCATTATGATCAACATTCCATGCAGCCTACCTAGTTGTAGATCCTTCATTAAATGCCAGTAAATATTATGTGTAGTAAAATACCCAACAAATATGTGTAGTAAAATATCCAACAATACCCAAAACAATACCCAACGTGAAGTCCACGGTGATATTATGAATATCGGTACTAGATAAACAGGCCACATAGAAAATATTCTTCAGACGGCTGCTTAGAAATTATCTTAAGGTAAGTGGTCGTCACATGTGTTTACATTTGTTTATGCAATTAATAAAATACAAAAATATTTTTGATCAACTAGTTTGCACACTTCTAATGCGATACGGTGAAACTCATATTAGTTTGTTGTGTGCAGAGTATTTTGTACAGAGAATTCGTTGTGCAAAAGTTTGCGAAGAGTTGTTCACTCTCCGAAAGCTCAACAAAAAATTGCCCTTACGTCGGCTTATGTGAAATGCTAATTCTTTGAAAACTTGCATGAAGAATTTTTACTGCTGAAATTTATGGGCAGGATTCGCTCTTTAATGGCTTGTGCAAAAATGTCTGTTTACAAGGTTCTGCCAAGCGCAGCTCCAGTTCTCAGATGAATGTATTGATAAATATTTTCCTTTTTTCTGTCAGATTGAAAATACGATTAAACGATAGATCCTGATGATGACAATTGGTTGAAACTTCCACCTAAAGAAATATTACAAAAAATTCAAGATAACGACAGTGAGTTTTCTTACCCTGAATTTGAAATCTTGGATCATGCCGACGATTCTGACATATTTGATGGGGTAACACATAATGAGTCGAGTGTTGATTCACAGAAATTTCGAGAGCATTACGTCAAAAAAAATAAGGCGACTGTATGGGTGAAAAATCCTCCTTCAGTTAAAAAAACTCGAGAGAAAAATATTACAACCCATCTTCCAGGTGTAAAAGGACGAGCTCGAGATCGTATATTTCCAACAGAATGTTGGGAATTATTTTGTCCTGATGATGTAACTGGAAAGATTGGTGAATTTACCAATGAAAATTGACACAAATGCAACCAAGATTTTAACGAAGCAGGGATTGCGCCAAGGACGCCAACTAATGGGCCTGGGAGGGGGGGGGGCAAGATGGGGAAGAGAGGGTGGGGGAAATACGAATTTTAGACATTTTAGACCCTCATACACATCCTTTCAAATATCTAGGGGGGGGGCACCTGCCACCCTGCACCCCCTTGGCGACGCCCTTGGATTGCGTAATGACCAATATCGTTGAAATACGTGCACTATTCGGCTTAGTGTACTTAGCAGGTACATTTGAGATGTCCCATGTAGACGTTATGGATCTTTGGTCGACCGATGTAACAGCACCAGGTTATTTTCGTGCTTCATTGTGACTTAGAGCGTTATGTTTCGACGATATAACTACGAGAACAAAAGGATCGACCGTCGATAAATTACCCCCAATGCGAGATATTTGGGAAAATTTCAACGCCCTGTATTAGTTATGGTATAACCCTGGCGAAGATTTGAAGATTGGTGAAACGATGTCTGCTTTTAGAGGTCGGTGCAGTTTCAAATAATATTCACCAAGTAAACCTGACAAATATGGTTTGAAAATCTTCGATCTCGTTAATGCAAAATCTTTTTACAGGATGAAGATGGAAATATGTCTCGGTAAGCAGCCATGTACAACATTTTAAAAAGGTTATAATAAACCTGTTAATATTGTAAAGCATATTGCTTAACCGATTTTGGGAACGGGAAGGTTCCCAATCACAATGGACAACTGGTTTACATCAATTTTATTGGTCAAAGAATTGGTAGTAATACATAAAATAACAATTGCTGGTATAGTTCTGAAAAAATGAAGCAGAGCGACCGCCCGATTTGATTAATGTCAAGCAGAAGGCACTAAGCCGTAGTTCATGCGGATTTCACCAGGATAGTGTGCCCGTTTCTGAAATGCCTTAAAAAACAAACATGCTCTTCTCATTCCAATGATGCACGATTCAGGATTAGTTGACCGAGCAACTAAGCATTCGAAAAAATCCTTCAATCATCACATTCTACAATCTAACTGAAGGCGGAGTAAATGTAAACACACTGAAGGCAGCATACGAGTATAGCGTGGCCAGATGCAGTTGCCGGTGGCTAACTAACTGGCATAGACAACGCACCGCCAAAATCGCTGAAGATTAAAACATAAAATTTGGAAGATATGTTCCTCAGAAGGTGTAGAGGTACACTAAGAAAGGATGTTTCGAAAATCAACTCTTAAGGGGGGGGGGGGGGGGTGAAACAGAAACTGAAATAGGGTGTAAAAGTTCGTATGGAAAATTGTATTCCTTGCGTGTATCAACGGAGGCGACGCTCCGAGAGGAAGCTAGTAACCGTGTACGCCGGTTTGTAAATTGAGAGAGTGGGCTTACAAAGACTTTAACTTTGAGCGAATTATGAACATAATGTGCAACCCTGTTGTCCTGCTCATCCCAGGCCATGCTCATCATTGAAGATGAAAACGTAGCTTTGTATTTTTGTTGGGTCACCAGGTATCAATCAAACTGATGGCATGGTGAAAGGAGACGCAGGTGACGGGAGCACGCTGAAAGAGTAGAAGTCAAACCATTCTAACTAAATCTGTTTCAGTGAAGATTGTTGTCGCAAACGATCCCTCAGGCTTGCGGAGTTATTCCGCTACTGAACGCACCTGAACGAACTAAACATACTTAAAATTTGCTATGACGGTCTTAGTCAGCTGAGCATAGCAACTGATAAGTGACAGCGCGCACAAATACGTTAGTAACTATTTTTTTCGCGTTCGTTTCTGGTGATGCAATTGCGAACTGCAGCAAATATTTAGGTTACTAGCAATGATTTGGACGTTAAGTATTAGATGGTTTCTGAGCACTGTTATCCGCAGCAGACGACCCTCTACGTACTAACAATGGGGTTAGTATATCGCTAACTAATTTGCAAATTCCTGACGCAGCAAATTTTTTAGGCCCTTTTCAGCAGCAAAAACGTTCGTTCAAAGCAGAGCCTAAGAAGAGGGTGACAAGTTGTCCTTATACAAAAGCGGGAGGAGTCGCGCGTGAGCTGTGCTGAGGCTGTGAGGCTGAACAGAAATGCAGCTCGCTTACAAGGACGAACTACGAGGATAGAGAGGAGTGCGGCAACATAATCTACGTGCAGAACGAAGAGTGCACTCCCGAGAGTTGAAAAGATTTACATCAGCGATGCACTGGCCTCCTTTTGACGCTCATCATCCAACCGTATAGATAGGATACATTTCCTGCTTCGATATCACGCTCAAAGGCTATATACACTACTGGCCAAAAGTTTGAGTACACCAGACGAAATGTCTTGCCGCGCTAAAAGTTAGGTAGCGGACTCAAAAATTAAAATAATCAAATTTTCCAAGCGGCGTTTTAAAAAGGACGGATTCACCTTCATTTTGTCTCTTTAAAAAAATGTTTACAATTTTTGGGTCCGGTACGGCTGTCTGAAAATGGCTATTTTTCAACTTTTTGCACGTCTAAAACTGCCCGCATAACTTCTGGCAAATTTCTTCGCTCGTTTTTCCCATGACAAACGTAAAGAGGGTATCAAAACCTACATTTTCCTTTTTTTAAAAAGGTTTCGTACGATTTTTTTTGCCCCACTATTGCATTTTTAGCTAAAAAAGACATGTTTTAGTAAAATTAGGCGTAGTGCAATAACTATGGGGTTTCGAAGAAAATGTCAGGAGGGTAAAAAGTTGCATAGGTTCACATTAAAGTAGCCAGAATTTTTTTATCAAGTAATTTATTAATTTATCAAGACAATTTATCAAGAAAGAAAATTTGTTTACTTTTTCATTTCGCATTAAGTACAATTTTTTCAGAATTAAAAAAATATTTTAACAATTTTTTCAGAATTTTTTCAATATTATTTCAATCATTTTTTAAATTAGAACTCGGAGAAGCATCCTCGGTTGAGTTGTTTTGTCTCAAGACCTATCGGATTTTAGACCAAATATTAAAAAGAAAAAACTTTGAACTTCTGAAATTGTTTTTTCTTTTTAATATTTGGTCTAAAATCCGATAGGTCTTGCTCCACAACAACTCAACCGAGGATGATTCTCCGAGTTCGGGTCGAAAAAATTGTTAAAATAATATTTAAAACATTCTGAAAAAATTGTAGTTAATTAGAAATGAAAAAGTAAACAAATTTTCTTTCTTAATAGATTGTCCTAGACCCTAAATTCTCAAATGGAGCCCCTCCACTCATCAGAGTCCCGACCAAAAATTGTAGCTACTTCAATGTGAACCTATGCAACTTTGTATCCTCTTGACATTTTCTTCGAAACCCCATAGTTATTGGGATACGCTTATTTTACTAAAACATGTCTTTTTTTAGCTAAAATGCAATGCTGGGACGAACAAAAATCGTACGAAACGTTCTAAAAAAGGAAAATGTAGGTTTTGGTGCCCTCTTTAACTTTGTCATGGAAAAAACGAGCGAAGAAATTCGCCAGAAGTTATGCGGGTAGTTTTAGACATGCAAAAACAAACTGAAAAATAGGCATTTTCAAAAAGGCGTACCGGGTCTAAAAAAATTGTAAAAAAAATTCTAAAGAGGCAACATGAAGGTAAATTGATCCTCTTTAAAACACCGCTTGGGAAATTTGATTATCCTAGTTTTTGAGTCCGCTATCTAACTTTTAGTGCAGCAAGAAATTTCGACTAGTGCACTCAAACTTTTGACCGGTTAGTTTCATCGTTGAAATAAAGCGAAAAAACGTTTAGAACTTTTTACTTCACTTAATATATAGATAAATATATGAGCGTTCATGTATCTGTATGTATGGGTGATTCTCCCGAAATGATCACTCTGCAAGACAACGAAGTTTAAAAATATTGACGGTTTTCATGAAAAAAATGCAATTGCCTCCAGTTTTAATCGATACAATATAATTATCTATGGCGCACACTGATTTTTTAGTTTTGAGGGACCTCGCTCTTTTTGTTTCGGCTTCTCTCTTTCTGCAGGATCATGTCCAGAACTTTCATATCTCCGGTTTACAGCCTCTCTTTTTTACGTAGCCTTCCTTCTTTCGACAGTGGCATGGCAATAATCTAAGTGAATCATTTTATGTAACCCCATGCATATAAGACATGCGGAACCAATACCCACACAAGACAACACATGCATAACCAAGATCGTCATATTCCTTTGGCGGATCTATCATGCCATTGGATTTCACGCGTCAGGAGAAATCGACAGAAATAACGATCCAAACGGGTTTTTATGCACAGCGTGGCATGCTAAGGGTTTCTAACCTCAAAATCTGGCGGTGAGTGGGTGTCTAAAAGTTCCACTTGAATAGTTGACAAAAGTGACTTATTTAATTGAAAAATGATATGATTAAGAATTACCAGTGTAATGACTCCCTCGCCTGTGACATAACACAAAAGTTCTGTAGAAAAAATGCATAGGCTACAAAAATGATACGACACAATCAGTCTCTTTGGAAAAGTAGATCCAGAGAGCTCTCGTAAGCGTGATACGCTAGCGCCACCCGTCACACAATATATGAACTGATGTATAGCCCTCCAGAGGCATGATTGAGATAAAAGATTACAAATTTTCCTTATTTATTGTTTTTAGGAATGTTTATTTTGTTTTCGACTTTTTAGTACCCCATTTAGCATGCTAGTGCATATGAAGTCTGGATAGTTATACTCCAAAGAAATGATATTCATACTCAAAATACAGAAAAAAGAATAATGACGATTTTTATGCCAAATCTGTTTTGTAAGAGGATTTCAAAATATTTCAAATTGTTGTGTTCCACAAAAACCTACTAAGTTATCGAATAGCATCTATTTAAAAATTCAGATTTCATGGAGAATAATTCTTTCGGGAGATTTACCCATATACATGTACCCGAGCAGGAATTGCGCTAGCCTGTCTGAGTTACATGCTAGTAACTGGTTCGCCCAATTGATATCATACAAACAACCTAGTGGCTGCCTCACCGTGAGCTAGTAATATTGTGAACATTTTGAAACCTAGCCCTGGTCTAGCCACTGCCTGAGCGATCGTTACTGCAGATGTCGCTGTATTACCATAAACGTGCCACCTATTGACTTGAACGCGATGAACTAGCCAACGCTAGTTACGAACGACAAAGTAAGGTTATGTGAAATACATGTAGTACACTGCAGGTTAGCTAACTTGAGGCACAGATATTGTTGCGAATGCGAAAAAAAATTCCCCTGGCTACCTCGCCACGAACTAACCGATACTACGTAATGGCGGCTATGGGTTCTTTGGCTAGTCACTATATAGCCGATTGCGGTTGTAGATGTCGCTGCGTTGTGGTCGAAATTCCACCTAGTGTCTACGTCATACCTGCCTCGCCAACCCGAGTTATAGATGGCGTTACGAATACGAAACAAAATTCACTTGGATACATCGCTATGAACTACACAAGACTCCGTAATGGCGGCTATGTGTTCCTTGCATAGTCGCTGTCTCACCAATCGTGATTATAGATGTCGCTGCATTGTGATCAAAATTCCACGCAACCCCTACATCGTACCTGCCTAGCCAACCCGAGATAGAGATAGCGTTACGAATTAAAAAAAAAGAGAATAGCACACGCTCGCGACCGCTACAATTTTTTCACGTCCTTACTGACGAAACATTTACATCGTTATAACATTATAGCTTGTATAATGCCAAAACTATTCATTTGCCACTAGCCAAAATAAGTACACAAATTTAATTTAAGGTTATGTAACTCCACACGCATATCGCTTTCAATAAGAGAGAAATTATCATGTTAATTCGATAATGTTATTTGCATCCATTGTCACTACGCACGCCTACTTCTTAATAACCCGAATTTGTGCATTGCCACATATGTAGCCGATGTGAAATATCATAATTAACAAAGTAGGATTGGCTCAGTGGGCAACGTCGCAATCCCCGAATCCAGAGTCCCGGGATCGAAACCATCTCACACGTAAGCGTTATTAATATAATTCAAAATTAATATGCTTAATTTATTTACAGCAAAAATACCGTATTTGTAATTAGTACATAACGAAGCTCATCGAAATACTGTGCAGTGATGTAAACAACGTACGAAAAAAAATCGAGCTAGCCGTTCTCTAACTTCAGCTGGGTAGTAAATAGGATACAATTTTATATTTTTTCCAACGAAAAGCAAAACTCATTACCGTCTGACCGGAAATAAATATTCTTAATCACCATTGGCTAGTCGTTTTACCTAGCTATGGCATAGCTTTTAACGCTTTCAGCGTGATAGTGACTTAATACAAAAATTGAATTTTTGTATCTAGTCGTCACCTAATTTTTTATTCCCAGTCACTAGCTGAAGAAAAGTAGGTCATGGCTAGGTCAGAAATATTATGTAGCCATGAGATATTTCTTTCTATCTAGTCAGCATATAATTTTTTGTATTGAATCACTAGAGTGTACTACCCAGCCGTGTAACGCCAAAGCGTTACACGGCTGGGTAGTCAATAGCTCAAACGGCTAGCTAATGGCGATGTGAAACATAAGTTTCCTAGCTTGCCGCTAGGCGGTGATGAGTTACGTTTTCGACTCGGGTACATATTTATGCTTTTCAAATTTATACGCAAGCATTCACGAATTCGACATCTTCTGCATCCTGTTATGGAAAATTCGATGATTTTCAGAGGTCCCCTAATGCAGCAATAAGCCTGAAGTAAAAACGCAACGATTTTGTGCAAATGCCATAAGAAAATGATATTGTGAACGAACAAAAGCCCAACAAATTTTAGTAACGTATTCAACGAATACGTGCTGTAAAAATAATAAAAGTGAAAGATAAGTTAATTCTTATTATTTTGCCGTCTCCGCAATGAGGGTAGTTTTTATAACGTGTGGCCGTTTTACGCAAGGCTTGAAGATCATCCGGTATGCTTTTAAGCACGCCAAATCACTAGGTCTCAAAAAGGTATATTTCCTCCTGACTAGAGAAAACGTGGAAAAGCGTTAAAAAGTAGAAAAGTGTAGAGAATGAAAAACGAAAGATAACAAAAAATTTACCGACGGCGATTTCTCATGTCAAGCAGCGTTCGCTCGGGTCAATGGTCGGATGGGTAATCACTTATTGTCAGCCGCGCACTGTATTACGCGTGGGTTACTGAGCGCGAGGCAGTTGTACGGACTTCCTAATAGTAACACTACTGAAACTCAGCAAAATAAAAGAGATCCGTATCAGTGCAGATTTTCCACAGTTTCGGTGTGTCCTCGTGCAAATGCAATACACTTTAGTGTGTCAGCAAAGAGTAACTGTGTACCAGTTCTTTCTGAGAGGTTCCTGAAGAACTGTTAATAATGACGTGATACGTGTGGGCTACAAGAAAGGGGATGGCGACGTCAAAGCTTGTAAAGGTATACATTGAAGAATATCAGAATCGAATGAAAATAAATGTATTCAGCACGATTATGTTCGGAAAATTTGTCGAGTAAGTCATTTGAACGATAAAAAGTGGGAAACAAGCGGTACTGAAACATGTGAATTGACGTGAAGAATGAATCGGGCGAGGGAAAATATGAAAACCATTGCATGCACAATGATACCTAGCTGCATGGGAGTAGTAGAAACGAACGCAAGCTTTAACAACAGAGACCGCGATACCGCAAAACTTGTACGAGCTCACTCATCCGCGCGCGTGCTTGGTTCTACCACATTGGTTGTGCGAAAATGTTTTCCTGTTTTTTTTTTCTAGTCGAGGACTCCTCACTCCCTTATTCATTGCGTATAATAAGCGAACTCAATGTACATAACGTACTGTGATGTATAAGTTGTCCGGCTTCGGGTTACAATGTGTCATTCGCGGTATAACTTCATCATTTTGGTAGAATGAATGAAACGCAAAATAACACAGAGAGTGCTTTAAAGGAGAAGCGTGGTTATCGAAATTGCTACATTTTGGCGTATCAAACTCAAAAACTACATTATGATAACGCGGGCAATTTCATGGCATGGAAATATATACTAAAGTTGTCTTGAAATGACCTGAAATTTTAAATTGCGCGTCATTTTCTGGGTGCCGAACATAAAGTACTAAATAATAATAACTGACATCAGGAAGTATTGACGTTTAGTCATGGAGAATTACACGATCGAGCAATTCGCAGAAATTGTTATTTGCTGCATTGTTACTGCATAGTTATTGCAGACAAAGATTCGCGGTCGTATTATCTCGTGCCGCGGCGATGTGATTTGGCCATCAAGGTCATCGGACTTCTTTCTTTGGGGTTTTCTGGAAGGAAAAGTACATGTCAATGATCCACAGACTATTTTGGAGCTCAAGCAATTGAACGCACCATTAGTGGAATGGGTCCGCAATTATACCAAGATTTTATTGACAATTTCGTCAAAAGAGTGAACGTTTGCAAACAGGGACGAGGCGGCCATTTATCGGATATTGTGTTTCACACAAACTTTCCATGTTTGTACCTTATATTAAAAAATATATATTCATACTTTTAAAATAAAAAATACGTTTTACTAATAAATGAAAATGTCAGGTCATTTTGAGACACCCTATAGTGTGTGAGCGCGTGCGTTTGTGTGTGTGCGCGTGTATGTGTGCGTGTGGGTACGCGCCGTCTACATACACTTCATACACTTCCTACAAAAATTATTTGTACACCATTTAGGTTTTCTAACTTGCACGGGACGGTTTTCAGAATAATTTACTTTGTTGAAGGTGTCCATGTGACATTGGACATTCCACGCCATTTCACCTAGCGCGTGACCTCGACCTTTTTTGTTTTTCCTGTTTTTTTTTCTAAAATTGTACCCTATGAACGAAATATTCATAACAATTTCCAATGTCCGAAGTTTTGGAAGCGTTCAAACGCTGATAATTCCTGAACTAAACGTCACTATATCATTTTTTCGTTTTCAAGCATACTTTCGATAAAAAATATGAAAAATGATCAATTATCAATTGTCATCGTTTTTTTCCTTCTAGAGTAAAAGCTGTTATATTACATTTTTTATTTTTATTGTCTCTGCTACGGCGAATCCTTCGCTTATTGTAGCGTTCATGTACGGGGTACTTCCCCTTTTACATTCCCCACCATTTTTTCCACTTTGTCATCCCCAATCGGTCCCCACCCTGCGGCCGCAGCCGACTTCCCCCTCTGTATCGCATGCACCATGACATTTTTCTCCCATGGGTATAGGGAAACTGCGGAAAACCTATACTAATACAGCCGGTTCCGAGTTCGCTTCCCAGTCTCGGAGCTAGTCGCGTTTCGTCGAGAAATAAATGACAGGCTTATTGTTAAAGCCATACACACGACACACACACATACCGATGCATGTGCGCGACATCCGTGTAGAACTGGAACTAAGTCACGCCCGTATTTATTTTTCTCCGAAACTACGAAACGGCGATTCGAACCCGCGACCTCCCGATGTGCTGATTTCAGAGGCTAGCACGCACCCCACTAGACCAGCACATCGGTTGAAGTAAAAACTATTTGTTTTAAAGACGATGGCTTTTTTTAATTTTTTAATTTTAAAAAATCCTAAAGTGAGTGACTTAGTCTATAATTTTTAAGACTAGTCTCATCGAGGCCCCTTTTTCCTTCTATTTTTTTTCGAATCAATTATATTTTTTCGAAACGATTTTTATCATTTTAAGGATGTTGAGTCCCAAATCGCAAATGATGATAAAATTCTGAAAATTTGGTATGTTTTTGTATGAAGTATTTCAGAGGTCGTGTAAAAATTTCACGACAATTAGGAAGCTCGTTATTGAACAATTAACATTTCCAAATTAAATGTTGTTTTATGGAAACTGATGTAACTTTGCAATAAGTTTTTTTTTGACCTTTCAATTTTATAATATCTACAATATACTGAAAGCAACGGAAACAAAACGAAGTTTATTGATCATTTTTTTTAAATTTCTTTTAAAAATTGTTCTTAACAAAATGTTAATTTTTTAATAACGAGCTTCCTAATCGTCGTGAAATTTTAACACGACCTCTTAAATACTTCATACAAAAACATACCAAATTTTCAGAATGTTCTTATCATTTTTTATTTCAACCCTTAAGGAGGTTGAAGTAATGATGATAGAATTCTGAAAATTTGGTATGTTTTTACATGAAGTATTTAGGAGGTCGTGTAAAAATTCCATGACGATTAAGAAGCTATTTATTGAACAATTAACATTAACATGTTTCATAGGGACTCAACATCCTTAATCTCCAATAATGCTATTAATGATTTTGTGATCTTCAATTCGGCTTCGTCAGGCCTGAAACGGTTGATTTTTTATTTTAACGAGAAAAACTATTTGAATAAAAAATGGGTTTTTCGTTAAATTCAGCACTAATTTTTGAAAAACCGTTTTAAGCCTCACGAAGCCGAAGAGAACCTTGTCGCTTTCAACAGCGTAATTCCCGTCATATCGTTAATTTCGAATCGCCTAGCGGGGTTCAACTTTTCTTTTAAAAGCGAGCACAGACCTTAGGCTAGTTAGTATAAGTTTGTGTTGATAACCGATTACCGAGGAAGGTTCTTTTCTGTTGAATTAATTGCATAACTTCCCGATTCTCGACATATTTCTTTTGTAGGACTGTTGCGTAGCGAATTCCGTGTGAAGGGTGACGTAAACCATTTTGTTGGAGGTTGAAACGCCAATTTTCAAATAATAAAATTGTTACCCCAAATCTCGAACGGCTCAACTGCACCAGATCAACCCCGCCCCTCTACCGAACTTTTAGCTAAACGTTTCGGCAAAAACGGACTCGCCGATAGTTCGGGAAGAGTAAATTTGTTGTGCGAATTCGCGTGGCTACGCAGCGAAAGCGAGTTGGGGCACGATTTCCGGAAAATCATGTTAGAGTGATATATATATCACTCGATATCACTCATATATATATGAACACACACGCACGCGCGCACACATATATATGGGTGATTCTCTGCTAAATGGACAAATGAAGTCCCAGGCAAATTTTAGGTATTTAAAGTTATTATTCCTCAGGTGTATATACTTAAAACGATAGTTTGGTATCTGTCCTTGATGCGTCATAGCGCATATAATGGCGTGATATTATAATATTTATTTGAATGTATTTCAAAGACCCTAAAACACAGTCCCCTGTCGTGTCCCATTCCCCAAATGACAAGGTTTACGGCTAATATTTATTTTAAGTATTGAAATGACCTAATTCTAACATGCATAAGCGAAACTAGAATAGAGGACATGTGTTGATAAAATACAACCGCAATTTTAAATAAGAAAACCTATCACTCAAACGTTGTCCTCAACATTTTAGAACATTGCCCTGGTTTAATTTTTAAATCGCGCCAAATTCGTATTTTCTTAAGTAGATATCATTTATTGCATTAAACGAAACGAAAACGGTGTGAAGTTCATCCAAATACCGAGCTAAGCTGGCTGACGCCATGTCGTTCCGTGTCAACGCTGCGTTAGTCGCCCAACGACGCGTCAGAGCTGCTTGATTCAACGGACCCCTGGTAGGTAAAATTTCTATTGTTCATGTAACTAAATTAAAATCATTTATTCAATTATTGAGTTAGCATTTGTGACTCCTAATTGCAGAAAAATTGCGAATGATGCAGCACTAGATAATATTTTTTGCAAAAATAACAGTCCCTTGCCATACCGTTTTATGCTCCAGAAGACTGTTTTATTTGCTGGCATTCTCAGATATCAGTTACCTTCTGATTTCTAGGACTAACAGTATGCTGTTGCTTCGAGGTTATGATCTGTAATGCCGTCCGACAAGAAGAGTAAGATAAGGGAAGAAACATTAGATCAGAAACGAATTGCAGAATGTTTGAGGTACGAATGAATCGAAAATGATCCAAAAAAAAAAGAATAAATGAAAGAAAGCGAGCGTTGGAAATACCAGATGAAGAATGAAAAGGCCACAAGAAAATTCGTGAAGGATATAAATCGCCGTGAACACAAGACTGTGAAAAAAATAATTTCATTCGTGAGAGTACGCCCAATTCTGACTGTTCATTCCCTGTCCCACCAGCACCACAAAGATATCTAGTAAACGCATTAAGCAATGGAAAAAAGAAACGTGCTAAAAAGATGCGCGGAAATATTATTAGGCAGAAAACCCTTAAGGTTGATCAATACAGAAAGAAAATTTAAAAGTTTAAAACCAGGTTACAGAGGTTACAAAAAATTACTAATATGAAGAGTAATGTCTACACACCAAGCACAAAACTGAAAAAAATGTGTGACACACCAGAGGCTCGAAAAGACGTCGTTAGGAAGGCATTATTTGGTGAAGTAATGAATGAACAATTGAAACAGTAGTATGTGAACTTAAAAACCTCTAAAGCAAAACAAATGTTTAGAAAAGTCGTTTTTAGTAAATTAGTAGATAAATACAAACTATGGAGAAGCCAAGCAAGTGCTATGACTTACAAAAGGACGCAGAAGTCCGCACGACAGTCAGGTTTAGTGCTTGCAATACAAACTCGTCGAGATAGAGTTTCAAATGAACGTGGAGACAGTGCGAAACTTTTATGACAACGGTGGCAACAGCAGAAATGGTGCAGACAAACGTGAATGTATAACCAGAAAGCGTGTGAAAAAAAGATACCTGTTGGATACAATCGTCAACCTGCATAAAAATGTTGAAGCTGAAAAGTTCAAGATCAGTTATCAAATATTTTGTTGTTTGCGTCCTTTCTGGGTGGTTACATCAAAGGTAAGTGAAATAGATACATTTCTCTGCATAACGCACGTTAATATCGATTTAAAGTTGACGGCTTTATAAGGTCAAAAAATTGTGCCTTACCAGTCTATTAGAAAACATATGTTGCAATCGCTATGAAGAGCAATGTTTGTCAAGAAAGAGCCAACGCTGTCATTAAGAATCCAGATTACAAAGAATTTGATGATAGCATGCCAGTACAACTTAGAAAATGGGTAGCTGTGAAGCGAGGTTAGCAAGATCATAAGTCGAAAACCACACGGAGTGTGACGAAATATCTGAAAAAGACTTTCGCGTTTCATCCGCGTCAATTGATAGGCCATCTGCACGAGGATTTGGACGAGTATTTTCTTCACGAGAGAAATATTCTTCATCACTATAAACCATCAAAGACATGAAAGAAAAACTTAGCGACGAAGACGCTACAGTTGACATTTCGGAAAGCTACTATTCGGAAAACTACTGTGTCAAATGCAGTCAAGAAATAAAACCCTATCATTTTGGATTTCGATTTTCGTTGAACTATTCAGAGATCGGCCACGGCAAGGGTGCCCCCGATGGAGTTGGGGCTACATGCAAGAGAACGGCGGATTCTGTTGTTGCTGCCGGAGGTGACGTTTATAGTCTGCATTCTTTTGTGAACATTATACAACAAAGATGTTCTGGAATCATCGTGTGTACATAATAAAAATCAAAACTTTCGCGTTTATAACGGTACGCGCTAATCTTGATGCGCCGCGCGCGTCCGACATCCACAGACTGCAACCTACACCGTTTATATCTTCCACAATTTCGATAAACACGGTGATGATAGCCCAGTATGGGCTGAACCGATTCATTCGTGAATAGGTGCATTGAAAGAGTAGAAGCTTGGGTTAAAATTAAAAGTGTGGTTAAAATTCTCTTTGAAAAGTGATTGGTGAGATGTCAGCATCGAAAGATTTCACTACCGATATTTTCGAGCAAGGATACGAGAAACGAGCTGCGTCTCTGGATACCTGTATCTATTATAGCATTCTCCATGATTATAAGAACCTAACAAAATGTTTAAACTCATCTCAAAATATCCGTGTTAGAGAACGATTCGTTCAGGAGAGGATTTCCACTTACAATTAGTTTCGAATATTCGAAATAACTTTTATAAAAGCGTGTGAATAAATCCGAACCGTTCAATGTGAAGATTATTGATTGGTTACCGGGAAAAAAACGGCACATATGGAACTGAAAAATAATCAACACTGGATTTTACTATCGGTAAATCTGAGAATTAAAAGTTTTCCTCGGGATTGTGTTGTGCTCATTGGGAATTGAACATTCGTACTACTTTTTTAGTATCGGTAAATATTGTTGCAAGTGCTCTTCATCGGGGATCAGGAAAGTATGTGAGTAAAATTACTGAGTTGTACCTGAGGTATTCCATAGAACAGGGCTCGTATATATGGACAGGTTAATGAACCCTCTTTCTTCCCGAATAACGTGCACGATGATATTTAATCAGGATGCAAAGCTTAGTAAATGATTTATCGAAAGGACACAGGCATGAGAACATGTCACGTGGTGCCAAAGCAAAAAGAGGGCGAGAGGCAAGGGGAGAGAGAAAGATAAAGGGATATGGAAGACGAAGTAAATTAGCGCAGCAGCACGGAGAAATCCGTATTGATCACGTGGAGGCATAGTGAAACGTTTATGTGTCATATTGCTTTTTCACCATTCCAAGCTACACGAGATATATATGTATAGGATAAATAGGATACATGTGAATATGTGCATATATACATATATATATATATATATATATATATATATATATATATATATATATATATAAATCTATATAGGAGATATAGGTTTATATATATATAATATATAGGAGAGAGTGAACCAGATACGTAAAACTCTTAAAATATATACGCAAAGAGAGAAAGGTGAATGTAATTGATAACAACTCTTTCCACAGGCATATATGAACGTTGTCTCAGATAGTGTTACAAGCTTATATCTCAGAAAGTACGGATTACAATAAAAACTGTTCCGAATGAAAAAGCTAGAAACGTCCATTTGACCTTGAGTGTAAGCACCAAGGTGATGTGAAGGGCAACTTTGAATTTTCACATTAGAACCCTTGTTTTTATTGTTTAGTTTCATAGCTTACCTGAAGAGTTGTTCAAAATGGTATGGATTTGTATTTGCTTATGGAGTAATTTTTTTAATATGTGATAGCACCGGTAGCAATTTTATGGTGGTACACCTTCGGTAGTTTTCATTATAATCAGTATTTTCTCATATATAATATAATGTATAATGTATATAAATGTAACACTTTATCCGAGACACCCTGTATATATACGCCCTCTCTTTGCCCCTTGATGAAGAAGCAAGTAGAAACTTTCCATCGTGACCGCGACTCCGACATTGGCCTACAGATGCAGTATACATTAGTGAATCTCGTCGGCAGGCGACGTACAGCTTTTCTTTTGCTAGCCTTTGCGCAGCCATATCGTCGATTTTCCCTCCGGTATAAATGGGCCATCAGGAGAATATTCGCGTATACGTTCCATATGTGGTTGCTGCATACTCCACCATACTCTGGAATGAAAACTTATCCACTGCCCTGTAATCGACTATGTAGAAGTTTGCACCGTTGGAATACGACTAGCATGCATTTTTTTAGATCTGCCACATATCTTTTTATACAGATTTAGGATGCAAAAATTATTTAAACTTCTTTTGGAATCTTTATTACAGCTCTAGAATCCGAACCTACAACAAAGATTTGGAATGATAATAAGAATGTGGAAGTAACAAAAATATAAACGGCTATCTATCGCATTCCAACGATGACAGGAGTTTTAAATCTTCCCCATCGTGGTATTAATACCACGATGGACGATATTTTATTTGCTTTCGACAGTCGTCTATTTAGAGATGCTTTTAATTATACTGGTTGAAATAAATATACTTAATGGCAGGACTGAAGACTCTCCCGAATAGATTTGCATTAAGCTACTGACGAACGTATAAGTGTCATGTGCACAGCCGATTGAGGGATAAGGTTCCGAAACCCCCCCCCCCCCCTGATCGACCTGAAATTTTGCACCGACTTTTCTTTTAACATTCTGAGAAAATAGTTTTCGAGATATTTTGAAAGTGATTTATTTGACTACGTTCCTACTATGTATATGCCGAAGACGCTCAGTTCTGGCTATACCTATATAGTAGGTCAAGAAAAAGTTCTGAGCGTTTTCCGCTAAATGTCTTCAGTGAGCCATATCTCACGATATATACAACACATCGGGTCATACCATACGACGATTTACGGTAGTTCTGTAGGTGCACGTATGAGCCAAAAGTTTCGGTCGAAGCGTATAGTAACATCCAATGCCTATACGATGCTGTTGATTGTAAATTTTTGACAGAGATGCGTATGCATAGATAGAGTATGCATAGATAGGTCTCATACTCGTATAGAGAGCGGCGCTGTAATTGTGGCAACAGCGCGATTTTCCTGCAGTCACAGCGTTGAGCTTCCTACGATCCGTCTTTCGCTAAATATTTGATATCAATAAAAAAAAGCATGGAAATGTCAAACCAAATGCGATACAAAGGAAAGTTCACAGGAAAAAAGGCGCTTGTTCAAAGACTGAAAGTTGTGGCAGCCATGTGTCAAGCAAACGCGGCTAAACGCGATGAGAATAACCATAACCTCAACGATCAGCAACAAAAAGTCGCTGTCGAAGAACGTCGGATTGTCGATTTACAACATAATATTATATATTCACACACACACACACACACACACACATGCACACACACACACACACATGCACACACACACACACACACACGCGCGCGCGCGCGCGCTCGCACACTTATATATGAATATATATAACACGAATGCATAAATTGAACGGATTAAATTTGTTTGCAGAATACATTTATTTCACATCCGTCTCAGAATTACTAGGACTCGGGGAAAAAACACGCTTCGAGTTCTCAGACCACGCGCCGATCAGCTGGCTGCAGAGTACACTGTTGTCATTCCGTTATAGATGCTTGCGCCTGAGTTCGGTTTCGGATAAAATTACCACTTTTCATAAGTCGATATCTCCTAAACTAAACGGTCAAAGTTTATCATTTAAAAAAAAACCAATCTCACAATAGTATTGCGTACACATGTGTTTTTATTGTGAAATCGTAAGATCAGTTTACAACCTATATCAAGAAATGCGAGCAAACTCCTATCGGTTTACGTGTTAGGTATAGGAATCGCTCACCAAAATATCCATATTCAATTGCACTTATCTCATGAACTAAACGGTGAATCGAATTGAATTTTTGGGCATCAGTCCATGACGGACTAAGGCAAGATTTGACCAAAACTACCGAACTACCTTAAAGGTGACATTACGCTTCAAAAAAAGGTCTTTGGCAGTTTTGTATTTGGTGAAGCCAGTTGTATGTTCAAGCGTTCCAAAATAGAAGTAAAAAAAGAGAAAATTCGATATATTCTTCAGTACCACTACGACCAAGGTGAAAAGGCAGAGCAGACGACCGAAAAATTTCAGGCTATTTATGGATCCAATATAGTATCGAATGCAACAGCAAAGCGGTGGTTCCATCAATTTCATTCTGGTAATATGGACGTCAAAGATGACCTGTTTTTTTTTGTTTTGCTGTGTGTTTGGTGGGATTGGAAGGGAATAATTCACTATGAGGTCCTCCCATCGGGAGAAACACTCAATTCAGACCTCTACTGCCAACAACCGACCAGATTGAAGCAGGCGATCGACCAGAAGCGGCCAGTATTGGCCAATTGGAAGGATGCTGTGTTCCATCAAGGCAACGCCAGACCGCACACGTCATTAACGACGCGCCAGAAGCTCCGAGAGCTAGGATGGGAGGTTCTATCGCACCCGCCGTATAGTCCAGACCTGGCACCAAGCGATTGTCACCTTTTCAAGCATTTGAAAAATGTTCTTGATGGTACAAAACTGACATCAAGAGAGCCTTGTGAAAATGAACTGGTCAAGTTTTTTTTACGAATAGGGACGAGGACTTCTTTAATCGCGGAATTATGAAATTGCCTTTAAAATGGACAAAAGTTATCGAACCAAATGGCGCATATTTGATCTAAATCCGATAATCCTAACCATGTCAAGGCCTTAGGCCACAGTAACGGGTATAAAAACGAATGGAACAATTTTTTTTCGTATGAAAACGTGATTCACTCATACAATTAATAACACATCTATTTAGTATGAGTATCAAGCTGTTAGAAAATATATCTTTTTTTTTCGATCTACAAAATCGCCGACTACTTGAAACTTCTCGAAACAGCTTTTTTCCAATTGGCGTGACAAATAACTTCAACAATTTTCATTCGATTTACTTCAAATTTAAAAGCTATATTCCTAATTGCATTTCGCAGAGCAGTACGTACGGAATTTCTGATTAATCGAAACCTTTTCATTTTATGAGCAGTTTACGAGCAGTTATAACGAAATTTTTCACTGAAAGGAGGATTTAGAACCCCAGCCTTTGTAATCATGCATTCTTTCTGTTCAATCTTGATCAACAAGTTTCGAAGATTGTAAAGAAAGGATGTATGATTATAAAGGCTTAAAGTGGGGATTATAAATCCGTTTACTATATAATAATAAGACTGATTGGTCCAGACCGCTCATTGATTGTATCTATCGAAAATGGTTTGTATTGGAAAAGAAAACTTTAATTCATCAGGTGTAAATCAAATGGAGAATAAAAAAACCTCATCTGATAGAATCAACCTACAGGCTGCTCCTTTCACGAGCATCTTTGTTTCAGTATCGAATAATATTTTAAGGGGTGAGAGCCCGAATCGGGTAGTTTTTTTTGGGCCAATCTACTATACAGGCTGGCCCTCTCATCTCTGCTACCCGAAATAACTCGGTAATTATAGACGTCACAAAAAAATTTTCCAGACAATAGTCGTACGGTGTGAAGGGGGTCATCAAATGCGAACAGTTTTTTTTTTATTTCGGTGGAGGCGCTGACGCAGAGGGAAGGTCACCTTCACTTTTTTTAACCGAATGGTAAATTTTTTTCCATCGATCTTGTGGAGCACCTCAAGCCGCATAAAAAACTTTAGGGGGTCAAAGTCGTTCAAGGTCATTCAAGGACACCTATTAAAATGAAATACAAATTTAAATATCTCGGATCACTACCAATATTTGGAAGTGATCCGAGATATTTAGATTTGTATCATAGATACTGACCTTGAATAACCTTGAACGACTTTGACCCCCTAATGTTTTTTATGCGGCTTGGGGTGTTTCACAAGATGGTTGAAAAAATGTACCATTCCATTTACAAAAGTGGAGGTGACCTTCACTGTGCGTCAGCGCCTCCACCGAAATAAAAGAAATTAGTCGCATTTGGTGGCCCCCTTCACACCGTACAACTTTTGTCTGGAACATTTTTTTGTGACGTTGATAATTACCGAGTTATTTCGGGTGGTAGAGATAAGAGGGCACTGTACACTGTACACTGTACACTGGCCCAAAAAAACGTCTCGATTCGAGCTCATTTATTTATCGGCTTCAATTTTGATATGCATTGTGATAAATACGCTAACGGATTTTTATCATATTGCATGTTATGCCTAAAGGTATTAGGAATGCTCACGAACTAGAGAAATGTGAAAATGTTGATAACAACCATAATAAATTGAAGGAACGTAAAAATGACTAACTCTCTCGTAGTAATGAAAATATAGTTACTTATTTTTTGGAAATTGCGCGTTTCACAGAGATCTACAAGAATCTAAAAGAATATTTCAAGTAGCCTCAAAATTCAAGTACATAATTGAATTTGTTTATAAGCAAAAATCATTAATTAAAAAAACATTTTTGCATTGGATGTTGAATGTACACGCTAATGTAAAACACGTAATTTTTTCACATGTGGTCGTTCTGGATCACTTGCTATAAGGAGGTGCCGGATTTACGTAAATCGGCAATTACTCGTTAATTACGTGACCTAGCTCAGTAAAATTGAAAGATATATTTTTGGGATAGATTCTTCTAGATCCTGATTGCGTTTTAGACCGCTATGTTCATTAACAAACGAAGTACATGAAGAAAAAAAAATCGGTCTTCGGTGGTATGTCGTTAAACTAACAATCCTACGTGATTTTTGTAAAGTACTTATTTTAAAGGAGACATCATTCCGCACAACTTTTGTGATAAACATTTTTGGATAAAACCAATTCCAAAAAAGATATAATTAAAAAACCGAGTTTTTCTTTTAACAATCTCTGATGGTCGCAAAACACGATTTTTTATGGGGGAAACATTAGTGCACGTTCCTTGTAACGCAAAGAACTTACAAAAAAATTGGCGACGTGCTGGCCTCCGAGAATAGAAGTCGTTCGAATTTCTGTACATTCCGACTGGACTGGATGGATGGTAAGTGAAGTAAGCATATAAGATGGTAACCTGAGCGATGGGAGAGCTATCGCGTTAGCTAGACGAAGATCCGCACAAAGCGGAAGGAGCGATCACATATATAGGTATAGCCAGAACTTACCTTCTTTGGTATAGATATAGTAGGAGCATATTAAAATAAATATCTTTCAAAATTCGATATCTCGGCAAATATTGCTAGTCGCCAAATATCCTTTTAGGAGCTCGCTTAGATTATTAAAAGGCAGGTCTGTACACAATTTTAGCTTTATCAGAGGAGGAAGCTGTTCGGAACGTTACGCCAATTGAGTATGCTACTCAAAATGGCAATAATGTCAAATCGACACAATATTTTCGATAAAACTGGTCTAATATTTACCGATAAAGTAAAATTATCTGATGATTGACTACAACACTAGTGTAGATGGTCCAATAATAAATCATAATAAGCCCATCTATCGTTATGAAAAAAATATACATATCATAAATAGAAATTTAAAATTATATCAATAAAAAATTAACCAATGGGTTACACTGAAATGAAGATGATATGGAAAACGAAAAAGTACGCGGAACGAGCGTTGAAAGACTTCGATTGATAGCCCTTCGGCAACGAACAATAATTTTTTTGCAGCTAGTAATCATTATTCTTTTTGCACTAAAATACTCTTTTAAAAACTTTTTCGACGTTGAAAGAAGTGCGCAAAATAATTTTTTTTTAATCCCCTCGAAAACATTGTTGTTTGTTTTTATCTGATACAAAATGATGATTCGCCTTGAAAAAATTATTATTTCCCATGTACGATTTTAGAGTTGGGCCAACCGAGACGTAACGATGTTCGCCTGTGTTAGAACGGCGGCCCGACTCTGTTCAGCAACGTAGGCTCGGTGTCCAATAAACGCCGGGATGATAAAATCGGACTAACGTTACACCCAAGGGCCGGCCCTACGTTGATTTCGCCGTCGACCCTACGGCGAATGCAGCATCGGCCTTACGTTGACTGCGGCATCGTGCCTACGTCGATGCCAGCGTCGGCCCTACGTTGATTTCGGCATCGACCCTACGTCGATTGCAGCATCGGCCCTACGCTGATTGTGGCATCGGCACTACGTTTAAGGGGTCTTCTCACGTTAGCCACTAAAAAGGGTATTTTTACGATTTTTTGATAGGTTTATATTATAGATATTGATATAAAACTTGGTACACTTAATAAATACACTTCCGAAATACATTAAAAAAATTGTTATGTATTTATGTAACCCAAACAAACTTTGAACGCGATTTTCTCGAAACGTTTTTCGACGGCTTGTTGATAAAATCTTCGAAACTACTGAACCGATCCGTATGAAATTTTAACCACATATTCTTTACAACTAAAGCTATAGCACATATAAACATTTTTTTAAATTTTGATATTTACTAATTTTTTTGCCAAAAACGGTGAAAAAACACGTTTTTGGTTTTTCCGGAAAATGACCGCCATTTTGTTATTTTGCATATATCAAAAATCGTATGATATGCGCTATAGCCATTAACATACATAATCTAGAACCGTTTGATTTTTGTTGTGCCGGATGATCCATCTCCGAGGTTCCATCAACAGCGCAGACCTACAATTTTTAGGACATTTTTTTAAACTACCATTTCCGTCTATAAATAGTGACTTAAATAATTAAAAAAATCTTTTTATGTATTTCGAAAGTGTATTTATTGAGTGTAACAACTTTTACATCAATATCTATAATATAAACCTATCAAACAAATTCATGAAAATAGCCTTCTTTTTAGCGAATAAAGTGCAAAGACCCCTTAATACAATATGAGTCCTGGGTTTCCAACGTATTTTATCGGACATATTCTGCGGTGTGGAAATCCTTTTGACTTGTTTATCTTCCATGCAAGTTACTTGAGCTGCTTCGTAATCAACCGTTGAGTGCGGGCTAGAACTTCCACTTGGAAGATGTTGAGCCGTTTGGTCATTACGTCTACTTTGATGCAAACGAGCTGCAATCGCATCTACAGTTTCCGAAACATAACTGTCAGAGGTTAAGTGAGGTTCAAAAGTGTTGAGTTCGCCTTCTACATTATTGAAACAACGACATTTTTTTACACGACTATAGAATGACTTTTCTTTATCCATCATTATTTCGCTTAATTGCTTGAATATTTCAACCATTTTTACTTAATCCCTGAAATTATCGAAATT
The DNA here is from genome assembly GCA_951751655.1 of Ophion costatus. NCBI lineage: Eukaryota > Metazoa > Arthropoda > Insecta > Hymenoptera > Ichneumonidae > Ophion > Ophion costatus. The sequence goes on along the minus strand of OX632363.1, from coordinate 12,964,804 downwards.
GTTTTCACACCGAAATATTACACACATGGGAACTCGACCCCATTGTAAAATGTCAATGTTGCACACTAAATTGTGCTGTTGAGGCGAAGCTCAAGCGAAAATTCACATAACGCGGGCATACGGTCGAGTACCAATGGTCTACTGATAAACGACTGCTGTTTTACCAGGTGTAGAAGTATGAAACCGGAATTTCCCTATAGATGGTGCTAGCCATCAGTTTAGGGACCGTAAGACCGCTTCTGCAGCGCTATCATCTCCCTCTAACAGCTGACGAAGATTTTCAACACACAAAAACTCAAGTTCCCTTCGACGGCATATTTTTCTATAACCTTAACGTTGTCGAGTTTTGTGCCTACGAACTATGCTTTGTGGACAGCATTGGTTATCTGTTATCATTCGAAAACTGCTGCAGAATCGCATCGAATGCTTGTCCAAGCTTACGGTAAACATGCTCTTGGTAAAACACAGTGTTTCGAGTGGTTCGAAAAATTGAAAATTCGGATGCGAGAAACGAAGAGCATGGGAAACCACCGAAAAAGTTCGCAGACAACGAATTGCAAGCCTTATTGGATGAAGATGTTACTCAAAGTCAACAAGAACTCGCGGATCAATTGAATGTGACGCAGAAAGCCGTCTCCATTCGTTTGAAAGCCATAGGAAAGATTCAGAAAGTGGGGAAATAGGTTCCGCATGAACTGAATCAAAGACATCAAGAAAATCGAAAAACTACTTGTAAAATGCTGCTCGATAGATACAAAAGAAAGTCATTTCTCCATCGAATCCTGACAGGTGATGAAAATTTGATATATTTTGAGAATCCTTAGCATCGGATATCATGGGTGAATCCAGGCGAATTATCGACATCCACTGCAAGACCAAATCGCTTTGGAAAGAAGGCAATGCTCTGTGTTTGGTGGGGTCAGAAGGGTGTAATCTATTATCAGCTGCTAAAACCTGGTGAAACCGTTAACACTGATCGCTACCAACATCAAAAGATCGATTAAAATCGAGCATTGCGTGAAAAACGACCGAAATATGGAAAAAGGCAACACAAAGTCATTTTGCTCCATGATAATGCTCCATCGCACACAGCAAAACGAGTCAGGGAAACGATCGAGGCGTTCAGTTGGAAAATAATAGCACATGCGGCTTATTCTCCAGACTTGGCTCCGTCCGATTATCATCTATTCGCATCAATGGGACACGCTCTCGCTAAGCAACGCTTCAATTCGTATGAAAATGTACGAAAATGGCTCGACAACTGGTTCGCTTCAACAGAAGAACTCTTTTTTTGGCGTGGCATTCATAAACTGCCGGAGAGGTGGGAAAAATGTATGAATAGCGATGGAGATTATTTTGAATAAAATATTTTTTATCATTTTCAAACAACAGACGTGTAATTTTTATTTAAAAAATCCGGTCTCATACTTCCACACGTGGTACATTCAAGCATCGGCCGAACTCTGCAGCTGCAAGCGGTAGCAGCCCGCTGCAGTGAGTAAGCGGTGCGGCCGCGGGCGGTGAGTAAGGGGAGGTAGCTGAGTAAATGGCGAGAAAAACAGGTAACCTTCGGGAATTTTTATCTCAGAAACTGTTTCGATTGGATCCGGGTTTTTTTAAATTGGAAAATATGTACATTGAGGTATGTTTAGGAATTTTTAAAAATAAATTCGGCGACTGGAAGCGTCGTTGTTCTGGTCAGCGTCACATATGTTGTTCGTTGACATGGCTTGTGGTGCCAAGGATTCCGGGCAGTCGGTTGATCTGAAACATGAAAACGCAACGGATTCTTGAGATATAATATACAAAGGAGTTCGGCTCGTAGGATTTTTTTGAAATTTTCATTTTGACGGAATTGCGACCGTTATAATTTAACATTCGTTTTTCGTTCGCAATTTCCGACGGTTTTGGTTGCATAAAAAAGCAATGGTTTAATCAAATGAAAAACTCCTATGTGGCGAATGAGAAACACTATCGAAGAAGATTGTATCAAAATTTGTACAAAATCGGACAAGCCGTTTTCGAGATACACCTGTCACCGACTTTGAGCACTATGTTTCGAGATAATCGCGTTTGAAAAGTGGGTAAGGAAGTGACGCGCTGAGCCGTTGGGCCGCTGCATGATCTTTCGGTGAATTTTTCGTATAATTTTGGCGATTACGGAATTTCAAGATGAAATATTCACACAAAATTCTTCGTACTTCAAACATTAAAAAAAAAGAAGTTAAAATCGATTTTTCAAAAAGTGCACTTCAATGCTGTTTCGAAGTTTGTCGGAAACGTTACTCGCACGATAGAGATATTTTTTACCTTACCGTTAATCAGCAATCCCAGGGCCATATATTAGTCCCTCCGAAGTACTCACTGCATCGTCAGCCGCAATTTTCGATTGCCCATGTAGAAATTGCCAAGGCTGACAACAGGCCCAAGTCTTGGGCAACATAAGTTTGTTGATAATTGGCCGAGCGTAACTTGCCTATATCTGGGCCATCATTGGGTTAGTATTGGACACCATCGTTGCTGATTTTTAATATCTGCCGTTATCCAGCCAACACTCGGCCGATATACTGCTGCCAACGATTGGCCAGATATAGAGTACCAGTTATGGGCCATCATTGGCTGCTAATTATTTGCCGTCATTATTTATGTTGTGATATTTGCCATTATTCATCCAGCGTATGCCCGATGTAGGATTTCCAATCATTGGCCCGGTAATGGCCTACGATTCTGGGTTGTTATAATTCGTAATTTTTCTACTTCGGATACATGTATTTCTGCAACCCAGATAAAACAAAAATGTGTTTTTTTCTCGCGACAAACACCAGTGTTACTCCATTTGCTTACAACATAAGTAAGCTGTCAGAAAATGTATGAACTCGTGAAAGAAAGACAATGCATAGATTGGGTGAAGTCAAAAAAAATTAAATAAACGTGTCTTGGACTGTGTATCAGGCTTGAATCACACATGTTTTCAAAATTTTTCGTATTTCATTTGTTCATCTTCTAGCCACGCTATGAAGCGGTAAGAACCGGCAACTTCGCTTTGTTGATGTTTTTTGGGTAGACGTTGCGTGCGAGGTCGTCAGTGTGCTCGAACGTGTCCCCTTTCCCTCTTCTAGCCCCAACGCCGCAGTCCGACTTCGAGCACAGTTCGAGACGCTGTATGTTGGAAGCTACGACCCAATCACCGGCTTTCTTCCTTCGCATCGTTTTCTTTGTCCCATCAGTGCGTGTTACCACGTGATGAATATTGTTTTGCTACGGCGTTTAGGCCGCAACAAATACCCGGTATAAAATACATTTGGCGTCGAGACGCTGCCGCATAATCTCTTGGAACAATTGTGTCGTGTAACATTTCAAGTTTTTTCGCCCGCGTGACACTTTATGTTGTGTGATCGAACCATCGAAAATGTCCGATTCCGAGCCCCAATCCACGATCAATAAAAAATGCCGATACGCAGTTGTGTGGTTTGAAACGGAAAAAAGACTGAACTTGCGCCGTACTCATGGGTGTACAATACAGTACTTTCCCTTAACCCGAGTCGGATGAAAGATGGTAGCCAACGTTGCGTCAATTACCGAGCTTAACGTCGACGCGACGATCGAACGAGTTTCAACAACTCTGGGCCATAGTCGCGTTCCGGTCGTCGGCTGCTGGTTCGACGCCGCCTTACCGCCAAGCGTTGGCTGTCCTCTGGGTCTGCAATCGGCGGCCAACTACACCCGCGCGACGATAAATCAGTGTAGGGTGAAATGTGGTGGCCAGCGTTGTGCCAACTACCGAGCCTAACGTCGACGCGATCATCGAACGACAGTTTCGATAACTCTGGGCCATAGTCGGGTTCCGATCGTTGACTGCCGACTCGTTGCCGCTTGATAGCCAAGCATCGCCCATACGTTTCGCCAACGGTGGGTCGTCATTGATTGACGATCGTTGGTGGCCGACGAGCTGCCGCAATACAGCCAAGCGTCGGCCGTACTCGGAACGTTGGCTACCCGCGCAGGGGTTATTACTTTTTCCCAAAATAAAGAACGAAGTCTCGATTTCAAAATAGTAAACAATATCCATTTTCAGGTCTGACAATGGGGACATCCTTTAAATTAAAGGACGTCTGGCAACCATAGTCAAACATTATATTATCTACATGTAGCAGGCAAGGCAGCGGACAGCTGTAGAGCTGCGCAAGGTAATCCGCGCTTCGTTTTGTTAGGGCCAAAGTGTTACCTCAACCCTCAAAAGGTCGTATTATGTAATATATTTTTGACATGACCGAACTACTTTATCCGATTCAACTAAACCGCGAGTGTAATATCATTGCTAGTGTCATAAAATCGTTGGGAAATTAGGCAAAAAATTATGAAATCTTCGGATTGAGTAGACGGATCGAAGAATAATGTAAACAAAAGCATAGGGAAAAAAGCATATGGAAGAGTACGCAGCGTGTTTGTCTGAGGCGTTGACATTTTTAAAAATTACTTGGCGTCAAGACGCTTTCGCATTTCTTAATATAAAATATGTTTATGCCTGATCTCAGTAAATGTACATACTACTACTACTATGATTACTATCTTACTATACTACTACAACTATTAATACACTACCTCTTTCTTGCTTTCTTAATTTTTCAATGGGGAGCTCTTTTTTCGTTCTTTCTGATTATTACTGTACTGTTATTTAACCGTTCCTTCCCCAAATAAGAAATCTCGCTGTTCTCGTTATTGATATGGAAAGGAAAATTACGGGTCTTAAACATAAAATATTCTGAAACGCGACAAATATTCACGTCGTAAAAATAAGATCTCGAGAGAATCGTAAAAGGATGGTTTCAGAAAATGAATTATGTTGCCATCTTTCAGTTCAGTGTTACAGAAAAATATTTATGTATAGATGTTGTTACGGAAAAAATGAGAACTAATGCTTCATTCGTTATTAAGAATGAATCGCTATTAATATTTTTTAAATGATAGTCATTCCTCTTTTTACCATTAATGACTACATGTAGGTCATTATTTTGTACGAAAGTTATTCGAGAAATATTCCGGTCAAAAGCTGTCTGCACTGTTGGGCCTTCATTAATTGACCACCAGTTTCTCCGCAGCAATAAATCAGCAAAAGTAAGAATTAAGAACGTCAAAACACTATCCACGCGTCTTGTTGAAATAGAAGCATTTGTGTTTTATGTCGAACGAAATAACTTCTCCTTTTTATTCAAAAAATAAAATACCACCGGAGTATCCAAAGGAGGGAATTTTTCAAAATCTCATCGACAAACTATATTTTGACAAGACAAGATATAACAAAGTTTGCGGCGTTTTCATGTAATAGAAATTATTTTTTATTTCTTTGTTTTTATCGTTGATCAATATTCTTTGTCGCAGATACAGGTCGTACAGGTCGTTTAATAAGAAACGTAACAAATATTTTAGTGATATTTTAGGCTAAATTTAAAAAATGCGTAATTTGACAAGGAATCACATTTAATGCATTTAAACGATGCAAACTTCACCCTAAAATGAATTTCCGTCTTTGCGCCGCTAAATTAACAATAATTTTCGACACAATACTTTAATATTAGATCCAGAACTCTAAAAAAAACACGCATTGTTTTATCATTTACACTCTATTTTGCTACATTGTTCTTCGGCGTTGCTTTCGTGGTTTCACTTGGTATATGATGAAGTTTGAAGTGAACCGAACGATTCACTGTTTATTTATGAATATTTTTTATTCGATCGAAGCTTTTGTTGCACATTAAGGTTGAAGATATCTTACAAGGATGATAAATAGATATGGTAAATTAAATAAAATATTTTTCCATTTCAATTATGCACATTTTTATTTCGTCTCGGTTTAAAAATGAACCCACCCTTTATACATCTACTTTGCTTGGAGGTCTACGAGGATTCGCGCTTGTTATTGTTATTCTTCTTCTTCATACTCTGCTTTTTTCACCGCATCATCTTCATTTTCCGTCCCTCTCAGTTTTCTCTGCTTTATGATCGCTCGAGCATGGAGTGAGCATGTTTGTGGGTTGATCACCCGGGGGAAAAAGCAATATCACCGGGATAGGTTGTTTGCAGGCCGTATAGCCCCTGGAACAGCTCGGGCCCACGTACAGCTCACGTCACAGAGCGTGGGAGCGGGAGGGAGGGAGAGAGACAGAGAGAGAGAGAGAGAGAGAGAGAGAGAGAGAGAGAGAGAGAGAGAGAGAGAGAGAGAGAGAGAGAGAGAGAGAGAGAGAGAGAGAGAGAGGAGAGAGGGAGAGAGAGAGAGATAAGGACGAAGACGAGGACGAAGACGAGGGCGAAGACGAGGACGAAGACGAGGACGAAAACGAAGGCGAAGACGAGGACGAAAACGAAGGCGAAGACGAGGACGAGGTTGACGTCGAGCAAGGCATGCGACTAAAGTATTACCGGTAGCCCAAGCTTTCTGGTTGGTTCGTAAGTGGGACTAGCGGGGATTCATAGTCAGGGTCCCTTCTACGTGAGGCCCCAGTCGTACTCGAACCCCGAAGACGAGACGCGAACGCTCTTCTTCATCGTGCTATCGCAAGATTTTATCGTCGGCGGCGTCCTTGTCGTACACCATAGTGAGACGTGTATCATCGCGAAGACAAAACATATTCCTAACCCATCATCTACCTTCCAATCACATTTACATTCGTCTTTCTCGAGACCTTGAGTACGCACCAGCGAACAATTGGCCCAAACTAGTTCGTATCGCGAGACACTTCAGTTCTCCATTTGTTGTTCGACGTCCACTGTCAGTAGGGTTCTTCCTCTACATTAAAGTAACACTGCATCGTACTCTGTTTTATCCTCGATCAACAAGCCTTGCAGTGCCACTTGTTTACGTTTCTTCATCGCGTAATACCGAACCGAGGAACATTGCGGCGAGGAAAAGACGAGAAGGTATGTTGAGGATATGTGCTTTCCGTACTGTTTTTTCCGGGAGTTACTCACCGGCCATTGCTTTGAAGCGTTGTTCAATGTTTCTTCTCGTTGTAGGGACGAAAACTCACTGAAGATGCTTCTATTGCGTGTTCCTTTTAACGATATTGAAAATTCAATTATGTATTGAGTAAGATTGCTACATACAACTAAAGAAGAGATATCGTTATTGTTCTTATTCATTCGTAACGCTCACTGCATGCTTATAATTATAAACCACGACGATCTTCTGAAAAGCTAAAGAAGAACAAACTTTGGCGAAATGTGTTTCCCATTTTTTGTCAAAGCCAATGGACTAAGTTGGCTGGGCATTACACGCTAGTGAAAAAAAAAAAATGTGGAATTTTTAGTCGTAGGAAGCATCACAAAATTCAGAAAGAATTGCAAAAAATCCCAGGATACATATGACCTTTTAAAAACCTGAAAAATTATTTTGTTTTCCATCCAGCATATCAAAGTTTGGAATAGTGGATTCGTGCGAAAAAAAATCCTGAATCGCCCAAGTATCATTTCAGCAGTTTGATCAGGCAACGTAACATGAGATTTTTTAAAATCTTTATTGGAGATTAACAATCCGATTCTGCAAAAATACTAGGTTGACTAATGATAATAAAGAAATCAAGAGAAAAAAATTTCGTTGCGTTCCAACGATGCGGATCCGGGTTGAAATTCCGAACTTTGAATTATCATAACTCCGAAAGATCAAAACTCCGAAAGAATTTTACCCGTAAGACAAAAATGCCGAAAACCTAAACGGGGACGGATAGAAATTCCAAACATTGAATGATCAGAACGCTCAAAACTCCGAAAGAATTTTAAAGTTTTAAAATTTTCAATAAATTGACGAATTATTTCAAGACTTTTTAAACTGAGAAATGTCTCAACGTAAATTTTTAAATTTGTCTAGAAAATATTATACGTTCTACATCATTTACAGTAAACTGTGTAGACTCTGGCTGGCATGATCTTGACATGGGGGCTGGGTTGGAATTTCGAACTGTGAATGCTTCGACGGCCTAAAATTCCTAATTTCAATGTTCCGATATTACAAGTTTCGTCAAGATCGTGCCAGCAAAAGTCTACACAGTTGATTGTTAACGAAACATATAAAATTGTCTAGACAAATTTCAAAATTACCGTAAAATCACTTCTTAATAAAACAAAAATTCTTAAAATAATTCCTCGATTTATTGAGAATTTTGAAACTTTTATAACTACCATAGCCGAATTATTTTGACGGTGTTCAGAGTTTTGGTGTTTCGTGTAAAATTCTTTTGGAGTTGTGATTTTTCGATCTTGCACTTCAATGTCCCCTTTCACAACTCTCGGTTAATCGAATTAACCCGAGTTTATCCCGCTAAGCGTGCTTCTGATTGGTCCGCTCGCCCTTAAACTTCGGTTAACTCGGTTAACCTAGAGTTGTGAAAGGGGACATTGAAGTGCAAGATTCCACGATAAATGTGGCATGAACAATCGATTTAAAAGTCGAGAATCGACAACTGCGGACCGAAAAACGAGAGCAAACGAAAAACGATGAGAACACTTGGTTTGTGTTCGCTCGTTATGCGCAATATGTTATTACGCGAGTGTGCGCAGCCTAACGCAAAAATGTCGCTGCGGCAGCCCATGGCAAATTGAGAAGTACGTGAGGCAATTGTAAAATGTGTATCACGTGAACATACGTTTCGAATTGCCGGAAAAAGTTGTCAGAAATAATGCTTTACGATTTTATAACAGCTGGTTGAGCGAAAGGCAAATTGCAATTCCGAGCGCGCACATAAGACCGTGACAAACGGCACGAGCCTATAAGTCAAATGTACATATAGACAATTTGCTAAATATAAATATAGCAGATTTTACGGCATTGCCGCAGGCAAACTCTCAAGACTGATCAACCACTTTTTCTCGATGAAAGCGACTTTTCTCATGTTTTATATGTGTATAAATACACTCACACGTGTATATATATATATATATGTATATATATAGATACTCAGATATGATTTCCGGAAAAATGTACTCTTGCGATAGATAATGGTCTCTCGGTGGTGAGCAACGACATTCCATCGAGTTTTTTTGCGCTCCACGCATCTGTCCCACTTATTTCCACAAACCTGACCGTGAAATCGCTCAGCTGATCGAACTGAGATTGTACACATCGTCAAGCCATATTAAAGCGCAGGGGAAAAATAATTATTCACTTGTTTCTTGAAGATATAATTCCATGGTGGGGGTCATCATTCTTCACTCCCGTTGCACTGCAATATTATTGTCAAACTTGTCAACGGACTTTAAGGTTCTGGAGACTTACAACGCATCGGGTATTACTTGATATTCGTCCGATCGGGAAAGTCATTTTTCTATTTTTTATCAACCAAAGAAAATGTTCAATAAAGTTGAAAATATTCGCGCGTTAAAAAGGGGGCCTAGGGGTCCACCTTGCTAGCGACTCTATGAAAGAAGTGACAATGTGAACAATGATACAAAATTAAAAGGAAAGTTGATGCTTTAAAAATGTTAAGGAATAACGAATTTCCTGCAACTCGAAGCTAGAGGAACAAAGAGAAAAAGCGAGTTTCAATTACAATACGAAGGGTTTCGGATAGATAAAGTTTTGCGGAGTGAAAAAATAACTTCTTGCCAAAAAATGCAATTTCAACTTGACGTTAAAGTTTGCACCAATGGGATGCAGTGGAAGCGATTTTTTGTTGTTTTGTTGCTTAATTTTTGTTGCTCCATTTAGGCTACGAAAATCATTCAAAAGCTTTTTTAAGACCTTTATTAGAAATGCACAATGTAAATCTGCAAGCAAAGATTCTTTGATCAAATCCTCAAAATTTTAATCAAAAAGATTTTCCGTAACATATTCGAACTCCGCATTTAAAGGATATTCTTTGATTAATTGTATCTCAAATGCGCATGTATAGAAAAGTCCAGAATTGAGTCATCGTATAAACCGCCAAAGGCAATTGCTCAAAGAGATGCTACAGCAATTTGGCGGCAAGGGAATAATCTTCAAGCAGGTCATATTCCGCCTGAACTTCGACTGAATCCAGATAGTGATACTAATAACACGAATGAGATGCATAATTGCATGCCGATGAACCAGGGCTATCAGGGTGTTGTCGAAACCAAAACCAGTAACCAAGGGGAGACGAATTCAATCGTTGATTGTGTGAGTGCGTATGTCTGTCACGTGATAGATCGACGGAGCACATGGTGAATGCTCCATTAACGACCGTACGTATACTCAGAGATACTTGATTGAATATTCATATGTATATAGTTACATGTACACATGTGGAAGTTGGTGGTACATGGAATGTTGCAGATGCTAAATTCGGATTACTCGGTCTCGTTGCCGATATGTCAAGGCGTTAACTACATGTCGGACTAAGCAATGAATTTATCGTCTTATGGTATGAAAAGTCATATAACGAGCACATCAGCGTTAGTACCGGCTGACCCAAATATGCAAAACTGCATTTTTAAGTCTTGTTGCATTGGTCGCAACGCATCGAAGGACAGAACACGTTCCACTTTGCGCCCCCCCCCCCACACACAAATTCGTCGTTTACGTAGTTATTTCATAAAACAAAAAAGAGCTCAGAATATACGGTCAACGAAGTTCGTAGTCGGCCTGCTTTTTGATATTGCGCTTTCCTTTTTCTTCCATTAATATTTCTTGGTCTCGAATTTTCTGTTGTTAATAGAGTTTGCGTGGAAGAGAAGTCGAAAAGTTATGATTGTGGGATCGAATTAAAGGTACTGGGAGATGGAGTAGATATTAGTAGAGTACTAAGGAATAATGTGCTAGTGAAGTATTGTGGAGAAGGTTAGACGGCGTGTTGCGCCGAGCGAATTGAATATTTGTCGAGTTAAACTGGTGCATCCTGGAGGCATTGAGATTTGCATTGTTGCAACGCAGTAAAAATTTCTTTCCACATGATCGGTATATTTTTTTTTGCTATCCAATATCTTTTTTCCAGAGTCAGGTGGACTAATAGACCAAGAGTAATTGTACGTTCGAATCGAATAAAATTATTTCTTGAATTTCGGCTTATTATTATATTTTTGTTCGAGGGTGGCTGAAATCACGTATTCCATCTAGCTAAATCGATAATATCTAACTCTGAGAAAGAGTGTATATGTTACAATAATAGCATTTCATTCGCATCAAATAAACTTTACCCTGCAATATAGTTGTATATTCTACGTAGATAAATATGTTATTTGTAAAGAAATGGTATTGCTTTGAATGAAACAAATGTACTTTTATGTGTAATCATATTTTATTCAAGTCTATTAACGTTATTTTTTCCTTTAACTGTTGTTGCTTTGAGTGTGGTGAACACACAATCTCCGACCTCGTCACCATAAAATGGCTCATCTAAGCTGGGGGTTCAATATTCATATCAGTAACTAGATTCTTATTTGAGAAAAATCGTAAGTTTAGGTTTTAAGCTTATGCATAGTACCAGCACCACACAATGCGATATTTGAGCTTAGCATGTTACTCATGGGACGCTCTTGTTTTGTCTACTGATCTTTCACTTAAACCTAAAAAATAATTTCGTTCATGAATGAATACTTAACCAAAACATATCATTCTAATCGGATAAATGAACTCGTCAAAGTTAACACATTAGATAATTTAATAATATATTTCTCTCGGCACCTGGATGCTAATAAATATTGTAGTGGTCTTCGTAGCTTCAACCTGCAAAAGAGTTGGCAAAAAAGAAAAATATATACTTTAATGGTGCAAGCTTCGACGTCATGCATTGGCGAATCAGATAAATGAAATTTTCGTGCATTCGAATGTGTTTGCGCATCAAGCGCTATAGCCAGAGCCAGATTTATGGACCTTGTTGGAATAGTTATTAACGAAATGAGCAAAAAAGGAGGAACCCATGATTTTCGCAACGAAATGAGTACGAGGGCGATTCCTCCGTGGACTTCTTCGGCGACTCGATTTGTACACGACCCGGTGGTTATTAAAGTTTCCACACGTCGATTTGAGACACCCTGTATGTAGGAGAAGAGGATACGGAGCGTGCAAAGCGCCGGAGGGAACGAAGGAAAGGCGCCAAGTACGGGAAAGGTGATATAGTGTGAAATAGAGAACCAAGCAAGATAGCGAGAGGAAAACGCGAGATTTGCGGTGGGGGCAAGGGGGAAACTGAATGAGAAAGGCACGAAGGTAGAAAGAGAATGAGCTCTTTTCAGGTTCGTGTTAGATAAACACTTCGTGCTAAGATGCTTCCGCTCATGCTTCGGGTTAAAGCGATCTGGAACCCCCTTAACGGTAACAGGATTTACTTTTTTTTTCGTTCGCTCCGTAATGTTCTCATGACGCGCCTTCACACATGAACATGTGCACGAGATAGTCTAACAAAATTCGCCTGTTACTTGCCATTCTTTCTATATGACCGAATCAACATTTTCAACCTAATTTGAAGGCCTTTGACTCTTTTAATCCCTACCTGAGGCTACGTAATGCTAGAAATCCTACTATGAGCCTCAAAATGTCACCCAAATTAACTTTTCTGCTCCTCCTTTGCTGCTGGTGAGGCCTACCTTCTCCACTTGATACTCCTACCTGACCTACTTCCAGTAGTTCTAGCTCCTCTTTTGATTGCGTTTGAACCTACCAAGCGCGTGCCTGTTCCGACGAATCACATGATCACGAGAATGATACTTATAGTGTAATTGCTAACCAAATTGTAAATAAATGAAATGAATGTATGTAACGTCTCTGGATCTTATTACTTACATTTATCTTTGTTCTGGCTGATAAGAATGAAATATCAATCAATAAGGTTTTTCATTCTAGTTCTTTTTTATTAATAGGCAGCTCAACATTTATTGGCTCATTGAAATGCATATAAATGCAAATAGTTATAATAGTCTTAATAGAAATAGCCCTCATGATGTCCGTCGCATGGCACGTAAACAAATTTGGATTTCTCGAAATCACAATTATCTCCAATAACAACAAATGTGGTACTGCTTCCGAACTGTTGCACGATTGGAGAGTGTTCACTCATACAAGCCCATTCAATTTTCATTTGTCGATAATTAATACAACGTAAAAGTTTGACAAAATAATTGTAAAAAAATTGGTTTTTTATTGATCTAAATTTTTTTTTGAAACACAGTTGCTATATCGTAATTTTACGACATCTATGCTGCATTATAAATAATCTCTGTTTATCATTGTTACATTACAAGAATAATACAATTTTTAGGTGATATAAATTTTTTAAAATAAATAGGTATGGACTTTTTCATTGATAACTAAAATAGATAGCTATATACTATATAGCTATATACTTAATAGCTGTATAGATAAATATTATATAGCTATATAGATAACTAAAATAGATAGATAAATTGAATCTTTGTCTCAGTGATATAGAATTTTCATCTACAAATCTATAAGTGGAATGTGGACATTTTGAGTTCAGTATATATTTCTTTAATCTATCATTAAGGTAGAAAAATAATTCGTAAAAACTATTTTTTAGTGCAAACTTAAAAAATTAGTAATAAAAACAGTAATCATGAAAAATTCCACATTCAAATAAATGTTCAACTCGCTTGATAATTTGATTATTCCTATAATCTAGCGATAATAAACAGAGGTTATTAATAATGTGCTTCATTGATATCCCGTATATATACATGTAAATAAAGGGTGTCCCAAATGTCAGGCAACAATATGCATAAGCCGCACATGTTACATGCTGCGTGACATTTGGGACACCCTGTACGTTGTACACTGAGAAAAGGCCATGGTATTTACAACAAACACCCATGGTGAGAAAGGGATTAATAAAATTTCCTATAGTTTATTGACACTGCTATCATAATACAGTTAACATAACTATAAGTGAAAAGTATATGTAAGCATGCGTTTTAGGTAGCGTGTTTGACTATTTATTTTCCCTGAAATATTTGTTTACTACAGTAAAAGGCTGCACAATATAGATATGGTTAATTTGGTGATATAAAAAAATTATGTTAATAAAGTAGAGATAACAGTAGCATATCATGATCGATTTAGATAGAGATACGCGTTCAAATTGATCAGCTTTCAAATTGCGATATTTCGGAAACGATTGCGATGCGCCTAAAATCCATTCAAGCAGGGACTAATAATATCAAAAAAAAGATCTGTGCTAAATTGCACCTAAATCGGAAGTAACAGCTATTCGGAAGTACAGTCACGATTACTTTTGTCTATTATGCCATATCGGGGATTAAGATGCCACAGGCACTCTATAGCGTAGTGGCAGCATGCGTAGTATATGCAAAAGATGAGCAGATAGATTGTAAGCTCTATTCCATATGTAGGCGAATTAATTTCTCCGAAATACATATTTTCGCGAGGTTAGGGAATTAGGGACAAAGTGGGACTTTTACGCCGAGCGCGATGTTTATTTCTGTACGATTCGTAGACGAGCGCGCGAGGCAAAGACGAGTACTGCAAACATCGCGCGAGGCGCATAAGCCCCTGTCTCCATGTTGCACACGATTATTCATCTAACAAAACCATATTTTCCGTGATTTTGTATTGCTAAATACATGTGGCTGCAAGCACATGCAGAAGGTGTATTGCATGAGGAAGTTGTATCGCACATGAAAGTTGCATTACGTGCGTCGTCTGGGGGGGGGGGGGGGGTAGCCCCCGGGGGATAGGGGGCGGAGCCGCCCCGTTGACACCATACGTAATTTTAAACTGTATCAGCATATCTTAATATAATATCTTATTGATAATTTATAATAAGGCATTCACCGTTCACACGCATGAAAAAGGAAGGAAAACATAATTGCGTTATATCATAGTACTTTTTGAATACATCATTATATTTGAATGTACTATTCGTAAAGATAATTTCGGAATGAATAAATATATGTTATTTATCCCGATATAAGTTTATCGCAGTGTCAGATGAAAGTGATAGCTGTTCCACAGCGGCGTTCAATGCCCATAAGTGTGACAAATGCAATCGCGCAAACTTTTAAGGTCTCGGCCGTAAACGACCCTTTTTAAGTCCTGCTTACACGCACGAGAAAGCGAGGAAAACATGGTTGTGGCATATAAAAACAATTTAGGTAGAACTCTCGGGTGAGTATTTTATTTTATTTAAGATGCATGCAATATTCGGAGCATTTAGTAGACAGGTTGTGATACTTAGTATATCACCAGTGTATGTCTGTATGCGTAATATCGTGTATGTGTGTGCATTTGGGAACGGTAGATCGACATCCTACTTAGCGTCTAAAAGTGTAGAAAAGGGAAGTTTGTTCTCGCTTAAGTCATTAAGTAGGAGTTCATTTTATATTTAATTCGAAGCTATATCGTAGACTAGAAATATTTCCAAAAAGATGACAAAACGTTCATTTGTTTTGTACTTTTTCAATAAAGTAACGGTTCTGAAGCTTGTGTCGTTGACATGCAACGAAAATTCTTTCTCATTTGATTGATCTTTCATTTTCTTAAAAGTAATTTGACGTCGTATAGAATCGTAAAAAAACGTTGAAGCCATTTTCGCAGTCTGAATTTAATTTAAAAAGATTTCGTTAAGGCAGTTAGCCCAGTCACCGTCACCTTAGCAAATTTATATAGCTCAACCTTGAAAGTGAGTAGAAGTTATTTTGGTAATTCTTAATGAGTTTTTTTTTTATTACGAAGTCATAGCGAGATTCTCGTGCCTGGTACAGTTTTCGAGAAAATATTTCGTAGATGTTTACGGACGCCATTGGAGGAGTCATCGTCGTGCCGCCATTACGGTTGGTCTAGTAATCGTCGTGTGAACGTCCCACTAATCGTCACATGCGTTCAAACTGCTATAACTAATGATGCAAAGGTCCGTAGGTCTTCGTAGACTCGATTGCGTCTGCATATTGGACTGCAGATTAATTTTTAGTCACTCATTGTCAGTTACAAAGTTTTATCATTTTATTAAAGCCTTTGGCAAACTGTTTGAGACATAAATTAATCTTACCTACAACTTCATTAATTAAAATAATGACACCGATGATGGCTATTACGTCAGTGTTATCATTTTTATTCCATTTTCAATAATTATCAACAACTATGTTATCATAAAATAATTTTTCATATTTTTTCGATTGAGTGGTATTCACTTGTGTTCGAGACGTACCCAGTTATCGACTTGGTCATGAGCTAGAAATCGGCAACGTTTATTTATATGTATATCTTTTTACTATCGCCGATAAGTATATTACGATTACTGTTCCATGAACTCTTAAGATTATGCTAATTACGGGCCCAATAATTCTTTTCTGATTTTGTATAAATTAATATTTGGTTTAAAAGGTTTCTTTTGTCAACCTTGCCCAGTTATCGACGGCCGTGACGATGAATCGACAGAGTGTTTACATTGCTGAACTGGTAATCGTTATATATAAAAGCTCGTTGATTTAGCATAAAACTATAATTTTCTATGCTACACGCAAAACTAAGATTCTTATTTAAGGTCCGAAAAGTGGAAATCAAATTTCGATCTGAAATTAGGTATACACCTTCATTTTAATGCTATACGCCATCCCTAAAAAGGATTTTCCTTTTCGTGATATCGACTTTTGAAAGTTATTTTTTTACCTCGCTCCTACTATGTCTATAGGTGACAGGCTCTTCTCTGGCTATACGTAAATATGTTATCGCACTCTCCGTTTTGTGTGGATCTTTGTCAAGGTTGGGCGCTAAAAACTCTTCCTCCATCGCCACTGCAGTCGGTTACCAAGCATTATAAGAAGGCACCATGCAAAATCCAGACAAAAAAATTATCATACAAAATGTTTATAAAATATTAAAAAACGATAATAAATCCCAAAACTGAAATAGTGGCAAAAAAGAGGAATTAGAGAAACACAAATGTACAAAATCCCAAAAAGATTTAAATCTAATAAATGAACCCTAGAAATCTATTACACTTTCAAAAAAAGAACTGTGAAAAACAAAAAATCTCATCTAGGATCTGTGTCTATCACAATATTCCACGCACATCTGAAGTGACATGCCCCCTAGCTAGTCTTGCTAGCATCCCATCCCATGTTTCTCATCATTCCGCACGCACTTCCGAGGTACCTTGCGTCCACACCAGTATCCCACGCTCTTCACCATTTGCACAAAACGGAGAGCGCAATAACATATATAAGTATATCCATTGCGGGACCCGTCAGCTATAGATATAGTAGGAGCGCGATCAAAACAGCTTTCAAAAATCGACATCTCGAAAACTATGGCGCGTCGCCAGAAATCTTGCCAGGGGATCTCTTAAAATATTAGAAGGAACGTCCGTGCAAAATTGCAGATCGAAATTCGGTTTCCGCCATTCGGAACTTTATCCCTTATCCCTTACTTGAAGATACACTTACTACAGGCAAATCCTCAGGCATTCTCAAATTACCCGAGATGTGACACAGTACGCTTTAATCTCGAAATGAAGGATTCGGACCAAATCGCAGACGCGTATACTTACGAGTGTGACAATGTAATACAATATAATAAATACCTCCTGGACGCTAATATATCACAGATCTGCACGATGGAGTGATTCTTATCTTAAAATACTTATTTAATGTGTAAACATGACGATCACTGGAATCGTAATAACTACTGGGCTATACAACTCATTATTATCGTTTTGTATTCGTCCTTTTCAACCCAGCAACGCATAAACCGATTCGATTTTTAGGCAAACTATAAACATTGATGTGTACGCTGATGCTCTGCTTTGGTCAGTCTGCATATCAATTTTCTATAATTTAAATTTCAATAAAATTAAATCACTTCCGCACCATTGTCTTTTGCATTTAAAGAAAAAAATCAATTTCGCGTACCATAGGGCTTATTTTATCGGTGGAAACATTTATCTGTGGGAACATTTATATGGACAAGAATAGAGCGGAGCGGACATCGATCGTGGCCACATATTAAAAAAGCAAACAGAAAGTTTTGTGGGGTTTATTCTGCTGGGTTCTGATGGCATTGCTGATCAACACGGCGAGAAAGGCATACATAAATTAATGAAGATTCGTACGGACGATAGTTGTGAAGTGAATCGAGCTAATTGAAAGACTGTGTGAAAATCGTTTCTATGCACTGAGTGATAGCTTTTGCTGTGATTTTGCTTTTTCCACTCACTCAGCACCCAAGGGAAAACTTGAAGTTAAAAAATAAAGGAACGAATAGATTAACGTTCGTGATGATTCGTTTATAATTGGCACGGCGAGAGAAATTTTCTCCTGCGTGCAGTCTCCCTCCGCCTCTTCGCTCTTGTTTTCTCCTGATGTATATTTTTCCTTATTTTTCGTGTCGCCAACGCAGACGCGCGAAGCGCGGAAATAAATAAAATTTGTCCAATCACCCTTCGACTTTCCGGTCTCGACCAAGGCCAATAAAAAATGTGGACTAGCATGCAGTAAGAAATATTAGATGGATCTGTTGTACATCAATTCAGGAGTGATTTTTTCTTTATTACTGCTATTAACCGGACTACGGAAAAGAGGGAAGGTTAGTGGAATTTGATATTTCACTTCGTGAGAAGTTATCAACACGGTTTTTATGCGCAGTGAGAAGAGCACTGGAGTGGAAAATGACTTTTTCCCCATGTTCTTTTCTACAGAGGATGAACGATTCGTCCGCAAGTACATATTAATTCAAATATTTTAATTATTGTTGCTGTTCAAGTATGAGAACATACGAAATTACTGAATATTCATTAAATTCCCCCTTCACTCTCGTAAATAAAGCCTGTGGGAAGATTTAATTTGAGCGCATTAATTGCTCGAGAGTCAATCGAGTGTTGGAAATAAAGTCCATCCAATTTAGAATCTCAGAGAAAAAAAATATGTCGTTTAAGAATATAGAAAAGTACATTTTCGCTGATTCAATGGGTTGCAATTTTTTAATTTTATCAAAGAGTACAAGATCAATCCAAATGTTCTAAGGCCTAATTGGTTGGTAAATAAAGAGGAAGAGATGCTCGAAAATTGACGTGAGGCCGTGTATATCGCGTGTGCAATATTCACATAAATTTATTTGTCCGAACTTGATATCGTCGAGCGATTCGGCGTCGATTGTCGGAATCATTATGAAACCCGGCAACGACTTCGCTCTGTCTCTCTTTATATTTGCTTTCCTTTCTAGGTTGACATTTGTCAAGTGCAGGGGGGGGGGGGGGGGTGGCGGTTATAACTATATATATGGATTTAACACGTGTCTTTCATAAATCATTTTCGTAATATTTTCCTCATTGTCTATACCTGGGAATTCTCCTTGGACTTCTCCTAGAAAAAATGAAAGCGTCTTCGAGACTGAAAGTAATCTATACTTAATAGGCTTAATTAAATGCAACAAACATTCATAGATACATACATATTATATGTATATATACAGGGTGAGGCACATAAATGTTACAGAGTAATAGCACTTAAACTATTGATCATATCCAAAAGTGTTTCAAACAAAAGTTTCAGTGTCGAGAAGGCCGTCATACTGGACCACTCTATTTTTTTTATCGGTGGAGGCGCTGAAGCTACGTCAAGGTCAAATCCACTTTTTTAAATGGAACCATGTATTTTTCTCGTTGACATTATTACTGATTTTAAGACGAATTCAGCAACACAAGGTCATAATGTCATCGAAAAAAATACATGCAACGATGTTCAAGCTTTTAGAATATTTTCTCCATAGCCTAAAGCTTTGAAAAAATGGGCAATTTAAAGAAATACATTTTTGTTGCACTTCAATAATGCAAAATAATAACATTATCGTTCTGTTGATGCACGTTATAGATTTATTCGACTATTTCGATGTTCTCAAGAACTTTATGGATAGCAAAAATGGAGTTAAAAATATTAACAAATGTTATACATTCTACATTATGTGTGAAGGTATTTTCGTTGGCTAGAAAATACTCAGTTGCCATTGTTCAATTATGACATTAAATCCCCGATTTCTCTAAATATGTCATGTAGCGAGAAAAATTGACGTGACCATCGAGTCGAACTAAAAAGAGAAAAAATCGGAATGAGGCTCTGGTCGAAAAGTGGTCGTCGGCGATGAAATTAGCGACCGTAATGTTTGAGCTTGTGTGCGGAAAAAACTGTTCTGTATGTGTTAGACACACGCTACGAGAAGAGATAATTTCCGTATAATGGACGACGCGCAACGAGGGTTCATACTATATTGCTGGGCTGTAACAAACACATCATGTTCCATCTTTCTCCATCCCGTAGTTATTCTTTGTGCCACTGGGTGTTTGAAACGGTACTCGCCTTCATAAATGTAATGTTATGTCGTGAGGGAGTGTGCGTGCGTGTGTGCGCGTGCGTAAAAGAGAGTAAGAGAGAGAGAGAGAGAGAGAGAGAGAGAGAGAGAGAGAGAGAGAGAGAGAGAGAGAGAGAGAGAGAGAGAGAGAGAGAGAGAGAGAGAGAGAGAGAGAGAGAGAGAGAGAGAGAGAGAGAGCGAGAGAGACAGAGAGAGAGAGAGAGAGAGAGCACGCGCGAGAGATCGAGTTTGATTATTCGATAGAATTATCAAATATCTACTATGGGCAGAGCAATGGGCCAGGGGGAAGCGCAAGAGTGGAGAGAAAGGATGGGGAAAAAATTAATTGGTGACATCTTTTACCCTTATATACATTTTTTCATCTCGGGGGAAGGCCGCCGCCGCTCCCTGCCGCCACTTGGCAACGCCCTTGCGAAAATGCCTACATTGGCACATCCATGTCTATGTTTTTATGTAAAAGTAACACTTGTACGTCGTACACACCCTAGTGAACGCGCGAACAATGTGCGATTTTGACGGTCCCCGCTGTGAAGCGCCATCAATCTTGGGCCTACACTTCAATGGGTGAGCGCTTTTTCGCAGACTGGTTTGTGCGTCAACTGGCATGCAGGCTGTAGCGTACTGACTTCTCGATTGTTGCGCAACTGAAACTCAGTTTAGTAAGCTACTTATACCGGTACAAGTTTTTGACGGTTTCCGTATTCCCTCATGCGAATACGATACGTAAGTGCATTAGGAAAGTGTGGCAATGGAAAACACTCAAAGGGTCTCAAAGGTACTGGAAACAGTAAAGTGTGTTAATGCCTTAGGGCACAGTATCGGGTATAAAATCATGTGCGAATTTAACATTTTTTTTCGTATGAAAAAGTGATTCACTCATAAAATTAATTACACATCGATTTAGTATGAATATGAAGCTGTTAGAAAAAAGATATATTTTTTTTTCGATGTAAAAAATGGCCGACTATTTTTTGTTATCTTTTTTAGGCGCTCCGCGGCATGCCATTTGGCATCCACAATTTTTTACCTAGAACAAAAAACGAAAATTTTCGTCAATCTACATTAGAATACCTAGAGAAGTACGTGCAGAATTTAAAAAATATTGTTTTATTCAAAAGTTGTAGGTATTTGAAATTAAGAAATTAATTTTCAGTGAAAAATTTCGTTATAACTGCTCATAAAATGAAACGTTTTCGATTAATCAGAAATTTCGTACGTACTTCTCTGCGAAATGTAATTAGAAACATTACTTTTAAATTTGAAGTAAATCGAGTGAAAATTGTTGAAGTTATTTGTCACGCCAATTGGAAAAAAGCTGTTTCGAGAAGTTTCGAGTAGTCGGCCATTTTGTACATCGAAAACAACAATATTTTCCAACAGCTTGATATTCATACTAAATAGATGTGTAATTAATTTTATGAGTGAATCACGTTTTCATACGAAAGAAAATTGTTAAATTCGCACTTGATTTTATACCCGTTACTGTGGCCTAAGGCCTTAAGGATGTTGAGTCCCAAATCGCAAATGATGATAACATTCTGAAAATTTGGTATGTTTTTGTATGAAGTATTTCAAAGGTCGTGTAAACATTTCACGACAATTAGGAAGCTCGTTATTGAACAATTAACATTCACAAATTAAATGTTGTTTTATGGAAACTGATGTAACTTTGCGATAAATTTTTTTTTTGACCTCTCAATTTTGTAATATCTACAATATACTGAAAGCAACGGAAACAAAACGAAGTTTATTGATACATTTTTTTTTATTTCTTTTAAAAATTGTTCTTAACAAAATGTTAATTTTTTAATAACGAGCTTCTTAATCGTCGTGAAATTTTAACACGTCCTCTTAAATACTTTATACAAAAACATACCAAATTTTCAGAATTTTCTGATCATTTTTTATTTCAACCCTTAAGGAGGTTGAAGTAATGATGATAGAATTCGGAAAATTTGGTATGTTTTTACATGAAGTATTCAGGAGGTCGCGTAAAAATTTCATGACGATTAAGAAGCTATTCATTGAACAATTAACATCAACATGTTTCATAGGGACTCAACATCCTTAAAGAAAAATATGGGTTCATAAAAGTCCGCAAGGGAATACGAAGAAACATATCAAATAATAACAAAAGGAGGAAAACTTATTGGGTGTTCATGATAACTTGATTAATCAATTACTGGCTAGCTAAATTGACGGCTAAAAAACAATTACTATTTCTGATTACAGGATAAATCGAGCAAATCAAAGAGATCAAAGAAATCAAAGAAAATTTGTGGAAAAATAATTTTTTTTAACGTTCAAAATTGCGATTATGAAGTCTTTCGTGCCAGTGACGATTCTCCTGACTCTTGGCAGCGTTTGCCTCGCTCTTCCACCAAGTACGACGCACACTCGGGGTCCAACCAGGAACAAACAAACAACACCTGTCCCGAGTATTAATCACGCAATTTCGTCCTCTTCATCACCGTCTCCGACTTCTCAGATAGCGTCGGTTACGCCCGCAGCGATTGACGAAGAGAGAACGAGAAATACCGATCAAACTACGAGCTCGACAATTCAACAAAAAAAAAATTCAACCCCAGAAACCTCCGAGACAACGTCGATGACCAATAGTCAGCAGCAAAGTACGTCGGGGAATCTTCCCAAAGAGACGAGAGAATCGACAGCAAAAAATCGGCCGCAGATCAAGATAACCACCAACTACACGAGCATGGGCGAGGTGAGTGTTTTCTGGACAACCTATACCTTTCTATTCATATAATATCTATATCTATATGTTTCGCACATACAATTAAACATAACGGTATTTTGAATTCGTTGCTGCATCACGTAAAAACTGGCGAATGGATTTTAATCCGGTTTTCACTCTTGTATAGCTTAGTGACCCAAATAGAAACGAGTATCACCTCGATATCCCATCAGGGAGCTGAGCGGCAGAACAAAAAGTGGGTTCTTACCAATCATTAAACGCATCATAAAAGGGTGACGGATATACTGACCGCTAATGGAACATGATATGAGGCATTGTAGTTATGCATAGACGGTGCTCATTTGATCGAAAACAGTTTGCTGCCAGTAAACACACGTTTTTCAAAAAGGTTTTATTTGATAAAAATAAAGGTGAAAAATAACCACAAAAATGAAGGAAAGAAGGCACTCAATTATCAAGAATTGAGAAATTGAATATTTGAGTTCCCAAAATGGTAATATTAAGTTTGGTTTCGTCAGTGCTTTGAGAAATGAAAAATAGCATTCCAATTGTGCTAACGGGTGATCGTAAGTGATCTGTTTGATAGAGTTCTACGTGGACGATCACACGGACAGAAGCTCTTGACAATGAAATAGACGTTTTACTTCCAAACCATACTTGCGGAAATAGTATTCCTTATTTCATTGGACGAAATATATTACGTGATTAAAGATATAGTACATTCGTGCTGTCGCTGAAAAACCCCGTAATCATGAAGAAATTAGAGGGCCAGTATTTTGACAGGCGATTCTGCAGGTGCCGCGGGTGCTTAATCCGAGTTCGCCTAAAAATCGGGATGCAGTTTTTTTTAGGGAATGAAGGAGGATGGGGGTGGATTGATGCCAACCTACAATCCCTACGAGGTCGGCGCCGTGAGTCAAAATGTTCCGAAAGATCCGGGGTTTAGTTTTGTCCACAGCGCCGAAGTCGTGGTAGTATATTTTGGGGATGAAAAAGTGGAGTGAAATTTTGAAAAATTAGTTTCAATTCAATAAGGTTTTCTTTAGGATAAATTCGGACACTTTTTGTTCAAATGGGAACGTTGTAGCCCTTGAAAAGACGCGTCGATCGAGTATTTGATCATCAGTCTCGAATAATATCTTTACTTAAAAAAAAAAATAGTTGAAATACCAAAAAAAAATTGTTTATTCAATAACTCCAAACCAATCGATTTTTCGGATATGGCTTAAATGGACCGAATGTAGAGAATAATTTCCTCTATATTTCCGTTTCTATGGATATTATTATGGACTATATTATGTTTCTCTTGAATTTTGCTTTTTCGTACTCCTCCCGGGGGTTGAAAATAAAAAATGAAATTCTGGGAAAACTATTGATCACACGAATTCGCCGCCATGGAACAATTTGTAGCTTGAACCTTCAGCC